>CM054059.1:509117110-510317110 GCA_028641055.1 Alopecurus myosuroides
AATATCGAAAGGAAAAACTAGGTAGCTGATTTGTGCGACATCACTTCCATGAAAAGAGTCACATCAAGTGGCACTGCGACTATGTTCAGCCTTGGCTTCGAATCTTAATGTGCATTGTATAAATTCTTCACCAAGCGACTATGTTGTTTGATATTAATCCGTAAGGTCTTCATGCACCGTTGTCCCGCATGATTCTTCTGTGCACCATGGGTCACTCAGTGAGTTTTGGTGTCTTGGAATTCAACTTCTTATCACACAACAGATAAATACCTCAAGTGGGACAATTTTATTTTATATAAACCAAATAAGGTGTGTGTGACTTGAGGTGTTCGTGTTGGTCATGTATGCAACTTTGTCTACATGGAGGTACTCAAGCACCTGATGTTGCTCAAGTTGGTATTGATTCTTTAGATCTCTAGGGGCGGAGGGTCGGCCGTGTATGTATTTGAGGCCTTGAGGCAGCTCACTGGATGTTGAAATAGATGAGTGGAGTTGGCGCTAAAGATGAAGCGGTTATTCCACGAACAAGTTCATAGGTTGAGGAGGTTCGCCCACTTCTTCAACTTTACATGACTGATTATTGATCCCTGAACATCTCGAATCTCCTTAACGTTGATCAAAGACATGTGTCGACGTTGATATTTTTCTTCAGGAATCCTTGAGTTGCATTTGTACCAATTTTTGCGTGTTCCTTTGTAGACATGCTTGGGTCGAAAAGGATCAAGTTGCCGGTGGTTAAACCAAACCTATTGCTACGAATATGTACATGTTGTACTTAGTAAAATTGTTAGTTACGAGAGGATCATGTTGTCATTGATGACTCAAAACATATGGCAGTGCATTACTGCGCTTTTAGTTCCTAAAGAGAATGCGTGGGGATCCTTCTGCTATATGCTAGATGTTTTTCCCGAGTATACCTAGCTAGTCATTAAGAAAAAACTTGCTCAAGATACTCTTTAGCTTACAATGTAAATATCTCCAATGGTAGATAACGATACACAAAATGTTATGCGCACTATATTTTTGCAAATGAAAAACGGAGCAAAATGTGATTCATTTTATATTTATGTTCTAAACTTTTATAGCATTATGCATAAATCTCTAAGGTGAAAAGTATTAATATACTATAACTTCAATTATGTCACATGAATTCAATTTAGCACAAAATATTAGCTATGAATATGAATCAAAAAAATATAGTGAGTTACAAGCATGTAAAAAATTTTAGTATAAATAATAATATTTATTTTCATTTGTCCCACGAGATCCACAGTTTCCAGCTACGTCGCCGCCTTTATCTGCTGCCCCAAGGCGTAAACTATAGGAAGCAAAAATTCCGTTTAAATATCAATACAATCTCTAAGTTCTTCAAATTTATGCTTATAAATAATGAATGGTTCATGTATAAATTGCATATTCTTATTTTCTCATAATTAGATGAATCTCCATGATAAACTGTATAAGATGATCAAGGTTATTAATAATGAATTTATAATATGAGTCATTAAAGTTATGCCAAGATAATTGCTGAATCAAACTGAACATAGTCGGTTTAAGTAATGGTCAAAATCGGTGGTAACAATATAGAAGTTGTCCATCGTGTAAAAATAATCGACAATGGCATTGCGACTTCCCTTTTTTATTTCTGAATTTTGTTTGTATTCCATCCGTACCAAGAATTGTGATGTCAATTTCTCAATAAACTAACATGTTGCAAGTGAGGCTACGAACCATCATTTTTCCAGTTCAGTAAATTTGTCCTCATATCATTAATAAATATCTTGGTTGAGCTAATGCCGTTAGAATTTGGCCAATACAATATACATAAACAAAGTAGAACAGTAAAATTGCATCTATGGCATGCCTAGAGTTGGTTCGGCTACTCCACACATTTTCTAGAGTCAGATTTTGTTAGATTGAGAATTAGCTATTGCAAAGAGAAAGAGTTGTGTTTCGATTAGACTAGACATAGTTCTTCTTTTTTGGTCCGAAATCGAATGTGGGCACTGTTCACCAAAACAAGCATAACTTTCTTATATGATGTCCGTTTTTAGTACGACCACTCAAATTGTTCAAAAAAACACATGTATATGAATTTTTTGAAAAATCAAGTTGGGGCGACCAAGCTACCTTTCCAAAGTAGATTTCCCCCCTAGGTTTAGATAAGTAGTACATGGAATAAAGTGACAACCAAGAGGCAACCAAAGTTGGAATAACAATGGCCACGTCATCGACAACCAATAATAACGCGACCCAAATATCATGGCCGTCGTTGAGCTTACCGGATGGAAAATCCTCATACAAAGAAGACCACGCCAGCGAAGGATTAAGCCCGTTCAAATGAGACGGAAAATGCGGCATTCATAGATTAGTCCCTCCTTTAATTGTTCTCTAATTGATCTATGTGGTTGAATGGTATATAGAATTTACAGGAGATGGAAAATAATGAATCCGTTCATAGATTGGACATTCCTTTATTTATTTTTCTCCCAGTATGATTTACTCCCTCTATTTTTTAAAATATGGTCTATATTATTTTAGCAAAATTGAATATACAGTAAGTGTTATTAATCACATATAAAAATATTGCCATTTTTTAAATGGTATTGATATTGGCATGCATAATACAAAATTAGTATTAATAGACTCGTCATAGAATATATTTTAGTAGCATGTTTCATGTGTTTGTCTATAAGATATGTGAAGTTACATTACCCCGACTTTTGATTAAGATTATAGGATCTATTTTTTTTGAAAAATGTAGGTAGTATGTATTTGGCTAGTATATAGCCTTCTATTGTGTTTCCATGCAGTTCTGTTTCGCCACATAACTGGTATGCTTAAAAAAATAAAAAGCCCGCAGGAGATTGAATTAAAAAAATTCATCTGAAAGCGCAAATTGCATGTTTATTCATGGAGGTGCTCAAATGGTACCAGAGATTAAAATCTCAATTTACTTTTGAATGGTATTCGGCAGCAAGATACTGCCATAATGTTTCTAATGGCAGGCATATGAAGAGACATTTTATTCTCTTAATCTGGATGAGGGCAAGATTGGAGTATAGGATCAGCTAGAGGAGTATATTACATAGTATTATAAAGATTTTTTTGGGGCTCCGGAGGAAAGGAAATTTTATCTTGATGAGTCCCAAATGGATGATATCCTCCAAGGTTCAAATGAGAAAAACACCTTTCTGCTTCTTTCACTCAGGAAGAGATTAGAAAGGCGGTTTTCCAAATGGAGCATAATAAGGCATCATGTCCAGCTGGCTATCTCGCTGATTTTTATCAATACTTTTTGGATGCCATTAATTCTAATATTATAGATTTACTTGGATTCTTGCATGCTGTACAATTACATTTGTTTCGCATTAACTTAGAGGAAATTGTTTTGTTACTAAAGATTAATTAGGCAGAGAGGATTCAACAATATAGACCTATCGGTCTTCTTAATGCTAGTTTCAGAATATGTATGAATTTGCTACCATTGGTATAATTTAGGCGTATCATCATGTGGTTAAGTCTACACAAACTGCATTTATGCAAGGTAGGAATATCCTTGATGGTGTTTTCATTCTTCATGAAACTGTTCATGAGATGCGTCGTAAGAAACTGAATGGTGTAATCTTTAAAATTGACTTAAGCTTATGATAAGTTTAATTGGTCATTCCTCCAACAGCCCTTAAGAACGAAAGGGTTCTTGGAGGAGTGGTGTGCTTTGATCTACAATTTTTTAACCAGGGAGAGTATCCATGTTAACGTCAATGATGACGTAGGCCGCTACTTCCAAACAAACTTTTTATTGGTATCGGAAGGAAAAATAAAGAAAATATGGATTCGGATGAACCTCAGAGTCATTAAATCTTTGATAAATTCTATGTTGGAAAAAGGAAATTCAATTTAAAGTGGTATCCAAGCTAAACCAGGCCTCAGAAATAAGAACAAGTTATTAAGGCAAGGTGATCCTTGATTGATGCGTGTGGACACGCGTTCGTTGGGAGAACCCAAGAGGAAGGTATGAAGAGTGCAACAACAAGATTTCCCTCCGTAAGAAACCAAGGTTGAATCGACCAGTGGGGAGAAAGAAATCACTTTTGAAGGTTGTTGACAGTTGATGTTGGCAGAGCGCACTACCAGGCTCAGCAGCAATGTAGAATCTGCACACAACACAACCAAGATACTTTTCCCCAACGAAATAGTGAGATTCTCAATCTTACCAGTTTTGCTGAAAACAAAGGATTAGATGTATAGTGTGGAAAACGGAGCTTGTTTGCAGTGAATGAAAAGAGAACAATGATTGCAGTAAAAAGAACAGTGCTTGTAGTAGGTTGTATTATAAGTGTAAAGGGATGGACCGGGGACCACAGTTTACTAGTGGTGTCTCTCCATATAAGATAGATAACATGTTTGGTAAACAAATTAGAGCTGGGTAATTGATAGAAATAAAGGTGCACCGTAGTGCATATGCAAGACATGATGATCACTATGAGATTCATGCAGACATTGCAACATAATTCATAGACCGTAATCCAACTGCATCTATGACTAATAATTCACCCTCAGAACGTAATCCTAGCAGACTTTGGGTATTAAGTTGCAATCAATAGACTATTACATTAAGTAAAGTGCGTAATGTAAACAATAAAATTATCCTTAGAAAAATCATTGTTCTTTTCTCCCTAATGGCAACAACACATACCCCATCCGTCATGTTTCTGTCACTCGAGCATAGATGAAAGGGAGGAATGAACCCACTATCGAGCATAAATACTCCCTCTTGGAGTTACAAGCATCAACTTGGCAAAAGCATCTACTAGTAACCGAGAGCATGCAATATCATAAATCACATAAACATGATAAATTTATATTCAACTTGTCACAGCATTCGATATTCATCGGATCCCAGCAAACATAACATGTAGCATTACAAATAATAGATGATCTTGATCATCTTAGGCACTTCACAAGATCTAAACATGGTGGCATAAAGAGGATAAGACAACCATTTAGCTACTGATATGGACCCGTAGTGCAAGGATGAACTACTCACGCATCACTTTGGAGGCAAGCATGGTGATGTAGCTCAGGTGATTATTTCCCTTCCCGGCAGGGTGCCGGGGAGAGCTTCAAAACCCTCCCAAACTGGGGTTGATGATGACGGCGGCTACAGAACTTTTCGTGGATGGAGGCTCGGGTGTTTAGGGTTTTCCCGAGAAGAAGTATAAATAGGCGAAAGGGCAATGTTGGTGGGCGCCCGAGGGGCCCACACCACGTGGTGGCGCGACCAAGGGAAGCCGCGGCGTCCTATGGTGTGTCCACCTGGTGGCCCCCCTCCGGGTCTCCTCCAGACTCCGTGTACGTGACATAAAAATAGGACACTGTGTTTTCGTTTCGTCCAATTCCGAGAATATTTTCAGAACAACTTTTCTTAAACCAAAAACAGCAGAAAACAGGAACTATTGTTGTGGCATCTTGTTAATAGGTTAGTCTCAGGAAATCCATAAAAAATGTTATAAAGTGTATCAAAAACATGTAGTAATTGGCATGAAAACAACATGGAACATCGGAAATTATAGATACGTTTGAGACGTATCAAGCATCCCCAAGCTTAGTTCTACTCGTCGTAGAGTAGGTAAAACGATAAAAACAAAATAATTTCTGAGATGACAGGCTACCAACATAATCTTGATCATCTTTTTTGTAAAAGCAATTGCTAGTTGAGATCAAAGTACTCTAAACATAGGCATGATAGATATAATTTCAACAATATAAACATAGAAACCATGTTGCAACATGAAAATTAACACAAACAAAGGATCATTAATAACGATTTACTGAAAGATATATGTTTGTTTCGATCATAAAGAAAACATAGCAAAGTGGTATTCCACTTGTACTTAAAAAGGGAGCAAAACATAAATGCTAGGACACCTTCAAAATTCAAGTGGTGACTAGAAACAAGTAATTTGAGAACAAGTAATAACATAGCATTCATCAATCAATAATAAATCTTGGGACTGATGGACATTACTCTCAGAATGAAAACTATACTCTCTTAATTGTGCATAAAGTTAGAAGATGAAGACTCAACATAAAAGTAAAAGAAATGCCCTTCACAGAGGGGAGCTAGGATTAACTCATGTGCTAGAGCATTTTATTTTATTAAAAGAGAGGTATTGAAAACAATTTTGAGAGAGTTTTATGTCTATGTAAATAAATGCAATCACACAACACAGTACGTCTCAAGTCAACTAGACTTTACAAGAGCGGCTCGCATTGAAGGACGTTCTTTCTACTGGGGTTAGTAGATCATCCCTCTTCACTTTTTTTTACCCAATTATGCTTTAACTGATAAATCAGGGGCAAAAAAAGTGAAGAGAATTTATAGTAACCAAGTTTGGGGCTGGGCACCCCGTTGCCAGCTCTTCTATCAATTTTGATAAGAGGATGGGCCACTAGTCCAGGTGTGTAAAGTCCAATCAACAATTGAGATAAAGAGCGTCTACCAGTGTCTTCGTGAGCTCAAGAAGGGGCACAATACATGTATAGTTTTGAAGGTTTTAAAGGCAGCACATGAGAAATTTACTGTGGAGTGGCGGTTAAATACCACATATAGGTAGGTAGGGTGGACACATTTGGCAAACTTTGGGTTTTTGGAAGTTGGATGCACGAGTAGAGCTCATACTCAGTACAACTAGAGGCTAGCAAAAGACTGGGAGGGACAAATTAAGAGAGCAATATGGCCATAATCATGCATAGCGACATAACCTTATTGATCAAAGCATAAATGGTATCATAAGTCAAAAACTAAATGATCATAGAGGCTAAATGTGACTGGTTTGTAGTCATGACATGGTCTAAGCATGCGCCAAGTCAACCAAATAAAACATTCGAAGGAGAATACCAAAATATTATGCTTCGATATGATAAAAACAACTCATGATTTCTTTTAATGGCACATTAAGCCCTCTCAAATGTTTTGATACAAATCATGCTACATCAATAACTACTAAGCATTAAAATAATATATAGCATGACATGATAAAGTCTAAGTTACAATCTAAACAGGCTTCTTTTTTGCACCGCTATAAGCATGAAATATTTTATTGCTTTCCAACACCAGCACTTTATTTTAATATATAAATGAAACAAGAGAGTAATACTACTCTACAAGATCTAACAACTCTGAATAAGAGATGCATGAAAAACAAGAGCTAAAAGGAGTTGCAGCAGCTAGACAAAAATTAAGAATACGAGGATTCATATTAAAAAGGGGAGTGTGTCTCTCTCCCACACAAGAATGTTAAGATCTGAACAAGTTTATTGCAGAAAAGAAAACAAAAGAAAATAAAAGCAAACAGACGCTCCAAGTAAAGTACATATGATGTGACCGAATAAAAATAATAGTTTCACTAGAAGTGACGTGATAAGTTGCTGACGAACAAGGGGATGCCTTGGGCATCCCCATGCTTAGACGCTTGAGTCTTCTTGGAATTTGCTGGATTGAACCGCGGGGGCATCCCCAAGCTTTGGATTTTCACTCTTCTTGATCACATTATATCAGCCTCTTCTCTTGACCCTTGAAAACTTCCTTCACACCAAACTCGAAGTAATTCTCATTAGAGGGTTAGTGCACAATAAAAAGAACTCACATATTCTGCATGGACACAAGCATTATCATTACTTTCTAAACATTAGCTGCAGCTAGTGATGTTTTACAATGCAAATAAACCCACTCAACATAGTAAAAGACAGAATGCGAAGTAAGAAGGCAAAATCTGTCAAAACCAGAACAATATATAAAGACAAAAAAATTCGAGGCACTTACGTTGCTCAAATCAGAAAAATCAAAACTAGAAAACATTTTGTAAATATTTGAGGATCGTGCACAAAAAATTTCATATCGCTTCGATTTTTATGGAATTTTATACGAATTAAACAGTGGACAGAAAAAAAAAATTTCTGCGCAGAAATTCAAATCTAGCACGAACTTTTCACTAGAGACTTTACTTGGCACACCAATTCAAAAAAGTAAAGATACAAATAAGTTTCCACATAAGTAAACAACACCTTGACTCAAAGAAAACAGAAGAAAATGTTGCAAAAATAAAACATGGGTTATCTCCCAAGAAGTGTTTTTCTTTAACGCCTTTCAGCTAGGCACGGAAAACAAGAATCAAGTGTTTTCCTATGAAGAAGCATCCAAATTGAGACAAGAAACCTCCTCAACAATGCTTTCTATTTTATCTATATAAGTTTCATATGTCCCTTTCTGAACATTTTTATGTCTACTACTTTCATCAAATGGGTTTTCAGGAACAATCCAATCGAAATTCTTCTCCAAGGCTTCATGCATCCCTATGAATTTAAAAGGTATCGGTATTTGATTTCCTCCCCGTTTTATGTTTGGTATTGTAAAGTTTTTGAAGAGGACCAATAACATCTACACATGATCCTAGCACCTTAACATGATCAAAGACTTTCCTAGCTTCTATAGCAACATCACCAAATTCTCGAAGCAAAGTTTCCAGAATAAAGTCTCTCTTTTTAATATCCTCAACATCATTTAGGTTAAGAAACATTTGCTACATTATGGGGTTAAGGTTCACAAACCTAGCCTCTAACATGTGAACCAAAGAAGCTACAGTAGTTTCATAATTTGGAGCAAGTTCTACTATGGATTTATCCTAAAAATCTTGCTACCTATTGATAAATCTTTCAGGGTGAACTTAGACAGTAACATGGTGAATTAAAAACAGGGTAGCAAAAATAACAACTATGATAAGGACTAATTTTTATGTGTTTTCGATGTAAAGAAGCAAACAAGACAAATTAAAAAAACTAAGAAAAATGAAAGCAAAGTAAAGAGATTGGAGGTGAGAGGCTCCCCTTAAAGAAATCCTCTTCCTCCTCGACAACGGCGCTAGAAAAATCTTCATTGATGCGTGTGTACACACGTTCGTTGGGAGAACCCAAGAGGAAGGTATGAAGAGTGCAACAGCAAGTTTTCCCTCAGTAAGAAACCAAGGTTGAATCGACCAGTAGGAGAAAGAAATAACTTCTGAAGGTTGTTGACAGCTGATGTTGGCAGGGCGCACTACCAGGCTCAGCAGCAACGTGGAATATGCACACAACACAAGCAAGCTACATTGCCCCAAGGAAACTGTGAGGTTGTCAATCTCACCGGTTTTGCTGAAAACAAAGAATTAGACGTATAGTATGGAAAACGGTGCTTATTTGTAGTGAATGAAAAGTGAAAAATCATTGCTGTAAAAAGAACAGTGCTTTTAGTAGGTTGTATTATCAGTGTAAAGGAATGGGCCGAGGTCCACAGTTCACTAGTGGTGTCTCTCCATAAAAGATAGATAACATGTTGGGTAAACAAATTACAGCTAGGCAATTGACAGAAATAAAGGCTGCACCATAGTGCATATGCAAGACATGAAGATTACTACGAGATTCATGTGGGCATTACAACATAATTCATAGACCATAATCCAATTGCATCTGTGACTAATAATCCACCCTCAGAAAGTAATCCAAGCAGAATTTGGGTATTAAGTTGCAAGCAACAGTGTCGAGACATCGTAGTAAGGTTGATGGACGGGGGTGCCATAAGCCTACTGGTAGAACCGCAGGGTGGACGTGGAAGTACTTTAAACGAGAACACTGAATTTTACCCAGGTTCAGTACATCGCAACTAGGCGGGGTTCCTACTCCTGCAATCTCACTAAACCAGGGCTGAAGCCTGAAGTATACAAAATACAATCGTGAGTATGGTTTCGTTAACTCGGCGAGGATGAACTTCCCGGCGAGTTCACTTCTAGCTAAGTTGTTCGCTGTTTGCTCCCGTCCGACTTTATATAGATAGCCGAACTAGGGCTTACAGGGAGAAAACCTAGAAGACTAAGGAAAGTATCTAACTTGGAAAGTACGGAATCCGTCTTCCCCTCCAAGCCGCACCACTTTAGGCCGGGGTCCGGGTTCTTCTAGAATCCGGCTTCCTGCGCGTCATCTTACTGGGACGCCCAATGGATTATGCTCCATTGCCTATGGTCCACCCGGGTAATCCGTCTGTTGGCCACTGCCAGGCATACCCCTAATTGCCATATATCCGACAGTAGCCCCCAAGAAGGATTTAGACTTCATTGCGCTGCTCCTTGTGGATTTTTATTCTCTTCACAAATGTCGGCGTTTTGTCTTGATTCTTCTTTTAGTAAAATTCTTAAATGCCAAACTCGGATTTTCCAAAATCCGACTTTTCTTCCACAAGCCTTCGTGGAGAAGGAACTTGTGACGCAAGCAGTGAAATCTTGCGGACATCACGAACATTTGATTTCAGTCAAAAGACTGAAACCATATCTCTGACATGATCTCGCGCGAGAAATGAGGAGATAGCATAATTACCCCGCCCCCTCGTTTCTCGAATTTTCAGGCATTACACGCGTCAATTATCCAATGGCTAAAAGAGTCGTTGGAGATAATCTCCATGCATCCGGGCTACAAATAGCTGCCTCGGGGTCTCCGGCTAACCTTCTCCTTTATCTTCCTCCTCGAGCCACTTGAGCACCAGAGCACTTCCGCGCCCAGTTCCTCGAGCCCAAGTACCAGAGAAAACGCAAACCCAAGTCTTCACCGGAGAAACCATCGATGGTTCTCACTCTGAGCCACGCTGCCCACAAATGGACACCGGAAGCCCTCTCCGCGCCTCCGAGACTATGAACGTCGATGCCACCATCGAGGATCTCATCGGGGATCTCGACCCCATAGTCGGAGCTTCCCCGAGATTCTCCGCGCACGCAGAAGAGGCTTCTTCTAGCGCACCAGTGGCCGGAAACCTAACCTCCGCCGTTGGACCCATGTCGTCGCCTTCGGGCACTCCCGTTCTTCCTCCTCTCTTCTCCGATACTGAGGAGGAGGAAAACTCCACTTAGAACAGCAAGAACGTAGCTATCGCCACCGTTGCTGGAGGCGAGGAAGGAGAGGAAGGAGATGCTGGAAACTGGTGCCATTGCAATGTGGCCCTGACTCGTCTTCCGTCCATGGAGAAAGACGGGTTTGTCGTGAAAGACAAATGGCGGGTTGGTGAGGACGATTCCGAGCCAACTCCAAAAGTCGGATAACGGGTGATTCTGGCTTCCCATATCAATCGAGGTACGGGTTTTCCGCCATCCGCGTTCTTCCTCCAGATTCTCAATCACTACAACATCCAACCACATAACCTTCCACCCAACTCTATCTTGTATTTAGCCGGGTTTTAGGCCCTCTTTGAGGGTTACTTAGGGATAGAACCGCGCCTAGATTTCTTCTAATATGGTTTCAAGGTGAAACTCAACACCGCTGAGGGTGTCCTCCCGATTTGCGGGACCATTTCTTTAATTTCCGTAGGAATAGAGAAGATTGGTTTCCCAAAATCAAGACTTCCGAGTCCGTCAAATTCTGGACGAGCTCGTTTTTCTACCATTCGGATGTTCCGTATCCTAGAAAGGTTACGGGCATTCCCGCTTTCACCAATTCTGCAGCCACGCCCTAAGACAATTGGGCGTTGGACGCGGTCCAAGTTATGCCTCCAGACCCGATGAGAATCAAAAGACGGATCGCTAAACTCGTCTCTTCCACTCATCCTTTAACTGGCATGGATACAATCATATGCTGGTTCGATCGAGAGGAGGATTCAACCTCTCTCCTACCGCGGCAGCCGACTTATGTGTGAATACACAGGCCCGGATGACACGATGAGGTGGACAAAAAGCGCCTTATCGAAGAAAGAATTCAAAAAGCGCGTGAACCAACTCGTCTCTGCTCGTGATCAATACAAGGAGAGCCGAGAAATGTATCACGACAAAAACCCCGCTCCCAAGGTATGATTTTGATATTCGTCTTTTGGAAACTTTTCAAACTCTATCTCTTCTTGGATGCTTCTCTGCTAATCCGGGTTATTGTTCCTTTCGGAGCTTATTGATCTTCCTGAGACGGAGCTTGCCACTGACGATGAACTGGCTGCACGAAAAACAGCTTTCAGTCAGCTGGAGGGCGAAAACGCAAGAAAATATCTTCCAGATAGGAAGTTATTGATCTTGACGGTGTACCCGTCGCCACTTCCAGGTAAAAACCCAGAACTTTACATTCATATGGCTTTTCTTGCATATCTTCTTTCTCGGATATTTAATCTCTGATTTTTATCCTTTTCTTTTTTCTAGCCTTGCCCTATCTCCCTGAAGGGAAAAGACAGGAAGAAGCGTAAAGCTGCCGCTAATAGGGGGCCAAAGCCATCTCCTGCAGCTGCCTCCAACTCTCAAGTAGCAGTTGGAGAGGAAAACTCGGCTGCTCGGGAGGAGTATCCCCTACAGTCCAGCCAGTCTGTTGCATCCGACACGGATGTGCGGGAAAGGGCGGAACCAGAACAAGGCGGACCATCAAACCCTCCCGATGTAGAAACCATGCCAACTTTCGACGAGAAGTTCAAGGTAAAACAAGAAGCCTGCTTTGCGAATGCGGATACATCTATCCGTGGGCGAAAAAGTTCTTTGCCCGAGCCCCCTTGATTCTCCCTTGGCCAAAAGGTGGACTAATCGTACGGAATAATTATGTGTTGTGACCTCGCCAGGTCATCCAAGATGGGATCCATCATATGGGTACCTTCGCGGAATACGCCAAGGAATTCTCCGAGAATCTCAGCGGTTTGCAAAGAATGAGCTAGGTAATATCTCTAGCCCCGAAGCATTAAGACAAAATTGTTCGTTTTGTTTTTCCTTAATTCTTTTCTCTTTTTCCTGCTTATTGTTTCTTAGACAAACTTTTCCTTTTGTCTACTTTTCAGCAAACCTCCGAAAATATAAATGTTGAAGTTTTCGAGAAGCTCACCATTAAGAACCAACAAGTAAAATCTCTTCTTGGTATCCTTAATGAGAAGGAGAAAACATGTAAACATGCTTTTTCAATCCTTGATTCTGTTTCTGAATTTTTCTAAGTATTTTTCCGAGTTCTTAACCGTTCATCACTTTTCCTCCTTGTCTTCTTTGGCTAAGGCCAAACAGATCGCTGAGGACCATGGTAATGCTTAAACCCTCCGCAAGAAAACTCGGAGCTTTACAAAATGATTGTGAAGCTCCAAAAAGATCTGGAGCCGAGCCAGCTGGCTCTTGGATTGGCCGAGTCCCTAGCTTCCTCTCAAGCTGAGAAGGATAAGGGGACTATTCGAGATCTCGAGAATGCCCTCAACAAACGCCTTGAAGAAGGCGTTGAGGTGGATAAAGTTCTTGGTAAGATTTATTTACATTTACCAAGTTTTTTGTTAGACTTTGCTAAAATTCCTTCTTTCTATCCTTCTGTGTTTTCTAACTTCTCTTGGTTCGCTGGACATAAGAGAATCCTCTTCTAACTCGGATTGATAGAACCCGGGATTTCGGGAATTTCGCCTCCGAGCTAAAGAATGTCGGGATGTTACTTATCAACAAGTGCATTCTAGACAAGGCTAGCGAATACTCGAAAGTCAGCAAGCTTCCGGAGGCCATTGCGGAGGTGGCGAACTAGAGAGAGTCTTGACTCCAGTCTTCGCCCGTGGTGGTGTGCGCATGGCCCTTGGGTTAATGCGTATGCATTACACCACCGCTAAATCCTTGCGCGTCGCCACCGGTATTCCGCAAGGATACACTACAGACGTTCAGCGGGAAAAAAATCTTCGACTCTATCAAGGGGCATGCATCCAAGATAGCTCGGATGGTGTCTACCTCAACGTTCTACCCGGAGGAAGAAATTCCGACAACTCCGGAGAACCCGAGCGACAGCGATGAGGACGACAACGAGGAATACGAAAATGCCGTTTAGTTCCTGCAGAGCAAATTAGCCAAATAGAAAGCATTACTATTCTTACAATGTAATATATATTTTAACGCATTCTATCTTTTGTGTGAACAAGTATATTATCTTTTGCAGTGAAGTTTTAGTCTTTGCAAGTTTTTTCAGATTTGTAATTCCTTTCCTTCTAAGTTCTCTGATTTGTATCCTTTAACTTTCCTTAGTGTTGAAGTGGCTCGTAAGTATGCAATCTTCATGCCAAGTAACTGGGTTAAGAAACTTGTCAGTCAAACTTGGATTCATGGATTATACCTTGGCACTTTTACTTACTAATTCCAGTGACCCAACGCACAAACAATCAGATAATACTTAGGAAAAACAAGAATTTTAGAAAGTATGAACCTCAGACACACGTGCACAATCTGGGGTTCTTAAACCTCCTTAGGCCTAAAAAAGCATTCAGTTTTATAACTCCGAGCATGCTGGCAAAATTCGGGTTAACATTGAAGCAATTGAAAGATCATTGGGAAATAGATAAGACAGAAGTATGCTTTGAACAACAAGGACAAAATAGACGAAAAAATCATAAATTCCGAAAACTTTATTTCATGATCTCAATGATGTTTACATATAATTTGAACTAACTGTAGAAGGGACGTAACTGCTCGATGCTCTAGGGCCCATTCGTCTCTCCTAGTTCTACATCTATGTTTCTTTTTCTCTCGCGATTCAGATTTTTCGGGTCACCTTCCCTGTCTTGAATATCTACAAGGCAATATGACCCTTTTTCATAGCCTTGCTAATGAAAAATGGTCCTTCCCATATTGGGGCTAACTTGTGCTTTCTGTCCTGAACCAATCTTAGCACCAAATTACCTTCTTTGAAAGATCGGTGTTTGATTTTTCCGACGATGATATCATCGTAATCCTTGCTGATAAATGACGGATCTTTGTAACAGTTGCTCTCGTTTTTCTTCTAAGAGATCAACGGCATCCAGTTGTGCATTTTCAGCATCCGGGTCATCGTATGCTTGCACTCCTGGGCTATCATGGATCATGCCCGTAGGAAGCACTTCTTCTGCACCATAAACTAAGAAAAAAGGCGTTTGCCCTGTTGATCAGTTTGGAGTCGTTCAAATACTCCAAAGCATATAAGGTAATTCTAGCCATGCTCCAGCTGCTCTAGGAAGATCGAGTCTTGGGTGTATTCCTTGCAGGACTGAACTATTCATTCGCTCAACCTGTCCAATGGATTGTGGGTGTGCCACAGATGCAAGATCTAGGCGGATTTCCGTTTGTCAACAATATTTTTCCAACTCTCCATTGAGAAATTTGTCCCGTTATCTATGATTATGCTATATGGAATGTCGTATCGCATGACTATGTCAATGACGAATTTATGGCAGTCACAACATCAAGTTTTTTTTATGGGTTTTGCTTCCACCCACTTTGTATACTTATCCACTGCAATGAGTAGATGCATAAGTCTGCCTCTGGAAGTTTTGAATGGACCCATCGTATCTAGCCCCCATACCACGAACGGCCATGTTATGGCTATAGTCTTGAGCGCTTGGGCCAGCATATTGGTCTGCTTGGCGTTATACTGACACCCGGCACATGTATTCATTATGTGCTCTGCATCTGTCTTGGATGTGAGCCAGAAAAATCCTCCACGAAATGCTTTTTTAACTATGCTTTTCGATTAAGCATGATGTCTGCAATCTCCTGCATTGATTTCCTACATAATTGCTTGTCCTTCTTCTGGCGAAATGCATCGCTGAAAAATTGCGATAGTACTACGTTTGTATAGGCAACCATTGATTATCGTGTATCCTTTGCATCAGCGTTGTATCTTCCTTTGCAAAACTTCGTCTGCTCCATCCGGGAACTTCTGATTAACTAAGAAGTTTAAGTATGGAATTTTCCAATCCGAGTTAACGAGCAAAACTTCTATTGACTCGAAAATTAGAGGATATAGTCAACATCTCCGCCTTTTATTGATGGTTCATGCAAATGTTGAACGAACACACCCGGTGGTAGAGTTTTCACACTCTCTACACTCATGCGGGCTAAAGCATTCGCGTTCCAATTTTCTTCCCTTTTGACGTGAAGTACTTCAAATCTCAGGAAGCAAATGGAAAAATCCTCGACTGTTCTCCGATATTCGTCCATGATGGGGCTTTTAGCATCCCATGTTTGGTTAAGGTGATGTTGTACTAAGTCTGAGTCACCGTAACAAAGTATACGTTTTACACCAATTTCTTTTGCAATATGCAAGCCATGAAGAAATACTTTGTATTCTGCCACGTTGTTACTATAGCGTTGAAGTGTATTTGTAATACATACTCCATATTGTCACCTTTTGGAGATTTTAACACCACACCAGAACCTTCTTTCATTTTGGACCTATCGAAATGTATGATCCAATATTCCAATTCCGGCATTGGCGTGTTTTCCATGGCTTCTGTCCAATCGGCTACTAAATATGTCAACACTTGGGATTTTATTGTTGTCTCGGGTTGGTACTTAATGTCGAACGCAACCTATTCAATGCCCCATTTAGCAACTCGGCTTGTTGCGTCCGTATTGTTGATAATATCTCCTAGTGGTGCTTTGCTTGCCACTGTTATGGAATGTCCTTGGAAATAATGACGGAGTTTCCGGCCTGCAAAAAATACGCCATATGCCAGTTTTTGATAATGTGGATACCTTTGTTTTGACTCGGAAAATACCTCGCTGACGTAGTACACCGGATGTTGATCTGGAATGCTTTGTTCGTCTTTCCACGATTATCACTGCACTGATAACCCTGTTAGTTGTTGTGAGATACAGTAACATGGTTTCTTTGTCTTTTGGGGATGCCAAAACCGGAGGTTTCATCAAAGTTTCTTTTAACTGAGTTAACGCTTTGTCTGCCTCTTCTGTCCATTCAAATTTGTCGGATTTCTTCAACAATATTATATAATGGAAGAGCCTTGTCGCCAAGCCGGCTTATAAACCTGCTGAAGGCGGCTGAGGAACCCGTCAATCGTTGGACATCTTTTAGACACGTAGGTCTTGTGATATTTAAAATTGCTTAGATTTTTTCCGGGTCTACTTCTATTCCTCTATGAGAAACGATAAAACCCAGAAGTTTTCTTGAGGGAACCCCGAATACACACTTTAATGGATTCAACTTCATTCCACAAGTGCGTACATTATCGAAAGTTTCTCATAGATCTTCAAGGAGCGTATCCTTTTCCTTGGAAACAACGGCAATATCGACCACGTAAATGTGTATGTTTTTTGCGAATTTGATTATGCAAGCATCTTTGCATGCAAAGCTGGTATGTTGCACCTGCATTCTTCAAGCCAAACGGTATGGTTATGTAGTAGTATGTTCCGTAGGGTGTTATGATAGAGGTTTTTATTTGGTCTTCTTCTTTCATGTGGATGGTACCCGGAACAAGCATCCAAAAAGCATAAAAGCTCAGAGCCAGCAGTGGCGTCTATTATTTGATCGATTCACGGTAATGCGAACCTATCTTTTGGACACAATTTGTTCAAATCGGTGTAATCTATACACATCCTAAGAATAATACTACCCTTCTTAGGGACTAACACTAGGTTCACAGACCAATCGGTATGTATAACTTCCCGGATAAAATCAGCTGCCAAAAGATGGATAATTTCCTTGCTAATAGCCTTCCGTCTTCTTCCGTAAAAACGACGGAGACCTTGCTTGACGGGTATTTATCACCTTCAATTGGTGCTCAGCAAGTTCCCTGGGTACACCCGGCATGTCAGCAGGACACCAAGCGAAAATATCCGAGTTCTCACGGAGGTACTGATGAGCGCGCTTTCCTATGCGTCAATCATTCCCGTTCCCACAACGACAAACTTTCTCGGATCTTTGGGGTCCAGAATAACCTGCTTTGTGCTCTCCGAGGCTTTGAAGCTATGTGCCGGCTGCCGACTTTCTTTTACTGCCGGCATTTCGGTCGGTGATATTTCTTTGGCCGGCTCTTTCAGTTCTTCCTTTCTTATTACTTGTTCGGCGCAAAGGGCGTTTTCTTTTTCTAGCTCATTTGCGAGTTTGAAATCTCCTGAGATGGTAATTATTCCGCCTTTCGTCCCCGGCATCTTGAGCTTGTTGTAGATGTAGCATGATCTTGCCATGAATTTGACGAAAACCGGTCGTCCGAGTATTGCGTGATACACACTTTCGAACGGTACCACCTCAAACAAGATCTTTTCATGACGGAAGTGTTCTCTTTTACCAAAGGTAACATCTAGGGAAATTTCTCCTAGGGATTGTGCTTGTCTGCCCGGAACAATGTCATGAAAACGTACATTGCTATGCTTGAGTTGTGTCTCGGAGAGATGTAACTGCTTCAATGTACTTAGGTACATGATGTTGATACTGGATCCTCCATCCATTAGCACTCTTTTGAGCCTAGAGTTTTGCACAATAGGGCTTACTACCAAGGCATGTGTGCCAGGTTCTGGGATATTTCCGGAATGATCTGACTGATCCCAGGTAATTGGCATGTTTGAATACTTCAAGTACTTTGGTGTTGTAGGTATCACCGTGTTGATTTATAGAAGTGTTCGTTTTGCCTGTTTGGCTCACGGAATTGCCAGGAAAGTTAAGTTACATTCTCCTTCAACTCTCGGGAATTTGGGTTTGCCTTTTCGCTGCTGATCCTGGATTTTTACAGTGTCGGGCTCGTTGTCTTCTTTTTCAGCTTCCGCCTTTTTCTTATTGAACTTCCTTTTGTAATTGTTTCCCTTATTCTCGGATCCTGTAGTTCCTTTCATGTGCTTATTAAGCCGACACTACGCATTGGTGTGGGTAGGCTTCCCAAATTACGAATGGTGGATACAGTTTTCCGACTTAATCTTTTCCCACTCTTCCTTAGAGTAGGAGATGGGTTATGAGTTTTTGCCCTTCCATTTGCTGCCATTATCCTTTCCAAAGGATAAGTTTACTTCCTTGGGTTTTGGATGTGGCTTATGGAGTAGCTTTCTTTTTAGAACGAGACGCCTTTTTGGCCTGCACCGAGGCATCAATGTTTTTGCCTCTCGCCCTGATATCGTCTTCAGCCGTTGCGTGCTCATTAGCGATGGTAAGCATAGATCCAAGATCTTTGTGCTCTTTCGAACCAACCATGAACGGCACAAGGCCGGATTTTAGGCCAGTAATGAAAGCATGCATTGCTTGTACATCACTTACCTGAGAGCAACTATTCTTCATTGGTTTCCATCTTGAGATAAAGTCGACATACGGCTCGTCTTCATATTGGACGAAGCGGTTCAGCTGGTTAATACTCTTAGGGCGCTTATACGTACCCCGGAAGTGCTGAGCAAATACTCTAGCCATATCCTCCCAGCTGTCAATTGTTCTTGACGGAAGTCCGTTGATCCAATCTCTCGCTCTGTCCAGCAACATTAGAGGAAGAAATTTAACAGCCTCTAAGTCTGTCCCTTTGTTGATCTGAACGGCATTATAGTAATCTAAGAGCCATGTATCCAGGTTTGTAATTCCGGTATACTTTTTATAAGTTGGACCAACTTTTGCAAAGCCAGAATGTAGGCTGATTCTCCGGATCCTCTCAGTGAAGAACTTCGGTATGAAATACAAATCGTCTCTTTCCGCCATATCGACGTGTGCGGAATACCTTCCAACTGAATGGACATAAGGGGATCTGCTCCGTTCTGATCCATTGTTGCGTGAATGCGCTTTTCTGGGATTATCCCTATTTCTTCCAACATCGTGTCCTTTGGAATAAGGGGGATTTCTACTCCTTGGCCTTTGTTTCTTCCTTGGAGGCGTTCGGGATCTCTCACGTCTGTGAGGATTATCATATCGTTCGGCTTTATCAGCTGGGCATCTCGGAGGTGGCATTAACTTGTTGTCCTTCCGGTTTCGGTCCTCCCGTTATTTGTTGTCACGGGGACTATTTCCTCCTTTTGGCACATGGGGTCCCGTTTAGGACGCTGCGTCCCTATTGTCATGGATTTTCTTGTCCTTTTTGGGTTCTCCCTTCTTTTCCTTAGAATCGCCTAAATCTCCGGGTTCTCCTGGGTCAGGTGCTCAAGCGACGCACGTGGCGGTTTTGCACGAGGCCGAGTCATCATGTAGCTTGCCTGAACGCGATTGTCCTCGTTGTTGCTAGTGTAATGATTTTCCGAGGAAAGCAGATGGCGAACGCGGCTTCTGCGTTTTCTGCTGCAGTTTTGTAGATTCATTCACCCTTACCATTAAAGTTGTTAACCTTCCTTTGCCAAGAAGGATTTTCAAGCCGTGCTTTTGCTGGCGCTACATCCGGTTTTGAAATTCCGGTTAATCTTGTGGGTTTTATCCCAGACATATTCCGACGCTCGAATTCCTCAATTTCTTCCTGTTTTTCCTTTACAGCAGCCTGGGCTTTTAGGAGGCTTTCCTGAGACCGAAATAAATGTTGTTGTTGCCGCATAAGGTCTTGCCTTCTAGCTTCCAGTACTTCTGGTGGTTCGTGACGTGCAACCGGGGTTTGGATCAGATCGATCTCGTCCTGTTCCGATATATTTGGAACAGGTATTTCCGCCTTTTTCTTCTCCGCAGGCTTGATTCCACTGCTTCCTCCTACTTCCAGGTTTTGGTTGGCAATATCTGCCAATTTTTCAATCTTTTTTTGTGGAGATTGGATTGGAGCTTCTTGGCGTACTTCTTATTCTTCTTGGAAGATGGAGGCTTTTTGCTAGGTTCTTCTTCTGTCAATTCATTGACATGATGAAAGTTGGACTAGCTTTGCCTTCCTCTTCCTCTTCCTCTTCCTCTAGCGGGGGGGATTTTGAGATCTTCGTCTTCCTCGGCATCCGAATTTCTAGCCGGCTTTTCCATGAGTACTTCGTGAAAACTCCCTTGCATAGATTTGACCTTTCTTTCGAAAGTGTCCTCATCTTCATCTTCGGAATCTATGTATTCAGATCCGGGTTCCGACTCTGTCCTTGCTTCTATAGCAGATAAAATAGAGTCGGCTTCCGAGTTCGTCGTCTAGTCGACGGATGTCGGATCTTCCACTTTATCTGTGGGATCATGATTTTCTGGTTTTTCCACGGGATTTTTGTATTCCGGGGTTTCAGCAATCTCAGACTGCACCATGCCAATGAAGTGGGATCTGTAAAGGCGGCAAATCCAGATGTGTTTTGATCCTTCTCTTTGTAAGAATAAGATAGGTCTGAGCACAGTCCGACATTATAGCCTTCATCAATTGATAATAGGGCGGGTGGGATAAATTGACTTCCACCATGGAATCCCATTACTTCTGATGTTAATCCGATGAAAACATTAGTAGATCCAATCGGTAAAACGTAGGCAATTACCAGATGATTCCGTGCTAGCATATATGATCCGTTGTCGAGGAAGCGTCCGACGTCTCCGTCGAATTCCAGGATTCCGACAGTTATTGTGATGCTAATTCCGCTGAGTATTCCCACTCATAACGTAACTCCTGACATCGCTGGCCCCATGGTGGACGCCAAATGTCGAGACATCATAGTAAGGTTCATTGACGGGGTGTCCATAAGCCTATTGAAAGAACTGCGGGGTGGACGTGGAAGTACTGTAAACGAGAACACAAAATTTTACCCAGGCTCGGTACGTCGCAACTAGGCGGCGTTCCTACTCCTGCAGTCTAACCAAATCAGGGCTGAAGCCTGAAGTATACAAACTATAATCATGAGTATAGTTTCGCTAACTCGGTGAGGATGAACTTCCCGGCTAGTTCGCTTCTAGCTAAGTTGTTCTCGGTGTGATCCCTTCTGGCTTTATATAGATATCCGAACTAGGGCTTATAGGGAGGAAACCTAGAAGACTACAAAAAGTATCTAACTTGGAAAGTAAGGAATTCGTCTTCTCCTCCAAGCCGCACCACTTTGGGCCGTGGTCCGGGTTCTTCTAGAATCCGGCTTCCTGCCCGTGAGCTTACTGGGTCACCCAATGGATTATGCTCCATTTCCTATGGGCCACTCGGGTAATTCGGCCTTTCTCCACTGCCAGACATACGCCTAATTGGCATATATCCGACAAACAGATTATTGCATTAAGTAAAGTGCGTAATGTAAACACTGAAATTATCCTTACACATAGCATGGTTGTTTTCTCCCTAATGACAACATCACATCTCCAATCCGTCACGTTTTGGTCACTCGAGCACAGATGAAAGGGAGGCATGAACCCACCATCGAGCATAAATACTCCCTCTTGGAGTTACAAGCATCAACTTGGCTAGAGCATCTACTAGTAACGGAGAGCATGCATGATCATAAATAAAGTAAACATGGTCGATTGATAATCAACTTGACAGAGCATTCAATATTCATCGGATCCTAGAAAACACAACATGTATCATTACAAATAGATGATCTTGATCATGTTAGGCAGCTCACAAGATCTAAACATGATGGAATAAAGAGGAGAAGATAACTATCTAGCTACTGCTATGGACCTGTAGTCCAAGGATGAACCACTCACGCATCACTCTGGAGTCAGGCATGGTGATGTAGAGCCCTCTGGTGATGATGTCCGCTCTCGGCAGGGTGCCGGGGAGAGCTTCAGAACCCTCTCGAACTAGGGTTGACGATGACGGCACTTACGGAACTTTTTGTAGATGGAGTCTCGGGAGTTTAGGGTTTTCCCGAGAAGAAGTATAAATAGGCGAAAGGGCGATGCCAGTGGGCGCCCGAGGGACCCACACCACGTGGTGGCACGACCAAGGGGGTGGCCGCGTCTCCCTATGGTGTGGCCACCTGGTGGCCCCCCTCCGGGTCTCCTCCAGACTCCGTGTACGTGACAGAAAAATAGGGTTTCGCTTCGTCCAATTCTGAGAATATTTACAGAACAAATTTTCCGGAAACAAAAACAGCATAAAAACAAGAACTCGCGTTGTGGCATCTTGTTAATAGGTAAGTGACAGTACACTATGGTCAACTAGAGGGGGTGAATAGGTGACCTACATATTTTTAATCCTTTTCACTTTTAGATGGGCTTTAGCAAGTAAAAGACAAGGTTATCTAAATGTGCAACTAGATGAAATCCCTAGGTGACAAGACACAAGTATGCAATGGAAGTAATATGCAAGGCACAAGATAACCATAAGTGTAAACACGGAGACAAGGATATGTTTCACGTAGTTCCTTCTTGAAAGAAGGACGTCTACGTTGGAGAGGTGGGGAGCCACCTAGGAGCTCCTCAATAGTACGGATGTGCACATCTTGTTCTCCTTGAGCTTCTCCGGTGAGGGAGATTCTCGTTTCCACTATGAGTTCGACTTGAAGGTGTTGAGCAAACCTTTACAAGTAGTTGAGGCTAGTCCACAAGTGAGATGGAGGCTGTCAACAATCCGAAGCTTCTTGCAACAAGGTGGAAGCTCGAAGAACTAGGGTTTTCCTCTAGGATGACAAGGCAACCAAGATATTTACAAGATCCCAAGGGTTAGAGTAAGGGAAAACAATTTATGGCTTGGTATAGATGTACATCCAGGCCTCCTCCATCAGATCCTTGAAGGGCATCGAGTTTGGTTGGAGGAGTAAGGAGATCTAGGCGTTTTGAGCTCTCAAACAATGAAGGAGAGAGAAGAATGGACGAACTAGTTGTCTAGAGGTACAAGACAACTATTTATAACCTCCTCCAAAATCTAGCCGTTGCTGTCTTCGAGGGACAGAATATTCCGGTATTAGGAGCGGAAATTTCCGGGCCAATAGGTGCGGATATTTCAAAAGTCCGGGGGGGGGGGCGGATTATTCCATAATCCAGCGGCCGGAAATTTCCGGCCAAATTTCCGCCCCCATATCCGAGAGCGGGCAGCATCAGCACATCCAGTTTTCTTCTAAGGACTAGAGGCCGGAAATTTCACCCGGAATATTCCGGGAAAATTTCTGGCCCTGCATCCGAGTTTCTTCCAAGGACTAGAGGCCGGATGCTTACCCCGGAATATTCCGGGCAAATTTTCGCCCCTGTATCCGAGAGAGGGCAGTTGGATTCCCATACCTTCATCGTACGAGCCTCGAGCTAGCTGGAATATTCAGGGGAAGAGGCTGTAAATTCCGGCCCTTAGCCAGCGGAAATTCCGGGCAAGTGTAGTTAATAATCCGGCTGCAGAAAATGTCTTGTCTCAGAAATTCCTTTGTGAATCTTCTCAATGATATCACTGTCATTCATGATAGATATAATGAGGCCAGTTGTGAACACGTAAATCACCATGTTAGTAGATATACTCGTGTTGTTATCACCACCAAAATCATTAGAGGAGACATGCGCTTTCAATCTCTCCCTTTTTTGTGAGTGATGACAACACGAGTATTTGCATAGAGGTAAACAAGCAATGGAATTTAAACATCATAGATGGGCATAACTAGGAGACATGCCTCCCAATAATAGGTTCACAAATAGAAATCCACGAAAGAGGGTTTACGAATGAAACGAAACAAGCACAAGAGAGAAACACATAAAGCCCACCCTAGAAAATCCCCGATCACTAGATCTTCTCCCCCTTTGGCATGAGGATACCAAAAAGGCAGAAGAATGAACTACGTCACATGGAACAAGCTCTAGTCCGTAGCACCATCATCTTCGGGGTCCTCCTCGAAGCCGTCCTCCTCACTAGCAGTCTCCAGATCATCATCATCAGGAACAGCAAGATTCTAGTGCATATCACGATTGTTTCAGTTGCGGTAGGGAATCTGATCACGAAGAGGAGCAGGGACATCGGGCATGTTGAGGGCAGCCGTGACAGAGCGCTGATTCTCCTGAATGGTGCGACGCTCAACATATGCATTGTAGTTCTCCTTGTGGATGTAGACATTCATGCACATCACTTTCTCAATGGCATGAACAATCCAAGAGCGCTTCTTGGTACCTGACCTAGCAGCAGCCTGTCTCATGGGAGGATCACGGTGTCCCTAACCAGTAGCGCCAACATCTGTGAAGCTTGCTGTGTATGGGCACTCTTCTTGTACAGTTTCACGTCCTTGTGAGCCTCACAATCCATCTCAAGCCCCTCACGCTCGTGAGTTGGATATCTAGACTTGATGAGCTTCATGATATAGGGTGCATATGGAGGCACCTTGCGGTGGAAGAGAGCAAAGTGGATCGCGTGAAATATGAAGTTCATCGCATCAATCTTGTGGCTCTTGGTATCCTCAAAGTCACCCTCTGTGAAGGTGAGATAGGCATGATGCATGAGGTTCACCAAGCCGCCACGGATCTCATGATTGTTTCCAGCGCTAGGGGCAATGGTCTCCCGGAACAGGCGCAGAAGGATATCATATATAGAAAAGAGTCCCTTGGCAGAACCCATAGTACATCGAGGACCATACAACTCAACAAGCTTGTGTTCGTCCTACTCCACACCATGTACATGCATCCGAGCACCCTGAGGGGCATTGAGGCCAGCAAAAGGATACCCTAGCTAGCAGCAAAGTCATGGAAGGTGGCTCTGAGCCTGTGAGGTCCAGACATCCATGTCATCCCAAACTCCTCAGCATCATCGAAAACCGGGGTAGCAAAGAACTGCTGAATGAAAGTGTTGTTGTAGGAGCATTGGGTCTCCATCAGAGGGCGCAAACTAAGGAGCTCAGCAAGATGAACATAGTTGTTGAAATAAGCAGGGCTAGTAGCCATGTGTTGAAAGTTGATGTACTTCATAGGGCATACAGGCTTGCTCATGACCGAGTACACCTGCATGTCCAGAGTCTCCTGCTCCACGTGCCAGAAACAGGAATCAATGGAAGTGTTTTGAGGGCCATCAGTGTACCATGCCTTGGTGCGCTATGTCTTGAATTCAGCCGCAGACATTGTTGCCAAGTTCAGGGAGGTCTTGCCCTGTTGTTTGCTGGCAAGATGAGCAGCCCTATCGGCGTTGTGCTGACGCTCATACTCGTGTTGTTCATCACACTGACACTGACGGACAACAATCTCATCAACAAATACCTCTTCTTCATTCTGGTGTAAGTGGAGCCACCGCTTGATGGAACTAGTGGCCTTGGGCCTAGAGCTTGAACCATCTGCGAGAAGAAGCAAAAAGCAAGCACAAAGAAAAAACATCAAATGGGAGCTCATATCTTGTGGATTGGAATAGAACATTAGGATGATGATCTCTTAACAAGATTCAGAGCAGGGCGGAAATTCTAGGCTGGGGCTGGAAATTTCCGGCCCTGGAAAAATCGCGCCAGGGCTGCAAAATCCAGGCCTATAATTAATCTCTAACTAGGGATGGATGTGCAGCGTTGTGTAAGTGTGGAAAACAAGGAGGAAAACGAGATAGGGTGAGATCCCATCCGGAGAACTCGAGATATCAAACCCATCCGAAAACCCTAGGACGCAGAGAAAACATGACACATACCATGATCCATGGGAGGACACGGAGGTGCAGTCTCTTAATCCGAGAGGGGAGGCTGGAGGACGAGGAGAGGGATGCGGCGGAGCCTCCCGGAGATCCCTTTGGAGGTGGCGGCAGTTGGAAGGAGATGAGGTGGGCGATGGGAGGGGGAAAGGATGAGGGAGCCCCTCCCGTCTCCTATGTATAGACTCCAACTGCTTACCCTAGAATATTCTTGTGTAGTGGCCGGAAATTTCCGGGCCGGATATTTGGCCGGAAATTCCGCCCCAACATTCCGGTGTGACTCTAGAGAAGGGGCACAACGGAGCGGGGTCGAATTTCTAGGAAAATACCAAACAACGGAAATTTCTGGGTCTAGGACATGAAATATTCCGGCCTTCGGATATTTGACCCAGAAAATTCCGTCTAAATTTCCGGCCATGTCCACAGAGCGGGCACAGAGTAAATGGAGGAATTTTTTAGGACAAGTATCAGGGTGGCCAGAAATTTCCGGACCCTGGGCCGGAATTTCCGGGGTTCCCAAACACAGGGTTGTTCAACAAGAGACAAGACATGAGCCACCAAAAACAAGAAAAACAAAACGACGGCAATGGAAACTCAAACAAAAAAACGAGAGAATAACAAAAAGAAACGATCAACACATTGAAGAGAAAAATGTTGGTGGTTGTAGCCACCATTTTTGAGTGTGTGCCAAGGTGCCGCGAAGATATATCTTGGGACCAAAAGCATGACTCACATTGAAGCACAATAAGTCACAAATTGACTAGATATGTATGAAGTTTTGATTGATTTTGGCATGATAGGAGGAGCGTTGATTCATGAATTGAAGTACGCTCTGCCTGTGTCCATGCCTACATCCAAACCTAGATAGCATGTATAGTGAACGTATCTATGCAAGGTATCAAATAAAGTTAGATGCATCTATGGCATTTAGTTCATTCCTCAAACCCCGAAATCCTTGTTCGTCGAGGGCCTTCGTGAAGATATCCGTAAGTTGATCCTTGGTCGGCACATACGAGAGATCAATATCACCCTTCTCAATGTGATCCCGAATGAAATGATGCCGAATCTCAATGTGCTCCGTCTTGGAGTGAAGGACGGGGTTGTAGGCGTTCTTGATGGCACTCTCATTGTCGCGCAAGAGGGGGACCTTGTCGAAGTCGATACCATAATATCACAAAGTTTGCCGCAACCATAGCAATTTAGCACAGCAACTTACCGCAGAGATGTACTCGGCCTCAGTGGTGGAGAGGGAGATGCAATTTTGCTTCTTAGAAGACCAACATACCAAAGAGCGACCAAGGAATTGGCAACCCCTGGATGTAGACTTCCTGTCCGTCTTCTCTCTCGCATAATCCGCATCCGAGTACCCGATGAGCTGAAAGCTTGAACCCTTGGGATACCAAAGACCAAAGTTTGGTGTATGAACTAAATAGAGAAAGATGCATTTAACCGCTTTAAAATGACTTTGCCTCGGAGAGGATTAAAATTTGCACATTTACCTATGCTATACATAATATAGGGTCTAGATGCACAAAGGTAGATCAAAGAGGCAATCATGGAGAGGTATACCTTTTGATCTACCTATTTACCATTCGGGTCGGGTTTCAAGTCAATAGTTGTGGACATGGGGGTTTTCATAGGCTTGGAGTCATGCATGTTGAATCGTTTGAGCATATATCGTGTATACTTGGCTTGCTTGATGAAAATGCCTTCGGGATGTTCCTTGATCTCAAAGCCAAGAAAATACTCCAACTCGCCCATCATAGACATCTCGAATTTATCCATCATAAGCTTGCAAAAATCATCATTGAATGTGGTGTTAGTAGAACCAAAAATGATATCATCCACATAGAATTTGGATATGAACAAGTGACCTCCAACCCTTTTTGTAAAAAGGGTGGGATCGATTAAACCAACATTGAACCCACGATCTACTAGAAACTCTTTAAGGTGCTCGTACCACGCACGTGGAGCTTGTTTAAGTCCATAGAGCGCCTTATCGAGTTTGTAGACGTACTCGGGGTGGTTGGGATCCTCGAAACCCGTAGGTTGCTTGAAATATACTAACTCATTAATAGGAACATTAAGAAAAGCAATTTTAATATCCATTTGTTGTAGTTTGAAGTTATGATGAGAAGCATAGGCAAGCAAGATACGAATTGATTCAAGACTGGCTACGGGAGCGAAAGTTTCACCGAAATCGACACCTTCGACTTGAGAGAAGCCTTGAGCCACCAATCTCGCCTTATTGCGAATGACGATGCCATGTTTATCTTGAGCACCCATTTGGTGCCAATAACGTTCTTTCAATCCTTGGGACTTGGGACTAACTTCCAAACTTTGTTGCGCTCGAAGTTGTTGAGTTCATCATGCATAGCTTCAAGCCAATCTTGATCTTCAATAGCTTCATAGACCTTCTTCGCCTCAATGTGAGAGACGAAAGCATGAGACTTGCTAAATTCCGCCAATTTCTTCCTTGTGACTACCCTTCCTTGAACTTGTCCAAGAATCGTGTCCTCCGTGTGACCGGCACGCTCAAGATTTTCTAGCCTCCTCTTTGCTCTACGAGCTAGCATCTCCTCCAAAGTCTCCTTGGATATGGCTTGAGCATCACCTTCAGCATTGAGGTCATGTCCATCTTCGTCTTGTTCCTATTCATCGATGGGAGATGGATCACAAATGTGTCGAGTTCTTTCATTAATATGAGATCCTTGACCTTCATTGTTAGCTTGGCCTTGATGGATAGCTTGTCCTTGATCATTTGCTTGGCCTTGATTAGTAACTTGTGGGCTTGGTGCATCTTGTTGGGTAGCTTGTATATCAATGGGTGTAGTCAATGGATCCACTTGAGTAGAGCATAGTCCTCCTCCCGTCATCCGGTAACCCTCAATGGGGATTATTTCACCAATCCCCATTCTTCTTATGATGATGGGAGGAATTGCATCTCCTACAACACCATGATCTATATGGCCCCATTGGGACCCATTATCCTCATCAAACACTACATCTATAGCTTCTTCAACTTGTCTGGTGGAGTTGTTGTAGACTCTATAGGCGTGAGTGTTTGTGGCATAACCAACAAAGATACCCTCATAAGATTTCCTCTCGAATTTCGACAAGCGTTTACCTCTCTTACGAATGAAGCATTTGCACCCAAAGACTTTGAAATATGGTACATCCGGCTTCTTTCCCGTGAGAATCTCATAAAGAGTCGGCCTCGGCCCAAAAGTTGTAAGGAGAAGAGAACTCCGCAATGTTAGTAGATATACCCGTGTTGTTATCACAACCAAGATCATTAGAGGAGACATGCGCTTTTAGTAAGTCCCAGGAAATCCATAAAAATTATATAACCGATTGCTAGCATGACAAGCGGTGGAGACGGCCTCTTCTCCTTACAACTTTTGGGCCGAGGCCGTCTCCACCGCTTGTCATGCTAGCAATCGGTTAAACCACCATGTTAGTAGATATACCCGTGTTGTTATCACCACCAAGATCATTAGAGGAGACATGCGCTTTTAGTAAGTCCCAGGAAATCCATAAAAATTATATAAAGTGTATAGAAAATATGTAGAAATTGACATGAAAACAACATAGAACATTAAAAATTATAGAGAAGTTTGAGATGTATGAATCCGTTATGGCCCATACTATTAAATATAGTTTCAGATATGGTAGCGATCACGATAGAATGGGCCAAAGAACCAAATTATGGAGGTACTCCCGCACTTTGTGTATGGGGACTATCTATCCTTCAACATGTGGATTATGCAGTTTTATTTATGGAATACGACCTTGATAAAACAATGAAACTGAAATGAATTTTATCAGCGTTCGAGCACTTATCTTGGTTAAATATTAATTTCCATAGGAGTTAATTGTTTTGTTTTGATTAGGCGCAGGGCACAACTGCTCAATATGCCGAATTATATTGGTGCGGGAAAGGTTCATTTGCAATCAGGATTTCGGTATATAATACATTATAGGATATTGACTAAGGCGGAATGGAAACACGTCAAAAAAATGTCTTTAAGCGATCCTCAGTAGTTGGAAAGGAAAATTACTATCTTTGAGAAGGCGGTTGGTTCTCATAAATACAGTACTAACAAAGTTGGTATTGTATATGATATCTTTCTTCCAGCTTCTTAAAGGGGTCTTACAAGTATTGCATTACTTATGATCAAAATTCTTTTGGCAAGGACATAGCGTGAAAACTAAATATCGTCTTTGCAAGATGGAATGTCGTGTGACGACCAAAAGATCAGGGATGACTGAGCATTCATGCCCTACAGGTTAATAATAGATCTCTCCTTGGCAAGTGTGTTTTTAAGGTGCTTACTGAAGATGGTGTTTGGCAAACACTGCCTAGGAGAAAATACATTTGTGCAAGTGTGTTATCACATATTTACTAGAAACATGGTGATTCACTGGTTGGCCTAGTGGCGCCAAAGAAGCACTTCTTTCACTTTGGAAAAATTTAAGATTAAGAATAGATCGGAGATTATATTTTCAGAGGACATATGATTAGGAAATACCACACTCCGAGAACAGTATATGTCCATATACAATATTGTTCATCATAAGGGCCATACCATACCCACGTTCATGCAGTCTTCGCCTCCAAACGTGGCATGCATGCGGGATTTAATCGTCCCTAGCTTTGTGTCTTGGAATTGGTCCAGATGTAATAAGATTCCGATGAGTTTCGTTGTAACTTATTTGGGAATGAAAAGTTCCCTTTAGGTTCCACGTATAGTACTTTGGTCCATTCCGATATTCGGGTCGATAACAATAAGAAAACATGGAAAAAAAAGATACCACTAAAGCTAAAATATTTTCTTAATATATTCATAAGGGTGTCATTTAAAAAAAAATAACCTTGTTAAACTCAATTGGGATGCAAGTATAAAGTGTGTTTTTGTCCACAAGATGACGCAATACAACAGTTATTCTTTGAGCGCAAGCTTTCAACTTATATTTAGTTAGTCAATCATATAGCCTCTAATTTGTATCCATCAAAATCAGTAGCCAATATTTTTGGCAATTCGTTAGGGATTGATCACAAGTTAAGAATTATTATTATGGTGTGAGTGGTAGCCGTTATATGGTGCTATGTCTTTGTAAAAATGACAAGATTTTTAACGATAAAAATTGTTCATGTTTGTAGGAACCGACTCTAATAGTGCACCCTATGGCATGATTAGCTATAGATCCCACGGTTATAAGAATTGGCATGTGGCAAATGGACCCTAGCTAGTAATGTTAGTTGGGAGACCAGGTTACGGGGTCTCGAGTGAGTAGGTTGGTCGTGTCCATGGTCGGATGATATAGGGTCCCTTCAGCCCGGGTGATGGCCCAGGCCTTCCGGCACACGCTCCCTTATATTTTCTGACTTTATACTTCGATTTTATTCGTAAAAATGGTGTCTTAGAGATTCTTGCCTGGCTTCTGAACCTTATGGGTCCGCCACCGATCGTAGAGATCATCTTCTTTGGTTCTTATGTGACCTTTTACGGATGTGAGTATTTGGAGCTTGTCGTCATCTTCATGGTATGCTCAAAAGTCCATCGTAAACATGTTGGTATGTATCTTTATTGTATTTTTTATGTTTGCATATTTTACAGGTTTGTTTTTAGTAAGGTTTCACGCCTTCCTATCTTGGATATTTTTGGAAATAACATTCCACTCATCGGCCCAGGATCGGTCCCATTTATTGTGTACGTAGATACACATACCGTACATACGTCTTCGATCCAACCGTCGAAGGGCTCAAAAAAAGTTGGACGTACACGTACGTATCGAAACGCTCGATCGCTTGCATGGTGACAAACGCGGGCGGGTATTCCATCACCTAGCTAGGTTCCTCCGACAAGCTCGTCTATATATCACGTCTAACTTGTCACTTTGCTAGAGATCCAAGCTTGCAATGGAGGGGTGGTTAATCCTGTGTTTCACACTCCTGTCCACGTTACTGGCCCTTCGTTTCCTCAAGCCTTCCGGTGGCAAGCCCAAGCCCAAGCTGCCACCGGGGCCATGGACGCTCCCCATCATCGGCAGCCTCCACCACCTCCGCAGCAAGCTGCCGCACCGCAGGATGACGGAGCTGGCACGCCGCTACGGGCCCGTCATGTACCTCAAGCTCGGCCAGAACCCCACCGTCGTCTTCTCCAGCGCCGAGGCGGCCGCGCTGGTGCTCAAGACCAACGACCTCGTCTTCTCCGACCGCCCACGCAGCGTCACGCTGCAGATCTTCAGCTGCGGCGGCAAGGACGTCGCCTTCGCCCCCTACGGCAACCACTGGCGCCAGATGCGCAAGCTCTGCGTCGTCGAGCTCCTCAGCTCCAGGCAGGTCAGGCGCATGGAGGGCATCAAGGCCGACGAGGTCGCCAACCTCGTCCGCTCCATCACCGCCAACGCCGCCTCGGTTGTCAACGGCGCCGCCGCCCCTTTGATCAACGTCAGCAAGAAGGTGGCCGCCCTCAGCAACGACGCCGTCTCGCGCGCCGTCTTCGGCGGCAAGTTCAAACGCCAGGAAGAGTACATCCGCGAGCTGGACAACGCCTTCACGCTCGTCGCCGGCACCAGCCTCGTCGACCTCTTCCCGTCCTCGCGCCTCGTGCGCTGGCTCACCAGCGGCGAGCGCGACATGAGGAGGTGCTACCGACGCATACAAAGCATCATCTCCGACATCATTGACGAACGCAAGGCCGCAGGTGATGCTCACACGTGCAACAACGACGACGATGAGGACCTGCTTGGCACCCTGCTCAGGCTGCAGCTGGAGGACTCCCTGGAATTCCCTTTAACCCCTGAGGTTATAGGCGCATTTTTGTTCGTGAGTACTCACTCCTTTTTTACTCAACCATGTTTAATTAAGTATAGTAGTAATACTTTGCGCACCTCTTTCTGATTTTTTATCCTATCAACTAATCCCTATGTTCCAAAAAAAAAGGTGTATAAATTTATTCACAGATCAATGTCTTTTTTATTTTTTGGACACAAAGCAGATCAATGTCTTATTAGTTTGACTAAGTTTATAGACAAAATATGAGAAACCTACAATTCTAAATCAACATATTTTTCTGGTGTGCTTAATCACTACTATAAATGTTGACATTCTCTTTTCTATATATGGTCATAATTAGAAAGATTTGGCTTTTACCTATGTATTTCGGCTGAGTATGCCAAGGCCGGCGGTCTATCCTCTTTGTTATATATTTGGTCATAATTAGAAATGATGTAACAATTATTGTGATATAGTAAGCTATTTAGATTACTAGCTAAATACCGCGCTTTGCTTGCTGAAAGATAAAATTAGGTCAGCTTATTGTTAGTAAAAAGAGACAAGATATGTTTTTTTTCTTGTTTGTAAAATTTCTGATTATTATTTCCTTCTGATCCGAAACCAAATTCCCTTTCCCATTCAATCATCGCGGCCACCAACTCCCTTTATTAGCAGTATATAAATGAAACAATACCATTCGTGTTGTGTAAATAAATAAGGTGTGATTTCTTTTTGGTAAAAACTGAATCAGAAGAATTCAAAATTAACAAGAATACTAGGTTTAATTTCAACTAAATCCATTTATCTTTCATGAACCTTGTCAATGGAACTTACTAAATATAGGTGGCTGGTCCTATTTGATGAAAACTCTTGATAAATATCTTACTGTAATTCTCAATTAATTGCACCTACTAGTTGGCTCGTATAAAAGCCAATATAAAAATATTTATCGATTTATGTACGACCTGTCATGGTAAGGGGGTCTATTTTATGAAATATACTTCTTCATACATCTAACGCACGGTCGTGCATACCACAACTATCGTTTCCAGGACATGTTTGCGGGCGGCACAGATACCACAACAAGCGCTTTGGAGTGGACTATGTCGGTGCTCATGAAAAATCCTAAAGTCCTGGCTAAGGCACAACTAGAAATTCGGGAGGTGCTAGGTGAGCACCGCACCTCCATAACTAATAGTGATCTTGCCGGACTCCACTACATGCGAATGGTCATCAAGGAGGTTCTTAGGTTACATCCTCCGGCTACTGTACTCATCCGTAGGGCTAGAGAGGATTGCAAAATTATGGGTTATGACATTCTCGAAGGGACCAACGCATATGTTAATGTCTTCTCTATTTCGCGAGACCCAAGGTATTGGAAAGATCCCGAAGAGTTTAAACCCGAGAGATTTGAGAGCAATAACGCTGATTTTAGCGGGACCTACTTTGAATTCACTCCCTTCGGGGCTGGGCGACGGCAGTGCCCTGGGATGTCATTCGCAACATCGACCGTGGAGATCGTATTGGCAAATCTTCTGTATCATTTTGACTGGATGCTTCCTGATGGTGCTAGCCTAGCTTCCTTTGACATGTCCGAGAAATTCCGGTTGACCATAAGCAGAAAGTATGACCTGCAGCTCAGAGCTATCCCACACATCTGGTCAGAAACAATGCCACAGACGTGATAAAAAAAGGTCTATGTCTATGGTGCAATGTGTGAAGACATATCTGCACCTTCAGCTTCATGTCTATCTTGCATTGTATTACCTTTATGTATTATAATAAGAGAATCTCATTCAAGTCAAAGATATACATGCGAAGCTCATTTAATTTTTTTTGGGTAGAATTGTAATGTTTCTCTTATTGTGACAATAAGCATTACACATTAATTAGTGGTACATGAGTAATTCTATACTATAGTTTATGAACATTTACTTTCACATTGGTACTAGGATCTATGGAAGTCGGAATGTATAAAGCTGTTTGGATAAATCGTTGGATTGTTACAGGCATAAGCTGTTGATTGATTATTTCGATTTTCCTTTTTTTTAGGGAGTTTCGATTTGCAATTGCGATCCGCTCCTCCAGAACGGCTCTGAATGTGTACTATCTGTTTGATGTTTGTTGATGGTCTATCTTGGGTTCAACATAAGGTTTTTTTTTTGAGCTGAGGGTTCAGCATAGGACGCACGATTCAAAAGTACAGGTTCAGGCCCAAACACATGACCGGTATGGTAGTGTGGGCCGGCCCAATTGCTAAAAACCCACCTACAAAATCAAAAAACACTACTACCTTTGTCTTGGAAAAAAAGAAATCGAGAAAACATGTGTAGTAATACTTGTTTTCGTTCCCCTAAAAAAAGTACTTGTTTTCATATTTTTCTCTTTTTTTGCTAACATTTTGCAACTTTTAGAGGAAAGGGGATCTCCACGGTTCCTTTATATTTTGCATCTGTTACTAGTACTCCCTCCGTTTCTAATTAATTGTCTTTGATTTTTCAAAATATAATGTAACAATACACATGTTACATCCATATTTTGACAAATCCACGACAATTAATTCAAGACAGAGGGAGTATATATTACAAGTTTCCGCTTTTCTGTTTTTCCTTTTTATATTATAGTCATTATTTTCCTCCAATATATTTTTCTTATATTTATGTTTGTGTAAACATAATATGTTCCCCATATTTCCTTTGTCATATATAATTTTATCTACTTTGTCCGTTACATGTTTTCTTACAATAAAACTTAATAATTTCCGCGCACTGTAATGTGTTCTCCTCAGTCATCCTCTTTTGCTCGCTGAGTAATAGTTTGAAGAAACGAAAAGAAAGAAAATCATGCAAAGTTTTTGTTCTTGTCTCAACGGTTTTATGTTTCCATCGATTATTATTGTAATCACAATATATGTTGATTTAATTTATTCTTTTGTTCAGTGTGTTTTGTGTTCTTGGTTTATCATGTGTGAAACAAAATCATTCAACATGATAATTCCATTTGACAAGAATAAAACAGAGTATATAAAGCCATGTACAACTTAGGAACTGAGTCTTTGTGTGAGCATCTCACGGTGTTTCTCAGGGGGAAAAATGTTGGTGAAATTTTGAGTAGCTTCTGAAACGGAGAAGGCTTTATTTTCTCAATATCTACATCTGAATGTAATCTCACCATGTAATCTCCACTGGCACCCATTTATTTTGAGTCCGGCACCCAACAATGGAGCCCACTTTTGGGCGTTGTACTCCGCAAATTTGGTGGCCAGATTAAAAAGGCACACTTTCTTGTAAGATGAGAAGGTAGCCGAAAGAGGAGAAGGTAGCCGCGTTCCAACACATACAAAATTGAAGATAGGGGGTCTCCTTTCCTAACTGCCCTTTTGTAGTAAAAAAATTTTACCTCTCACACCATTAAGGACAACTGTAGATGAACCGGAGGGAAAGAACTGAGTAACCCATCCAATCCATATTTCATCAAACCCTCATAATCTAGATAATAGCTTCATGCTCAATTGTATCAAAAAAAATCTAGCTTCAATATATTAATTGGTTTCTTGAAAGACTGACACTAAAATAAATACTCAAAAGACCATGCCAAGCAATCATGGATAGTTCCTGTCCATGAGGAAGCCATACTGGATTTTATGAACAAATTTAAGAATTTGTTGTCAGAGTCTGTTGGCATCTAATTTTGTTAAGAACTTAAGACATACATTGGTTAGAGAAATTGGCCTAAACTCATTTGCTCCCTCTGGCACTCGCTCTTTAGGCACCAGTGTGATATAGGAACTACTAATAATTTCGAAAGAAATCACCTCATCATAAATATCCTTTGCCAGTTTATAAAAATCCTCACATATAATATGCCAGCACTTCTTAAAGAAAAGACCATGAAAGTCATCTTGTTCATGGACCTTATCTAATGGCATATATTTGAATACTAGGTCCATTTCCTCTTTTTCAAATGTGCAGACAGTACAGTCATCCCATTGACTTTCTGCAATAGCCTATTCAAATAAAAACCCATCTAGATGCAACGAGACACACATTCTCTCATTAAAACTATCCCAGAAAACACCCATCATTTCCTTGTGGTGAGAGGTAACCAGGCCATCCTCCAACTTGAGAGAGTAGATTGCATTCCTTTTATATCTCTGGGTATCCATCGCATGAAAGAATTTGGTATTCTCCTCACCAATTTTAATCCATCTAATAGAGAATTTTTTTCCCAATAATTACTCTGAGCCAGCCACAAACCCTCCGAATGCAGCTTAACAATGGTTCTAAAATTAACCTCGGGTATCGACGGAGACCTCACTTCCTCCACATTATCCAAATTGAGAATAACTTCACTACAATTTGCGATTAGGGCCTTCAAAGTGCCTAGACAAGTGCACCGTTTCCTTAAATCATACCTTAAGATGTTGAGCTTATGAGCAAGCCTAGCTGCAATATTTACTTTTATAGGAATGTTTCTTCCAACTATTTTCCACGCATTTCCTTTCTTCTATATAATTTTATCTACTTTAGTCATTACATGTTTACTTACGACAAAAATAATAATTTCCGCTTACTTTGGTGTGTTCTCTTCAATCATCCTCTTTTGCTCGCTAGCTACTTGTTTGAAGAAACGAAAGGACAAAATCTTGAAATTGTGTTGTTCTTGTCTCAACGGTTTTATTTTTTCCGTGGATGCTTGTTGTAATAACAATATTTGTTTGATTTGTTTTATTCTTTTTTTAGTGTGTATGTCCTTTTGTTCACTGTTTGTGAAACAAAAAAAACTCAACATGATAATTTCATTTGAGAAGAAGAAAATAGAGTATACAAAGCCATGTACATCTTAGGGAGTGTGTCTTTGTGTGATCATCTCACGGGGTTTCTCAGAAAAAGTAATGTTGTTGAAAGTTTGAGTGTAGCTCCTGAAAGAGCAAAGGTATTATTTGTTCAATATCTAAATATATATGGGAGGTGATTGTGACCATCTTTATCCGGGAGGTGAGTTTCTCCAAACAAGTTAGCCAAAGTACATACTTATTTCATTCCAATTTTTAGCACCAACCGAATGGAGGAACAAAACCGACCCATTTTCTGGAATGGAACTGTTCCATTCCATTTCATTTCATTAGATGGTAGGTAACCAATCACAGTCAGATGACATGGTAAAGGATTCCGACAACTCACGCAGACACGCTAACTGAACGAGGTTAAGTGAAAAGATTCCCATGAACATGTGTGGACTACGACAAGGGGATCCGCTCTCCCCGCAGTTATTCATATTCGTTATGGAGGTGCTTCACCTCTTAATTGAAAGAGCCACGGAGGGTGGACTGCTAACTCGGCTGGCACAGACTGGGTTGAAGCACAGAACCGCAATATATGCGGACGACGTGGTAACCTTCTTGAGACCGACAACACTGGATTGCAAGGTCTTCGCAGAGATCCTAGAGATTTCCGGAGTAGCCTCGGGTCTGCGGGCCAACCTGGAAAAGTGCTCGGCCCACTTGATCAGATGTGGAGAGGGGGAGGCGGCGCTGGTGGCTCAAGAGCTGCAGTGTCCCATTATGCCCTTCCCAATGCGCTACCTCGGACTGCCACTCTCCCTCAAAAAGCTATCGGCAGCTCAGTTGCAATACATAGTGGACAGCGTCGCAGGCCACCTTCCTGGGTGGAGGGCCAACTTGCTTAACAAGAGTTGGTAAAAACCACACTTTCGGCTGTCTCGATTTTTGCAATGATGTCACTGGATCTGCCTGCAAAAACTTTCGTGGACATTGACAAGATCCTGAGAGGATTCTTATGGAAAGGAAGGAAAGAGGTGCACGGTGGCCACTGTCTGATGGCGTGGGAGAGAGCGTGCATGCCCAAGCACCTAGGAGGCCTCAGCATTCCCAACCTCCGAATGCTAAACTAGGCATTACGGGTCAGATGGCTGTGGCTTCGTAGGACGGACACCTAAAAGCCGTGGAGTGAGTTTAACATCTAGGTGCCCAGGGGCGTGAAACACCTCTTTGAAGCAGGGACGTCTTCAGTGATCGGGGATGGGGCCAACACCTTCTTCTGGACAGATAGATGGCTACCAGCGGGAAGGGTGAAGCACATGGCACCCCATCTGTGGAGGAGGATACCTAAGTGGGCGCTGCTAGCCCGCAGGGTTAGGGAAGGTTTAATGGGGAAATGGTTACAGGACGTTCCCCCTGACCTCGTTGAGGTTAAGCTACGTGAGCTCCGTAGTCTGGCCGACATGCTGTCAGAGGTTACCCTCGAGGAGGGTGTGGACGACGAGTTCCGCTGGAACTGGGAGCAGAACAAACAATTCTCAGCCCGCTCCGCTTACCCGGCCATGTTTCAGGGGTCCGAATGGCTGGCTGGAGCGGAGCAAGTTTGGCGGTCTCATGCGCCCAACAAATACAAATTCTTTATATGGCGGGCTTTGAGAAACAGGTGCTGGACAGCCGACGGGCTTAGCCACAGAGGGCTCCCGCACCCTATGACATGCCCCTTATGCGACCAACAGGGCGAAGACATCGATCACTTGCTATTAGGCTGTGTCCTTTCTAGGCAGGTGTGGACGAAGCTGCTTCACAATTGGGGCTTCGTCCAATGGATCCCGAATCAACATGACAAGGTGGCGCACTGGCTGCCTGGACGACGATTGGTGCAGATCAGAGAGACCTGTGGACGGCCATCACCTTGACTTGTTGGTGTTTGTGGAGACACAGAAATAATGTAGTGTTCAAAGGCCACCAGCCTTCGGTGGAAAGCGTGATCGGGTTGATAGGGTGTGAGGCGGCTTTGTGGTGTTTTGCCGGACTCTTTAGGGGTAGCATGCGCCCAGTGAAAAAGTGGAGGTTTGGCGAGTAATCTCTTTCTTTTCTTTAGGTAGCGTTCCCGCCGGCGTACTCCGCCGGGAAGCTGCCTCCCGGACGCCGACCTGCCTGGCTAGGCGCAGCTGGCTCGACGTACAACGCGGATCGGAGTACGCCGGAATTGTGGTGAACACAATTATGTATATACAGCGAGATGTGGACATTGAATGAATATTTTAATGGACCTAACCGCCTCTGGCGATTAGGGTTCCGATCGACTCCGCCGGTGACTCGTCTCCGGCGTGAGATCTAGCGAAGCAACGACCGAATTCGACTCCGATCAGGACTCGCACGGGAGCGGAGGAGTTAAAGGCTGGTACCACCGTGGGGAAGCAGAAGAAGTTTTCGCTCGACATCAGGGAGTTCATCTAGGAGCTCTTTTGCGCTTCGATCGCTCCGGGAAGTGCGAGTTTGTCTAACAATTCAAGACGGCGACCATGTCTTCTTCGGCGAACGGAAACCAGGGAGGAACCAGGAAAGGAGAAAGCGATGAAGCCCTAGCCCGTGCACTACAAAACCTAGAACTACGGGAAGGCGAATTGGACGACGTATTCATTGGAGACGACGATCTGAAGGATCTGAAAAAGGAAGCTCGATGGCTAGCGGTAGCACGGGTCCATACGGCAAAACCAGTGTCGGCAGCGGCAGTTTTCGATACTCTCCGATGGATTTGGGGGCTAGCACATGAACCAGAGATGAGGGAAGTCGATGATAACCTTTTTACCTCCAAATTCTTCTGGCTAGGGGACTGGAACAAAGTAATGTTACAAGGCCCTTGGCTGTACAAAAAATTGGTGGTGGTAATAGCTGAATATGACGGATTATGCAACCCCAAAGAAGTGAAGCTTGATAGGGCTTTGGCCTGGGCTCAAAATCCATGCAATTCCTGAATTATATCGTGTTAACAAGGTGGTTGATGAACTTGCTAGGAGAATTGGGAAGGTTTCAAGTGTGGAGATGAAACCAACCCGCTACTTTGAAGGTGATTATGTTCGGGTTCGAACAAGCATTGATGTTCAGGCACCTCTCATTAGATTTGTTCCGGTCAATGTGGGAGGGAAGAGAGATCTACTACATGTTAAATACGAAAAGATTGGATACTTCTGTGATGTTTGTGGCATTATGGGCCATGATATGTAGGAATGTGGTGACGGTGTTCATGATCCGTATGGCAAATGGTTGTTCGCTAAAAGGAGAGCCCAAGTTAATCAGTATGCTTATAGGGGAGGTTTTCCAGTAAGGATGGGTGGAAGAGGCAGAGGTAGAGAGACCGAATACTCGGCTAGGAAAAGGAGCTCCGCGGATATGGAAGAAGATGTCGAGGATGTGAGTGATACAGCTTCTAGCCCTCTGAAAAAAAGTAGATGACACGGGTACAGCTTTTGGTTCGGCAGGGAGAGCAACAGGCCCGAATGCAGCGTTGAAACTCAATTTTGATGAAGTGCTACCTATCAAAGGGAAGGAATCAGTGGCTTGTCCGGTTGGATCTTCCAAGGAATTGACCCCTCCTCTACCACAAAGTTATACTGTGGTCAGACAACCGAAGAAATCAAAGAAGTCAGGTGACAACAATAATTCAGCGTCAATGGATAGCAGATCGGCGGCTCCCTTCGAGGGAGACCGCCGGGAGCAATGAATCTATTTAGTTTGAACTGTCGCGGGTGTGGGCACCCCGAGACAGTTCAAGAAATAAGCAACTTAATATAGTTGCATCGTCCCAATTTGTTTTTTCTCTCGGAAACCAAATTGCCAGATACGAGAGCGAGGGATTTCAGATTTCGGTTTGGTTTTCAGAATGCCTTTGCGGTGAAAAGCGAAGGATTAAGTGGTGGTCTTGCGCTCTTTTGGAACAATGACTCAGTTGTGAACCTAAAATCCTTTAGTAAATCACACATTGATGCTATGATCCAGAATGACTGCTTGGGACCGGTTGAGTGGAGATTTACGGGGTTTTACGGTGACCCCGTCAGGTCTCGTCGGAAAAGGAATTGGGAACTGTTAGAATTCTTGAGAAGGGAGTATGATAATCCCTGGCTTTGCGCCGGGGACTTCAATGAAACCTTGGACGCAAGAGAACAGTTTGGAGGGAAAATGCGAGAAGAGTGGATGATGGAAGGTTTTCGAGATACTACTGATTTGTGTCGCTTTACAGACTTGGGATTTAGGGGTACCCCCTATACTTGGGATAATCGCCAACATGGACAGAAGAATATTAAAGTCAGGTTGGACAGAGGGTTTGGCGATGATCAATTCTTGGAACTCTTTGGAAATTCGAGTGTTACTCATATACAAACGACCAAGTCTGACCACTGTGCACTGCTCATATCCGTGGCGTCACACGCTATCAACGAAAACAGGGGATCCAGACCCTTCCGTTTTGAAAATGCTTGGGTGAGGCATGAGAATTATATAAATGTGGTTGAATCCTCTTGGGTTCTGCCTAATGGCAACCAAGGTTTTGGTTCCCGGTAGAAAAAAATTCCCGAGGGGGGTCGGGATTTACGGTTACCGTGGTTACCGGAAAATCCCGACCGGTTACCGGACGAATTTGAGAACCAAAATTTGAAAATTCAAACAAATTGATTCCCAATTTAATCATTTACCGAGAGTTTTTGTTAAAATTTATAAAAATTTAAAAATTTGGGATTTTTTGACCGGTATGAACATTTCCCGGGGGTGGTCGGGATCTCCGGTTACCGGGTGGTTACCGGATTTCCCGACCGGTAACCAAAACCATGATGGCAACTTGGCTGATGTATCGCATGCACTCGCTGGGGTACGGAAGCAACTACAAACGTGGAGTAGCACCGAGTTTGGGAATGTACGAAAGCAACTCAAATCGTTGAGAGACAGATTAGAAAATTTGAGAGCCAGATCACTTGGCTCGGGACCATCCAAGGCAGAGAGGAATATCATGATACGTATATCCGAACTTCTGTCTAGGGAGGAGATAATTGCCAAGCAGCGCTGGAGAGTCTTATGGCTAAAAGAAGGAGATCAGAACACTTCTTTCTTCCATGCAAAAGCCAAGGAACGGGCTAGGAAGAATAGAATTAATTCACTTATTTTGGAAGATGGATCTACAGTTTCATCGCAGTCTTCAATTGAGGAAGCAGCAGCCGGATTCTACCAAGGCCTCTTTTCCAGAGAGGATGGTATTGAACCGGGGCTTATCACTGAATTAGTTAATTGCAAAATTGATGATAATATGAATGAACAATTATGCAGGTCAGTTACAGAGATGGAAATTGAACAAGCACTATTTATGATGCACCCGAACAAATCGCCGGGTCCTGATGGCTTCACTGCTGGTTTCTATGTGAAGCATTGGAATATTCTGAAAATACCCATTTGCGAGGCTATTGAGAATTTCTTCGTCACCGGTGTTATGCCGGAGGAGGTAAACAAAACAGTACTGGTACTTATTCCGAAAGTAAAGGATCCGAAGTCCCTAGGCCAATTTCGGCCTATTTCTCTATGCAACGTACTTTATAAAATTGCTTCCAAGGTCATGGCTATGAGGATGAGACCACTACTGGATGCGGTTATATCTGAGGAGCAAAGTGCATTCGTTACTTGGAGGTTAATAACGGATAATTTCCTCACAGCATACGAGTGCATCCATTATCTAAAAAGGAAAAAAAAGGAAAGATTGGTGCTTGCGCAATCAATCTTGACATGGCCAAGGCCTACGACCGAGTTGACTGGAATTATTTGAGGAAAATTATGGAGAAATTGGGATTCTCACCATGGTGGACAGAGAGAATTATGTCATGTGTTAATTCGGCTTCCTTCTGTGTCCGTGTCAATGGAGCCTACTCTGAAAACTTCAAACCATCTCGAGGGATCAGACAGGGAGACCCTATTAGCCCTTATTTATTCCTTTTATGTTCTAAAGGCTTGACATGTCTGTTGAAATATTTTGGCGCAGATTATCTATCAAAGGGTATTAGAGTAGGAATCCATGCCCCCTGGATTTCTCATCTACTGTTTGCGGATGATTGTCTGATCTTCACACAGGCAAATTATTCTGGTGCTAGTCGGAATAATGACATCCTCGAGAGGTATCACAGTGGGTCTAGACAATTGGTGAATAAATCGAAATCTGCCATATTCTTTAGCCAGAACTGTAATGAGGAGATGAAGCAGGAGGTCCGCTTGTTGACCAATATAACCAAGGAAGCTCTAGTGGAAAAATACCTGGGATTACCCACTGTTGTGGGGCGTTCTTCGGATGACCAATTTGAAAGTATTCTTACAAAGATCAAGAGACTAGTAAATGGGTGGGTTCCTCACCACCTTAACAGTGCAGGAAGAGAGGTACTTATTAAAGCAATCTGCCAGGCTATTCCAACCTACTCGATGAGTTGTTTTAAATTGTCTAAAAAGCTTGTGAAGAAGATCACTGGTATTATTGCGCACTTTTGGTGGGGAGGGGATGATAAAGTTAGGAAGATGCACTGGTGTAACTGGAGGGACATGGCTGTCCCAAAGTGTAACGGAGGAATGGGCTTTCGGGATCTCGAGTTCTTCAACCAAGCAATGCTCGCTAAACAAAGTTGGAGGCTTCTTACAAACCCCACCTCCCTTTGTGCCAAGATCCTAAAAGGCAAGTATTTTCACTCCTCTGATTTTATGGCTGCTAGAAAAAAGAAGCAATCCTCTCTCACGTGGAGGTCAATTCTTTATGGGAGAGAGGCTCTGAAAGTGGGCCTGATTAAGAGAGTGGGTGATGGTTCTACTATTAATGTTTGGGAGGACCCATGGATCCCTGAGAATTTTAGTAAAAAACCTCTAAGAAGAGAGGGTGATGGTAATTTATCGATGGTTCATGAGCTACTGGACCCCGCGTCTAATTCTTGGCTCGAGGAGAGAGTGCGGAATTGCTTCATGCAATCAGATGCTGAAGCAATCCTTCGGATTCCAGTGGGTTTTTGTATGGAGGACACGTGGGCATGGCAACCCGAAAAATTGGGTTTCTTCTCCGTAAGATCATGCTATCGGGCTCTGGCACATGCGAGAGACAGTACGAGGATCGGATCTTCATCGCAGAACCCACCAATATGGAAGAAACTTTGTAAATTTCCGATTCCCCCTAAGGTGAGAAACTTCTGGTGGAGAGTGATCAAGAATTATATACCAGCTAGGGATGTGTTGGTGAATAGACATATTGAGAGGCAAGGAAATTGTCACAAATGTGGTCAAAGTGAAACTATATTTCATGCACTCTTTAAGTGCACCTGGGAAAAGGTATTTTGGAAAGAAATTTATGATAGTACGGGTATCAAGGTCCCAGATTTCCACCCGAATAGCTGGGCCTTCGATCTTCTTGATGCAGCAAAACTACCTATTACTAGCAGTGCCACTATTTTATGCGGAGCTTGATCGGTCTGGATGGAGAGGAACGCAAGGAAACACGGTTCATCGCCAAGATCGCTATCACAATCTGTGAAATGGGCATGTGATTCAGCTACTGATTTGTGCAAGTCGACCTCACGGGAAGCAGGTTCCATATCAAAACAGAAAAAATGGACTGCTCCAGAGTGTGAAACGTTAAAGGTGAACGTGGATGCGGCGTTTGATGCTCAACTCTGGCACGGATCGACGGGTATTGCTGTCAGAGATAATTCTGGAAAGTTAATGGTTGCCCAGGCCATTTGGTACAATGATCAAGCATCGGCACTCGTTATGGAGGCTCTAGCAGTAAGAGATGGTATAAGAGCGGCCATCGACAGGGGTCTACGAAAGATTGAAGTGGAGACCGATACGCAGGAAGTTGTTCATATGTGGAAGGAGGCGAATTTTGAGCGCTCCATAATTTGCGCCAATTCTGATGGAAATTAGTGAACTCTCGGGAAACTTTGAAACTTTTAAATTAAGCTATATCTCTAGGAAGTGTAACGAAGTAGCTCATCTTTGTGCTAAGTACTGTTCTACGGTCAGGAGGAGATGTTTGTGGGTCAACTACACCCCTACCTTTCTTGATGTTTGTATCAGAAAGGATTGTAATCCTGACTAATATTTGGTTAAGGCGGCACGTTTCTGACGCACTCTTTTCCTCACCAGGGTACCTACGGGGACTGGGAGGTTTTTAATGAGGCGGTGTGCTGACCTAATATATGCTTGGTTTATCTCAAAAAAATGAATGTTTTAATGTCACGACTCGATCTATACTAGTCAATATGGGAAGAGTTAAATGCATGAACCATTAGTGGACTTGAACATATTGTTCGCCATTGTTACCGTACATAGACATCGGTCACTTACGGTCGCTGAATACGCGCCGGCAGTTCGTACATGGTCACCACGGACAGCCTACCGATGTATGCGCTGATTTGTCCGAGTGTGGAGCCCACTGTCAGTCATTTGGGTCATTGGGTGGACGCGTGGAGGTTTTTTTGCTACACTGGGAGATGCAGGGGCTTATTTGGAAATTCGCCATGGAAAGAATTTACTTCGCTCTCCCCGGCAATTTCGTTGTCGGAAATCGCCCTCCCCCCCTCCAACTCTCGCCAGCTAGGTCTAAATTTGTAGTCGTCGTAGTTGCATCGCCCGCCACCGTAGTTGCCTCGAAGCCGCCGTTGTTGCATCGCCGCCACTACCTATGGTGCCATTTCGCCTGTGGGCTCTGCTCTGCGCTGCCACGGCTCCCTTCATCCCCAACATTCCCTGCCCTAAATGTGATCGAATCGTGGTGATGAAGACCTCCAGCACGGAGAAGCACAAGGGATGGGTGTTATACAAGTGTGATAGGCATGAGGTTTTTTTTTGGTTTTCCTGTCTGTCAGTTGAAGTGTTAACTCACTTCAACTGAACCTTGTTTTTTGCTTGAAGTGTGGTTGTAATTTCTTCAACTAGGAGCTTGAGTATGCGGTCCATTTGTTGGATAGCGACTGCATGCTAGGAGATGCTGCAGTGGAAGCTTTAGGATGGGCACAGGAGAAGAGGGAAGAACTTCAGCTGCGTCAGAAGGAACTCCTCGAAAAGACGAGGTTATGATGAACGTCATAACATCTGCTGTGTTGCTGCTGAAAGAAGTTGTCCTGGTACTTAAGATTGTAGCAGTGGCTTGTGTGCTGCTTGCTCTGAAGAAATGAATGGTGTGTGCTCATATGAAGAAATGAGCAATTTGTGCTCTTGTGTCTAATGTAGTAGATGACGTGTCCTTGTAGTTAGGCAATGTAGCGGATCCACCTGTTAATGTAGTGGATCATGCATGAAATGGTTGTTATCAGTACTGGATGAAATTTTGCTATCAGTAATGGAAGAATTATGAAGCTACGTTAGTACCATGTATAAAATGCTTATTATCTAGTCTCATGTATGAAATGCTTGCTATCTAGTGGATGCATCTGACATTGTATGAAATGTAGTAGATGTACAGAATGCAATGTAGTGGATCATGTCTGGAGTACTGTTATCAAGTTCCATGTATCTGTAGAGTAGATCATAGTAAGCATTAAAGAGCAAACATCCATAGTACATAGATAGATAGATAGATAGATAGATAGATAACATAGCTATTTTACTACAAGATCACCATTACGAAAGTGCTTAAACCTGGCATTTTAAGTATTTTCTTGCTCAGGTATTACAGAAGTGCACCTGGTCCAAATAACATAGCTATTTCGACCTAAATCGTCAAACATGTTGACCTTCTTCTACTTCGTAGCTACATACTAACCTGAACCTTGATCTAGAGGGGATAGCTTTTCTGGTTGCTTCAACTGCTCTGAAAACTTGGCCCTCTTTGAAGCTCTTTCTTATTAAAGTTGTTTCTTTTGGGCCTTCTTAAGTTCTTGAGATTCTTGACTTTGCTTCTGAGAAAGCTCCTACTGCGCATTCTTCAGTTCTTGAGGTTGTTTCTTTTTCTTCTCAGCAAGCTCCCTCTTGGTATCTGCAAGAAAATTTCTTGTCTGAAGCCTAGCTTCCATCATGAGCTCTGCATCATACCTCTTCTTCTCCCTCCTCTTAGCAGCTTATCTTTCCTTTTCATTAGCTCTCTTTGCCTTCCTCTTTTCATGTTCAAGTTTTCTCTTATCATTTTCCTCTTCTTTCTTCAATTCAGCAGCATACTTTGGCTTCCAACACAGCTATCTTTGTGTCATCTATGGCTTTTTTTAATCTTTCTGCATCTGAAGAATCTTATGAGCCAATGCACCTTGACTAATGGTATTAGGAATTGTCGCTGGTCCACTCTTGTTGGTTTGGGCATGAGTCATGAAAGTGGACCGTGGAAGTGGCATTGCTTCAATCTTTCTTGGAATAGGTCTCTGTAACATAGCAATGTAAATAGTCAGTTGTTGACAAAGATAAATATGAAGGTACATAGGTAGGTGACAAGTCAAATACCTCTCACTGCCTTGGCATTGCCGGCTAGATGCTCGTTGGTACTGATGTTTGGCCAGCGTTGCTTCCTTGTGACTCATGCACATGTGGTACAACAGGTTCTTCCGAAGTTCTTGTAGGAGGGATAGGGTTTGATGCATTTGGCGGTGGAAGGCCTGCTTCCAAGTATTTACATCCATTGTATTTATGATCTGGTTCACCATAGTGGCCACAATGCATGATCACTTCATGTCTTGACATCTTCCTTCCTTCACCTCTTGCATCTACTTCACCTCGAGCTTTCCTTCTATATTTGGTAGGCCTCCCAACATGCCTCACATAATGAGGTGGAAAGATGGTAGGTACATTTGTTTTCTCCCACTCTGATTTGTCTTTGTAAGGATAAATAATGTTTCCATATGTGTTTTTGTAGCTTTCAACACCGAAGGACTTATCCACATAGTTGATAGGTTCTAGATTAGCATGCCTCATACAAGACATTGCATGTGGACATGGAACTCCACCTTGTGCCCACCTTAGACAAGTGCATGTCAATCCCTTCAGGTCAACAATATAGTCGGTAGGAGTTGATGAGAACATATCTCCTACCTTACACAGAAAATCTCCTGATCCTTTTGAGTAGCAGTTGTTTGACCAGTCAATATTATTTTCAAACTTCTTCTTGAGCTTCGGGCAGATGGGACCTCTAAACCCATGTACTTCTTCCAGCTTGTAGTAATGCCTTTACATAAATTGATCCTTCATCCTATCAAACATGCTAAGAATAGGCACTTCTCTTGCTTGTGGAATGTATCTGGTACAAGCTAAATTGAACATGAATTAACATAGGTACCTAATAGTTGTGCATTAACAGAATAAGATAGGATGCTTACTTGTTAAAGACTTCACATTTGTTATTAAGCAGGATATCACACTTTGGTATTTCACTCTAAACATCCCTAACCCATGTCTTTGGATCCAAGTTATTTAGCCATGCATGGGCATCCGGATTGAGGCTCTTCGTGTACTCCATATTTACCTCATACTTCACAGGTTGTTGCTTCTTGCGATTTTCCAAAGCTGATTCTTCAAAGCTTCACCTTTGAAAATGCGGTGACTTAGCACACCACTTCATGTGTAGTGCACAAGTCGTTGACATAATACTCACACACTGGTGGAGAACAGGGCACTAGCACCGGTTTGTAAGGGCCTTTGGGCCCGGATACAAATCCGGTGCTACGTATCCGGGACTAAAGGCCCCCGCCTTTAGAACCGGTCTGTCACAAACCGGTGCTAAAGGACTCCACGTGGGCGCCGAGGAGTGCGCGCAGGCGGAGGACCTTTAGAACCGGTTGGTAACACCAACCGGTCCTAATGATTTTTTTTTTTCCTTTTTCTTTTCAGGGTTTCCGATTCCGTATTTAGGGTTTAGGGTTTAGGGCGTGTTCCGTATTTTCAGGGTTTCCGTTTACGTGTTTCCGTTTACGTCTTTCCGATTCCGTGTGTCCGTGTTTCGTTTTTTACGAACACGGAATCGGAAACACGTAATCGGAAATACGTACGTATCCGGAAACACCGATTCCGTGTTTGCGGTTAAGTGTTTCCGATTCCGTGTTTGCGGTTAAATGTTGATGCACCAAATAAAAGTACATATATATATACATGTAACACGAAGTAATCGACTGAGCATTACATAATCTGAAGTTCGTTTCCAATAGTTGTATACTTGCATAGAGAAGGGAGCATCAACATTGGTTCATAGGATGGAAAAATTCTCCGCCTTCATCTATGACTTGCGTGAGGAGAAATCTTGCCAATTCCTCTGCAATTGCCTTGCAACGTTCGATTGGTTTGAGCATCGCCCGCTTTCGTGCCATCTTTAAAAGAAGTAGATGAAAACAATTAAGTTATGAACAAAATTAAACATAATTGATGGCAACATAAATAAAGTTGTGAAGATCCGGTTACATACCTCTAGATTTCTGGAAGTACGGGATTTCTCATTGATAATCATGTGTATGAACTCGCAAACGTAGTATCCACAATAATCAGTGCCCTGTGGTTGTTGCGGGACGTTCTATATACGAGAAACATAATTCAGTCAAATTAATTAATAATCAAGAGAATGGTAATGGTATTGAAACCAGGGTACGTAGTACTACTTACTTTGTTAATCTGAAAGTGGAGCTTGTCTGCCCATGTACCGGGTTCTTCCTTGATGAACATTTGCCAAACCCTGGCCGACAAAAGAAAAATGAATACAAGAGTTAGTTATTACTTACTTGATAGCAGAAAATGAACGAAAAAGAGGCCGATGAACGAAAGAGGCCGATATATATATACTTTTGAAGCATCTGACGCGCGCTCTTCCATGTGTCAGCGCCCCAGGTTAACGAGTCCCAGACTTCAACTTGTCCTTGATCGATTCTAATGATGAACAATATGAAGTGGGACATGCGCACGTGTACACACGCAGTCATGCATACTCATCAATTACACTTAACATCAGGTAAGCAAAATGGAATATCTACAAGACAGTAACACTCACTTGAATCCGTAGGGCCAAAGTATTTCTTTTTTGGTACTTTGTCGCTTCAAAAACCTTAGCAAATCATCTGGTGTATCCTTGTTGAACCTTTCTATTGTGTTTTGATGATACGAATACGGGTCAATGAACCCAAAGTCCCAGATTCCTGCCAGCCTGCATTCACGAATCTTCATTCTGCATAGTAGCGTATAAAAAGAATGACGTGAGTCATAATTATACGGGCAATGAACGCGAGCTTAACTAAATAATTAAATTACACAAATAAATCACTTACAAACAGTAGCAGCTGAGGATAGACTTGTCGAGGGCACGTTGATTGTACATCTGGAAGAAATCATCGAACCCAAGCTCCACACCGTACTCTCTGAAGTAGTGTTGATCCTGAACTTGAGCCATGATACAGTCTCTCTTTTGCCTTGCGGCCTCCAAGTACCAATCATGTAAATTCCATAGTTGGGTTGTTAGAGCAGTGGGATTTTCGACCAGAGGGTGCTCGGGCTTGTATGTATATACCACATCAGCAATAGCGTAACCCACGTTGCCCATACGTGGACCGGACACTAAAGCCTGGTCAGATAACACCTTGAGCGGGGCAATTGACCGTGCTTCTTGTTGTCCGAGCTGGGGAACTTGTTTCCCGCAGTTAGTCTGCTCCGCCTGCTTTATCTCCTCCGTCTGCTTCATCTGTGCGGTGTGCGTCTTCTCAATGTACCGTTCATAGTCTGAAAGGGGCGGCGGTGGCGGCGGTGCAGGATAATATAAGTTGTCAATGGTCCGCTCAATTTTCCACTTTGGGATGTCCTTCAGAGTTTCCTTCCAGACGTCTGGGGGGGCTTCAGGGGAAACCGTGCGAACCATGCTTTGGTTTTGGCTTTCACGGCGTCGGTTAGTTCCTCCGGAGTCATCAGGCCTGGTAACTCCGGGGGAGTCTCGACTTTCTTGCGTTTCCTTTGTATCTTCTTGGGAGGAGTCCCGTTTCTTCTGAACTGCAGCTTCCGCTTTGCCGTACCCGTAGTGGGCGCATCCGTCGGCTCACGGGAGTGCACGGGCGATGGACCCTCGACCTCGGGCTCCCAATCTTCGTTGTGGGGTGGACTTGGAGGTGCGTTGGGGGTGGACTTGGAGGTCGTGCATTCTCTGTATGAAAGTGAAAAAACTATTACAAATAGGCTTACATGTGGTGCAACATTCGGTAATTGATGGAGGTGGTGCATTTGTACCTGGAGGAGTCGGTGGCCTTGGCGCCGCGTTAGGAAACATGATGTGTCCTAACGGCGTCCCCCTTTCTTCAAGAGAAAATCCACCTTTTCTTCTAATGTCGATATCCGTTCCATCGCCCTTTTCTTGCTTCTATCACGGGTTCTGTAAGTGCCAATGTCCGCTGCAAACCCTTGGCTCCACGGGGTACTGGCTCCAAAGCCTCGTGTTCGTCCCCACTTTTCGGGGTTCCCGAGTGCCCTCGTCAGCTCGTCGTTCTCTCTATCGGGAACAAAAGTTCCTTTTCGAACATCTTCTATTGCCTTCTCTAGTTCTGCTACGACATTTGTTATTTTTTCCGACCATGGTCCCTCCGCAACAATCATCCCAGTCTCAGCGTGCAACGTTGCCCCATGCGCGAACAACCAGAACTTGGACCTATCGGGCCAGTCATGTGTCTGTGGAATGATACCTCTTTTCACAAGCGCATCTTCATACCTTCGCCACCTAGGCAGGACAGTCATGTAGCCACCTGACCCCAAAATATGGTGATATTTCTTCTTCTTCGCATTCTCCTTATTTTTGGCCGATCGGGATGCAAAGACACCCGATTTCTTGTACGCCTTAAAATCATCCCAAGCGTCTCTTATCTTCACTAGGTGCCCAGTGAAAACTGGATCTTCGTCCTTATATTTCTTCCACGGGTCTTTCTTCCACCTCTGGAATTGTGTGGCCATCTTCTTCAAAGCCCACTCCTCGACTTTCTTCTTCTTATCTTTCGCTACGCTGAAATTTAGCCATAGCGTTTCGCAAAGAATTGTTTTCATTCTTTCATCGACATAACTAGCTCCAACGTTCGCCCCGGTCTTCGGCTTATTCCATTCTATTAAGTTGATCGGACCAGGTCTCTTACAACAACTCCGCACTGATTTACGAATTTGCGATAAGTTTCTGGGGGCTCCAGTGGTTTGCCATCAGCAGCAACTGTATCGATCGGGAACCTTGCGGTATCTTTCAACCTTGCGGCCGGGCCTCGTTTCGACTTTGTCTCAGTACTTGCGCTAGCTGTTCCGGAGGGCGCCTAAACGGGAAAATAATGATTCGTTAGTAAGTGCAATACAAATTAATTGTTGCGTGAACAGTGACTTGAGATATACATTGGCAGAGTTTGTTCTGGAGGGCACTTCTTCATCCTCGACGTTGTCGTCGTCATCATCTACTACATCTTCTATATTTTGAGCTCCGTCACCGGAGTTGTTTAAAAATTGATTGCTAAACGCCTGTCCACCGTCGTCATCACGATATATGGCCGTTGCATCATCAAAAATCATCTCGCACATGAATCTTTCCTTCTCCGCCTCACCCATTCCCGCGAGCTGATCGGCGTGCGGATCATGTGCAGGTTCTTGGGGATCCATAGCTCAACACCTGCTAGTAAAATTTATAAAATGAAGAACACTTAGCAAAATTATTTCATCGGACACTTAGAGAAATTATTTCATCGGACACTTAGCAAAATTATTTCATCGGACACTAATAAAATAATAGTTCTGGACATATTAATGAAATACTAGTTCTGGACACACCAAGAGTTACATAGCTCGGGTTAATTTTTTAACCCTAATACATCACGATCGAATAATATCACTTATACATAGTCTCGTGACATCTCTCAAAATAATTAACTCCGACCGGGTCCTAAGCCGCGGGGTGCTGAGTCACGGGTGCTACGCATCCATAGAAAAGGAACCCTCATAGGGTCATAGCTCACGTGGTAAGGAACCCTCCGAATAATCGACCAACTGCTGCTATACTGCCTATCGAGCAAGTACATGTAGCGACGGACGTGCTCGTCCTCCTCCCTGATACGCTGTTGTACCACCTCCTCAGGGGCCGGCTCTCTCCGCACCGAGCGTAGCCCACGCGATGGCCACCAAAGAATATCCGGGTCGACCACGTCACCCGGACTAAAAACATGCCCGGACTAAGTAAGTATTCCGTAATTAAGTAAAATACCTTAGTGTTTCTAACTTAGTAAAAAATAGTAAATTGAGAAATATGACAGAAATAAGATGAAAGTTAAACAGGAACAAGATGGTAACTTAGTGAATTTTTTTAGCTTAGTGAAATTATTCTAACTCTTTGAAATTTTCTAACACTAACTTAGTGAAATTTTCTAACACACTAACTTCTAACACAAAATTCTAACACAAAAATTCTAACACTAAACAAAATTGTAAAAACAAATTAAAGCACTAAAAAAATCTAACACTAACTCTAAAAATTTCTAACACTAAATTCTAACACTAACACTAACTCTAAAAAAATCTAACACTAACTCTAAAAATTTCTAACACTAACACTAACTCTAAAAAAAATCTAACACTAACTCTAAAAATTTCTAACACTAACACTAACACTAACTCTAAAAAAAATCTAACACTAACTCTAAAAATTTCTAACACAAAATTCTAACACTAAACAAAATTGTAAAAACAAATAAATTCTTACCTACGTACAGAGGGCGACGGGGCGACGGCGAGGGGCGAGAGGCGATCGACGGGGCGGAGGCGGGGCGGCGAAGGCGGAGGCGGGACGGAGGCGGGGCGGCGGAGGCGGAGGCGGCGGAGACGGAGGCGGGGCGACGGAGGCGGACGGCGACGGCGACGGAGGTGGGGCCGCGGTGCGGATCGACGGCGACGGAGGCAGAGGGCAGCGGCGGCGACGGCGACGGAGGCAGAGGGCAGCGGCCCGTCGTCGGGGCGCGCCCGGGGCGGCGAGGCGGACGGCGACGAGGCGGACGGAGGCGCGGCCGGAGCAGGGCCTCGCCGTACGTGTGAAGGAGAGAAGACGCGCGAAAGTCGAATGAGTGAAAAATTTCACTAAGTCCTGGATATCGCCCCACTACGGACCTTTAGCACCGGTTTGTGTTAACAACCGGTGCGAAAGGGTCTTTAGCACCGGTTGTTAACACAAACCGGTGCTAAAGGTCTGTACTGGGGCCACTTTCAGACTGCGCGCCCTGTACAGACCTTTAGCACCGGTTTGTGTTAACAACCGGTGCTAAAGTGTCTATGTACAAACTGCTCGCCTCCCGCGCGGCGGTTTTATTGCTACAGTGCGCACCAGCCCGATCGAGTCTCTCTGTTTCTTCTCTGTCTTCTCTTCTTCCTCTCTTCGATCTTCCTCCACCAAGCACCATGGCTGAAGTTTGGAAGAGATATGGTGTGGCCACACCATGCGGCAAGAGTCTCGACGTGTGCTACACCGACAATTGCGAGAGGCTCCCCGGTGCTCTTGAGCATTTGACCGATCTCTATTTCTCCTCTCCCGATGAACACCGGTTCTTCGGGCTTGATCTAGAGTATACGGCGGATCAACGGGATGTTGCCGTCATCCAGATTGCGTTCAAGGAGGCCGTTTTGGTCTTCCAATGGTCAAGGTAACGCACACGTACAACCTTACATTTTCGATTTGTTTGTTGCATCTGAAGAATAAATGTGTTGCAACATATCTAACATGTATCAAATTTTTGTTGTTGCAGTAGTTCAAAGCATTCTCCGGCACTTGTTGATTTTCTTGTCAACAAGGGGTATGACTTCTGCAGCGTTGACATCACTCAAGACCGTCAGAAGTTGATGCGCTTGGGTATTGTGATACCTGAAGATCACTACATTGATCTTCAGGATCTTATCCATTTCGATGAGTTGCCCGGGCCCAAGACCGGGATGGCTCCGATGGCAACTGCCTTCATCCACGAGGGCTACGAAACCATGAAGTCTCGTTTCCCCTCCAAGAATCATAGGTATTGGGCGAAGACCCCACTGGACCGGACCAACATCAACTATGCAGCAATAGATGCATACGTTTCCTACGAGTTGTTCCGCATCTACTCGACGGAGCTCGAGTAGATGTTGTTTGTGTACCGCATCTTGCGTTCGATATATGCATGTAATGGATATATTAGTATGTAATGGATATATTATTATGTAATGGATATTATTTCTATATTAATTCCTAGCTATACTATTTCTATATTATGTCAAACACACATTTCAAAACAAACAAACAGAAACACATCAAGAAAACAAACAAAAACACATCAAGAAAACAAAACAGAAAAACTACCGTTTCTATATATCTGTTCACCAAAAACTACTGTATCTATATCTGTTCACCAAAAATAAATCTAGAGGTCCAAAAATTAATCTAAGCCAGGAAAACATATATCTAGTCAATACCAAACTCATCCAGTTGGATTTACTTGAAAATACATTTTTGAACTCATTCTAAAAATAGTAGAAGAGCCTACTGGTCTATTATTAAAAAGGATGGTATTTTCATTTGGTTGTTGACCCTGATGTGAGGCTAAGTGCTATGGATAGATCTTTTAAATATCTATCCAGAACATTTTAGTTTGTCCATTTTGGTTATTTATTTTAAAAGTTAGCTTCAAATCATTCTCACAGATAGTAATCTGGTACATAACTTGGTTGTTGATTTCTAAAATGGTGTTCGATTTGCTAGCTAATGTATTTTGAACATGATTGATACATCACCATATTATTACTATCAAACATATCCCATTTCTTGCTTGCTTAGGAATGATTTAAAAAATTGTATATATCTCACTAGTTTGATGAAAATTTTCATGCAACCTTTGATACCGAGGTGATTATCATCTGATGACACAGAAGTTGTCTGAATCAGATAGCTAGGATCATATGTTATTTATTTTTATTGTGTTCTGTACACTATCTATCTCTCCCCGTGGCATAGCTCATTGTGATAAGAGCTCATCTCATACTATGTAAATGTTGAATTTCTTCGTGTAGATTTGGATGGTAGAATGAAGAACATTTGGAATGTAGAATTTCTCCCCATGGCATAATATTGTATCATAGCAATTTGGAAGGTAGAACAAAGAACATTTTAGTCAACAAACAATATGGGAATACATCCTATAACTTGGTAGTTGATTTCTAAAATCATAAACAAAGATATAAAATGTGGTGGAGAATGGGAAAAATCTGATCACTTACCCCAGGCGCACATTACACCATATGCGCCTGCGGTACTGCTCTTATCCCAGGCGCATTTTTTCACTGTGCGCCTGCGGTAAAGTTACCCCAGGCGCATTTTGGAGTTTATGCGCCTGTGGTAAGTTAGGGTGGGTAATGAGTAAGGCAACGAGAAGTGAGAGCGCAAGTGATACATCGAGCATATATATCGTGGATACATATATATAGATTGATTTAGCGAGATACCATACATGTAGATTGATTTAGCGATTGGTATACTAGCCCGCTGCTACTTTGTTTCTCACTTTTAAAAAGTACATACATATATCGCGAGTATTTCCCTCTGTCAACCTTTCGTCACAATCTTACGCTTGCCTTTCTTGGTCGATGTTGAATACGTGACTGCCATACCGTGACTTCTTCTGTCTGCCTCTGTGACAACCGGTCGTCACAATCTTACTCTTACCTTTCTTGGTACCGGTTGCTGTTAACAACCGGTGCTAAAGACCCTTTAGCACCGGTTGTTAACGGCAACCGGTACTAAAGGCCTGTAGAGGGGGGCGCACATTTCTTTTTTCTTCTTTCTGTTTCCAAAGGGGGGTGTAGAACAAAACAAACGGTATCGCCATCATACAGCACAACCGTGGCTACTGGGTGCATATATGCATACCAAATGCACGGCTGGACGTATGATGGCGAATCCGGATGTTTTGTATTTGCTCGATGAACTGAATATATGATGTATCAAACCTTAAAGGGGGTGTAGAACAAAACAAACGGTATCGCCGTCATACAGCCCAACTGTGGCTACTGGGTGCATATATGCATACCAAATGCACGGCTGGACGTATGACGGCGAATCCGGATGTTTTGTATTTGCTCGATGAACTGAATATATGATGTATCAAACCATAAAGGGGGTGTAGAACAAAACAAACGGTATCGCCGTCATACAGCCCAACCGTGGCTACTGGGTGCATATATGCATACCAAATGCACGGCTGGACGTATGACGGCGAATCTGGATGTTTTGTATTTGCTCGATGAACTGAATATATGATGTATCAAAACTTAAAGGGGGGTGCAGAACAAAACAATCGGTATCGCCAGTATACAACCCTGCCGTGGCTACTGAGTGCATATATGCATACCAAATGCACGGCAGGACGTATGCTGGCGAATCCAGATGTTTTGTATTTGGGAGATGAACTGACCGGTGTATGAAGCTGGGCTATATATAGGGTCCTCTGGCTCACAAAGTGTTGGGCTAGGGTTTTGATCCAACGGTTAAGAAACACCTCATCCAACGGCTCACAACAGCTCGAAAGAAACACACCGTAGCCCTGATCGAACGGCTCACAACAGCTGGAAAGAAACACACCCCGGATCCAACGACTCACAAGCGGTTGAAAGAAACACACGATCCGTGTGATTCTATCTGATTGGTCCAAACGAAACCCTAACCCATTTAGTCCCGGTTGGTGTCCCCAACCGGGACTAAAGGGACGATCCGTTTCTATTTTTCTTCTTGCCTTTCTTCTGATTGCGCCGTAACCATGGAACATCTTCATCATTTAACTGAATGTTTGGATCATCTTTGACTTTGAAGGGAGGAATTTCATCAAATTTATTGTAATCTTCTGACATGTCTGTCTTGTTCTCGACTCCCACGATGTTTCTTTTCCCTGAAAGAACTATGTGGCGCCTTGGCTCATCGTCTGATGTATTCACTTCCTTATCTTTTGTTTTTCTCGGTCTGCTAGACATGTCCTTCACATAGAAAACCTGAGCCACATCATTGGCTAGGACGAATTGATCATTGCCGTACCCAAGATTCTTCTGATCCACTGTTGTCATTCCGTACTTCGGGTCTACCTTCACGCCTGACAGGTTGAACCATTTGCACCAGAACAAAGGGACCTTAAAGGAAGGTCCGTTTCCATATCTGCTCTATGTAACCATAGTATGTAACCCTTTGCCCGTTGTCGTCTTTTGCATCAAACCGGACGCCACTGTTTTGGTTGGTGCTCTTTTTATCTTGGTATGCCGTGTAAAATATGTTACCATTTATCTCGTACCCTTTAAAGGTCAATACAGTCGAAGATGGTTGCTTGGCCAACAAGTATAGCTCATCTTCAACAATGTTGTCATTAATGAGACGTCTTTGCAACCAACCGCCGAAAGTCTTCGCGTGTTCTTTAGCAATGAAATCTTCAGGTTGCTCCGGGTATTCCGAGCGTAAAATATCCGTGTGTTCCTGGATATATGGAGCCGCCAAGCTAGAATTAACTAGAACTGTGTAGTGTGCTTGAGTGAAAGATTGCTCGTCCATACATGTTGTTGATTTCTTTCCTAGCGTGCCTTTTCCACGCAGTCTCCCCTCATGGGGCGACTGAGGAACACCGATCGGGTTCAGGTCAGGAATAAAGTCAATACAAAACTCAATGACCTCCTCTGTTCCATAGCCCTTGACCATGCTTCCTTCTGGCCTAGCACGGTTTTTAACATAATTCTTCAAGACTCCCATGAACCTCTCAAAGGGGAACATATTGTGTAAGAATACAGGACCGAGAACGGAAATCTCTTGGACTAGGTGAACTATGAGGTGCGTCATAATATTGAAGAAGGTTGGTGGGAACACCAACTCGAAGCTGACAAGACATTGGACCACGTCCTTCTGTAAACTTGGTAGAGTTGCTGGATCGATTGCCTTCTGAGAAATTGCGTTGAGGAATGCACATAGCTTCACAATGGGTACTCGCACGTTCTCTGGCAGAAGCCCCCTCAATGCAATCGGAAGTAACTGGGTCATGATCACGTGGCAGTCATGAGACTTAAGGTTTTGGAACTTTTTCTCTTCCAGGTTTAGTATTCCTTTTATGTTCGACGAGTAGCCAGACGGGACCTTGATACTACTCAGGACTTGGAAAAAGATCTCCTTCTCTTCCTTGGTAAAAGCGTAGCTGGCAGGACCTTTGAAATTCTCTGGATTCATCAGGTCGTCTCGTTCGTGCATACGTTGGTGGTGCAGCCGTGCTTTTGGTGTATCTCTCGACTTCTTCCCATGCACGCCCAATAAGTTTAGCAGGTTCATGCAAATATTTTTCGTCACGTACATCACGTCGATCGCAGAGCGAACCTCTAGGAATTTCCAATAGGGTAGTTCCCAGAATATAGATTTCTTCTTCCACATGGCTACGTGGTTGTCGGCGTCATTTAGAACAGATTGTGCGCCAGGACCCTTACCAAAGATTACTTTTATATCTTTGACCATGTCATATATATCAGTACCTTTAGGGAGGGTTGGCTTCCTCCGTGTATCTGCCTTGTCTTTGAAATGCTTTCCTTTCTTTCTTACGGGATGCCTGTCTGGAAGAAATCGACGATGCCCCGGGTACACATTCTTGCCTATATGTATACTTTCAGTCTCGCCTAAACAGTGTGTGCATGCGCTGTATCCCTTGTTTGACTGTCCTGAGATGTTACTAAGAGCGGGCCAATCATTGATGGTTACAAACAGCAACCCTCGTAGGTCAAATTCCTCTTGTTTGTACTCGTCCCACACACGTACACCTTCGTCAGCCCACAACTCTAAAAGTTCATCAACCAGTGGCCTCAGGTACACATCAATGTTGTTGCCGGGTTGCGACGGGCCTGGGATAAGCACCGGCATCATAATGAACTTACGCTTCATGCATAACCAAGGAGGAAGGTTATAGATACATAGAGTCACGGGCCAGGTGCTATGACTGCTACTCTGCTCCCCAAACGGATTCAGGCCATCTGTACTCAGACCAAACCTTAAGTTTCTTGCGTCACGTGCAAAGTCCTCGTACTTATCGTCGATGTTTCTCCACTGCGACCCATCAGCGGGGTGTCGTAGCATATCGTCTTCCTTACGGTCTTCTTTGTGCCATCGCAGCAACTTGACATGCTCTTTGTTTCGGAACAAACGTTTCAACCGTGGTATTATAGGAGCATGCCACATCACCTTGGCAGGAACCCTCTTCCTGGGGCGATCGTCGCCCTCAACATCACCAGGGTCATCTCGCATGATCTTATACCGAAATGCACCGCATACCGGGCAGGCATTTAAATTCTCGTGCTGGCCGCGGTAGAGGATGCAGTCATTGATGCATGCATGTATCTTATGCACTTCCAATCCTAGAGGGCAGACAACCTTCTTTGCTTCGTATGTACTGCAGGGCAGCACGTTATCTCTTGGAAGCATCTTCTTCATTATTTTCAGCAGCTTTTCAAATCCCTTGTCAGATAATCCATTCTCTGCCTTCCATTGCAGCAATTCCAGGGTGGTGCCCAGTTTTTTCTGGCCATCTTCGCAATTTGGGTACAACAATTTTTTGTGGTCTTCTAACATGCGCTCCAACTTCAACCTCTCGTTTTCACTTGCGCAGTTTATCTGTTCTTCACGAATGACCTGACGAAAATCATCATCAGACTCATCAACAATGTCCTCAAGTTCAGGCTCGTCTTCCCCCATTTCAGTATCACTGTGTTCACCGAACATAGGATAATTATCATTATCCTCTTCTTCTTCATTGTCTTCCATTACAACCCCTGTTTCTCCGTGCTTGGTCCAACAAAAATAACTGGGCATGAAGCCTTCTTGCAACAGGTGGGTGTGTATGGTTTTTGAGATAGGGAAATTGCTCTTATTCTGACATTTTTTACATGGACAAAAAATAAATCAATTCTGCCTGTTTTTCTCAGCCACATTGAGAAAACTATGCATGCCATTAAGGAATTCGGGACGACGTCGATCACTGTACATCCATTGCCGGTTCATCTGCATTATATAAATTTATCAACAACCATTATGCTAAATCATCATGACTAAATTAATTAATTAATTAATTAATACAAAAAGTTCATCACACGTTAATACCAAACTAGCGTATAGTGACCATACATATATAGTTCTCATAAAAATACACACTGAAATCATCCATAAAAACTCTCTCTAATTAATGCATTTAAAAACAACAACAAATGCGATCAAAATCGCAATAAAGGTAACAATTGACCCGACGGCATAATGATACCAAGCCTCTTTACTAATTGCATATTTCCTAATCTTTCTAATCTTCAGGCGCATTGCGTCCATCTCGCTCTTGTGACCATCGACGACACCGGCAAGAACCTTTTCCAAGGTCATCTTCTCTCTTTCAGTTTTTTCCAACCTTTCTTCAGTTTTTTTCAATCTTTCTTTCAAGCCAACATTTTCTTGTTCAACTAACTATAACTTCTCAACAATAGGGTCGATTGGCATTTCCGGTTCCACTACCTCCTAGATAAAAATATCTATGTCAAGTTGGTCGGCGTAACTAATTGTCGTATAATCAGGAAATGAAAATATGTAGTGAAAAAAGATAATATACCACATCCGAATCATAGACTGGACGAGGGCCAACGGGGACGGATATCAAAATCATGGCGCTATATATATATATATATAATCTTACACAATAAGAAAATTATATACAAGTAAATACGTAAATCATACAAATCAAAATTTGTTTTGGTAAATAAAAACAATAGGCTCACCAAGGTTGTGTCGGTGATGGGGCGATCGACGGCAGTGAGGAAGGGGACAAGGCGCGCGACACTAAAAAAACCACAAATAATAATTAATTTTGAGCTCAAATTGCATCAATTTGTATACATAACAAAATGAATAACAAATTCTAGCTTAGGCATTTCATCAAACACCTAGCTAGCACAACAAAAATGAAATGAGCAAGAAAACGAGCAAAACTTGCAATGCCGGAAGAGGGAATATTGATGCTAACCGTAGAACCGATGGGTACCAACAATCTTGACAAATGGTGGAGAAAAATGGGGATGGATTAGACCTCACAAGAGGAAGGAGAGAGCAAAAATGGAGCTGAGCTCGAGCTGGAAAAAATGGAGCTGAGCTCGGGGTGGTATGTAGGGTTTAGGGGAGGGGTTTAGGACCGGTTTGTGTTACAAACCGGTTCTAAAGGTTCTGACAGCGGGACCCGCAGTTGCTGCTAAAAATGAGAAAACCTTTAGAACCGGTTTGTGATACAAACCGGTTCTAAAGGGTCTGTCCCCTGGGCCCCCCTCCCTGCAGCAAATGGCCCCAAGGCCTTTAGGACCGGTTTGTGTTACAAACCGGTCCTAATGGCCTTGCGGCCATTTGCTGCAGGGAGGGGGCCTAGGGGACATGCCCGTTAGAACCGGTTTGTATCACATCGGTTCCATTGTGCTTGGCTCAATGCCCTGTTTTCTACTAGTGACATAAGCACTTATCCGTGAATATTACATCTCTCAGAGTGGTACAACAGAAACATAGCAGGTCCAAGAAAAGCTATAGGATACAAACTTTCATTATAAAATCTCAAGAATATCTTTGGTGAATCAAAGAAGATCTCATGCAAATGAAACATCAGAAGAAGCAATCCGAAGCTCCAAGCTGGAGAATAACTCTAGCTCAGAACCTAATCCGCTGCGGCTGATTTCAACCCTAATCTATGGCTTTAGAGAATCTAAGTCCGGGAATGGGATCCTCCTTCAACTTGGTAGCTTGTCCTCCACAAGCATTGTTGATGACGTCGCTTCATCGATTAAGTAGTATAAGACTCCTCCTATATTCATGAGATAGCGATGGCTTCCCGATGAACACTTTCTTAAGGGCTTCAGCTCTAAGCAGGGTGTCAAACGGGAACGAATGAGTAACGAGCATTACTCAACAAGTTCATGATATTCAGTTTGTAGTTTGATGCACTAACTACAACTTTAGACTCGAAAGATACTATTGTATCACTTTCTAACATCGACTATGGAGATCATATTGCCAAAACTTTTGTATCACTTTGACTGAATACTTCCGGATGGGAGTAGTCTGGGTCCGTTTGACATGTCCGAGAAATTCTGTTGAGAATAAGTAGAAAGAATGACCTGCAACTCAGAGTTAACCACACGTGTGGTCCAAACCTACCTAAGTGTGCGAAAAAAGGTCTATGTCTGTGGCGCAATTAATGTTCAAATTCATATTACTAGATGCAGAAATTTAACCACAATAGCTAATTATTCAGAAATACGTCGCGACAAGAGAAAAACTGAGCCTGGATTAGTTGTTGTCCTCGGGCACTGAGCCGTTCTCTAGCCAAGGACCATTACACCTGATCTCCCTCCCTGCATAAGCCCTCATCATATATACATTGCGACCTAAACATCGGCGACCTCAATTTGCATGGAATGGAACTGTTCCATTCCATTTCATTTGATTCCTCGGCCACGCACACCTAAATGTACTTCATCCGTTCTAAAATAGTTGGCTTCCATTTGTCAAAATATGTATGTAACATACACTAAAATATGTCTATATACATCCATATTTGAACAACTGGAAGACATGTTGAAATGGAGGGACCCCTCTAAATTATTAATGAATCGAAAACGTGGAAACTTAGATTATAAAAAGGTACCTTTGCCCCTACACTCAACTACTTTATGTATTGGAAAGTATTTTGCAACCACCATTGTTCATGCTCATTTCGTATTACACATGCCTGCATGATTTTAGGCGAGAAACGCAGTTCGATGATGGTGTGCAGTACGGGTAACCAATCACAATCAGATAACATGGGAAGAGATTCCGACAACTCATGCAGACACCCTAACTGAACGAGGTTAACCGAAAAGATTCCATTGACTTGAGAAGCAGAAACTGAGGGAGTGCTTATCCTGTCGTTCGTCAAATTAACAAGTCACTCTTTCTTCTATATCTACTAGTCGATGGATCCACACTGGACTCAAAAGTCAACTTAGCTAGCTTGTCTGATAGATCGGTGAGCACACACGGAATTCTCCACGTTCCTGTCATCCCGCCTAAATCTTACAGCGCGGGCAGCGGCGAGAGCTACCTCCAATTTCGTACAATGTGGATATACAAGAGAATGTTATTTCCTTTACCGTTGTGCAGCAGGAAAAACCAATCACAGACGACATGGAAAAAGATTCAGACAGATCATGCGGGCATGGTGGCTAGCTTGTAACCAACGAGCTTACTGGTGAGTGGTTTTTTATTTGTCTACAATCATTGACTTGAGAGTTGAGAACTGAGAGAGCGCCAAACAATGAAGTGCTTCTTCTATATCTCATCTTGTAGAGGGCTGGGTATCAACACTACAGTACACCGATGACACAATTATTTCTATGCAACATAATCTGTAAAATGTATTAAACATGAAATTAATTCTTTATCTAAACAACTTCTGGCTTGAAGATTATAATAACTACATCAACAAACTCTGACTATTTCTGGTTAAATCAATGTATATGGACTTACTGAATGTACACACTTGATTCCTTTGCAAATATATATTTAGAAAATAATAATACGACTTAAAATTAAGTTATATGTGGTTTCTTAACCGAATAGTGACTTTAATTAACAAAAGATAAGTTGGCAAAGAGGAGCTTGTAGGGTAATAAAAAAATATGACAAAGATGAAACAATACACCACCTTTTTATATCTTGTCTTTTTAGAACGGTTATTTGGCTTGACTTTTAATCTATCACCTCGAACCAATTTTTTTTGTTTTGAGAATTGGCTGAATGGAATTGATAAGAAAGGTAAAGTTCAAATCCGAGTGTGTGGGGGTTTCATGCTTTACTCCGGGGCATATGGAATGTTTGAGATGATTTTTTTATTTTTTTTAACAAATCAAAATCTCACTTATGCATGTTATCCATTTTGCTACCAATAGATATGTATGTGGCTCTCTAGTTGAGCCGTTTAAAAATGGCTGGCACGAGATTTGTTCAACATGTGCGAACTAACGGCTTGATAATAGGAAAACTTATTGATGTGATGACACTTTATGTTGTTTTCTAGAATCCGCCCTGTGAGACGTATTATATTTCATAGAAGAAAGACCTAGATGGCCAAATACATCGCCACTGAAGGCTACCTCTACGAAAACACCAGCCAAGCGGTTTACAACACACCTTCCTACCAACGACCCGGCGACGACTACTTGCCTTATCCAACATCCAACCAAAAATGGTGAGAAGATAGCACACGGAGCTACAAGACCGCGTCACGAACAAATCGAGACAACACCGAAGCACGAAGACGACTACGATACAACCCAAACCAACGCAACCTTCTCTTTTGAGCAGAGTCGGCAAGTAGAAGGCGGGATCGAGCGGACTCAAGGAATCCACCGACTAGGCTGCGTCCGCCACGCCGTACATAGCGCCATGAAAGCCCACGCCTGAGCGGTAAGCCGATAGCGCATCACAAAGGTCCCTGCCAAATCAGCATCTCCTCTGATAGCCAAGGCAGCATCTTCAAGAAGGTAACGACGACCTGACGCCGCCGCTGCCACCTGGTCTGGCGAACCTGATCACCAAGGGTTTCCCCCAGCATGAGAGGAGAGGGAGCGACGGTTCAAACCAAGACGACCATGCCTTCAGAAAGGAAGTGGCGCCCACGGGCGTCACCATGGTCCGCATCGGCATACGCCGAGCCGGGTCTTCACCATGGACCATCACCGCAGCCCTGATGTTGCCGGAGTAGGTTGACAGAGGACGAGGGACAGGGATGCGCCCGCCAAGTTGGAACCACCACCGGAGAGCAAGACGTCACACCGACCTCACCATCGAAGAATCAGGGCTATGTCCATCGTGAGCCAGATTGTTGCCGCATCCACACAACACGCCGGAGAAGGGGAGTCAACGCGTCGTCACAGCGCCCCTAAACTGCGGCACGTGGGAGCCCAGATCGGGCCGGCCGCCATGCGCGGCCACGGCTCCAGTACGCCCTCCACGCGCAGAAACCTCATCGCGCCTCCTACGCTACCACCATATGGTGCCGCGCCGCCGAGTACCTCCGCCGCCTAGGCCGAAGGCCCCCGCGACGAGGGGGCGCACCACCGGAAGAAGAAACCCCGCCTCCATCGTCGGCGACGCAAGCTTCGCCCGGCCGCGTCCTCCGACGGAGGCGGGGGAGAGAGACGGGGTGGCGGACAGGCGAGGCTGCCGGCGCTGCACGAGCGGGGGCGACACGGGAGGGGCAGGGTCGGGTCGACACTTTATGTTGTTATTGATGGATTTATTTCGATTTGATGTATACCCAATACCCCAACCAAAACATCTTTTCATCTCTTCTACTCCCTCCGATCCTTTATATGTGTCGTGAAAAACTAACTAATCAGGTACAAGTTGTTAGCTAAACTGGCGAGACTTAATTCGGATCGGAGGGAGTAGTATTTTGAATTTGTCTTTTCGATTGTATTTTTATATTATAGTCAATATACTCCCATGTAGTTTTTTGTATTTATGTCCTCTAAGGTTATCAACTTGTTTTTTTTTTCATGAGTATCAATATTACATGATGTGGAGGATGCAAAATCACACAGGAGAATGGTGTTTTCTTTACCATTTTAGATGCTCCATAGAGCAGGATGGATTATGCATAGGTGGTGCAACGCTACACGACATGAAAAAAGTTCATGCATGCAGCTGGCACATGGTTTCTGTTGGTCTACAGTCGTTGACATTGGAGTTCAGAACTGAGAGAGCGCCAACCAACCGAAGTTTTCTTCTATATCTACCTACAAGTTGATGGATGCACACTTCAAATGTCAACTTAGCTTATCTGAGTAGCTGCGAAGCGATTTGGATGTCGCCCTTGTGGAAGGTCGTGCTCTGCTTGACACTGTTTGCTGCATGGCGATCGCAGGTGGAATTCAGGTCTATGACCTCGCGCCGTCCGCGCCTTGACTGTGGTCAGCGTTGTCCCTGCAGCGGGGAGAGCTACCTCCACCTCCACCAGGACCACCACCACCCTTTCGCAGAGGGCCCCATGCTTGCCATGGCGCCTCACCGTGGCGACTCTGCAGCGGTCGGCAGCACCGCGGGCGGGAAGGCGTCGAGCCAGCTGCGTCTTGCCAGGGAGGTCGGCGTCCGGGCGGCAGCCGCCGGCGCTGGAACCAACTTCATCGTTTCGCCCCTGTCCATCCACGCGGCGATCGCGCTGGTGGCCGCCGGCGCCCTGGGCGAGACGCGCCAGGAGCTCCTGGGCTTCCTCGGGTCGGCGTCGCTCGACGAGCTCCACGGCGCGGCGGCGACGGAGCTGGTAGGCAAGCTCAACAGCCTGTCGCAGACGTCCTTCGCCTGCGGCGTGTGGGTTAGCCAGATTCACCAGCTGCAGCCAGAGTTCATGGCCACCGCTGCGTCGAGGTACGCCGCCACCGCGGAGTCCGTGGACTTCGTCATGCACGCCGAGCAGGCGAGGCGGCGAGTGAACGCCTTCGTGGAGGACGCGACCAACGGGCTCATCGACGAAGTTCTCCCTCCCGACTCCGTGGACTCGTCCACGGTGGTCGTCCTCGCCAACGCGCTCTACTTCAAGGGGGCCTGGGCCCAGCCGTTCGACCCGTCGGCGACGTTCACCGCGCCGTTCCACACCGCGGACGGCACGGTCGTGCGCGTGCCGTTCATGACCACCGGCCATTTCGAGTTCAAGCGGCACATCGCCGTCTTCCCGGGCCTCAGGGCCCTCAAGATGCCCTACAAGATCGACGACGACTACCGCGCCCCGCCACAAGCTGTGTTCTACATGCTCATCCTTCTCCCGGACACCGACAGCGCCGGTCTCGCCGATCTCTACGACCAGGCGGCAGCTACGCCGGAGTTCATCAGGAGGCACACGCCGGCGGACGAGGTTCCCGTGGGGCGGTTCATGGTCCCGAAGTTCAAGTTCACGTTCGAGTTCGAGGCGTCGGACGACATGCAGAAGCTCGGGGTCGCCAGGGCTTTTGGAGGCGGCGACTTCTCCGGCATGGTGCGCGGCGGGGATGGGCTGGTTATCTCGGCGGTGTACCACAAGGCCACCGTCGAGGTGGACGAAGTGGGCACCGTCGCCGCCGCAGCGACGGCCGTGGTCATGCTTCAGAGTGCAAGCGCACCACGGCCTCCGGTGGATTTCGTCGCGGACCGGCCCTTCTTGTTCGCCATCGTCGAGGAGAAGACCGGCGTGGTGCTGTTCGTTGGCCATGTGGTCAATCCTCTCGCTGGATGACCCAATTGACTCTACCGAGTGTATATCTCTTGAAAATTGAAATGTGGTATCCTCCTATGGATCTTGAATCAATATTTGAAATTCGTATCTCAATGTCATGACTTGATCTCCAGGCAGTATGGGAATGTGGTACACGGCTCTGAAAATGTTACTATATTCCGATCAAATCATATAATGCACATGAAAGAGTGGCATTTCTGTCGGCGCAAGCCACTATGAATCCTTCAGGAGATCACAGCCACAATTGTAGGTGTTAGAATTCCAGACTTACAATGAAGAAAATGAACCACGCCTTTCAAATTGGACAGCCATATACAGCCCTATCCCAACCATGGCCATCCCTAGTCCCAAACACAGAGACAATGAAGGCTTCCCACCTCATCACCACTACAGGCCAGCTATCACAGAAGATCCACAAAAATTGGACCCCTATTTGCAAAATGTTCAGTTAACTGAGAATGAGCAAGAAAGGGCAAAAGGAAACCTTCCAACCGAAATAAAAAATACCTAACTGGTGACAAATCATATTGAACAATTTTTATTAATATGTTATCAGTAACAGGGAATATATCAATGGCGGTTCTCCAGGGGGGAGAAGACCAGATAACATAGCACACACCGACCGAACGGTGTTGCCCTATTTCAGGACTTTGTTGCCTTTCTAACTTTGGTATGCACAAACAACCACTCTAAACGAACACCAGTATAATTAAAGGCTCGAACCTACCTACTACGGTTGCTGAGCCTAATGCAAAAGTATAGATGTACCTGAAGGTACTAAGCTAAAAAGAAACCATCCTGCCAATGTACAAGATCTACTGCCTACACTGTATTCTCTTTGCTTTCACCGATAAACTGCAAGTCCGGACACCGTCGAAGGTGGCCTACTGATCCGGACTCCAGTTCGTCCACCAACACGAATGTGCGTTGCGGAGTCACTGCTATGCTATTTCTCTACGTAAGAGGCGGACTAGGTTTCGAGGATCCGCCGACTAAGTGCCCCATGTATCCGTCACGGTAGCGTCAACGTCAGAAGCGAGCCAGTAATCAGCATCGATCTGCAAAAAAAGGAAGGACAGTAAGTGAACAGGCCTTGATTGGTTGGCCTGTGATGTGGTTTTACTGGCATTCCTTACATCAGTATCTGGTGGTACGATTCTCAGAATGCCGGACATTAGTTCGTGCTTTCTGGATGGTTCCGACGTATGTTCGCCAGCAATGCTGCTCTCTCCCTTTTCGGGGGCTTGTCTTGGATGACAATCCACCAGCTGCGGGGCTCGGGAACTTCCGCTAGCGGTGAATGCAGAGTCTGAACTGTCCAGTGCCATCTGCTCATCAGGGTTGGATGTCTCCAGATGGTCACTGGTACAAATGCAGGCACTTAGTTAATGATTGAGTATCTGAATTCTACAATAAGCTACAAGACCACAGTATTTTACCTTAATATATAGCAATCGATGGGACCCATCGAACTTCTCAAGAGAACCTGGTAATGCTTTTCCTGAGATTCCAGGTCCTTGCAGATGTCCATATCCTGGTCAAATGAAGTAGTGTCAGCAAACACACAGACCCATCACTTACAACCACGGACTTAAAGGTAACTACAACTGCGTACCGCATTAGGATCTGGGACTTCAACACAGGTTCCGTGAGGAGCGTTTATTGCAATAAGTGTGGATCCCTGCAAATCAGTGGGGAAGTTGCTGACATGCCTTTAGAATTACAGCAAGAAGAAACAAACATCAAGCCAGAAGCTTACTTACCTGAAAGTGAGGAACCTTACAAATATCTTCCTTCGAAAGATACAACAACCTGAAAAGAAATACACAAAGACTCAGCTGAAATTATTATTATAGCAATACAAAACATTGTTTGTGAACATACAAGGGGAGAATCATACTTTTTTTTGTCCATGTCTACTTTGAGGGCATGCATTTTTGCTTGCACTTCCCTGCAGAACCAGTAACTATTTGTGAAAGGAGAGAGGAAAGATCAGGTGTTTTTATTGTTCATGTGGAAAGAACTTACAGTATTTCCTCTTCCAACCTGTAATCTTCCTCGTATGATGACTCGATTTCTTCCTGTACAATATCACAATCCAACAAGAAGTTATAGAGCATATTAATCAAAAGATTTTACAGAGAAGTGCAGGACAATAATGCTATGTTCAGGTCGACTGACATGCTGTCAGAAAATGGCCATCCGTATTTGCATTTTGTTTACGCATAGAAAAGGAACTGCATTTGTAAACTATACTTCGAACTTTGATAAAGACAGAAAGCCCCTAGCCACAAACTGTGTTTGAGATACATTATTGAAAATCTGATGTCAGGCTTTATGCCTTCTGGTTAACTAAATTCCATGATGTATTCAAATTGACTTGGACATTTCATAAGGCTAATATATTCAAAGAAGCTGAGCGTGTTGCATCAGCTAAATCGTTGGCACACACCATCCAGTACAGAAACACTTTGCGGCTACACTCATCGTTTGATTTGTGTCATACTAATTTAGGATCAGGGAACTACAAGCAACAGCAGAAAAATGAGCAAATAAACATCCTCCTATAACAATGAAAAATAAAGTAAAACATAATAATGCATACACCAGGTATGTTTAGTTAGCATGGAAATAGCACCAAAGACATAGTGTACCTTCAGTGCAGAAGTTTGGCGCTCCATATCCTTAGGCAGTAACATGTCAAATCCCCTTTTGATGTATTTATTTCATCAGTAAAAGCTATGGCCAGGAAAATGCAATAAAAGCGGAAAGGTGTGACACTTACTTCCAACGAATCATATTCTTCAGGCCCTTTTCAATTAAATCTATACCTTCTAGGACATTTGTTATATCATATATCCTCCTCTTTTGCACCTATAGAGATTCATAAAACTAAAAGACATTAAGGCACAAAACTCTATACAATGACAAAACATCGGACACCTAAGACAGTGCAAAGCATTATTCTTTTTCTGTATACTAAACCAGACCTTCAATATATCAACTGCTTTATTTAAATCAAGGGTTCCATCTTCTGCTCCTTTAAGAAGGCGGATGAATTTCTTCGTCAGCAGACCTGGCAGCAAGGAAGCAAATAATAAGTAACAAACAGAAGTGATTTTCTTTTCTAGTTTGGGAGAATCACTGCATACGTTACCTAGTGAACTGTCATAGCGGCAGCTGTTTGCTGGAAACAAAGAATTCCCGGCACATCCTGAAAGAAAAACTGAAGCCATCAATAAATGCTAATTATATTAGCCCATTTGGTTTCAAATACAAACTAGAAATTTTAATATCAAACGATCCTAGTCATGCACATCAAACATCGTGTAAAATAAAATAAAAATTAAGCAAGAGCGCACCTTCACTTGCTCCATGACTATGTGATGAACCCTTCAAATTTTTTAGTCGCTTGACACCATTTATTGGTCCAGAAGTACTCTCCTTATGATGCTCTTGTTGAGTCTCTCCCTTGCTGACTTCAAACTGGGCATTATCCTTTCCGTTTTTCTGCTCATTGTCCTAACACATGTGAAGCAGTTATGGAAGGTGTAGGCAACTGTCATATCATAATAGTATGCTATGTAGCTAACGGATATCAACTAATTACAAAAATATATTGGAGTACTATGTCATTTCTTAGCTAATGGATATCAATTAATTAGCAAACAATATTGGAGTACTATGTCATTTCTGAAGACTCCAAACAGTCCTTTTGTTACAATACTCCTAAATTACATACAAATACTCATATTGAACATGCTACCACGACCATTTCTGAAGAAACGGGTAAGCTGATTAGAAGAGTAAATGAGGATGCACACAACTGAAGTTCGCCTACACGTGGTTGCTTTACTACAGTGCCTTCACCGTATGATGCTCCCTCAAAAACACAGCAACTCAATCAGATAGCGATTTGATGTGTACCATCCACATTGCAGCTTTATTTTCATAATGGTAGGAGCCTAATCTAACACGGATTCCCCTAGAACGTAACTGCGCACATTGGTCATATTCATATAGCTAACAATGGAAGCATAACATTGTTGTCCTTAGCCCTGGTACTGAATACATAACAACAACCCGCAGGAGCATTTGAGACCAATGTCAGCCGATTCAGCCACTATGTACGTGTCAGAAACTCTTCCTTGAGCAAACTTAAGGTTGAACATCCCAACCCAAGTGCATACAATTCCTTGTCAAGTCTACCAACCAATTCAGGGCGTCCAAAACTGGGTGATCGGAAGTGGTACATGAACAGTACAACCCAACACAATTTCTTTCCAGAGTTACAAAGCAGATAACCGAGTTAATTAGCTACGAATTGACTGAAACAGCAATGAGCAATTGATAGGCATTTCCATTGGAGCCCACTTCAGCTAACAAGATCAACCGACTGAGCCACGCTATGTCAGAAACTCTTCCTGGAGGAAACTGAATGTTGAACATCCCAAATTCCCATCTGCATACAGTCCCTTGTTGACTCTACGAACCGATTCAGGGCGTCCAAAGCTGGGTGATCGAACGTGGTATATGAACCCTAGACTAGAATCCAATACAATCGCAGAGCACATGATCACCCGCAATTAGCTACGAATTGACTGAAACAGCAAAGATCGGTCTGCATTTTGATTGACTTACCGGCGCCTTGGACTTGGGCCTGCCCCTCCTCGGCGGCGGAGGAGGCACCGTGGCGGCCTCGCACGCCGACAGCGTAGGCGGCGGTCGCGGAGGCAGCTGCGCGGGGGGCACGTGAGGCGGATGGGGCGGCCGCGGGGGCGCCTCGGAAGCAGGAGGGGGCGGCGTCGGGGGCCTGACGGCGACGTAGCGGGGCCCGGGGACCCGCGGGCAGTACATGGGGATCGGCGATGGGGCGCGGAAGTAGTGCACGTGAGCTGGCGCGGGGACGGCGGCCGGCGGCTGGCGCTGCTGCGGCGGCGGCGCGGGACATCGCAGGAAAGCCTGCGGCGGGAGCGGGGGCGGATGGGTGAGTGGCGGGCGCGGGAGAGGGAGCGGGAGGGTGGGTGAGCCGTCCATGGCGCCGAGGCGGGGCGGGGAGTAGGGTTTGGCGCCGAGCCGGGGCGGGGAGGAGGGAAGCGGGAAGAAGCTGCGGGGAGAAGGATGGGAGAGAGGGAAAAGGCGAAGAGGGAAAACCAACTCAACAACAACTCGTGCCCACCTGGTTTCCCTCCCCCTCTCTCTCCCCCCTGTTTTCTCTCTCTCTCGTGTTTGTTTTATTTTTGGGGGGGTTTTGTTGGGGGTTTCTTTGCTTTTATATTTATAGGATCGGATTCATGTTCGTTTTAGAAATAATTTACATTTTATTTGTAAATCGAAATAAATCTAGACCGTTTTGCAGACGTAGTGCCGACTATGGCAAGTGAGCTGGAGATATCTGTTCGTCGTGCCTGTTCGCGCGATTTTACCGTTGAGAAGAGGCGGTCGAGACATTACCGTTGGAAATCATAAAAGAATTTACCTGGCTAACTAATTACAAGATCAACGGCGTGCGGCTAAGATAACTCTGCTAATCAGGAAAGCATTTGGGTATATCGCATTAAGACGTTTCCAAATAAGCGTCCTAACAGGTCGACGACCGGGTAACATTTGAGTTGCGGATTGCCGAGGCATGTATCACATTTCGAGCAATGTGCAAAATGGATATAGATGCGATAGGTCCGGTTCGGCCCGACGACCCGCTGAATCGAACATGGAATTTTGTACCGATAAGATAGCGGGCTGACCCACACAAAAATAAGTCCATCGTGAACCTGAACCTTTCGTCCCTAGGATCTAACCGCACCTCCACCTCTCCTGGATAGAAGGCTGACGGACATGCGCAAGAGTGATGGGCAGCTGGGACCCCAAGACATTCTGAGACCATGGCGGCCGTCCACATGCTCGACGCGGTCATAGGCGTTTGCCGCGGCATGCCGATGTTTTGTTCTACGCGTGCGCCGAGACGGCCGGCAACCGGCAAGATCTACCTGGCCGGTGGCCACGCCAATCTAAAGAACAGGCTGAAGACCGTGAACGCGTACGATGCGGTGGCCGATAGCTAGGAACCACTGCCGGATATGTCGGAGGAGGCCGCCGGGACTGAAGGCTGGCACGGTGCGCGCGGCCGCCATCGGAGGAGTTGGCACGACGCGCGCGGTCGCCGTCGGAGGCGCCGAGCGGGTGGTGATCACCGCCGAGCGGGTGACGAGGGCACGCGCTTTGGGTGTGAGCTATGGTGCCCCTGTCGTCCGAGTTCCCTGGTTTCGTCTTCTCCCTGGCTTTTGTCGTTGCCGGCCGTCCATCTCCATGACCATGCCACAAAGACCACTGCTAGTGAGTAAGTTCTCGAGTTCCAGTGCAGTTTCCGTTGATGGATACGAGATCTACCATCTAGCAGTCTGATATCTGCTCATCAACATCTAGTGTTTTGGTTGAAGAAACCGGAAGAACCATCGCTAAAAGCAGGAGTAGAATCATCGTAGGGCAGAACCCATAGGTTACCCTTCCCCTGTCAAACGAGGTGCGGGCTGACCCTCGAACATGTAATTTTGCTACAGGTACACAGGTCCAAACCGGACCGGACCTGTCGCATCCTGAAAAATGGAACAATGATGGTCACACGTGCCTTGGTGAGATGAACTCTATGTGAGATGGCGAGGACAATCGAATATACATTCGACCTATAGTCGTTTCCGTCCACAAATAAGTGTATTCGCTCGAAGCAGTGTGTGGTATAATGGTTTGTCCGAGTTCCGAAACCATTAATCGTTTATATAGGCTAGCACGTGACTGAAAAGAAGAGGAATTTGTTTCCACACGAGGAAAAAAAATAAAGGAAGCTGGTATTTGTTCTGCAGAGATGCTGGCGACCGTCGGATCGGATCCGTTCTGTTCCAGGCGTTGTGGTGGTAATAGTCTGCGGTACACCAGGACGGACGTATCGCCTATGTGACGCTGGTTCGCGTGGACCGGGTCTAGACGAGACGTGGCTGGAGCACGTGGTGAAGCGGGAAGGAGCAGAGTTGTCGATTCTAGACGCCTCCTGGAGCGGGACCCATGCCCGTGGAGCCCACATGTCACTCAGATACTGAGATGCTTCAGGCTTGGCATTCCACCGACCCTTGCTCTCGTTTCCTACTACGGATGGCAATGGGCCCCGAAACCCGTAAACCCGACGGGTACCCGCCTTAAATGGGGAGGGTTTGGTAAATTTTTTGACCCGCCAGTTCTAATGGGGCGGGTATGGGGGTGGCAAACCCGTACCCGCATACCCGCATACCCGCTCTAAGTCCTAATCATATACCTAATGATCATATGACTATCCACACGTCCACGAGCTATGGACCATAAACCTCACACATCACATGGGAGCGTTGGAATTTGGACTCCCGAAGATAACACACGTACAAACGTGTGTATTCCCATTAACATCATTCCAATATTCCATTGTTTTATTTCCCACATGTTTCGCCGTCGCTCCTTAAATGGGTACCCGTTGGGGCCCCGAACCCGATAGGGTCGTGGGTATGGTAAGAAATGAGACCCGACAAGTTAAATGGGGCGGGTATGGGGGGCGCCGACCCGGCCCCGAACCCGGTGGGTGCCATCCGGATTTCCTACAACAGCTGGCGCCGACCCTCTTTTTGTTTTCTGAGATGCCATTTTATCTCTCTGCTGTTCAGTTTATATTTTTTTGTTTAAAACAAGCCAAAAGCTTTAAGACTGGAACAAAATAGTCGTGATTTAAGACTGTTTGCGGTGTGCTTGATGTTTGGAAATCCAAGTTGACCTAGATCGTCAAAAGTACCTGAGCGCCCTGGAACATGGAAAGTTGAGAGAGCAAAACACTTGTAAAATGACGCCAAACACGCACGGTTTTTTTTTTAAAAGTTTACCATTAATATAAGCTAGCAAGCCCGCCTCATTAAAAACCTCTCAGTCCCCTTAGGTACCCTGAGAGGAAAAGAGTGCGTCTGAAAACTTGCAGCTGGTCAAATTACAGCCTTTCCTCAAAGAGGTTTACATCATTAGCTAAGATTCCTAACAAGAAATCAGGAGGATCCTCGATCCATCTAGTAGTGAAAAGTCCCTCAGACTTACTAGCCATAGTATGGGCTGCTATATTGCCTTCTCTAGGACAGTGGTCAAAAATTACATGGGAAAAATTGTGCGCTAGGAAAGAGCATTCTTCAAGTATCGCAGCCTCATTTCCTTGATAACTGTTGTTGTCCCGCAATGCTGTGATCACCTCCATTGAATCACCATTGACTTCTAGTTTGTTGCATCCAATTTCACCCGCAAGTAATAGACCATCCCGCAAAGCCCATGCCTCCACCGTGTGGGCATCGGATGCATAATGGATATCACGGGATATCACGGTTGCTAGCTGCAAGAAATATACCTCTGTCGTCTCGGATAACCACTCCAGTTGCGCCCCTCTGTGTATTGGAATTAAAGGCTGCATCAAAATTGAACTTCACGTAGTCAGTTTTTGGTTTCAACCATCCATGCCTTCTAGTCTTGACGTTTTTCCTGCAAGACCTAAGATTATTAAGGGTCATAGCCATTATTGCTTGTGCTGTATACGCTGGTTTTGAAACAGTCTCATCACGATCGATTTTCCTCCTCTCCCACCAGAGGTACCAGCATGCGGTTATGATAAGCTCATGCACATGGATTCCTTCCATAGGCAGTGGTGGCAGGTGATCATCTCTTAGAAGAAGTTCGAGGATACCCGACCCTTCCCTTTCCTGTAATGAAAAGGTATGTAAAACTGTCCATAGTCCAAGATTTTCCCAGATCTCGCAGGCTCTCCCGCAACCAAAGAAAGCATGGCGAGAGTCTTCGCACTCCAGTTTATAAATTGGGCAAACGGACTCCGTGATAATGTGTCTATTGGCAAGAAAACTTTTGCATGGTATTGTAGCGTGTAACATCCTCCATCCGAAAATTTTAATCTTGGCAGGTACTCTTAATTTCCAGAGTCTTTCCCACACTGGGTTTATATCAGAAGTGCCAGGCCCACTCGTCCGAATCAGTTTTCTTCCATGTTGAAAGTCCCACTCAGTATGATAAGCTGATCGAACCGAGAAAACACCGTTTCTAGTATTATTCCATGCCACAAAGTATTCCGATAGACGGAATGATAGGGGGATGTTTAAGATCCAATTTGCATCAATAGAAGGAAAATTGTTTCGGATTATCTCCTCATTCCAGCTGTGGGTGTGGGAATTAATAAGATGAGAAACAATTGTCACACGTGAAGCCCCTCTCGCAGAAACTATCATCCTCAATGGGCTAGAAGGCACCCATGGATCATCCCAGATGTTCATATTCGTACCTTTGCCCACTCTCCAAATGCATCCCTTTTTGAAAGTCTGAATACCTGCCCATATGCTTTGCCACGTAAAAAAAGATCCCTTCTTGAGACTAACATTAAGGAGATCACCCGAGGGAAAGTATTTGGCTTTTAGGATCCTAGCACACAGGGACTCAGGTTCACTTATTAGTCTCCACGCCTGTTTAGCAAGCATTGCTAAATTGAAACAATGTAGGTCTCGAAACCCCATACCTCCTCTCTTCTTTGGAATATACATCTTCCACCAAGCGAACCAATGCATATGTTTTTGTCCTTCCTCATCTCCCCACCAATAACGGGTCATAGCATCTGTGATCCCTTTTATTACTAGTTTAGGAAGCTTGAAAACTGACATCGCATATGTAGGGATGGCTTGGGCCACCGCTTTCAGCAAAATCTCTTTCCCACCATAAGATAGTAATTTTTCCTTATATCCTCTCAGTTTTTGTACTATCCTATCAATAATATGTGAAAAACAATCCGATCTGTCCATACCCACCTGTGTTGGTAGCCCCAAATAGGAATCTGTAATTGCCTCTGTCAGAATATTTAGTTGTAGACATATAGCTTCTCTCATATCCACACCTGTGCAGGGGCTAAAGAAGATACTGGATTTTGCCTCGCTAATCATTTGTCCAGAGGCATCACAATAGGCTTGGAGAATATTACTGAGGGCTGTAGCATTTGCAAGGTCTGCTTTCATTAAGATTAAGGAATCAACAGCGAACATTAAATGTGAAACCGCAGGGGCATTCCAGCATATTTTAACACCAATAATATCTCCCCTGACCTCAGCATCTTGTATTAGATTTGTTAGGGCTTCAGCACATAATAAGAATAGATATGGTGATAGAGGATCACCTTGCCGCAGCCCCTGGATGGACTAAATTCATCTGAATCAGTGCCATTGAACCTCGCCTTATATTTAACTGATCTGACACATGCCATAACAAGTTTTATCCATCCTGTGTCAAAACCCAATTTCTCCAATGTTTTTTCCAGAAACGACCATTCAACACGGTTATAAGCTTTGTGCATGTCAAGTTTGATAGTACACCACCCATATTTACCAATTCTTTTCCTCTTAATAGTATGGTATGCTTCATATGCAACCAGCACATTATCAGTGATCAATCTTCCCGGTATAAAGGCACTCTGAGTTGGAGATATAATTTCCGGAAGAATATTCCTCAATCTAGCTGCAATGATCTTTGAAATAATTTTGTAAGTAACATTGCATAGACTAATGGGTCTGAACTGGGTTACCTTCTCAGGACAATTTATCTTTGGTATAAGAACAATGGTGGTTTGGTTCCAGCCCTCTGGAATAGTTGTAGAATTGATAGCATTAAGAACTTCATCGGTAACCGCATCTCCAATGAGGTTCCAATATCTTTTAAAGAAAATGGCATGAAGTCCATCGGGGCCTGGGGCCTTGAGATCACCAATGTTGAATAGCGCTTTTTCACTTCATCTCTCGTATAAGGGCCCGTGAGGTTAGAATTCATTGCTCTTGTAATTTTTGGCCGAATTCTTGCAATCACCTCCTGGTTCGGGTCATTGATCTCTGAACAAAACAACCCTTTGAAATAGTTAGAAATATGAATAGGTAATTCATCTCCTTTCACCTCATTACCTGCCTCGTCCTGAAGTGATTTAATATGGTTTCTCCTCTTCCTCTCGGAAGCAAATTTGTGAAAAAAAGTGGTGTTGCGGTCTCCGTTTTGAAGCCAATTAGCTCTACTCCTCTGTACCCATTTGATTTCTTCTTTATCATGTGCTTGTTCAATAAGAATTTGTAGCTTCTGTTGTTTAGCGGTTGCGTCATCCGATAAGGGCCCCGATAATACGTTGTTGAGCTCGCGCTGCAGTTGTGCGAGAGAGTTCTGAGGTTTACGTAGATCATGCATGTCCCATGCATGGAGGGACGCATGGACATGGGCTAGCTTCCCCGCCAGATCAGTTGGGCCGTTGCGTAGGGCTTCTATCCAGGCTGAATCCACGACCGAATTAACATCATCCTCGATGAGCCATTTTGCTTCGAACATATGCCGTCGAGATCTTGGAGGGGTGTCAGAGTCCTCGTGGTAAAGAGTGTCCATGGACAGTGGTCGATGGTCAGACTTGAAGAACGCCTCATTGATCACTCCCGATAGCGGGAATTTATCCATCCACCTCTGGTTTGCCGTGGCCCTATCCAATCTCTCGCGAATACGCCCTCTTCTCCATGTAAAGATGTCACCTCTATAACCCAAATCAAACAAGTTACAATCAGTCAAGGCATCTCTGAAATTTTGCATACACCGTTGTGTTCTGATAACACCCCCCCTCTTTCTCATTGTTGCTTAGGATTTCATTGAAGTCTCCCAACATGATCCACGGTAAATTTTCCATATTGTTAAGCGATCGCATATAATCCCATGTGAGATGTTTTCTCTCTCCACTTGGTTCTCCGTAAATCCCGGTGAATCTCCACTCATCCTCTGTCCCTTCATTAATCCTGATATCCAAATAGTTAGTATGCTCAGAGAAAGAAGTAACTTTTAACTCACGTTGCCAAAATAAAATGAGACCCCCACTTCTACCATCACTCTCCGAGATAATCATATTGTCAAACTGTAGTCTTCTTTTTAGATTCTCTGCTTTCGCCTTTGATAAGTGGGTTTCTGATAAGAACAGAATATCTGGTTTGATACGCTCCTTCATACCTAGGAGCGATCTTACTACCGATGGTTTTTGCAAACCCCGGCAGTTTGCTCCACATAGTTTCATTGCGCCCGGACAGACTCCTCTCGGGAGCCCGCCGATCCGAGTGACGGGGAGACTGCTCCAGCCGTCCGTGACTTTTTTGATCTAGTAGAACCGTTTGATACTGACTGACCCGCTGTTTCCTCTTCATCGCCTATGATCATGTCCCTTCCCATGTCTTGCGCTTGGTCAGGTTCCTCTATCGGTTTGTCAAAGGCAAGTCTTTTCCGCGCGTTTATTTTCGAATCTCTGTCCATCATATCATCATTACCAGGCTTTAGGGGGCTGGTAGCTGTATCCAATAATTCTTCTTCCATCCGTGTTGCGACATTGTACTGGGCCAAAGCATTGTGTCTCCAGCTAACAGGTTCCGTAGTGTTCGGGTATCCTCTACCACGAGATGACGGATCACGCCCCCCCTTGACATGGAACTCCTGCCACGGCTGGGACCTGCAAAGACACCAACTCGTCTCCCGTTCCATGTGTTCCAATCAGCCTTCAGAAAATCCCCCATCGTAGATTTGCTTCATCATGTTCGCCTGTACCACATTCGAGATGTGTGTGTCCGAATTTTCCACATGCACCACAAAACTTTGGGATTTTCTCGTATTTAATTTGGAACGTTTCTCTCTGGCCACCTCGAGATAGTGTCACGATTCTGGCCAACACATTACGCACATCAATCTTGACTCTAACCCGAACAAAGTTTCCCATGCGTTCTACAGAAGTCTCAACCTTAATCACCTTTCCAACCTTCTTCTCCACTAGGTTTTTGATGAGTTTTTGATCGCGGTACCCAATCGGAAGTTTATGGATTTGCACCCATGCTTCAATATGATTTAGATCCACCGATTCAATGGGCGAGAGACCATCATACTCCTCGATGATTACCGCGTTCTGACGGAAGTGCCAGGGACCTCCCTCTTTCATCTTCATCCAATCTCCCAAACAAAAGCATTGGATTGTGAATAAATTTGTTTCCAGAGGCGTGAAAATCATCTCCTTTGCTGGGCTCCAAGCTATACGCATATGCTGCTCAAAGGTTTGGGGACTGAAATTATTTTCCGTGTGAACTCTTGCTAGAGCAAGCCATTTAACTTCCTTCACAGGTTCCTCGAGTTCATCTTCTAGGACGAGATCATCGAGCTCATCCTCCTCTATACCCAATCTAAGAAGTAGATCATCAATGGGTTCAGGTCCCCGATCCACCTGCGATCCTGTTTTGCTATTTGCGCTTATTGATGACATGATCAGACTTTGCCGCCTCACGATCGCACTGATTGATGTCGATTCCCGAAAATCGCTGCTTGCTGTCGAGATTCGATTGCACCCTGTGATGCCGAAAACACGAGTTCCTGCCTTCCCTAAGGGATCCGTGGTGACCAAGATATACCCGAGGGCAGAGGCCACCACCGTAGCCTAGGGTGAGACGGAATCCTTCTCCGAGGAGGACTCCCCGCCGGTGCAAATAGGCGGAGGAGGAAAAAACCCTAGGTATCGCCTAGTCGCCCTCCCTCAGACGTAGTCTAAGGTCATACGCCTGCAGGACGCCAAACACGCACGCTTAGATAGCCGACTATGTCTAGTTTTCTTGATTTCATTGCGACTTGTAAACGTAGGGATGCGAAGTGGGATCCCACTTATCCCGTTTATATCTTTTTTGTGAATGGTTAGTTCAAAAACTTTGACAAAAAATTGAACTAAACACTTACAACTGAGGTATAAGTGGGATCCCACCTTCACGTCCCTATGTAAACGGCCCCAAATGTATGCTACTAATCTTGTACATAACTATCAGCTATCTATTACATTTAGCATACACAACTAAGGTTGGCTTCAGTACATGACAAACAATGTACTAATATCGATCAAGGGTCACAAGTGATGATGTAAATAAAATTCACAAGTATTAGTGACCAAGGCTGCACCTGCTTGTTAGTCGATAAAGCAGACTGTCACAGAGTCATCCTCAATATCGCTTCCGTTGCTCATGTTGGAGGGTTTAATCCCTGTCAGTGTCGGCACTGCAAGCTGCGGATAAAGCAGTCGGTCAAAAAAGCAATAATCTAACATGTTCAAGAAATCATGTAATAATTTAACCATGTTCAAGTAGCATCTAAGTAGTTGGTTCCTTAATCAAGAGACCTTTTCAATATCCTTTTTCCAGCACTAACATCTAATTGTTTTTCTCTACATAGGAAGAAGTAGGTCATGCAAAGACAAACAAGTTAAACCAAGAAACTGTTTCTGCAACAGACCATGACCCGAGGTGTCAATAAAAGTATGCCATTTGGGAAAATTCACCAGAGGCAAACAATTGAATGTATTATTCTTCTTAAGACCTTCTAAATCTATATCTATATCTATACCTATACCTACCTAATAATAAAGGCATTAAGGCTTCCTTGGTTGGTTGGTTGGTCGGCCGGTCATCAAAATTGCCATCCAAGTTGACAAAAATTACCCACCACCGCCACCCATAAGTTATAACATACCGGTTTGTTTTTTTATCTCCCTCCTGAAAACATATACGCACACGTTCCGGTTTGTTTAGCCATATCAAAAAAAAAAACGCCGTCAGCCTTAGCGAGCCCAGGTCGCACGTCTTCTTCGTATGAAGCCGCAAGACCCAACAAGGAATGTAAACAAAAAGCTTGGTACGCCGATAGGCACGTAACCCTGAGCACCAATCGGTACCTAATAAGAAACGGAAACCTGAGCACCAATGCACGCTTAATAAGAAACGGATCAGAGTAAATTTCAAAAAAAAAACCGGATCAGAGTAAACTTGATGGACGATTGGGTTTTGTACGGTTTTGTAAGTATATATATTTGGGTTGGCCCTGGAACCAAGCCTCGACAGAACCTGAACGAACACTACTCCTCTGCTCCTGCTCCTTGTGATCGCTGATTCACCTGGGTAAATTCTTAGAAATAAACCCGAACGAACACGGCTCCTGCTCATATGGAGTGTGCAAAATATATAATGTAAACCTTTTGTAGTCAATAATTATTTTCTTCATTTGAGACTGGGCTACTAAAATGATAGGCAAGTAAACTCATGCTTTCCATATTGCGGTTCATTGTTGATCCTATAAAACTACTGAAGTTTATGTTTATCAACAACCTTACATTATTATTCTATAACCCATGGAAGGATCTATTAATACCGAAACTCCAGAAGTTTTATCTACAGTAACTAAGGGTTCAATCTTATTAGGTAGTTGTCTTATCCCGGTGGGTAGTACGACCTTTTTTCTTCGGCTAAATGTACAAACTATCATCTTTTCATTCTAACGTGGTATGCTACCAATTTCGACGTTGGGCTGTAAATAAACATAGATGCACCCGTTTAATTGGATGGCTAGCCTAGGAAAATAGAAACAATTGGGTCGTAAATAATATGTTTGTTTTCATATGCTTGCAGCTTCTGCCTATAATTTCAATTTTGTTTTTAAATATCATTTTCCTCTTAATATGTTGTCGTTCATTACAATTATAGAACAAAGAAAAATGTGAAATTGAGGACGTGAATCTTTATGTGTATCAGGGTGCAGGTTTCTTGAGGCTTGCTTATTTTGGTAGGGGTTGTGTGATGTTTTATCCCGTTGCAACAAACTGTCAGGTTTGCTTTACTGAAAATTTATTGAGTTGAGTCAGAAGAGGTCTCATCACGGCAAAGCTCGATTCGATAGCCGTTGCAACGCACGGGTATTGTGCTAGTTCAGATTAAAAGCAAGAGGTTTCAGCAAAGCTAACAGATACACTACAAGAAATATGCTGATACACGACGCTCAATTTTCGTCACTAAATCGTCAGCAAATTTCATCCATGACGATCTTATGACGAAAAACAAATCGTTGAAAACCGAGCGTCAGTAATGGTTCACCACGATGATTTTGTAGGAATCGTCATGGATATCCACGACGATACAGGATCGTCATTAATCTATGACGATCCAAAATCGTCGTGAGCAATCCGGCCAGGACAGCTCAGCGCCGACATGGCATGTCCTACGTGGCAGAATAGTGACGATATGAAATCGTCGTGGACCTAATTCAGCCCGGTCCATTTTGTTGGTCTGCGTGGGCCTAGCCTAATAACTTTGGGCTTTGCTGGTACTTTTCTTGGTTGGGCCTGGGCTTGTTTCGTCCGTTTTCTGACCCACATTATTTTTTATTTTTTTTATTTTTTTCCGGAGAGTTTTAGTCAAGGAATTTGGGCCGTGGCCATTTTGGACCCCATCGATTTTTTGTAATTATTCATCCATTCAGTAGCATTGTTGGGCCATGGTCCATATATTTCTGGGCTTGTGGAATGTTGGGCCATGGTCCATATAATTGATTGCATACAGGAAACCATATTCATCAGCTCAAACCAGGAAGTTCAACAAGCACATTACAAAATAGAGAACGTTCACAGCACATTTCAGAAGCTCAACTTCACAGCACATTACAAAATAGAAAAGTTCACAGCACACTACTTCCCAGCAACATCACAAAAAACTTATGGTTTGAGAGCACACTACTTCCCAGCACACTACTTCCCAGCAACTTCACAGCACATTACAAAATAGACAAGTTCACAGCACATTGTACCAACTTGTATACCAACTTCACAGCACTGCTACTTCCCAGCAACATCACAAAAAACGACAAGTTCCAACTTCATCTCAAAATGCGACAAGACCGATCCTACTGCCTACTTCCCAGCAACACTTGTACCAAGTTTCAACTTGCCACAACATCTCAAAATGCGAACAGACTAGTTCCTAGCCACATTACCTTGAAGCAATGCCATCATGTGGTTGTACCTAGCATCATTTTCTTCTGTCCTCTTGAGCAACAACTGGTAAGACTTGTCACGTTCGGCTTGTGCCGCTTCAGCTTCTTCCGCTTTCTTCTTCATGGCAGCCATCTCTTCACGCATCTCTTTTGCTTCCTGTTGCGATTTCTCCAGCTTCCCTTCCAGATCAATCACATGAGCTGAAACAGCAGCCGTGGACTTGCTGCACTTGTTAGTAGAGTATGGCTGCAGGCCCACATTCTTCAGAAACTTTGATTTCTCACTCAGAACTTCCGCAACAACCGCAACATCAGACTTGGGCGCTTCACCATCAGGTACAGGTGCAGTCATCATTTCCTCCATTGTAGCCTGAAGTAGTCATATATACATCAGATCAACAATGAGCTGACATAAAAGAAGAATAAGAGATACAACAAATCTTTAATTCCAGTGCATCATCGGAGAAGAAATAAAACAAATCTTCTACGTATAATTAAAACATACAGTAAAGTATCCATGTCCAAAATCACAGTATTCTAAGGCAGCAATGGCCACTGTCCAAAATAATCAGAGCACATGGACATATTGTGAAAAGGTAACAGTAGCCCTTTACAAAAGATCATAAGAATAGCATTTTCCCTTGAGAATTTATAAGTTCAGTTTGCGTTTCAATTCCGTCAAGTCAACATTCATTTTGATGCTACATATTAGTGGAATGTATAATTATCCAACAACTGAAATATGTAGGAAACTGAGATTGGAGTCTTGTTGTCAAAAGAGAGATAATGTTCTACTTTACAAGCATTAGAATACTGGGCATTACAAGGTCTGGAAGGCCACAATGCCAGCTTGGTAATGAAAAAAATTGCAAGTGTCTTATGACAAGATACTGCACATAAGAATGGATGTTTACTTTTCGAAAGAGCGCAAGAAATATCTAGCATTTTTCTCTTGAGGATTTCAAGATTTATAAGCTCATTTTGCGTTTCGATTCCACCTAGACAGCTTTCATTCATGCTACATACTACTGGAATGCATAATTATCCAACAGCTGAAATATGTAGGAAAGCAATCAATTATGAAAACTGTAATAGCAAACCCTACCTCTACACATATGAAGGGAACTGCAAAAATGAAATACCAGTAGTATGCAAAAGTGCCTATGCAAATTACTATCCATGGTAAAAAGTAAAAGGGGCCCATTATAACTTAATTACAAACTAGTCAGAGATCAATGCAGCAAACACATTAGAATGGACATTACAAATTGCCATAGGCGCCACCTGCACAACACAGGATCAAATGAAGTACTTGTCATCTATACATTCTACAAACAACACTTACTATAGCATCTTTAACAGGCTCGGAGAAGCCATCTTTCTTGCTGTGGTGGGTGGCCTTGAACATGTCGATTGCTGACACGACTTCACCCTTGCGTTCCTCTTTCTGAAATGTTTGCCCACAAGAATCCAACATAAGATTTTGTGACAAGCAAGTTATGTCTACAGGAAAGCAAGAATGAAAATATATCTTACAACTGCATGCATATGGGCCAGATAGCAGCGGGAACCAGTTCTCTGACCAAGCTTGACAGCTTCCCGGTTAGTCTTGTTCTTCTGACATGTCTCCTACAAATTCACACGTTTTATTATCTTTCCCGTGAAGTAAAGAGAATCACACAGGTTTCATTGGGAAAAGAGAGTAATTGTACATGCTTACCCTGTGTTTAGGACTTGACTACAGCTTCACCAGAATTTGCCATTGAGCATCTGTTAGGTAACGAACAGGAGACTTGATGCTGATCTCACTTGCTGCTACCGGATCGAAATACTTCTTCTTGATGAGATGGCGTCTGTTCTTCAACACATTCTTGAGAATATCAGTGCACGCGCCTCGAATGTCATCTGACTCAGTGTCCATCTCAAAATTTGCCTAGCAATCAAAGCAATCACAAGATTAGTAAGTATATAAGGATTTTGACAGAGAAGATATAACAGAATCATCCAATGGACAAATTAGCTTACAGAAACTTTGCCGATGTAATCCTTCACAAGGGTCTTGTCCTTCTTGTATTCTTTGAAATGTGGAAGAATCGGCATATGAGTTCTTGCGATGAGGCCACCCTCCGATGCCAGCTTTGCAGCCTGAACGGGCATCTCCGGACGCTTCATTCCTGGAGCAATCTCAATTCTCACCTTAGCTCCCAATGTTTTTCTCAGCTTATCTAACCCAGAACCAGTTCTGTAAATCTTCACCACAACAGCACCACCTAAAATAGGTACACAGAACCATCAATTTAAGCAAACATGCATTGCATCATGAAAATGAACTAATAGCAGAAGAAAGGTACTAGCTACACTTGCCTTTATCACCCATTGACTTCTGGAATTCTTCAGAAATGACAGGGGAGTTTACGCCGAGGTCCATGTGAACAAAGGTTTCCTCCTGCATTGACAACAACTCATCATCCATTTGCAGCGAGCTCTCCCGATCCCTGTGCAGTGAGCTCTCCGGATCCCTGTGCAGCGCGCTTTCCTGATGGATGAGAGCTTGCTGCTGGTTGTGCTTGTGTCTTGTTACTCTAGCAGCAGGTTCATCTGTTTGGAGCATTCTCTTTCTTGCTTCCGGGTCTAAGCCCACCACTCTGCCTGGAGCCATTGGGGGAGTATGTTGAAAGTCTTTCTTCCTATTGCTCGTCTTCTTAACAGCTGCCTTCTTCCTCCTAGACTGAAGGAAAACAGCAAGCAAAAAACATTAGATGACCAAGTAAAAAAATTGTGTGAGGACAGACTAGAGCAATAAGAAATCAGATAGCAAACAAATAGCCCACCCCTCCAAACAAGAACAAGATTTGCACCTTTATTCTCCATCATTAACTTCGTCCTCGCTAGGATTGTAGTCTGAGCTTTCTCCTTGTGGGATGGCAGATGCTGACTCGTAATTTCCAACACTACTACCTTCTTGAACACCATTACTTTTCCTAATCATCCCTACTATTGCGGCAATGCCAAGAGACCCTAACATCTGGTTGTTCTGCATCATAGTTCTAGCCCTAACCTTCTCATACTCAGCGGGAGGTGCTTCTTTACAAGAATAAAAAGACATGTCCATTAGATGATTGGTTGAAATGCATGGACAAGCAAGCCAACACAAACAGCTAAGGCATTTTATCATCTTTATTTACTTTTAGTCCTAGTAGAATAACATCATGTCATGTGATAGCACTTCACATTAAACCGAACATACAAGCAAAGAAAACAAAGGTATGCTATCATGTTTGTATTTTTATTAAATCCTAGCTAGTAGAGAAACAGCACAATCAAAAATACAACAGGAATATTCAGACCATCAAAGCACAATCAAAATACAACCGAACATACAATCAAAATACAAGAGGAATACAACAGGCACATTTCGAGTGTTAGCACGAAGACACACAGCACTATACAAATTAGCAGCATAAGCACAAGAGTAGGTTCAATACCAGCCAACTTAGTCTTCCTTGTCTTCTTTGTCATGGCTAATCTCAAGGGGTTGGATCCAGTGCGGTAATAGCTTGCAAAACAGAATGAACACAAATCCTTATAGCTGTTCTTGCATTGCTAAATTGCAAGACTTTTCCACCTAGCATGCATGAAGTCAACGATGAAAAGTTAGACATAGTTAAGATAAGCTAGTCAACTTAGTGCTAGGAATAACAGAGCAGCAAAGCAGTTTTCAACTTAGTCTAGACTTTCTAAGATAAGCTAGTCAACGATGAAATGGTTTATTTCCAATTTAAAGAACAAACAGTGCTAGGAATAACAGAGCAGCAAAGCAGTTTTCTACTTTAGGACAGGTTAAGTATCTTTTTCAAAGATGGCTATCATTTACACAAAATGTGCCATCATTTACTGAACCAATAGACATAAAACACAAAGTATTGTGTCCAACGGTTCACCCAATAACGATGAAACTGATGTTCCTAAAGTTTACGGGGACACTGCTTACAGAAAGCACAGCATCCTGCTTTTTATACTTTAGGGTCCAAAAACAAGAAGCTAGAGCAACAACAGAAGGTTTTTAATATAATAAATGGAGTGAACAGAAGTATAAAGGCATATCATATTTTATCTTTTAACACAAATGTACGTTCAGGAGTTCAATGCTTTCTGACAATCAACCTGAGTGCAACCCCAAAAAAAAAAAGAGCTACACCCTGATCCAGTAAAGTTTATTAACAAGAAATGCCAGGTAACAAAAGAGTGGGGAACTTGGCAAAAAACGATAATAGTAATTGTAAATCAATAACAGCACAGACAAAATTACAAGACAGCTTGATGGTAAGAAAACACTCGATTAGACTGCTGCAGATGGATTCAAGGTTCAACCACAATACTCGGTGGCACCACTGGTCCAGCAAAAAGATGCATTTGGATGAAATGCCCTATAATGTCCCGAGTGCCAATTAAAGAGCCAAAGGAATAAAATGTTGCAGAAGCAAAGCCAAACAGAAACATTTTAAGTCGAAACCAAATCAAATCAACTACTGTGTCCAACGGTTCACCCAATAACGATGATCGTGATGTTCCTAAAGCTTACGGGGACACTGCTTATAGAGAGCAAAGCATCGTCTTGCGGTCCAGGAGAAGGTTGTGTGGCTTGAGGTCACGGTGCAGATCCGTGAAGGCACGGCTAAGCCCAAGGTCTTCAAGCTTTGAGCTTCTTCAAATTGCTTCAGCTAGAACTCCTGAAACATAAACAACAAGAGATTTAAAAGTAACAACCAACACCTATTTGTTGATGTAACATAAACAACAAGAGATTTAAAAGTTGGGCATCATGCATGAATTTAGGAAATGAGGAAAGGAGAACATAAATCAGAGCAAGAGACCAGGTACACAAAGAAGATATGGTGAAACAAACACAAGACAATATTTAACTCTAGCACTAAGCATATCAAATATGTGGCCAGGCGTAAGATTTTTCGGACAAGGGATGGGTATCCCTTCCACTGAAACAACAACCTTCCTCGATACATTACATGGCAGTAAACATAACTACATAGAACATGGAAGCTCACCGGAAGGAGGGCCAGCTTGCAGATTTGATCTTTAAATCTACTTTGGAATAACAGAGCTAACAAGTGCGCAGATTTGATTGCAAAAAGGGGGCACGTTTAATTCAAACATCATAAAACACAACAAGTTATAGCTCCTCACAGCCCAAGATGCAAACAACTCCACAGGACACCATAATACTACCAAGAATTGATGGAACGCAGCACACATCGTTATTTGCTCATCAAAGTGACTTGAGATCCCTCTGGATGGATGGATGTAGCAAACCGAAAACAATCTCTCCGCAGATTTAAAATAGGAACCCTAACCCTAGAAACCCTAACCGAAAACAATCTCTCCTATTGTATTACTAACAAGCTTTGCATAACTAACAAGTTAAACACACATCTCAAAGGTTCTCTACTTGCACATGCACATATCAGTGGCCATTAACACATCAGAATCAGTCTAGGTATATCATGGCCAGACCTAAACCATGGAAATGCAGACATGTAGTCACCGTGGGCATGGTTCTATGATGCAGCTGAAACTGTCTTGTTGAAACCCTAACCCTAGAACCCTAGCTGAAACTATCTTGCTGAACCCCTAACACTAGAACCCTAGCTCATACTGTCACCGTGGGCATGGTTCCATTTTGGTATCCCAGAAAACATGCAACAAGCAAAGAACTGCCATGCTCTCCGATTCACATAGCCCAGCGAGCCAACAAACGAGCCCCTACCCCTAACCCTAGATCAGCGAGCCAACAAACAAACCATGGAAATGCCAATCACGGGCCATCAAAGTGAACGAACGCACGGACATGGCTAGAAGGACATGGCTGAAGCAGATAAACGGAACCCTAACCCTAGAACATGGCATAGGAGGGTCCAGAGGAAATCGAGGACGGGAGGAGCTAAGGAGAAGGACGCGGGAACTCACCGTCGACGTGTTGTGGAACGATGTTGTTGCCGTCGTAGATCTTGAGATGTCGATGTCGTCGATCTTGCTTCCTGTCGCCGTCGTCGCTACCCTTCTGTCGCCGTCGTTGCTACCCGCCTGTCGCCGTCATCGTCGTCTCCTTCTTCGTCGTCGGGGTGGATTGCGGCAGGGAGTGAGAGGAGGATTGGGGATCTTGAGATGTCGATGTCGTCGATCTAGCTTCCTGTCGCCGTCGTCGCTACCCTTCAGTCACCATCGTTGCTACCCGCCTGTCGTCGTCGTCGTCGTCTCCTTCTTCGTCGTCGGGGTGGATTGCGGCAGGGAGTGTGAGGAGGATTGGGGATTTTGGTGGGGGATTGCGACGGGGAGAGAGGGGATTTGGGGATTGCGACGTGGAGAGAGAGGAAATGAGACGGGGAGAGAGGGGATTTCTCCCGCGTGGGTCCGGATGCGTGGGAAATTAGGCGCCGCTCCAAATTTTCGCTGCGGGGGGAATTTGTGCGGGAATTTTTTGGGATGGGGAAATTTTAGTGCGGGAATTTTGGGGTGGGGAAATTAGGAGGGAGACATTACTATTTTGTCATCAAATAAATAGGTAGACATTGTTGAAAACAATATTCGTTGTCAAAAAAATGAATTAATACAAAAATAGCATTATTTAAAATAGGAGGGAAATCAGATTGTGTTGTAAAAAAACAATTAATACAAAAGATATGGAGGTGGCGGTGGCGGTGACGGTGACAGTGGCGGCAGTCTAGGTTCGGGGAAAGAAGTGGAGGGATTTTTAGGCGGATCTCGCGTGCGGTGGCGGTGGCGGCACCATGGAAGCAGAGGAGAGGATGCATGAGGCGGCGTTGTGGATTTTGTGAAGCCCCATAAAAGAAGTGGAGGGAAATTCTAGGGATTCGGGCGAGATGACGAATGTTATGGGCACCACCAGGACATAGTTTGTTGAAATGTTCTCATATTCTACACAAAGATGCATGATGGAACAAAGAACAATGTTGACAAACAAAGTTTTATTTGTCATTGAATAAAAGTACCATTTTCGGAGTGCTTAAAATGGGGTTTTTTGTGAAGCACCTGCCAAGAATATGTTGCAAAATTGTGTCCCATAAAATTATGAGGTTGTTATACCATATTTCATGTTCAAATAACAAAATTCCTACCTCTCAATAGCTCAAAACACAGCTCTTTTGAAAAAGACAAATTTCTGCCGATTCCGCTGGAACCGGGCAGAATTTGAACTATAGGCCCCTCGTAGTTTCCTCATGATTTTCTGCCGATGCTCTGGGGGAAAATTTAGCCAAATATCAGCTGCCGCCACGGCACTTTTGCCAATTCCACTCACATGTGGTCCTTTGTGCCAATTCGTTTTTTTGAAGTGGTCTCTTCTGCCAAAAATTCTGCAGAAATGTGTGATCGTGATCAAGATAAACCCTAGGGGGGGCATATAATTAAACGCGTCCTCTTGGCTGCAAATCTCCTCTCAAGATTAAGTAGTACCGTGGTTGCATTTTACTCTAAAATAAACAGGTAGGAACACACTCTGAACACGACTAGATTCCGAGAACACACGGCTAGTACTTGATAAATAAGTCGTCCATTACAATTAGATAGATAAAATCAAATCAGCCCCCAGCAGCATAGGTAAAATCCAGCACACTTATACACCGGCCATTAGGAAACCTGATGTAGTACTAGTAGCTAGTATAAACATAGGTGAGAAGAGTTGCTGGCACGCATAGAAGAAGAACAGCATTGCACGTCTTGCGAATCGTGTCAAGTCGCTTGCGGAAGATTTCAATTTCTTGAGCATCCCGCCTGCGCGTCAATGACGAGGCAATGTTACGGTGACGAGTTTATTATTAATATTGATACGACGGCTCAAAAAGCGTTATGAGACATTTACCTGTTTCGTTCATCACAAGCATCGAGGGTGCGATCTATTTCCTTCATGGTCTGCCTGAACTCTGCCCGCATCGCATCCATCTTCTCTCGGTGTGCGGCCACCTTCTCTTCTCGAGAAGGAACTATCTGCCCCTCCTGCAGTTGAGCGAATTTCATGAATAAATCATGCGTACAGTGCTGCTAAAAATAAGGGCATCTCCAGCCGTTGCGCCCCCCCAGGGCCCAAAACGCCGCCGTTTTGGTGCCGCCGCGGCGCTAAACGGCGCTATTCTGGAACCTGGGGGGGCGCGTTTCCCAGTCGCGTCCCGAGCCCAAGAACCGGCCCAAACAAACGCAAAATGAAAACAAGCGAGATTTTATTGAAATTCGGAAACTGCGTACATATTCGGCGCGAATTTAAGCTAGTACGATAAATTTAAACTACATCTAAACTAGTTAAGCCCGAGGCTGGCGGCGATCGCCTGGCTGTAGTCGCCGCCGTCGTCGTCGTCGCTGGGGGCGTCGCCGGGGCGCCTGCTTCCCCCCTGTCCCTCGTCGCCGCCGCGGCAATCCCACCTGCTCACCTCGAGCGCCTGCTGGATCACGTCGTCGTCGTCGGAGTCCTCGTCGAGAACGATGTAGACGTTCTCCTTCTGCGGCGGTGGGGGAGGGACACGGAGGAGGGCCGCCGCCGCGGCTTCCTCGCGCTCGCGCGCCGCCTTGCGCTGCTCGGCTTCAGCCAGCAGGCGGCGCTGGAGGGCGAGCTCAGACTCGGTGGTGTCGCGCAGACTCCACTGAGCGGCGGCGTCGAGGTCGAGCGGCTGCAGCGTGTCCAGAGACATCTGCTCCGCGACCTTTTGGTCGGGCCACTCGGCCTCATCTTCGTCGCCGGTGTCCTCCGTCTTCGGCCGAACCACGCGTTCGAAGCGTGGCTCGCCGATGCGGAGCGCACCGCCGCTGCGCCTGCGTGCGGCCGGTCCGGCGTTTAGAAATGGGGGGGAGGTGGAGACGGAGTGGCCGGCGGAGGAGCTCGACGTCCCAGACGACGAGGACGCGCCGGTCCGCCGCGCCACCCACGGCTGGGTGGCCTCCGGCGGCGGCATCGCGAGGCGCGGCTGGTTGCCGGCGTGGATGTGCTGGAGGACCTCGTCGAGGGTCCTCCCAGGGGCACTCCACCAGCGGCGCCGCCCGTGCGAGTTGAAACGGCCCTCGACAGGGCCATTGTCGTTGAGGGACTCCAGCTCCCGGGTGCGGCGCGCCATCAGCCGCTGCCACCAGAACTGGTCGACGCCGGTCAGCGGGTAGTTCTCGGGGTTTTGCATTCCGGCGCGCATCTCGTGGATGGCGCGGCGGAACTCTGGGTCGGAGGTGGGAAGGGGAGGGACGGGGACACCGCCGGCGCTGAGTGCCCAGCGGCTCGCCCCCGCGGCGGAGCTAGGGAGGCGCATGTCCGGCGGGCAAGGATAGCCCGCGCAGTACAGCGCCATCGCCTGACCCCGGCGCAGGTTATGGCGTGGGAACCCGTTCGCCGCCGCTCCGTCAGACATTTTCGTGGAGAAGAAGGGAGGAGGAGAGAGTCGAGGAGAAGAAGGGAGAGCTCGCCGGTGTGGAGAATGGCGGGGCGAGGCGCGCGACGGGGGGGGGGGGGGGGGGGGGGGGGTTATAGCGCGGCGAGCGGCCGGGCATTTACTGCGCGCGCGTCCCCTCGGTGCCGCCCGCCACGCCATTACTCCGGCAGCCTTTGGGCGGGGCGCATGCACTGGGCGGCCGCCACGCCATAAACGCCGGCAGCCTTTGACCGCGCGGAAGCCGAGAAGACGATCACGGGCGGTGGCTTCTGTTCCCGCGCTTTCTCGTCGCGTCGCTGACCGAGCTGGCCCACGCGCGCAGCCGCGCAGTTTCGCCCCCCCAGGCCGAACCCAGCGGGCTGGGTTTGGCCTGGGTGCCGCGGCGCTATTTAGCGCCGAAACGGCGCTATTTGGGCCGCTGGGGGGGCGAGTGGTGAAGAAGCGGCGCTATTCGTCGCTTCCGCCGCGAAAAAAGCCCCCTGGGGGGCTCTGGGGGGGACGGCTGGAGATGCCCTAAGCCTCGGGACGAATCTAAATATGCAAAATATTCTCGAATCAGCCAGGCGATCTGAGTCTATGCGGTCGGTACTAGAAGAAACAGTCGAATCGCAGCTGAGGGGAGATATAAATTATGCACTACTACTTACCTCTATGGAGGGGAGATCTGTCGACATAAGTCGAGAACCCGCCGCCGGCGAACGCTTGTGGACGGGAGGGGCCGGCGGCCAAGACCTGGCACCAAGGGCCGGCATCTTTCTAACCAAAGACCGCAGCGCCATCTTATTACAGCCGGCGGCGGCGATGGAGGACTCTAGGTTCTTGGCTGCCTGCCTTATTGTTTCGTGTTCGCTTTCACCCAAGGAGCTTGTATAACCGCAGCCGACGGGCCGGGACGCCCCGCCCACGGCGTGCCCAGCTCGCACACCTTCACATTTGAGCCGGCCCACTCCTTGGTGCGTACTCCCTCCGTTCCACAATATAAAATGTTTTAGACTTTTTCCACGTTCACACACATACACATGTATCTAGACACATTTTAATATATATACACACTCACTTTAGTGTGTATCTAGACAACATATAAAATAGCTAAAACATCTTATATTATGGAACGGAGGGAGTATATAAGTAGCCACACGTTAATCCTTTTTTTTTTGGCACTGTTGCGTAACTAAGTTGAAAAGCCGTTCAAAGTTGGTAAGTACAGTACGTAAGTTCAAAGTAGGTATGTATGTATCTTTTTTAGTCTAAACTAGAAGATGTTTTCATTTTTTTTCAATTTTTATGCGGTCACGAAAATGTTTTTAATTTTTTTTAAATGTTCGTAAAATTTAAAATGTCAAGATTAAAAAAATCAAATTCAAAATTTTAAAAATTTGAAATGATGAACAAAATTTGAACGAATCTGGATAAAATTATGAAAATGAAGAAACTTCGAATCAGAACATTTTTAAAGGTGAACTGTTTTTTAAGCAATTTTTTAAAATGAACAATTTTTTAATCTGAACAGATTTTGAATCAGGACAATTTTGGAAATAGACAACTTTTTAGAATGGTGAACGTTTTTTAAAATGAACAAAGTTGAATCAGGTGGCGAAACATTTTGAAAATGGTGAACAATATTTAAATATGAAAACATTCTTAATTTTAAACATATTTAAAATTTGAACGATTTTTCAATTTGAACAATTCCCAAATTTAAACAGATTTAAGTGTGAAAATATTTCAAATATGACCGTATTTTAATTTGAATTTTTTAAAATTAGAACAGATCTCAAAACTAATATTCGAATAAAAAGAAAATAAAACTAAAAACAAACAATAAAACAGAAAAGAAAAGAAATAAAACAGTAATAAGAAAAACAGAAAATAGAAAATAAAATATGAAAGCCCAGACTATAAAAGGCTCAAAGATGGAAGATAAACACGAACTTGCCAGGTGCCCCAGTGGTTGCTTTCCCCTGTGACCGAAGGTTACATGTTCGATTCTTCCAATCCGCCCTTTCTCTTACTTTCTCATTATGAATTGAATAATGGGCCGGCCCATTTGCAGCTAGCATGCGAACGAGTCCTAATAATATCATCTCCGGGATGCCGACCGGCGGGCAACTAGCTAGCTGGTCTCTCTCTCTCCGTCCACATGATGCTTAAGCATTGAATCAATAACTTGTGGAGGCACGATGTAGTACCGAACCCGCCGGCTCTTGCCAGTTGTCAGGTCTCCACTCTTGTCATACCTGAGTGAGAAGGCCGTCAACCGCAATAAAAAGTTCTTCTGAGCTTGCTCCTCCTCATCCGCCGCCTTGGCGTCGACTGAGTACCCATTCACCTTATCAGAACGTTGTGGTTAAAAAACTCCCTTTTTCTCTTTAAATAAACTGAAATTTCCTTCTAGCATTTTAATGTAATTTCTTCAAAGTTGTTTATCTATGTTTGATTCATGAATGTAGGACTAGGGAGGCAGAGGTGAGATTCCTTTGAGATCAAGATTTGATAACGATTTCATAATCAGTGGAGACCAAAGGGAACCAACTAAACCAAGTATGTAATTTCATTTTTGTGCCCTCAATTTTCTCACCCAAATATATATAGTAGGCGGAGAAGCCCTCATTTCAAACCAGTAATCGTTGGAACCTCTTGATTGGTATTAGAGATGATTCTGGTGGAACCTCATTTCAAAGAAGGCTCAAAGACGAGTCTGGTGGTCTTTATCGATGAAAAAAGAGTGAAAATTGATTGGTCAGATGCAAGCATCACATTCTCCAGGGCCGATCACCCACCTCGAATCCCCTACCCAGAAAAAGCCGTGCTGGTACTCGAAGCCCAAATTGGGGCCTATGACCTTAACCGCATATATATGGACGGAGCTAGCGGAATCGATATCATTTACGTAGACACATTGAAACAGATGAACATACGAGTAAGCAGGCTGAAGCAGTCGGAAAACTCATTCCATGGGATTGTACCTGGAAAAGCAGTCAAAGAAACGACAAATATCTTCTACATTATATGTTTATCTCTTGTGTTTACCAGGACGCGAAGCTTTACAATCTTTTTATTACCTTGGGAACAAGTTGGTTTTGTGTTTGGTGTGTAGGTGATGTTATTTTGTAAGGATTTGGCATTCCTACACTCTCGGTAATTTTGTGTTCTTAACCGAGGGAAGTTCTTGCTGTTGTCTACATCACATATTCCACCTGGGGTTTCCCAACACCATCAGTTGTATTTGTCACTGCCAACCCACGGAATCCTAGAGAATCAACTAGATGTCCACGACAAACCTAGAAAGTTTGTATGATGTGTAGGCCACATTATCCCCATGGCAAAACTGAAAAGTCTGTAACATGTGTAGAACATCTACATTTTTTATATTTGCACGTCAATAGTGATAGCCTTGCCCATAGATTAACACAAACACGCTACCATTTCATATAGTATTTTTTTTTTAACTTTTGCACCTTGGAGGAAAAGATATCCAATCATAAAAAAAATCAAAGCCTAAGATATTTGACAGTTGGTACACTTATTTTGAATCTCTCTACAAAGTTATATAAGAATACTAATATGAAACTTGAATGGCTAAAAACATACTATAGACTACTTACGTCATAACTTTAATTAATAAAATGAGCTTTGTATGTATATACTTTTAGATCGTGAGGGTTTACCTGTAGTGTCGTAGAGAGACAAAAAAACTATAATAACTTTGCTGCAGAATATGTTTTAATGTTTCAATTTAGTTCAAGTGTATTTACAATGATATATGCTTAAATTATTAACAAAGTAAAAATATATTAATCAAGCTCCATGTGTTTATCATAGTCAAAATATCTCGTAATACTATATATTAAATTAAAAATGTTTGGTATAAACTACAATGAGGGTCGGGTTTCATAGACTTCAAGATGAGCGGCGGCGGCGGCGTGGTGAGCGGCGGCGGGGGGTTCTTGGTGTTTCGTCTTCGATTTCACCCAAGGAGCTTTATATTAGTAGCATAACTGCAGCCGACGGGCCAGCCCGCTCTCCGACTCCGCTTCCTACTCCGCCTCGGCCGTCGAATCATGGCCCATATATGGCCCACCTTCGTCGAGGCCGTTTTTCGTTTTAGCCCCTCACAGTTTTCAAAATCAACCTGTGGTCCTTAAAGTTTGGCTCCGGTCTCCTCTGCTGCTGCTGGTTTATCCCCTCCCACGCGCCTGCGAGATTTCTGGCCGACGGCGATCTCGACCACTCGACGTCGGCATGGATCCGGCCGAGAGCCCTCAACCGTGTTCCCCCATGTTCCAACCTCCTCCACTTTAAAGATTCATCAATGCGTATCCAATATAAAATAGCACGATCCAAGGTAGAGAAGTACAGATCCAGCAGCAGCGAAGTTGGTCTGGACGAATTCAAGATTCCTCCTCACCTGGACTGCCGAGTGGAGGAACAACAAGATTTTAATAGGGTGACAAAAGCGCGAGGGAAGGCGGAAGGAGCGAGCGGACGATGGTCTGCCTATGACGTACCAACGTACGTTGAACTCCTATTTAATAGTAAAGATGTTCTCATCTCAGGCATTTCAAAAGGTCTACATGAGATTCAGTTTGTAGTCTATCTCCAATTGTTATTTAGACGGATGAACTGATCTAAGTATATTTGAAATTCCCAATTCTGTTGTTATTTCAGGTTTGACCATATCTGGCATGCTGTGGTAAAAAAAAAAATCCCTTTTTCTCTTTAAATAAACTGAAATTTCCTTCTAGCATTTTAGTGTAATTTCTTCAAAGCTGTTTATCTGTGTTTGATTCATGAATGTAGGACCAGGGAGGCAGAGGTGAGATGCCTTTTAGATCAAGATTTGATAACGATTTCATAATCAATGGAGACCAAAGGGAACCAACTAAACCAAGTATATAATTTCATTTTTGTGCCCTCAATTTTCTCACCCAAATATATATAGTAGGCGGAGAAGCCCTCATTTCAAACCAGTAATCATTGGAACCTCTGATAATGACTAAGGATAATAACTGCTGAATATTTAAATAATTATGACTGCAGCTCAGTCGCTATAAACCCCATTGGAAGTGTAAGTAAACAAGACCTCATGGCTTCCGTAGAAGCAGCAATTCATATTTAGTATTCTTACTAGGCTGAAGTTGAAGCTGCACCTCCTATAACACCACTATATATCCAGAACGTTTGATGCGCACCGTGAATTTTAGGCTGTTGGTGAATATTGGCTTAATATTTATATGTTGTTGGTACGCATAATATCTATTATGAATGCATTTTTTCTTGATCTCCAATTGTTACTATTCTGATGATCACCCAAAGTCTTTTCCTTGCATAAAGATTGGAGTCGTTGTCTGGGTGACCATGGCCTAAAGGTAAATCCAGGTCGACCTCGGTGTATCCACGTCCTTCTCTAATATATATGCGCCGACTCTAACTGGGACAGGCATGGGCTAACTATTTTCTTTTCCAATGCTATGAAAATTCAGTGTTGTATAGGAAGCTTAGTTTAGTTTAATTTCTATGTCATACATATATCATATGTGCACAAAGAAGAGAGAGGAACATATATAGATCATGCAACGCACATATGACACTTGAAAATAAATTTTTGGATTTGGAGAAACAAAGTTTCCTACTGTACCTTGGGCGCCAATAGTCGATGCAAGAGATGTCTAGTTTACTTTCTCGGAAATTGTTTTAGAGGATTCGATTTCTATGCATGAAAATGGAAAAAGCACAAACACGTTGAACCTTCCACAAATTTAGATAGTGAAAAAGGACTACGTATGCAACCTTGATACATTGTACTGTAGCGCGAATCTTGATTGGAGATTGATCCGGTCTCGGCGAACAAACATAGAATTTCGGTGTTGTATTTTTGACGAGCTGTAATAAATCAGTTCACAATTGGCCGCCAACGCCTGTAAACACTCAATGCTTCCGTGGTCTTGATGTAGGCGAATGTCCGGCAAATATTGCCTCTTATATCGGAACCTAATGTACTATCACTAGCGTAACAATAGCTCATATGACCGGTGCTGCGCTCTGGTTTTTTCTGATAGGTGGATCGATGTTGGTACCCATGCAGCTTGAGGTCCTGGTCCAGAACCATTAGGAGAAACTCGCCCTGCATGAAGCATTGTCGCGTCGGGCGTATCGGCGGCCTAGATGGGAAAGAGTAACGTAAGGTGTAGTGATGGATCCATGTCTCCTGATTCCTGGTGCTCTCAAGAACCCACACCTACAGAAACCACAATTGAAGAAAACATGAAGTTGGATCATATCAACCAATAAATTTAGTACATGAATGTGTGCTGCGGCCGGGAAGGTTGAGATGAATATATACCTCGATGTTCCTATATCCATGAATATCCTTGGAACTCTGACCGCTAGTTGTGGTGATGAGCCTACGCTGCATCTCAGTCAAGTTGCAGATGGGTCCTGCCGATTTGGGCAGCTGCTTTACGGTTTTCACACGCTCATTATCGAGGTTGAAAGCTACGATTCTGTCTGATCCCTCCCTGACCCAGTACGTCGCCCCGTTGACGCTGACGACGGAGGCGTCCAGTCTGCACCTGTCGCCGGGTGCCGGAACCTCTCTCCAGGTGGGCTCTCCTAGCGTGAACACCTGCAGCGTCTCCTTGGTCTTCAGAAAGCAGGGGACGTGCACGACCTTGTACTGCCCCGTCTTGTGGTGGAACCCGAAACTGTAGGCGTGGTGCCAGCTCTTGTCGGAGTGACGCGAGTTGTGGCGCCGGAACAGGCCGTCGCACGGGATCGGTGGGAGGACGAGGACATCGCCGGTGGCCGGGTTGGCCAGGGTGATGGCGCCTCCTGGTTTGGTGTTGTCGCACAGGCAGAGCACGCCGTTACAGACGCCGACCACCTTCATGTGCTTGTACTGGCCGCCGATATCGGTGTCGCCTGCCCAAAGCTCTCGGGTTATACGGGTCCTGGGCTCTAGGTCGTCGAGGATGTACGCGGACTCCGTGGTGACGACGAGCGGCACGGCGTCGCGGCACTGCTGCATCTCCGTGGTGCGCTCGTGGATGAGGTTGCGCCAGGACTGGCAGACGAGGCGCAGCCGCCGGCGTGAGGGCCATGGGAGGCGCAGGAGGATCTCCACCAGGAGCTCCGTGGGTATGTACACCATGGCAACCTCGATCCCAAGTCGTCCTCCTTGGATTTGCGTCTCTCCGTGTTGCTCGCTCCGTTCCCTTCCCTACTTGTAGCGATAAGTTGTGATTTAACCCGAAATCACCAAGCAAAACGGAATCGTAACATGCAAGTTTTATTCCACACCACCGGTGGTCATTGGCCTAGACGTACACGGGGCCATCATGATATGGTCCAAAACCCAGCCCGTCCGTCCTCCAAAGCCCCATCACGGTCATTTTTTTTCAAATTCACCAACAATTTTCAAATTCATGAACATTATTTAAAAGTCGGGAAACAGTTATTATTATAGTTGTGACAAAATTTTAAAATCAGGAAACATTTTCCGTTCTCTCCAAATTTTTCAAAAGTAACAGAAAGAATTGAGTTGCAGGTCTCCTATACTCAAACCAGCCAATTGGAGTGGCTCAAATGTTTTACTCTCTCTTTTCTTAACACAAAAACACATCGATCTCATGCGAGTCCTTGACAAATTTTTGTTTGTGATTTGCGACTTTTTTAGTCGGCTGAGCTTTAGAATAATCTTTCCTGTTTGGTGCTTTCCATCCCGCTACTCTCTTTCCATTCCGATTTTCCGAAATTGGTCTGCATATGGAGCCTCGAGGAGGATGCATATATCCGTTGTGCAGAAGGGCTGGGGATCATTGGCAGTGCGGCCACATATATAAAGGAAAATGCTTTGTTTAGGGGACTTAAACAAGCCTAACGTAGGTCCCTTTTTCTTCCCACGCGCGGGAGCCTTCTTGGGCCGCCCCCAAGCCCAGTTAGCAACAATTTGTCCTTTTTAGCCCAATTTCCGAGTTAGTAGCAGCCCACCACATGCAGGGATAAATACGTTAAGTGTTTCGTCATTTTTTATGAATGTTGCGTACGCCTTTGAAATTTGTAACAAATTTGCATGCATTTTGCTGAGAAATCATAAACGAGATGTTGCAATGTTTTTCTAGATGATTTTGTAAGAAATGCGTTTATGTGTTTATAATTCATTTGGAATGATATGTTTTTATGTGCTCCTTTACATGTTGTAAACATGTGATTTTATTGTTGCTATCGTTTTGCATTTTTGTTGAAACAGGGGATAATTTTTGTTGCAACTGAAACGGTGACAAATTATTTTGTTGCTTACCAACTTTTTAATTGATGCAAATAATTTTTTGTTGCAATAGGTTGTAATTTTTGTTGAATTGCTTGAACGTTTTTGTTGCAACGAAATAAACACATTGTTTAACTATTCTTTTTAACATTAATTATATTTTCGATTTTGTTTTGTAAAAACTTGTTGCATTACTTTTTTTTGTACACAGAGCGATAATTTTTGTTGCGATACGAGTGAATTTGTTGCAATGGCAGTTTTGTTGTAATTATCGAGATGTTCGGGGGGCAACACAATATACCCCTTTGTTTAAGTGGGGCTGCAGTGGAGTGCGGGTACTATATACGAAAAGTAGAGGGGCTAAAATGCAAAAACACAAAACGTTTTTTGTGGCCGTACGGTGACGATCCAACGGTCCATGAGGGGACCTAGATCTGGACGCGCTAGGGCGACCTACGCCTAGCGTTCGCCATATATGAAGCTGGTTAGAAGTATTAGTTAGAGACTTCCTTTCTGAACTAGTATTTTGGTAGACTTGTTGTGAGCAATGCATCCCCAGTTTTCTTCCAGTAGATAAATCATAGGAAAAACCAACTTGCATGTCCTTCACTAGTTGTTAAATAAATATCTACTACATAAGCTATTGTTAAATGAGTGCATTTCAGTTTCAGTTACAACATGGGCTTAAAATGGCTATGGCTAGCTACACCAATGAATGTGGAGGTCTCTTCATATCGAGGTAATAATGATATTACCAATTTAGGTTTGTTCACATGGCCATTTGAGCATATATTTTGTATACACAAGTATATACTAGCTTGCAGGTTGACCCACAGACTTCCACAGAGCCGGACGAGGTTGTTGTTCATCTTCGCATGAGCGCCCGACGGGCTGGTCTGTTCTCTCTTCCTCTCTCCTTCCACGCTGGCAACAGGCTATTTCTAGGCCAACACTAGCTCATTCTACACCTCCTCTTTGTGTTTTGGTGTGCATTACGTATAGATCACAAACAAAAGGTTGATACTCTTCACACTAAATAAGACATGTCATTAGGTGTTGTTTGATTGTTTTGTATCATGAACTACAGTCATATATCCTGCCTCACCAAACTGTCCTGGCAACGGTTAATGAAAAGAAAAAGAACATCTACGTTTGAATCCGGTGTAGTCGCATGATTAGATGTATATCTTGTACGGTCCTCGTGTTTCCACATGATTTGGTAACAACCTAATTATGCATAGACATTCCAAAAAAAAATGTTATTTTGGTTGCTTGGATTTTCCATGAATTCTTTATTTATAACCTGGGTATGCCCCGACTATGGAACCAGTGCTTCTCCCTTTTTTCGTCATCCTGTAAATGCATGGTCATAAATGTAGGATATCTTATGTTCTTACCTATGGGTGATTCCTGTGGTATCTTGGTGGCCTATATGTAAGGCCATCTTATGTTCTTACCTATTTTTGAAACATTTGTTAAACTGTTAAGTTATGTTAGGTTATCTTATGTTTTCTTGCTTTCACATTTTATCTGTCTATGACCAACAAAATGGTGATTAGCTCAGACTGTTTGTTTTATAATTATGTAGACCTCTAAAAGAGGTGTATGTATGGAGGTTATGCATGAACAGCATTTCCTTCGTATTAAACTAATATGACAATTCACATGTTGTTGATTTTCTTTCAGTTGCATAAATTATCCATTTCCTACTGAAACTTATATTCTATTATTCCATAAATTAATCGAGTATGAAGCATATAAGATTATGTTGGTCTATGGATCCCTAATGCCTTCTTTCTTGTCCCATTGAGTTCAAAATTTTACTACTAATAGCTTCTTACGAGCCATGTTTAGAATTCTGCAAGGAATAACAAAAGGTGACTTGATTATTCCAATATAGTTTGTCTTACTAAATTCCATTTTTATAGGTTATTTGTTCAACCAAAAACTAAGTTGTTCTTACCTTTATCTAAATAAATTTCTTTCTAAAATGGAGGAGCTAATATTGAATATCCTCCTATAGTTTTCTTGAAATTATGTGCATTATTGGCTAGGAAATTTGTTATATCGCATAAATTTCATTCAGTCAATGTTTAATGAAGATGTTCATGTTCTAGAAAGTTCACTAATAGATCAATTTCTTTGTCTATGAGACAAGATCTACAAATTGTAACATTTTTTGTTTCTAGGGTATATTTTCTTTGCAATATGTGGCAGAATATGGGCATATGAATTGCCATGAGAAGAAGTTTGCATAATATTGATTCTAATTCAAGCACATGTACTTATATTCACTAAAGTACACCACTTATGGATCTATGAACTTACAATTGTTACTCTTTTTGTATGGTTGTAAATACGCTACTTGCCCTATCTTATCTTTCTTTCATGTGTGTATTGGTATGTTCTTTTATCTTCATTTATGGTTGCTGATAGAAATATTCTTTAACCATCAACAAAAAGAAAATCCGATGATATACAATTAGCTTACATCTACAACATCGCCTTGTCTTCCCTTTTCTCTTAGAAGATATATTTCTATATAGGTCATATGTTAATGATATTCATCTTTCTAAGTACATATTTTCCTTATGTTTGTTCTTTAATCTGAAGAAGCCCACTACATTTTTTTGGCTTGAAATGACGCTAGGTAATTTCAACCAATATTTCATTTTTATCACTATTGTCAAGATCAATGCAAATTCTTTGGTTTTCCCCCTTTGCCTTGCATACTTAAATTTGCATATGTTTGCTAACAAAGTATTCTAAATTGAAGTTAAATATTGCATACACCTACCTTGTGTAAATCGATCAACCATTTACTGTAAATTTCTACCTTTGTATGATGGTACTATTAGTATTTTTTCCTTTTAGATTATTAAACATGCTTGCCATTTATAGTTGGATCCTCTCAGCTGGACAATGACATCAAGTTGATGCGCTGGGAAACAAACCTTGACTAGCTCACGTTTGAATAAATGGATCAAATGCATAAAGTAGGCAAATATCCACATGCCACAGACTCTGATTCAAGTGAAGCGGATCGGTTTCATTTTACTATCCAAGTCCATATCCTTCACCACAACGTACCATTAAGAGAGTTGTCTCAAAGACGATATCATCCATGACAGCAATGGTCGGTGCTCTATGGACTATCTTCCATCTACCTATCCTTACCACCGGTTGGTATCAATAGTATAGACTCCCTCCGTATCAAAATATAAGATGTTTTAGCATTTTGTAGATATAATGTATCTAGACATGTTTTAGTGTGTAGATTCATATGCATCTTACACTAAAACATGTCTAGGTACATATTGTCTAGGAAATGCTAAAACATCTTACATTTTGATCCAGAGGGAGTATGTGTTAATATGTACTTATATATCCCGATATGCTATATTTCCATGCCTCCACTATCCACATATCCTATCTCTATGATAGTATATAAATGTTGTAATGAAAGACCTATATGTACTTATATCTCTTATGAATGCATGAAAGAGCATTTTGCTTTTCTATAAAATTATGGTGCCAATATGTAATTGTTGACTTCTATGTCATATTAATGATGCTTAGCATACTGTTTTACCAATTGATTAGCATGGTCAAAGGCGGGTGGCGCGCGGCGCAAGGGGATCTAGTATTGCGTGGTCATCCAAGCCTTTGGGCCCTCCACCAATCACAACGTAGAATAAGGATTTGCTACTTACTTGTGTACTAGGTACGTTTCCTTCATCCATTCTCTTTCTTTCAATTTTATTCTTTATTCTTTTCTTTAGTTTAATTTTATGTTTTACATCATATGTTTTTTCTCTTGATTTTTTTTTCATGCAGTCTAAAAATATTTTGTTATTCTTTCTTCTTCCTTGATTCTTTGTTTTTCTTTTATGTTTTGTTCTATGCTTTTTTTGTATCATTTCTTTAATCTCTTCCCGTTCTATATTTAGACATGTTTCAGTGATGATTTGTTTCATGCTTTTTTTGCCTAATCAAAATTGATATTTTGATTTATTGTTTCTCATTCGTTAAAACTTTGTCCCGCTTGTCATAATATTATGTTTCCCTTGTTCAAGTTTTTTCCATATGCTTTTAAAAATACCATACATATTCATTTTTTATGCAAAGTTCTTTTTCAACCCGTATCGTGTTTTCTTCCTTGACTGCTAAAATTTTGTTCCCTAACGGCTAACATTTTGGTCTGCTTTATATTTCATGTTTTTTCCACTGACGCGGAATTTTTGTTTCTGATAGTACAATGTTTTGCTCCACCAGTAAAAATTATTGTTCCACTGTTCCAAACTTGCGGTTTGTATTTCTATTTGACTGGATCTAAAACTTGTGTTCCACATGTAATTGTGTTTCGTTCCTTGACAGATAAGAGCTTGTTCCATGGTTGTTAATTTTTTCCATGTAGTTATTGCCGATGCAATTGCCTGCAATGATCACTCCGGTCATCCTTGGCGCAAAAGGTCCTCTGGTAACACCATGGCAGACGTTGTACCCAACAGCTGGCGATCATCAAATCGCAGCAGTATCTCCATCGGAGCAATCAAGAAGATTTTGTTGGATGTATGCCCAAAAGGCAATAATATTTATACATATGTTTCATAATTATGATTCATATTACTATGATATAACTGATGTGGCTCCTGAATACGAGATTCCGAGGAAATTCATGCTCATGTGTAGTAACATGAACAAAGTATCAAACCCAACTCTTGCCTTTTAGGACTAATTCATTGGATACTTGATCGCTATGTTTTCTTGGTCGGACATTGTTTATGTCAGCATCACTGAATAACATATTGTTGGAAGGGAACAATATGACTGGGTATTACTAAGTATATTGATATGCTAAGAGGTTCCATTAAGACATATGTCTCCTTGGTGTCATATCATAGTATAGTTATATTACAATGTGTCATTTGACCATGAGATTATGGGGGTGATATATTATAGAGGTTATACTACAATGTGTCCTTTGTCCTCTGTTTGTTGTTTCAATTTCACATTGAAAATCCTTATGTGATCCCACCACGTAAGTAACCTTGTTTTGGTTACTAGAGATATACGATTCTTAAGAAATTCATTCCTTGTTGGATTTAGTGGGATGATGGTGTTTCTTGAAGGGATTATTGAATTAATCGCCGTAAATAGTTATCAAAATTTTATAAGCGGAACCAATTCCAATTGATAATTCTTTTAGACTAATACCGAAAGCTATTGCGAAGTAAGGCATGACCGCTTATCAAGAAAAATACTTAACCAAGGATGCACATAAAAGTTTCAAGGCCACTTGAATAGAGGATTTGCATGTAATTATTAAAGATAATAAAAAGGTTAGAATATCCAAATGACTTGGAGTCAAAAGTATTTTATACCATTAAGTTCAAGTTGACAAAATCAAGAGTTGACTACTAAATATCTTGTGATTTGTCGAAAAACTTTATCAATTTGTATAATAAGTATGTATGATAAATTAACAAAATAAATTCGTTTGAAGGAAAATTTAACGAGTTCGTGTATTAAGTACAACTCGAGGGTTTTTGTTAAAACAATACTAATTATACAAGGGCTAATTTTTTTGTACGAATAAAAGCCAGTTGGTATAAAAGTTTTTGGAGTGGCAATGTAATTTATGAAGTAAACAAGAGTTTTTTTTACTTAATGGAAAATTACAGAAATCTTGTTTTCTTTAATGTCATTAGGAGCTATTCAATGGTGTCTAAGTAATTAGAAATCATCAAGGAACTTGTTTGACAGACAAATTTATCATTCAAAAGATTATTTTCTAGGATACCTGTGATAACAAAGTTGTTAATTCACAAAGGATTAAATCCTAGGTGTGAATTAATATAATACTATCAAAGAATTATGCATGAAGTTTTAAATTAAAATTTGAAACTTGGGAGAACTAGGTTCCGAGAAGATAAGGAGATTTCAAGTGCAAGATCGAAAGTTGTAAAGCAATAGTGAGCATGATTAAATGATTTATCATTATGATCACAGTAGAAATTTCTCAAACTATGCATTCTGTTAACACATATAAAAATAATAATTATTGGAGAAATTGAATTTGAAAAAAATTCAATTAAACTCGATAAGTATTCTCCACAAAACTATTTTTAAGATGTTACTTCAAAAAGGATGGAGAAAGGCTTGTAATGTAAGAGTTACATTATAAGAAATAACTTATGAGATAAGTACATAAAGTAAAGTAGTACTTATGTGATAAGTATTGTCCAAGGATTAAGATATAATCTTATGATTATATGAATAACGAGGGTTAAAGTGTTTAATTAATTTTGAGTGTAAATTTACGAGCAATACCCCAATAACAGTAAAGGGTAGACGTTTAAATACCTCTAATTTTTGGCTATCGATTCATTATGTGAGCTAGGTGTGTGATGGCGTGTAGACACACGTTCGTTGGGAGACACCAAGAGGAAGGTATGAAGGGTACATTAGCTAGTTTTCCTTTAGTAAGAAACCAAGGTTTAATCACACCAGTAAGAGAAAGAAATCACTTCTAAATGTTTTTGACAGAAGATTTTGGCAGGGCGCACTACTAGGCTCAGCAGCAACGTGGAATCTGCACACAACAGAACCAAGATACTTTGCCCCAATGAAACAGTGAGTTTGTCAATCTCACCGGTTTTGCTGAACACAAAGGACCAGACGTATAGTGTGGAAAATGATGTTTGTTTGGAGTGAATAAAAGGAGAATAGTGTTTGTAGTAAAAAGAGAACAGTGCTTGCAGTAGGTTGTATTAGAAGTGTAAAAGAATGGACCGGGGTCCACCGTTCACTAGTGGTGTCTCTCCAAAACAAATAAAAAACATCCTAGGTAAACAAATTACAGCTAAGCAATTGACAGAGATAGAGGCTGCACTCTAGTGCATATGCAAGAGAAGATGATTACTATGAGATTTACTTGGGCATTACAACATGATACATACATCGTAATCCAACTGCATCTATGACTAATAATCCACCCTTACAACGTAATCCAAGCAGACTTTGGGTATTAAGTTGCAAACAATAGATTATTGCATTAAGTAAAGTGCGAAATGTGAACAATAGAATTATCCTTAGACAAAGAATTTTTGTTTTCTCCCTAGTGGCAACAACACATCCACAATATTAGAAGTTATTGTCACTCTCCCAGATAACTGGAGGCATGAACCCACTATCGAGCATAAATACTCCCTCTTGGAGTTACAAGCATCAACTTGGCCAGAGTATCTATTTTTAACAGAGAGCATGCAGGAACATAAATAACATAAACATGATAGATTCATAATCAACTTGACATAACATTCAATATTCATAGGATCCTAGCAAACACAACATGTAGCATTACAATAAGATGATCTTGATCATGTTAGGCAGCTCACAAGATCTAAACATGATGGCACAAAAGGAAGAGAAGACAACCATCTAGCTATCGCTATGGACCCGTAGTCCAAGGATGAACTACTCATGCATCACTCCGGAGGCATGCCTGGTGATGTAGATCCCTCCGGTGACGATTTCCCCTCCCGGCAGGGTGCCGGGGAGAGCTTCAGAACCCTCCCGAACTAGGGTTGACGACGGTGGCGGCTACAAAAGTTTTCGTGGATGGAGAATCGGGTGTTTAGGGTTTTCATGAGAAGGAGCTAAATAGGCGAAAGGGCGATGTCGGTGGGCGCCCGAGGGATCAACACCACATGGTGGCCCGGCCAAAGGGGGAGGACCGCGCCACCCCATAGTGTGGCCGCCTGATACGTCTCCAACATATCTATAATTTCTGATGTTCCACCTTGTTTTCAAGCCATATGCTACATGTTTTCTATACACTTTATGCCATTTTTATGGATTTCCTTGGACTAACCTATTGATAAGATGTCACAGAGCCAGTTTCTGTTTTCCGCTGTTTTTTGTTTCAGAAAAGTTGTTCTGGAAATTTTCTCAGAATTGGACGAAACAAAATACTAGGGTCTTACAAAAATTGCACGTTCACCGAGTCCGGAGGGGGTCCCAGGCTGGCCAGACCATAGGGTGGCGCCCCCTGGCCGAACCACCAGGTGGTTTCGGCCCCCTGGCCACCCACCGACGTTGCCCTCTCGCCTATTTAAGCTCCTCCTCGGGTTAACCCTAAAGACCCGAGCGTCCATCCACGAAAAGTTCCGTAACCACCATCATCGTAAACCTTGGTTTGGGAGGGTTCTGAAGCTCTCCCCGGCACCCTGCCGGGAGGGGGAATCATCACCGGAGGGCTCTTCATCACCATGCCTACGTCTAGAGTGATCCTTGAGTAGATCATCCTTGGACTACAGGTCCATAGCAGTAGCTAAATTATTTTCTTCTCCTCTCTATGCCTCATGTTCAGATCTTGTGAGCTGCCTAACCTGATCGAGATCATCTTATTGTAGTCCTACATGTTGTGTTTGTTGGGATCCGATGAATATTGAATGTTATGTCCAGTGATTATCAATCTATCATATTTATGTTATTTATGATCTTGCATGCTCTCCGTTACTAGTAGATGCTCTGTCGAAGTTGATACTACTCCAAGAGGGAGTATTTATGCTTGATCGTGTGTTCATGCATCCCTTTCACCTATGCGTGAGTGAAAGAAACGTAACGGGTGGGGGATGTGTTGTTGCCATTAGAGAGAAAACAACAATGTTTTCATTGTTTACGTTACACACTTTACTTAAGGCAATGATCTGTTGCTTGCAACTTAATACCTGAGGTTTGATTGGATGACGCTCCGAGGGTGGATTATTAGTCATAGATGCAGTTGGATAACGGTCTATGAATTATGTTGTAATGCCCACATGAATCACATAGTAATCATCATGTCATGCATATGCACTACGGTGCAACCTTCATATCTATCAGTTGCCCAACTGTAATTTGTTTACCCAGCATGTGATCTATCTGTTTTGGAGAGACACCACTAGTGAATTGTGGACCCTGGTCCATTCTTTTACACTGATAATAGAACCACTTCAAACACTGTTTTCTTAATGCAATTAATGTTTTGCTCTCATTCACTGCCATCACTGTTCTCTTTCATTTACTGCAAACAAGTGCTATATTCCACACTATACATCTAATCCTTTGTGTTAGAAAAACCGGTGAGATTGACTACCTCACCGTTTCGTTGGGGCAAAGTACTTTGATTGTGTTGTGTAGATTCCACGTTGCTGCAGAGCTTGGTAGTGCGCCCTGCAAACATCAGCTGTCTTCAACCTTCTGAAATGATTTCTTTCTCCTACTGGTCGATTAAACCTCGGTTTTTTCTGAGGGAAAACTTATTATTGTGCTCTTCATACCTTCCTCTTGCAGTTTCCCAACTAGTGCACTCCTGCACCATCAAGCTGTTTTCTGGCGCCGTTGCCGGCGAGGAAGAGGATTTCCGCATGGGGAGTCTCTCACCTCCAATCTCTTTACTTTTTTTTTGTTTTTCTTAGTTTATTTTTTTTTCTTGTTTGCTTCTTTATACAAAAAACACACAAAAAAATAGTTCCTATTTAAAGTTGCCTTTATGTCTGTTCCTGTCCCTTTTACCATGTCACTGGAGGAAATGATTATCACTTTCAAACAAGGGAGTGAGGAGAGTTTTAAAGAAGCTTGGTCTAGAGTTTTTTTTATTCTTATTGTAAAACTGAACCTAAAATGACTCTGAGCCTGTTTCTTCGTATTTTTTATTTTGGTCTTGTTCTTTGCTATAGATATGCTTTGGATACTGGGGTAGGAGGAGATTTCCTTCACTATGATGGGGATCAAGCTTTTAATGCCATAAAAAATTGATTGAAACCTATAGCTCACCTAGTAAATCTGATATACCCCTTGCAAGAATTCATGCTATATTAAACACTCTTGAGGTACATATATCTTGCTTAAAAGAAGATTATAATCAGATTCGTGAACATTTTGATTATGTCCCAATAAATTTTGAAGCCTCAAATATGACCCCTACAGTAAAAATTGTTATAAATAGTGAAACTTTCCAAGCTAGTTGGGATATTATGTCTGAATTTTGTCTTATGCCTAAAGAGATTTATGAATCTTTGAGTCTTTGGGGACTTTCCGAGGGAGGAGAAGAAATATGTCTTACCAATAATGCTATTATATTTCCCATTGGGATAGCTGAAGGAGTGTTTAAAAAACTCCTAGGAAGAACGGTATCCACTGATTAGCTTGTTATTGAATGTGTAGGACGAGCCCAAATTACTCTTGGCAGATATCTGCTAATGCTCTTGGGAGCAACTATTGATGTGGGAAAAGGTACCATGCCCTTCACCTCCAAACAAGGATTCAATCATCAGTTCCGTAGAAGTAAGAACAAAAGTAAAGAAAGGTGAACGTAAGGCTCGTGGTCTTGTGTTGGATGCTTCTTCACTTGAAAATACTTGATTCTTGTTTTCCAGGCCTAGATAAAAGGCGTTAAAGAAAAGCACTTCTTGGGAGATAACCCATATTTTTATTTTTGCAATGTTTTCTTCTATTTTCTTTGAGTCAATGTGTTGTTTACTTCTGTAGCAACTCTGTTGTATCTTTATTTTCTCGCATTTGTTGTGCCAAGTAAAGTCTCTAGTGAAAGTTGAAGTTAGATTTGGATTTCTGCGCAAGAAACAGATTTCGTTGTTCGCTGTTAAATTCGTATAATTTCACTGAAAGATCAAAATGACATGTAAATTCTTGTGCTTAATTGTCAGCTATTTCTGAAACTTTTTATTGTTCTGGATTTTTCTATTTGAGCAATGTAAGTGCCTCAAATAATTTCGTCTATAAAGATTGTTCTGGTTTTGACAGATTCCGCCTTTTTACTTGCATTCTCTCTTTTACCTTGTTGAGTGGATTTCTTTGCTCCACATAACATCATTTGCTGTAGCTAATGTTTAAAAAGTATTAATAATGCTGGTGTCCAAGGAGCACATGAGAGTTTTTGATTGTGCACTAACCCTCTAATGAGAATTACTTTGAGTTTGGTGTGAAGGAAGTTTTCAAGGGTCAAGAGAAGAGGGTAGTATAATGTGATCAAGAAAAGTGAAAAGCCTAAGCTTGGGTATGCCCTGTGGTTCATCCCAGAAAATTCTAAGAAGACTCGAGCGTCTAAGCTTGGGGATGCGCAACGCACCCCCTTTTTCGTCAGCAACTTATCAGGTCACTTCTAGTAAAACTATATTTTTATTCGGTCACATCATATGCACTTTACTTGGAGCGTCTGTTTGTTTTTGTTTTGTTTTCTTTTGTTTTTATTGCTTCAATTAATTTGGTTGGAACCTAGCAGTCTTTTGTGGGAGAGAGACACGCTCTGCTTTTCATATGAATACTCGTTTTCTATCATACTCGTATTCTTAGTTTTCTTCTAGCTGCTTCAAATCCTTTTAGCTCCTGTTTTTCATGCATCTCTTATTCAGAGTTGTTAGTTCTAGAAGAGTAGTAGTAGAACTCTCTTATTTCATTGCTATATCTTTTGGAGATTTTTTGTTTAGATTGAAATGATTGGTGTTGGAAAGTAGTAAATATTTCGTGGTTATAACGGTGCAAAAAAGAAGCTCGTATAGACTGTGCTAGACTTTATCATGTCATGTTGGATGTTATTTTAATTATATGCTTATTAGTAGTTATTATTGTAGCATGACTTGTCTCAAATATCTGAGAGTACTTAATGTGCCATTGAAAGAATCATGAGTTTTTTTATCACATTGAAGCATACTATAGTGGTATTCCCCTTCGAATGCTTTATTTGGTTGACTTGGCGCATGCTTACACCATGTTATGACTACAAACCAGTCACCTATAGCCTCTATGATCATTTAGTTTTTGACTAGTAATACCATTTATGTTTTGATTAATAATGTTTTTGTCGCTATGCATGATTAGGGCCATTATCGCTCTCTTAATTTGTCGCTCACGGTCTTTTGCTAGCCTCCACCTATAGTGAGTATGAGCTTTAATCGTGCATCCAACTTCCCAAAACCAAAGTTTTCCAAATGTGTCCACCATACCTACCGATATGTGGTATTTAACCGCCACTCTAAGTAAATTTCTCATGTGCTACCTATAAAACCTTAAAAATTATTATTGTTTTGTGCCCCTGTTTTATCTCATGAGGACGTAAATAGAGAATATTTATCTCACTTGTTGATTGGACTTTACACACCTCGACTAGTGGCGCAACCGCTTATCCAAATTGATAGAAGAGCTGGCAGCGGGTTGTCCAGCCCCAAAATTGGTTAATATAAATTCTCTTCACTATTCCCCCCCCCCCCCCGATTTATCACTCAAAGCATAATTGTGTAAAAAAAAGAGAAGAGGGATGACCTTCTGAACCCAGTTACGTCCTTCAATGGGAGCCGGTCTTGTGAAGTCTAGTTGGCTTGTGACATACTGTATTTTCTGTTTATCATTCATTGACATAAGCATACACCTCTCTATTTTTTTTTTCAATACCTATGTTTATAAAATAAAAAGCTCTAGCACATGAGTTAATCCCTGCTTCCCTCCGCGAAGGGCCTTTCTTTTAATTTTATGTTGAGTCTCCATCTTCTAACTTTATGCACAATCAAGAGAGCGTAGTTTCCATTCTGAGTTTAATGTGCATCAGTCCCAAAGATTATTATTGATTGATTCAAGATATATTATTACTTTCTCTCAAATTATATGTTTCTAGTCATCCACTTGAACTTTGAAGGTGTCTACTTGAACTTGAACAAAAGATCATGAATAATAATGCACTTGAAAGTTATACGTTTGTTTCGAGCATAAATGAAACATAGCAAAGTGGTATTCGTCTTGTCCTTAAAGTGATAGCAAAACATAAATGCCAGGACAGCTTCAAAGTTTAAGTGGAGACTAGATACAAGTAACTTGAGAACAAGTAATAACCTAATTGATGGTGTCGGTCTTGCACTCGTTGGGAGACCCCAAGAGGAAGGTTTGATGAGCATAGAAGCAAGTTTCCCTCAGAAAAGAAACCAAGGTTGAATCGACCAGTAGGAGAAAGAAGTAACTTCCAATGGTTGATGCAGCTGAGGTGACAGGGCACACTACCGGTTCAGCAACAACATGGAACCTACACAACACAATCAATTCACTTTGCTCCAACGAAGCAGTGAGGTTGTCAATCTCATCGGTTTTGCTGAACACAAAGAGGTTAAACATATGGTGTGGTAAATAGTATGAGAACAATATGAAAACTTTAGTAGCAGTGTGAAAACAGTGGAAGAAGTGGGTGTATTATCAGTATGATAAAATGGACCGGGGTCCATAGTTCACTAGAGGTGTATCTCCATAAAAGATAACTAACATGGATGGTGAACAAATTACAACTGGGCAATTGGTAGATAAAGAAACATTCATGACATAAAGATTACTATGAGATTCATGCGGGCATTACAACAAGATACATAGATCGTCATCCAACTGCATCTATGACTAATAATCCACCCTCCGAATATCATCCGAACAAACGTTGGGTATTAAGTTGCAAGCAACAGATTATCGCAATAAGCAAAGTGTGTAATGTAAACAATGGAAATGAAGTAAACATCGTTGTTTTCTCCCTAATGGCACCTGCACATCCTCCATCTGTCACGTTTATGTCACTCGAGCACAGATGCAAAGGAGGCATGAACGCACTATCGAGCATAAATACTCCCTCTTGGAGTCACTAGCATCTGCTTGGCCAGAGCATCTACTAACAACGGAGAGCATGCAAGATCATAAATAACAAACACATGAATATAACATGATAGATTGATAATCAAGAGATATAACATTCAATAATCATCGGATCCCAGCAAACACAACATGTAGCATTACAATAAGATGATCTCGATCATGTGATGCAGCTCACGAGATCTAAACATGAGCCATAAAGAGGACAGGACAACCATCTAGCTAATGCTATATACCCGTAGTCCAAGGATGAACTACTCACGCATCACTCCGGAGGCGGGCATGGTGGTGTAGACCCCTCTGGTGATGATTTCCCCTCCCGGCAGGGTGCCGGGGAGAACTCTAGAACTCTCCCAATCTCGGGTTGACGATGACGACGGCCTCAGGTGTTTTTTCGTGGAAAATTGGTATACTTTTAGGGTTCACGCATCGGGGGAATATATAGGCGAAAGGGTGATGGCGGTGGGCCCCCGAGGGGCCCACACCACTCCCAGGAGCGGCTAGGGGCCCCCCACCGGGCCTCTTCGGGACTCTGTGGAACCTTCAGGAATTCTAAGACTTCCGGGCTTCAAATTTTCTAATTCCGAGAATATTTCCAGAACAACTTTTCTGAAACTAAAAAGAGCAGAAAACAGGAACTTGCTCTATGTCATCTTGTCAATAGTTTAGTCCCGGAAAATCGATAAAAATGACATAAAGTGCAAGGAAAACATGTAGCATATGGCATGAAAACAACATGGAACATCAGAAATTAAGGATACGCTTATGGCGTATCAATAATCATGAATCAATCAATAATAATCTTTCGGACTGATGCACATTATACTCAGAATGACAACTGTGCCCCAAGAGGAAGGTATGACGAGTACACCAGCTAGTTTCCCCTCAGTAAGAAACCAAGGTTTAATCGGACCAGTAGGAGAAAGAAATCACTTCTGAAGGTTGTTGACAACTGATGTTGGCAGGGCGCACTGCCAAGCTCAGCAGCAACGTGGAAACTGCACACAACACAACCAAGATACTTTGCCCGATTGAAATAGCGAGGTTGTCAATCTCATCGGTTTTGCTGAACACAAAGGATAAGACGTATAGTGTGAAAAAATGATGTTTGTTTCAAGTGAATGAAAGGAGAACTTTGTTTGCAGTAAAAAGAGAATGGTGCTTGCAGTAAAAGAGAACAGTGCTTGCATTATGTTGTATTATCAACATAAAAGAATGGACCAGGGTCTACAGTTCACTAGTGGTGTCTCTCCAAAACAGATAAATAACATGATGGGTAAATAAATTACAGCTGGACCATTGACAGAGATAGAAGCTGCACCGTAGTGCATATGTAAGACACGATGATTACTATGACATTTATTTGGGAATTACAACATGATACATAGACAGTAATCCAACTACATATATGACTAATAATCCACCCTTAGAACGTAATTCAAGCAGACTTTGGGTATTAAGTTGCAAACAACGGATTATTTCATTAAGTAAAGTGCGTAATGTAAAAAATAGAATTATCCTTAGACAAAGCATTGTTGTTTTCTCCCTAGTGGCAACAGCACACACTACTAGGAAAACAGCTATAGGAGGAATCGGAAAAAAGATACCCGTGACGCACCAAATGATCGGTGCGTCACAGCTATGTAGCCGTGTCGCACCAAACACCAGTTGGCCTCGGTGCGTCACGCCTAAGGGCATACCCGTGACGCACCAAACAAACGGTGCGTCACGGCTATAGGTGGCTGTTTTTTCTATACCATAGCCGTGGGCAAAGATAGCCGTGACACACCATATGTTTGGTGCGTCACGGGTATTGCGATAGCCGTGACACACCAAACATATGGTGCGTCACGGCTATGGTATCTACCAAAATTTTCCCTCCACACCCCCCCGGGACCGCCTTTATAGTTTTGTCACGGAAGAGTTCCATGTCTAAAAATCATCAAAAAAATAAATTCCTATATATGCACGGAGAGTTTAAGGTATACTTTTTTTACAAATTTTGAAATACGTATTTTGACTTTCTGAGCAAAAGTTCGTTAAAAAAGTAAAATGGGCATAACTTTTGCATACGATGTCCGAATTTAAAGTTCAATATACCAACGGAAACTAGAGAAAAAATGGAATCCAGCCTCACATGCCTTCGGCCTGTGAGCCTTTTTTAGATTCTCCAAATTCCGAAAGGAAAAAAAGTTATGGCCGTTTGAAGATTTTTGACTAGAAAATAAAAAAATAAAAAAAATAAAAAAGATAGGCGTGACGCACCACATGTATGGTGCGTCACGGCTAAGTCTGGGCAGAAATTTTCGAATTTCGAACCCGGGAGAGGCCACACCCCTATATATACTCCCCTTCCTCCACTCTTCTCCATTCCCTTCTCATTTCTTCTTTCTCCTTCCTCCACTCTCCATTCTCTCTTCTCCCTTCCTCCTCCTACCGCCACCACCACCACCCACTCCGGCGACCACCACCTCACGTCCACTCCGGCGACCTCTACTCTGGCGACCACCTCCTCTCTGGTGACCTCCTCTCCGGTGACGTCCTCTCCGGTGACCTCCTCTCCGGTGACCTCCTCTCCGGCGACCATCTCTACTCCGGCGACAACCTCCTCTCCGGCGGCCTCCTCCTCTCAGGCGGCCTCCTCCACTACCATGACCACCTTCTCTCCGGCGGCCACCTCCACTCCGGTGACCACCTTCTCTCCGGCGGATAATTGGAGGCATGAACCCACTATCGAGCATAAATACTCCCTCTTGGAGTTACAAGCATCAACTTGGCCAGCGCATCTACTGGTAATGGAGAGCATGCTAGAACATAAATATCATAAACATGATAGATTCATAATCAACTAGACATAACATTCAATATTCATCGAATCCCAGCAAACACAATATGTAGCATTACAATAAGATGATCTTGATCATGTTAGGAAGCTCACAAGATCTAAACATGATGGCGCAAAAGGAGGAAAATACAACCATCTAGCTACTGCTATGGACCCGTAGACCAAGGATGAACTACTCATGCATCACTCCAGAGGAAGGCATGGTGATATATATCCCTCCAGTGATGATTTCCCTTCCTAGCAGGGTGCCGAGGAGAGCTTCAAAACCCTCCCGAACTAGGGTTGACGACAACGGCGGCTACGGGAACTTTTCATGGATGGAGGCTCGGGTGTTTAGGGTTTTCCCGAGGAGGAGCTTATATAGGCGAAAGCGCGATGTCGGTGGGCGCTCGAGGGGCCCACACCACGTGGTGGCGCGACCAAGGGGGAGGGAGCCACCCTATGGTGTGGCCTCCTCGGAGCCCCCCTGCGTGTTTTCTCTAGATTCCAGGTACGTGACAGAAAAATAGGACCCTGGGATTTGTTTTCGTCCAATTCCGAGAATATTTCCAGAGCAACTTTTTGGAAACCGAAAATAGCAGAAAACAGGAACTGGCGTTGTTGCATCTTGTGAATAGTTTAGTCCCAGGAAATCCATAAAAATTATATAAATTGTATAGAAAACATGTAGCAAATGTCATAATATCAATCATGGAACATCAGAAATTATAGATACGTTTGAGACGTATCAGTGTGGGATTCCACAAAATATGCATGATGAATTGATGATCTATGGTAAAAGGTGAAACTGTATTCTTAGTTGAAATACCAATGTTTCACCTAGAATAGCCTAGACCGTAGTTGATCATATGATTATGGGGTATTATCAAAGGAAGAGTTTCTACATAATACATATGGTTCATACAACCTCAAGAGGGGTTGATGAAAAATGTCTCTAACACGGTGTTTGCATGAGTGTTAACTTACATTTTCTGGATGTTTGTTGGACTAATACAAACAAATTATTGTTAGTTGTGAAAGTGGAAGACTGTTGGATGTATGCCCAAAAGGAAATAATATTTATAACTCTCTTTCATAATTATGATTCATATTACTATGTTATAACTAACGTGGCTCCTGAATATGAGATTCAAAGGAAAAATCATGCTCATGTGTAGTAACATGTATCAAAACCTAGTCTTGCCTTTTAGGACTAATTCATTGGATGCTTCATGGCTATGTTTTCTGGTCATGGACATTGTTTATGTCAGCATCAGTGAATATGATATTGTTGGAAGGGAACAATATGACTAGGTATTCCCTAAGTAGATTGATATGCTAAGAGATTCCATTAAGACATCTTTCTCCTTAGTGGCATATCCTAGTACAGTTATATTACAATGTGTCCTTTGACCATGAGGTTATGAGGGTGATATATTTTGGAGGTTTTACTTTGGTACTATCAAGAGTCACACCGTAAACTGGGTGAACATAACAGTAGCCGGTGGGTAATTATTAAGTAGTATATTGCCTCGATATTCTTAGATGGGAATTACTCCTCCATAAAACAAGAGATACATGCATGGGAACATTTGGTATTCTTGATATCCATAAGTTTTATATATAATGCATGATGATGATACATCATGTGGGATATTGATACATTCCAAACGTATCTATAACTTGTGATGCTCCATGCTTGTTTTCTACATGTTTTCCTTCATTTATTGGACTAACATATTAACAAGATGTCCAGTGCCAGTTCCTGTTTATTTGTTGGTGCATTAAAGAATACTTCAAAAATCAAAATGTTCGGAATGAGCTGAATTTTTTTGTGGATTTTTTATTCACCGGAAGACCTCGGGAGCCAGAAGGAGACCCGAAGGGGGGGGGGGCATAGGGCCTCCAAGGGGCACCGGCCGCGGCCCCCCTCTTGGTCGCGTCTGGAGGGAACTTGGGGCCCCGAGCACCGCCTCGCGTCAACCCTTCACTTATAAATTCATTCTTGACCTAAAACGGAAGACCCCCGGAGGAATTTTTGAGAAACGCATCCGAGCTCCACCGCCATAAAAAAATCCTAATTTGGAGGACAGCAGTTCCTGTTCTGGCACCCTGCCGGGACGAGGAAGTGCCCCCTGTGCCATCTCCATCGATCGTTCTTCCTCCATGATGCTTCTTGAGTAGTTCCCGCGTGGACTATGGGGTCATGACGGTAGCTAGTTGGTACTGTACTCCCTTGATGTTCAATACCGCAGTTGCTTGAGCTGCCTCACATGATAGAGATCCATCTAATGTAATGTTATGTGTTCTGTTTGCTGGGATCCGATGAACCATGGAATTATGATTATTTTGTTCATGTCATTTTATGAGAATCTTCACTTATGTCCTTAGAGAGTTTAAATGTGTTTTTGCATGCTCTCCGATGTGTATGATTATCTCGATCACATAGTTGTATGCATCTCCAAGAGGGAGTATTTATGCTAAATAGTGGGTTCATGCCTCCCTTACACCTGTGCTTGAGTGATAGAAACATGACGAGTAGAGGATGTGATGTTGCCACTAGGGAGAAAACAACGGTTCTCTTATCTATAGATGAGAGCCATTTATTACATTACATATTGTTTTTAATGCAATTGTGTGCTGCACAAAAGCAATCACTTCGCTGCTGTAACTTAGTACCAGCGAGATTTGCTGGATAAATTTCTCAAAGTGGACTATTAGACATAGATGCATGCTGGATAGCGGTCTATATGTCTTGACATAATGTCTACCATGTTAGGACCCGTGTCATAATAGCATTGTTATGCCCCTATGATTTGTCAATTGCCTAGGTGTAATTTGTTTACCCAACACTTGTTCATTGTTTAGAGAGTTACCACTATTGAACCTATGAAACCCGACCCATCTTTTACTATTGTTGCTACTGTTTTTACATGCTTTTACTACTTGTTTCCTTGCTAGTACGTTTATTACTAATTACAAATATCACATTTCTAACTCCGCAGTCCACATTAACTATATTTTCACTAAACCAGTGCATCTATACAATTGCCATTGTATTAGGTGTGTTGAGGACACAAGACAAACACCACAAGACCACTCCATCCATGGTTTTATTGCACCTTTTATTACTAATATATTTTGCTAAAGTGCTTCTCTGGTGCGGCGGAATCAACTCAGTTGCGACGGAATCGCCAACTCGGGTGCTAAGGCTTATAGGTATTCTTTGGCTCCCCTTGTGTCGAATGAATAAATTAGGTTACACTTACTTGGAGACTGTTGCGACCCCTACACTTCTGGGTCATCAGATATCATAATACAGTAAGGAGTAAAAGGAAACTTACCAGTTAACGCAAGTGAAAGGTATAGTGAACCGGAGATTCTTTCACGACAATACCAGAATCCATAGTCTCGGGTAAGTTTAGTATCGTGAGTAATGGATTTTTTTTATAATAGCCAACATGTTCAGCAGCTTATTCGCATAGTATGTGGGAATCAATATGGTCTTCCATGGCTCCGCTATTGATTATTGGAAAGGAAAGAGTTTCCATTTTTCATGTCCACACACTATAGAACCTGTAGGAGAAATACACTTAAGTTAGAGCTGATTTTTGTGCATATCAGCAGGTCCGGGTCAACTAGGAGTATCATTGGAAAAGTGTTTCTACGTTATAGATATATTCTACTCCCTCCGTCCCAAAATATAAGCCACCCTTTAATTTCGCTGGTCAACGGTGTCAAACTTTTACCATGGTTTGTACTTAGAACATATCCAAAAAATTATTATAAATATATATATGAAATGAAAGAGTTTCACAAAACGAATCTGACAGTACCATTTTTTACATTATGAATCCAGATAATTTGTTATATATTCATGGTCAAAGTTGAACATAAAAGACCACCATAAAAATAGCGTGCCTTGTATTTTGGGATGGAGGGAGTATATATCAGAGAGAATTTATATTGAGGGCATTGGATGTACTAGCGTAATAGAAACTACCGGAATTTATTACGGAGTTGTTCTAAGAGATAAATTGAGGTTGCATGCTTTACGGAGCAAGTGTAGGGGACATGAGATGTCCTAGGATGTCAGAAATGTATTTCTGAAATCGTTAGATAATATCGATGATTTTATCTGAGAGGTTCATAGGGTTTCGGAAGAGTTTCAGGCAAAACCCGAAAAGGGGGAGTGCCGGAGGGGGGCAGGAATGCCCTTCATGACCACACCTAATTTTTAGGGGATACAAATAACATAACTAAAAGAAAACAAAGGTGAACAAAAAGTATATTTGAATGATTTGAAAACCGGATTGCAAAAATTGAACAAAATAAATAGTATGTTAACAAACCATGAGAATACTTTATTTTTGAAAATTATATAAGTTAAACAGAAACTATGTTTGAACGAATTGGAAAAAACATGATAGAAAATTAAGATGGACAAAAACTATATTTAAACGACATCGAAAAGAGGATTGAAAACATTGAAACATATAAAAGTTGAACCCAAATTCTATTTGAAAACAATTTGAAAAGAGGGTTGCCAAATTTGAACAAAATAATAGTTGATGAACATAAACTATATTTGAACGAAGCCAGTGAAATATAGTTTCGGATTATAAATTTAAGGTGAACAAAAACTATAATCAAACGATTTCCAAAAAAAATATACAAGCAATAAATAAATAATTAGAGAAACATAAAATATATCTAAGCCACTTGAAAACTAGGTTGCAATTTTTTTAATAAAAAAGTAGGAAGTGAACGAAAACTAGATTTGAACAATTTCAAACATGGAATCAAAAAATTTGATAATTCATACGGTGAACATAATTTATAATTGAATGGATTGAATAGATCCGGGAGAAAATTAAGGTGAACATAAGGTATATTTGAAAAATCGGGATATAAATATTCTTATAATATATAAGGTGAATATAAACTATGTTTGAGCATTTTAAAATAGTAGGTGCATATGTTAAGTGGGTGTTGCCACTGATCCCGACGATGCTAAACTGATGTGACAAATAGGATAAGTGGATTTTGCATGAGGGATGGAAGGCAGGCTTAGTGTGCTAACCCGTCCCACTTGCATTTTTAATACAAATATTAATGACCTGGTTATCAAAAGTAATATTTCTAAACAGGATAAAAGTAAATAAACAATAAAATTCGAGACAAAAAATCATACTAGAAATGGAATTTATTTTTGGAGAAATGCGACAAAGAGAATATAAAGGAAACGTAATAGAAATTAAATTTGAAGAAATAAAAGAACAACCATTGCCAAATACATAAAAAAAGAGTATGTAACTACTACGAAATGTTAAAAAAATTAATATGATATGGGAGGTGGCCAATGATCAAATAAACAAATACTTTGCAAAAATAAAAAAGAACTAGAACCTGATTGGATTTTGATCTAATAACTGGTCGAATATAGACGAAACATGGGAAGTGTATTAACATCTGGCATGCCGTCGTGGTACTTTCTACATAAAAAAATCTAATCATGTTACATAATCATGCTTGGAAAATGGTTATTAATTAAAATATTAATGATCCCGTTATCAAAAGTAGTTTTTTTACAGAAAATAAAAGTTAATAAACAAAAAAAGAGAGAAAATTCATAAAAGAAAATGGAATAATTATTTTTTGAAGAAACGCGACAAAAAGAATATAAAGGAAATAAAATAGAAAATAAAATTAGAAGAAATGAGGAAAAACTTAGGACCGGCCCATCTGCACTAGGGTGTGTGTGGGAAAACTTAGTCAAGCACCTTCAATTTGAGAATTCATCGGGTTCCCTAAAAAAAGGAGAAAAGAAAAGGGAAACGCTGGTTATCATCCCGAGGATGATCCTCCGGATGGACACGCACGCACTTTACGTGTCCTGTCCCCGCACACCACATGGTGGGACACGCACCGCAGCTTATCTCCACCGACGCTTCTCCTCCACTGCACAAATCCTCCTTCCTTTTCTCTGTGCGCAGCCAAGGAGAGGAAAAGTTTCTGCCATCCTCGCACGCACAGACTGGCCGTCGGCCTTCTCTGCCGCCCACCGGAAGACCACCGCCGCCACCCGGCCCGCTGCGCCTCCACACGCACGCCCCCACCCTCTCCATCTACTTCGACTCAGGCGACATCGAGCCCACCGAGGTCGAGCTTTTCTCAGTGGATAGTGTCACAGAGGGCTACCAGCGGCGTGCTGCGGTGCTGCCACTGTGTGCAGCGCTGCTGCTGCGCTCAAGGGCGGCGCTGATGCGCTCAAAGGCGGCACTGCCATCGGTGGTCGGCTGTGCTCCCATGGGCGTCAGGTGGTGCTCCGATACGCCTCGGACGGTGCTCCCATAGGCGACCGATGGTGCTCCGGCCGAGTAACCGTCGACGCCAAGCTCGGCCGCCCGCTCCCACACCGAGCATCCATGCGCCGGTGAGCTCCTCCTCCACGGTGCTCTTGACGCGCCGCCGGCTGGGATTCCTGCGCACCTCCATGGAAGGGCGCCCTCGACGGCTGCCTGCTCGCGGAGGAGGCGCTCCCATGGGAATGAGGCGGTCCAAGCCTCCACGGCATGGTGAGGCGGTCGACCTCGTGGAGGTGGCGCTCCCATGGGACTGAGGCGGTCCAAGCCCTCACCGGAGATGCTACCGGTCGGGAGTAAACATGCTACAATCGGCGGCGGGTGATGCTCCCCGAAGTCCAATTTTTTTTTGCTCCTTTTGTGTATTTTTTTTCTTTTTTTTGTGTAATTTTTTTGCTATGAGAACTCCGGCAATATCTCCGGCGAGGTCAAACTTTTGCTATCATAGAACATTTTTTTTGCTACAATAATTATAAGTTTTTGCTATTTTAGCACAAACTTTTTGCTATTGAGATTTTCCGGCGATGTCTCCGGCGAGATCCTACCGGCGCCGTTTTCCGGCGAAGTTGATTTTTCCTACAGTAGAATTTTTAGTTGCTACAATGCATCCGGCGAGGTTTGACTTTTTTCTTTCTTTTTTTAGCTGAAACTTTTTTCTACATGTGAGCAAAAGCGGGACTTTTTTTTTTGCTACGGGAGCAAAAGCGGGATTTGGACAAAAAAAAAATGGGACACGTGTCGGCTTGGGGACCCGGAGGATGGAAAAGTTTGATCCCGGGGACGCCGAGCGCTGTCCAAAAGAAAACCCGCCGTGCTCTGATCTGCCACCAGCCATGGCCTCCCAACTGCTGCCGCCGCCGCAGTCTCCCCCAACCGCTCCCACCACCACCATATTCACCATCGGCGACGATCTCCTCCTCGAGATCTTCGTCCGCCTCCCCTCCCTCCCGTCCCTCGTCCGCGCCGCCTTCGCCTGCCGCACCTTCCTCCACGCCGTCCGCTCTTCCCCCAAATTCCGCCCCAGGTTCCGCGCGCTCCACCCGCCGCCCCTCATCGGCCTCTTCCTCAGGAATTGCGACGGGGATATCCCTTCCTTCGCGGCCACGCCGACCCGGACCACGCCGCCGTCATTCGCGGCTCCGATTTTGTCAAGAACTGCAGTCCTGTAGTCCGTCAGGCACAACACTTTTCAGGTTCAGACAACGGAAGGCCAAGATGGAAGCGTACCTGCTGTATCCAACGGTGGAGATGTTCAGTCAAACTCATGTAATCGGTTTCACACCTGAATCATTATCGCGGCTCCTTGGGCACTCGTTATAACCAAGGAGAGGGGTGGTTGGGAGGTAGCGATATATGAAAAACCTAATTTTTCCTGCACTTTCCCTTTCTGTTCTTGCTATCCTTTTCCTTACCTAGCAATTTACCAATTCCCAGCTATTTATTTCAGCAATTTCTGCCTTAATTTCTGTTGCCAGCCTATTCCCCATGCTCAGTTCTCCAGGTTACCACCGGGGTCTTGACAATTGGTATCAGTAGCAGGTTCTTCCCCCGAGCTCAATCCCACCCACTCCACCCAAATCTTGATCTGTTGATCTGAGGTTACCATGGATCTTCCCCCGTGGCAGTAAAATCCCTCGCTCCGACGGGTCGTGCTCAGCGGAAGAGATCGAGCCAGCGCTCCCTCACCATGATGATAATTCGTACCAGATCTCAAGAGCGATTGGCGGCGCAAGCGGAAGAAGCTGCGTTGTTGGCCGCGGCAGAAGAACAGGCAAAGGAAGAAGAGGAAATCAGTACCAGACTTCCTCGCGAGGTTCTGAACCTCGTCCGCCGCCTGGAGCACCAACAAAACTCCATCGATGCGATCCAAGGTACGATGAATAATCCTACGGAGATGGTTGCTCAGATTGCCCTCACCATCAAGCCCTCCTCCCCTGCACCCACATCCACACCTCCAGCGACATCACAAAATCCCTTCACCAGTCCTCCCCCGCCACCTCCAAACCTAAGCCCTGTTCCGGAGGAACCCACACCACAAACCACACCACCCACCTCTTAAACAACCCAACAACGCCAACCACCGGCCACCCACCAGATTCCCATGCCAAGCTTTACACCGGAACCAAATCCACGAAACCAACCTCGAAATTCAGTACCTTGCCCAACACCTGAACCAACACGAACAGGAGCTTCGTCGAACCAGCCACCCCACACTCATATGTTCCAAGGCTCAACACCTAGCATCAACCCATCCACCTACAACCCATACCCGCAACCAACAATTCCTTTCCAACACCCCAACTACTACCCACCACCGTATAACCAACCTCCATATTATCAACCCACACCCAACTATCAGACATATACTTCACAAACCAACTCATTTTCCCCACAATACACATATTCTTACACTTCCCCTTCGATACCCACGACAAACCAACACTACTACACCACACCCATGACATCAACACAGCCCACGAGCCAATACCAACACTCTTACCAAATGCAGCACAATACAGCACCTGAGCCTTATATTCGAACACCTAGCCTGGAACTTCCCCTGTTTTATGGTGATAATGCACAAAATTGGATTGAAGAGTGTGAAAGTATCTTCCTTGTCAGCGACATACCTAATGAGGCTAAGGTGAAGTGGGCCAATGCTCACATAAGGGGAAAAGCCAAGACCTGGATGTCTAGCAGCAATCACAACATCCAAACCGCCAACTGGAAGCAATTCTGCCAGTTATTATGTGACAGGTTCCCTGCACCAGGTGAACAAGAGTCAATGGAGCAATTTCAGTATTTGAGACAAACTACTACAGTGGCAGTTTACATTGATCTCTTTGAAGAGTACATGATAAATATGCAGCGAGACCATCCTTATCTGACAAAGAACTTCTTTGTGTTGTGATTCGTCAGTGGTCTTAAAGAAACAGTCAAGCATGTAGTTAGGAGTCACAACCCAACCACTCTGACTGCTGCATACAAACAAGCAAGACAACAGGAAATGGTTTTCATCTCGGCTAACAAGAGACCAATGCTGGCACAACAAAATCAGAAGCCAGCAGGGCAGGCAAACTACAGAACTCAGGCTCCTTTCAAGGATGTAAAGCACAAGCAACAAGCAGAAAGACCAAGAGAGAGAGGCAAATGTTGGTACTGTCCTGAACAATGGACCTTTGGCCATAAATGTTCGACCATGAAAAGCATTGTCCATGCAATCCAATTACAAGGCCATAGCGACTCTGAAGAAATGGTTGAGACACCTGAAACATTTCATGATGCTGAGAACACTCTGACAGAGACAGACCTTCCGCAAGCACATCAAGAAACCAATGCATCAGAAATTCCTAAGCCACGGGAAAACTGTATGCAGATTTCAGCTGAGGCACTACATGGAATCCCAGGAGACACTACATTATCAGTCTTAGTTCAAATTGGAGAAAAACAAGCTGTGGCTCTCATAGATACAGGAAGTACCAATACATTCCTGGATAATGAGTTCATAAAGAAGACAAAATTGCAAATTCAGAAGACCAAAGAACACAATGTTTTAGTAGCTGGAGGAGGAGAATTAGTTTCTGCTGGGCATATCCCTGACTGTCCCTTCAAAATTCAGAATAAGGCTTTTACCCACACTTGCAAAATACTCCCATTAAAGGGGTATGACATGGTCTTAGGAGCTAATTGGCTGAAAACTCACAGTCCAAAATATTATGATTGGGAAAAGAGAAGCTTATCCATTACTGTCAATGGAGAATGGTGCACCTTGATGGATAGAGCTGTGCCCTTGAACAAAACTGTGATTACAGCAAAATCTTGCACCAAATTACTCACAACTGGAGCTCAGGCATATCTAATCAGAATACAAGATACAACAAAGGAGAGCAGTCCACCAGAAGCAGTGCCTGTTGCAACATCTGTAAATGACATTATAGAAGAGTTCCAAGATTTATTCACTGAACCCGAAGGACTGCCACCACATAGAGAATGTGATCATCAGATTCCAATCCAGGAAGGCTCAACACCTCCTAATGTGAGACCGTATAGAATGGCACACAAACAGGAAAATATAGTAGAGGACTTGGTACAAAAAATGCTACAGAACTCTGAAATACAGCTTAGTACAAGCCCCTACTCATCACCAACTATCCTCGTCAGGAAGAAAGATAAGACTTGGAGATTATGTGTGGACTACAGGCAACTCAACGCTCTCACTATCAAAAACAGGTACCCAATTCCTGTCATAGAAGATTTGCTCGATGAACTGCAAGGAGCAAAACTGTTCTCAAAGCTTGACCTCCGATCCGGTTACCATCAAATTCGAATGAACCCATCTGATGTGGCAAAAACGGCATTGACCACACATCTAGGGCATTACGAGTACTTGGTTATGCCATTTGGGCTTACCAATGCGCCAGCCACCTTTCAACAGCTTATGAACAACATATTCTCGCCTCCTCAGAAAATTTGTATTGGTCTTCTTCGACGACATCCTCGTCTACAGCCAAAACTTGCCCTTGCATAGACAACACCTCAAGACCGTGCTTCAAATTCTCAGAATGCACAAACTGAAAGCAAAATTTTCCAAATGTTCTTTTGCCACTACATCCGTTGAATACCTGGGTCACATACTCTCTGGTCAAGGAGTTGCCACCGATCCAAGCAAGATATCAGAGATAGCTAATTGGGAAGCACCTAAGAACATCAAACAATTGAGAGGATTTCTTGGTCTAACGGGTTATTACAGACGATTCATTAAAGGCTATGCCTCCATTTGCAGACCCCTCCACAATGCACTCAAAAAGGACTCCTTCATATGGACTGACCAACAACAAGCAGCCTTTCAGGAATTAAAACTGGCCATGACAAGTCCACCTGTACTCGCCCTTCCAAACTTTTCTCTGCCTTTCCAGTTGGAAACAGATGCATCAGGTTCTGGCTTGGGGGCCGTGTTAATGCAACAAGGAAGACCTCTCGCTTATTTCAGCAAAGCATTGGGGCCTAAAGCTACTGCAATGTCTATATATGAAAAAGAGGCACTGGCTATATTGGAAGCACTAAGAAAATGGAGGCATTACTTCTTGGGAAACAAGCTGGTAATAAAAACAGACCAACAAAGCCTCAAATACTTATCTAGCCAGAGGCTCTTGGAGGGTATCCAACACAAATTAATGCTCAAACTGTTGGAGTTTGATTACACAATCGAATACAAGAAAGGCACAGATAATACAGCAGCAGATGCCTTGTCCAGGAAATACTCCAACAGTAAAGAAGACAAGTGTATGCCATTTCAGCTTCTATTCCTTCTTGGATGCAAGAAATTTCCGACACATATACAGGAGATGAAAAATGCACAAAATTGCTCCAGGAATTGGCAATCAGTCCAGACAACAACCCACATTACAAGCTCACAGGAGGTATACTCAGGTACAAGAACAAAATTGTCCTTGGCAACAATACTGACCTCAAGGACAGAGTATTCAACTCCTTCCATGCTTCTATCTTTGGGGGACACTCAGGAAATAGAGTCACCTATCACAGACTCAAACAGCTCTTTTATTGGCCCAATCTGAAACAATACACTGCTGAAAAGATTTCAACATGCCCAGTCTGTCAAATCTCCAAGACTGAGAGAGTTCATTATCCAGGGCTACTAGACCCATTGAACATTCCTAGCAGCAAATGGTCAGAAATCAGCATGGATTTCGTGGAAGGCCTCCCTAAATCAAAAGGAAAGGATGTGATATTGGTAGTGGTGGACAGACTTACCAAATATGCACACTTCCTAACCCTGTCCCATCCATTTACTGCCCAACAAGTAGCAGATCTCTTCATGGATACAATATTCAAGTTACATGGTCCTCCAAAAGTCATTTTCACTGATAGAGATCGCATATTCACGTCTAAGATGTGGCAAGAACTCTTCAAGGCATTAAAGGTGGAACTACATTTCAGCACGGCATATCACCAAGAATCGGATGGCCAAATGGAGCGTGTCAACCAATGCCTAGAACAATACTTGAGGAGTATGGCATTTAAGGAACCAAAAAAATGGGCTAATTGGCTTCCAGCAGCAGAATGGTGGTACAACACCTCGTACCACACCTCACTGAAAACAACTCCATTCGAAGCACTCTATGGCTATTCACCACCTCAGTTGCATGAGATTTCAGTACCGTGTGATGTATCTCCTGAAGTGCAAATTACACTTCAAGAAAAAGAAGACATACTGAAGGCCCTACAACAGAGTCTGCTCCAGGCTCAAAGCAGAATGAAAAGATATGCTGACATGAAGAGGACAGAAAGACATTTTAACACTGGAGATATGGTATATATCAAAATGCAACCGTATCGAGAGACAGCATTGGGACTCAGGAATTCTCTAAAATTGTCTTCCAAATACTATGGTCCATTCAGAGTAATGCAGAAAATTGGCAAGGTAGCTTACAGGCTACAGCTACCTTCAGGCACTCTACTCCATGATGTTTTCCATGTCAATCAATTAAAGAAACATTTGGGACCTAGAGCAGTTCCTAACCCGCAGCTACCTCTACTCACGCCTGATGGCAAGGTCAAGATAGCACCACTGGCAATACTGCAATACCGACAGGTTCCTCGCAACAACGGTGAGTATGACATCCCAGTTCCGCAGTGGTTAATACACTGGGAAAACATGACACCCGAAGACGCTACTTGGGAGGATGCTGCCTACATTCGTGCTACATTTCCCAGTTTCCAGCCCTGAAGTCTGGAGTCTACCCGGGGGTATTGTCAAGAACTGTAGTCCTGTAGTCCGTCAGGCACAACACTTTTCAGGTTCAGACAACGGAAGGCCAAGATGGAAGCGTACCTGCTGTATCCAACGGTGGAGATGTTCAGTCAAACTCATGTAATAGGTTTCACACCTGAATCATTATCGCGGCTCCTTGGGCACTCGTTATAACCAAGGAGAGGGGTGGTTGGGAGGTAGCGATATATGAAAAACCTAATTTTTCCTGCACTTTCCCTTTCTGTTCTTGCTATCCTTTTCCTTACCCAGCAATTTACCAATTCCCAGCTATTTATTTCAGCAATTTCTGCCTTAATTTCTGTTGCCAGCCTATTCCCCATGCTCAGGTCTCCAGGTTACCACCGGGGTCTTGACAGATTTCTTCCTCACCCGGATCCCCGACGACCAAGGTTCCTGGAGAATCAGCGGCTGCGGCTGCCGCGACGGGTACCTTCTCCTCCACAGCTGGCAGAACAGGATATATGCCGCCTACAACCCGCTCACTGGAGTGCTGCGCCGGATCCCCTTGCCGCCGCTGCCGGTCCGGGAGCTCTACGTGCTGTCCTCCCCCGAAGAACGCCACAGATCCTTCCGCCTTGTCTGCGTCCACGAGGACGGTTTGCAGGTGCGTGCCATCGTCTTCTCGTCTGACACAGGGGAATGGGAGGTTTTGCCGTCGGCAGAGGCTGTATCGATCAACAAAAACCATCCCGCTGATGACGAGCACTGCCTCCCACCGTTGACCGGTAAGATGGTGAATGGGCGCATTTACTGGATAAACTACGACTACATGATTGTACTCGATGCCGCGACGATGGAGTTCTCTTCAATGGAGCTGCCGCCGATCACGGACGCACAAAAGCCTTTTGTGATTGGTGAGACCAAGGATGAGGAGCTATGCATGGTATGTGCGATTGATCACAGGCTCAAGGTTGCTGTCTGGGTCCGAAGAGCCGATGGTGACCGTGTCGAGAAATGGATGCTGGACAAGGAAATTGCATTGGATGATATCCCTGTGCTGAAGCTCGTGGCAGTTCACCGGGGCTCCCTGCACTTGCACTTGATGGCTACGAATGAGCCGAACACCGTTCCTCTTTGTTGTTTCTTCTCTTTCTGCCTGGAAACTCTGGAGCTGAAAAAGATCTTTTCTCTCTACGAATACGAAATTGAGAGGTCCTATCCCTACATCATGATGTGGCCTTCTTCTTTGGTGTACAAAAAGGTGAACCCTCAAATTGAAGGTGCTTGACTAAGAAGAAGGAAACTCAAACCAGATTCTTTTTTACTCTATTGTTACGTTATGAACTCATGTTTTGATATGGAGTTGTGTACGTGATACTGAAACTGGTTAGTGTTACTCATTTACAGAATAAATCAAGACGATTGATGTTTATAGGAAGTACAAGTATTTGTGTACTTTGAGAAATGATGCGAGAACATCCATACATCCAAAAAAAAAAAATAGCTCATGGTTTGTTTTTTTATCATTGTCAACTTAGTTCAAGAACTTCGAGAAAACACCTATTTATAGGATCAATACTTTTGGGCTAACCATATATAGTAACAATATTTCTAAATGGACCATGTTGTAGTTGCAAACCGAATAGGATGTTCTTTTAGCGTATTGCTTCCCTGGATCATATTGTTGCATAAATAAATATCATTATTTTCCCCATTAGAAGCTTGTATGGGAATTGCTCTCATCTATTGACCAGCAAGATTTCTTAATCAGCTGGGAGATCACTTGTTTCTCATATACTGCTATGAGCAAATTTTACTAAGCTCTGTTGCTTGTCATGTATATACATGAATAAATATCATCCTTTGGTTTTTATTTTATATCTACATAATGTTTGTGTTGTACAAGTTAAGGGCATGTTGTCTCCAAAAATCAGAAGAACTATCATTTTTACTCCTTTTGTGGACGATGTTTCTGGGCAGTGATAGGTACAATATCTTGACAATCAGATTTGGACTCAGGGTGACTTTGACAGTTTTCACAGTCCACTCTTCCTCTTTCTGGTTAGCTGCTCAACGGCATTTTGTAAGATTGATCCACAGTTTTTCATCTGGGAGGAACATCTTTTGAATCTTGATACAATGTTCGCGGATCTTTGTGTGTTCTCATCCAAGCCAAAGCCTTTACTGCAGCATTCTGCGGATTGTTCACAATATTTTTAGTCTTCTTCCTATGGGCATTGTTCTTCGGATTTGTTGCCAGCCTTTTTTGTTAGCTATCCTTCACCTCGACAGAATCGTGGAGATCTCCGAAGGAGCATAATCGCTGATTGGTTATCCCTGACTGCAACAGAAGAGCTAAAACATAAACACATGTTTGTGTTGCATCCTATGCAGTTTAAGGTGCAATAGAAATATAAATTTATCAACTGCACAGTTATTTTCACCCTTTGTCAGCTCCTCACAACTGCACTTTGGCTCTTTCATCTCTCTTTTTGTACGATGCATCTGCCCATCTGCAGTCTTTCCCCTGGGAGGAACATATATTCAATCTTGTCTCTTTGTTAACAACATTTTGAGTCCTCCCTGCGATATGTTGTTGAGAGCTGGTTTTTTCTTGTAGCTTTCCTTCTCCACTTAAGGTTTGGTTGGACTATTATCATCTTGACAGAATCATGCGGACCTCTTTTTTTTTTGAATTTTTCATGCGGACCTCTTAAGGAGCATAATCAATCGTTCGCTGCCCCTGTCTTCACATTCCTGCAATGGAAGGTAAAAGCTAAAAGATGTACTACTACTGCATGGTATACCTTTAAAAGGAGCAGCAGAAATAATATTAATTGATGAACTGCAGAGTGCAGAAACTGAATCGATTGTTATAATAATTCTTTTGCTGAGCAAGTTGAATAGAACAAATTTACTTGGTAGACATGTCTTATGTTACTCATAAGTTTGCGAAGGAAAGATTTGGCGTCAAGCTATTGGTTTCAAGCACGATCTCAGTGCTAGCCCCGATGTTTTTTTGTTGTCCTTGTCTGTGTTAGCTTTCAGACGACAATTGGACAGAGCACTGTAGCGTTTCCGAAAACCTGAAGAACAGACAACAGGCTAGGATTTTGTGCTGCATAAAGCTTGCAGCGTTTTCTCGTTTCCTTCTCTCTTTATTAGCAACAGAAAGATACTCGTGATCCTATTCCTAAGGCTCGATCCGAGAGACTCGTGCCATCCCACGAGGATGGAATCGTGCTTGGTCCACGATGCTACAAACAAGGAAATTAGCGAGTCAGATGTAATAGACTTGCCCACGGTACGCACATAACAGCGACTCGTGTCAGATAACTGAAAGGAAATAAAATCCTAACTACGAAACTGAATGACAACGATTAGAAGCTATCAATCTCCTCCCTAATCTTGTCGTTCAGATTATTTCCGACATTCCGATTCTGCTCCTTAGCCCCAGAAACTTGACGCGTCCAAGAGCCTTCGTCAGTATGTCAGCAAGCTGGGCTTCAGTCTTCACGTAGTCGATCTCCAGCTCCCCTTGTTCGACACAAACACGAATAAAATGGAACCGAGTAGCAATGTGCTTACTACGCTCGTGAAACACCGGGTTTTTGCACAATGATATAGCTGATTTGTTGTCTACCAACAACTTGGGTGCCCGGGGCTCTTCGTTCAGCAATTCTCCAAGGAGCCTACTCAACCACGTCGCCTGGCATGCTGCATTGGCCGCTGCAATATACTCCGATTCACATGAGGAGAGTGCTACCACTGCCTGTTTCTTTGACTGCCAGCTGATTGGACTCTGACCAAGGAAGAAAATCATCCCAGACGTGCTCTTCCTGTCATCTACATCTCCTGCCATATCAGCGTCGCTGTATCCCAGCAACTTAGGCTCCCCGTGTCCTTTCTCAAAACAGATGCCATGATTGAGTGACCCTGCAATGTACCTGAGCAGATGCTTGACTGCAGCATAATGAGTGGTCGTTGGCGCCTCCATGAAACGGCTGATGTACCTTACTGCGTATGTGATATCCGGCCTGGTGTGTACCAAGTACCTGAGGCCACCCACGATGCTGCGATACAGGGTCTTGTCCACCGGATTTCCGTCACCGTTCTTGCTCAGTTTCAGACGTGCCTCCATGGGATACGAGCAGGCATTGCAATCCTCCAAACCTGCCCGCTGCAGCAGTTTCTTAGCATAAGAAGTCTGACGAAGTGTGACTTGTCCTTTCTTATGCTGCACCTCGATTCCCAAATAGTAACTGAGCTCACCAAGATCTCTCATTCTGAATAGCTTTGTCATCTCTTGCTTGAACCTCTCAACTTCCGCAATTGAAGACCCGGAGATTATGAGATCATCAACGTAGACCCCAACAAGCAACAGAGAATTACCTCCTCCGCGTCGATACACGGCGTGCTCCGCTTGGCATCGCGTGAAGCCGAGAGTGCGCAGACTGACATCCAGTTTCGCGTTCCACGCTCTCGGAGCCTGACGGAGTCCATAGAGTGCTTTCTTCAGGCGCAGCACCTTGGCTTCTTCTCCGTCGACGATGAACCCTGGCGGCTGCTCGACGTACACCTCCTCGACCAGCTCGCCGTTCAGAAAGGCGGTCTTGACATCCATGTGGTGGACTGGCCACCCATGATGCGCAGCGAGAGCAATGAGCATGCGCACCGTCTCCATCCGTGCAACAGGTGCGAATGCTTCCTCAAAATCAATCCCTTGCTGCTGCACGTAGCCCTTTGCAACCAGACGCGCTTTGTGCTTCACCACCGCGCCGGTTGCGTCCTTCTTGAGCTTGTATACCCACTTCAAGCCGATCGCTCGATGGCCTGGAGGTAGCTCGCAGAGACGCCAGGTATCGTTGGCATCAATGCTCGCCAGCTCCTCCAGCATGGCCGTCCTCCAGCCTTCTTCCTTCTCGGCTTCCGCGAACGAAGATGGCTCGTCGGCGAGGAACAGACACAGATTGCTGTGTGCAGTGTCCACTTCTTCAGTGGTGTCGAAAAGGTTGTCGAGGGCGCGGTATCGTCGTGGTGCTTCTTCGCCTGGCGCATGCAGTGATGCGTTCGTTGGCGGCGACACGAACTCGACTGTGGGCGCCACCGGCGTGCTTGGCGTGATCGGGGTTTGTGGCGTGGCTTGATCATCTGTAGCCACTTGGGCGTCAGGGGACGCGCTTCTGCTCGTGCGCGTCGTGCTCCCGCCTTCACCAGTGCCTGCAATGGTCACACAGAATTGCTCGACAGTGAAGTTCTCGACCATGCCGCGCAGCTCACCCTCCTTCACCGTCTTCGTCTAGTCCCAGCTGGCATCTTCATCAAAAACGGCGTCGCGGGTGACATGGACGCGCTGCGTTGTGGGATCGAACACCCGATATGCAGCAGAGCCGGGCTCGTAGCCGAAAAAGACCATCGGCGAGCTTCTGTCGTCGAGCTTCTTTAGATTCGGCCTGGTGTTCTTCACGTGAACCACGCACCCGAACGTGCGCAGGTGTCGAACGCTTGGCCGCCGTCCAGTCCACGCCTCGTATGGCATCTTGCCCGTGACGCTCTTCGTGACGCCACGGTTCAGGAGATAGACAGCGGTGTTAACTGCCTCTCCCCAGAACCTCGCCGGAACACCCTTCGCCTTCAGCAGGCTCCTCGCCATTCCGACGACAGTCTGATTCCGTCGCTCAACAACTCCGTTTTGTTGAGGCGTATAGGGTGCCGTCAGCTGCCGCTTGATGCCGTTGTCAGTGAAGTAATCACCGAGATTCTTTGAGATGAATTCCCCTCCCCTATCAGTGCGCAGGGCCATGAGTTTGCGCCCCGATTCCAATTCAGCTTTTGCTTGGAATTTCTTGATTGCATCTGCCGCTTGATCTTTCGTTGCGAGGAGGTGGATCCACATAAAACGGCTATGATCATCCACGAGAAGGAGGAAATACCGTTTCCCTCCCGGCGTTGGCGGATCGATCGGGCCACACAGATCCGCGTGAACTAGCCCGAGTTGAGCTCCTGCTCGATTGATGGCCTCGCGCGGGAACGGCGCCCTCTTGTGCTTCCCTGCTAGGCATGCTTCACACAGGCGATCTACCTCCTCCAGAAGAGGGAGGCCGTGTACAAATTCTCCGCGTGCTAGCTGACGGAGCGCCTGGAAGTTCATATGGCCGTATCGAGCATGCCAGTGCCAGGCATCTTCCCCGGTGTGCAGTGCGAGGCAAACTGGCTGTGCGAGGTCGAGGTAGAGCACATACAGGCGCACGTGATTTCGCTTCACGCGCGCGATTAGCTTGCCGTCGGGGTCGCACAGGCGCAGCAGCCCATGCCGTACATGGGTGTCGTAGCCGATCTCATCTAGCTGCCCCAAGCTTATAATGTTGCTGCGCAACCTTGGGATCAGGTACGCCTGCTCGAGGGAGAAGTGTGCGCCGTCGTGTCCCTTGAAGAGGATGGTACCACGTCCTTCGATCTCGACGGTGGTGTCGTCGCCTAGCTTGACGGTGCCACGCACGCTGCTGTCGATGCTCGTGAAGAATTCTCGACGCCCACACATGTGGTTGCTCGCGCCCGTGTCGAGGAACCAGGCGGTGTCACACGTACGGCCGCCCGTTGCCGCCTTTGCCTTGGATCTCTCCTCGTTGAGCAGTACGTGCTCCGTGGAGTTCGTGAGCTCCGTGATCTCCGTCTGCGTGCACAAGGCGGCGAGGTACAGTGCTGGCTGCTCCTCCTCCTCCTGCTTCTGCGCAAGATTAGCGCGCTCCTTGCGCTCACGCAGCGGCTCGGGACACTCCTTTGAAAAATGCCCAGCAAACTTGTTGCAATTATAGCACTTAACTTTGGACATGTCGCGATCACCGGAGCGCTGGCCGCCGTCGCGACCTTGGGGATGCTGCTTCCCCTTTCCTTTCTGCCTGTCCCTTCCGCCACCAGATCCCTGTCCAGCCGCGCGCTGCTTGCGGCGCGCCTCCCACTCCTCCTCCGTGAGAAGCAGGGATCCGCTCGCGGCGTGTGTCGCTGGTGCGCCACCGCGTTCTTCAGAGGTGTGCAGTCGCCCGATGAGTTCCTCGATGGAGAGGGTGCTCAGATCGAGTAGGGTCTCGATTGAGCACGCCATTTGAGCGTAACGCTCCGGGACGACGCGTAGCATCCTCTGTACGATGGATATTTCCTCCACCGTGTCTCCCATCGAGCGGAGGTTGTTGACGAGCGTCATCAGGCGCATGCCGAAGGCGTCGAGGGTCTCGCCGTCACGAAACGAGATCAGCTCGAGTTCCTTGCGCAGGCGTTGCGCCGTGGCCTCGCGTACCCGATCCGTTCCGAGACGCATCACCCGGACCGCCTCCCATGCAGCTTTCGCCGTATTCTTCACCGCCAGTGTGCCCACCATCTCCGGCGGCACGGCCCGGATGAGCGCTGCGAGCGCGGCCTTGTCGTTGGCCACACTCGTGGGGTTGCCCTCGACGGCGTCCCACATGTAGCACGCCTCGAGGTTGATCTGCATCACAAGGGCCCACTCGAGGTAATTTGTAGTGGTGAGTATCGGCCACTGCACATTACCGCCGGTGAAGACGCGCTCCTGCACCGTCCGCTCGTGGACGATGATCTCGCCGCCGCTGCGCCCACGGCTCCGACCGCGGCTCTGGCTCCGTCCCTGCGGCGGAGTCGTAGATCCCTTCCTCGAGAGGGATCGCGATGGAGTTGCCTTCGCCTTGCTTCCGCCGCCGTCCTTGTCGTCGTTCCCCTTGCCCGTCATGGCCCCAGAGCACGAACGAGGCGCTCTGATACCACTTTGTTAGCTTTCAGACGACAATTGGACAGAGCACTGTAGCGTTTCCGAAAACCTGAAGAACAGACAACAGGCTAGGATTTTGTGCTGCGTAAAGCTTGCAGCGTTTTCTCGTTTCCTTCTCTCTTTATTAGCAACAGAAAGATACTCGTGATCCTATTCCTAAGGCTCGATCCGAGAGACTCGTGCCATCCCACGAGGACGGAATCGTGCTTGGTCCACGATGCTACAAACTAGGAAATTAGCGAGTCTGATGTAACAGACTTGCCCACGGTACGCACATAACAGCGACTCGTGTCAGATAACTGAAAGGAAATAAAATCCTAACTACGAAACTGAATGACAACGATTAGAAGCTATCAGTCTGAAGGTGTGGTCGTAAGTTTTGTGGTCTTGTTGCCCCGATGTTCGACGATGGCCACCGCTGGTGTGGAATGAAATTTCGGGACGAGGCTATGAGGGAATCCGTTTCCGGTAAAAACTCTGGTACGATTCCGTTTCAATCAATTGCCTAAAAATCGATTTTGATAGTTTCCATTGCCGATTTGCTTCCTGGCGATTTCCGGTTAAATCACAGCGTCCGATCCTCCAAGTAGGGCAGCGAGCAACTAGGAGACGCAAATCCAAGGCGGAACTCTTGGGATCGCGCCGCAGCAGCTGCGATGGTGTACGTCCCCACGGAGATCTTGGTGGAGATCCTCAAGTGCCTCCCATGGACCTCGCGCCGCAAGCTGCGCCTCGTCTGCCGCTCCTGGCGCAACCTCGTCCACAAGCGCACCACCGAGATGCAGGAGTGCCGCGACGCCGTGCCGCTCGTCGTCACCACCGAGTCCACATACCTGCTCAGCGACCTAGAGTCCCAGACCTGTAAACCTCGAGAGCTTTGGGCGGGCCGCGCGGACATCCGCGCCCGGTACGAGCACATGAAGGTGGTCGGCGTCTGCAACGGCGTGCTCTGCCTTTGCGACGACACCAAACCAGGCGGCGCCATCACCCTAGCCAACCCGGCCACGGGCGACGTCCTCGCGCTCCCGCCGATCCCGTGCGACGGGCTCTTCAGGCGGCACAACTCGCGGAGCTCAGACAGGACCTGGCATCAGGCGTACACCTTCGGGTACCACCACGGGACGGCGCAGTACAAGGTCGTCCACGTCCCGTGCTTTTTCAAAACCAAGGAGACGCTGCAGGTGTTCACGCTAGGAGAGGCTTCCTGGAGAGAGGTCTCGGCCCATGGCCAGAGGTGCCGATTGGACGCCGGCGTCGTGAGCGTCAACGGGGCGACATACTGGGTGGCGCAGGGGTCGGAGAGAATCGTGTCTTTTGACCTCGAGAATGAGCAGGTGAAAACCGTAAAGCCGCCGTCGGCTCTGCCCATCTGCCGCTTGGCCGAGGTGCACCGCAGGCTTAGCACTACAACCAGCGACCATAGTTCCAGGGCGTACAATGTCCGTGGACATGGGAGCATGGAGGTATTTATAATACTCTTCTCCCCACTGCCCACACCACGCGAGATGCATCTAGTAAATTTATTCCTTCAACTTCCACATTTGTCGTCAATTAATTGTGGTTGCTATATATATACAGGTGTGGATTCTCGAGAGCACATGGAAGGAGGAGGCATGGATCCATCAGTACACCTTCCGTTTTCCCGACTCACCCGCGCCGTCGTCGCTACAGCCCACCGGACCATACTTCATTCACGGCGAGTATCTCCTAATGGTTGGGGATCAAGGCCAGAAAATGTTCCGGTACAAACATCAGCCGACAAATTACGCCCATGCGACAAAGCCCGAGTGCAGGGCCGTCCATACTAACTATTGTTACCATAAGGCGCTAGTTTCCCGTATAAGAGGCGATGTTTGTCGAACATTCGCATACATCAAGACCACACAAGCATTGAGTGTTTACAGGCGTTGGTGACCGATTATGAACTAGTTTATATTGGCGTCTTGTAAAAGTAGCACACCGGCCTGTTAAACGAGTTTACCTACCAGTTGATCTCTGTAATTATTTGTTCAAATTTTATGTCCGCAGTACTGCGGGTTTGAGACCGGATCAATGTAATATTCCTCCTACAGTATCAAGGTTAACTGTGCTTTTGCACTGTCTTAATTAGTGGATCTGATAAATAAAGGTAGTTTTTTTTTTGAAATGTTCATATCTTTTAGTTCTTGCAGTTTTCTTCCATAGATAAGGAATTCTCTGAAGCACTTCCAGGGAACTAAACATACAGAGCTCTTGCATTCACTAATTCTGGTGATATACGGTAGGAAACTCTATTTCTTCAAATACAAAATTTTACTTTGAAATGTCATATCTGTGTTGCAAGATTTATTTTAATCTTTCAATATATGTTTTTGTACGTGGCTTTGAAATAAATCTAAGCTAAACTTCTTATACACATTTGAGTTTCATTAGATTGTTTTTTTTGCCCACATTATGTCATTATAGCCTCACGGAAAAAAAAACTGCCACACGTGAGCACAAATTTGCATTTGTGTCTAGTTAGATTAGCTGATCATGGGAACCATGAGGGGGAGGTATCTCCCAAGCTTAGTGTTTTAGCATTAGTTCACAATGTTGAACTTATAGATCTCAAATTTTCTTTTGTAAATAATCATGAATATGTATTAATATGTAGAGTTTGAATTAACACAGCCAGATATCAATTGAGCCAGTTTGAAAAGTGTGAAATAGCTCAGTTTCTACAGTAAAACTTAACATAAGAAATGAGGCACTAAAAGTATTAAATAAAGTTTGCCATCTAACATATTGGTGGCTATTGTTTGAATCAACTCTACATTTTTCAAAATCAGGGATATTCATCAAAAGCCTTCAATTATAATAATTTATAACATTACCCTTAACTTTCTCACCTTTAAACAATATTCCTTCTTATTTATATAACTTTCTCATTTTTTGCACTAGGATCCTTTTTTTTTCATTCCTAGCTATAATATTCTTTTGTAGAATAAATCATCCTATTATACAATTATAAAACTAGTAGCAAGATACATATAAACATTAATGCACACCCAAAAGGCCTAATACAAACGGAACATCATAAACTTCCAAGTGTTGAAATTAAAGGACCAACAAAAAATGTAAAACCATTACTGTTATACATATTAGTAGGTCCTTTAGACCAACGCTCAAACTGATAATGCTCGATAGATGAATCGTTGCCTCATAATAAAGCAATCATAACAAAACAAAAATTAGCGTCTAATAAGAAGCACAACACGTAAGATGTTTTAACTTTTCCTAGACAAAACGTAACTATACATGTTTTAGTGTAAAATGCATATGAATCGACACACTAAAACATGTCTAGAAAACGCTAAAACATCTTATATTTTGATACGGAGGGAGTAGTTTATATGTTTGTTGGGTTTTTTTTCATATTTTTTGAAACGTTTTTTTTTTGAAATTTTTAATAAGGCAGGAGCATTTGAGCTCCGAAGCCAATATGAATTTCTGGTGAATACCATTTTCTACTTCATACTAGTGTATGTGTGACAACAATTACCCCAAATAGTGCACATTAGTCCAAATTCCTATTTTAAAAACTATGTGTTTTTTTAGATGTGTGTCCATTGGGCAATGTATTGGCTGATGATTCAGGCTCGAGTATACTAGAAGGACGACGAGGAGTGGAACATATGCAGAATAGAAGGGTAGGCATGATCGTCGTCGACACCCTCCAAACCTTACACTTTGCTGCCGCCATCAAACTAACACGCCGGTCATATTCAATAGAACGGTAAAATACTTAAATAATGTAAAATCAGGTCGAAAGTCTTTTAAATGGAGTATTTCGACAGAATGTCTACTAAATGTGTGTAATATGTGTCATAAATGAATAAAAACAAGAATTCACTCTAATTTTAACCTTGAGGCCCGGTAGAAAGATTTTGTTTCTTTGCTTTGACCAACAAATACCAAACTAAATTAAATAAGGACTTCAATCCGCTATCAACAGCACATGCATCAAGGCTAACCGTTTGTCTTTTAGCAATAATTTAAGAACCAAAATGCGGATGGATATTTTTTTTTCAAGCCATACAGATTTCACGTGTGTACATACCTGTAGAAAAATAGCGACATAATTCATGGATGAACACACGGATATCGCGGCTGAATTGTATTAGAGTATAATACCTATTGAAATTGGAATTCTAGAGTTAGAGATAGACTCGGTTTAAACTAGTACGACTTGACTTGTATTCAAATCCTCTACCCCTTTGCACGTACTTCTTTATATACCCCATACGAGGGCCAAATCAAAATAACAACAAATTAGTAGGGTTCAAGATTATCCACAAAGTGAAGTTTTGGAGTTATAGAATGAGAGAGTTTCCTACCCTGTCATGCATGGGCAATAAGAGTTCTCTTTCGTGGTCATCAAAATTGTTTGCGAGCATTCTATCAGAAAATGGTAACCAACGAAATATATGATCGATAGACTATACAACATATAAAATTTATCCATCGTTGTTGATCTCAAAGACAACAACAAAAAAGGAACGACTCTGGGTTGATATAGTTGGAGGGATATCTTTGATTCAAGGTAAGTTCTGTCTCAAACCAGCATTACGAGCGATGGAATGTGAATAGATCTCTTCATAGTATTTCACCAGCGCTTATGCACACTCAATGCCTCCGTGGTCTCGATGTACGCGAACAGACGAGAAACATTTCCTCTTATACATGAAAATTCCCCGTTTTGATAGCATGAGTTATTGTGGACCACATTACCCTTGGGCTTGGACACGAAGTGTCGGGGCGGCTGAAGCTTGTATGAGAACAATTTCTGGTTTTCGCCCTCACGGGAGCGAACCATTAAGACGCAGTTGCCTTGAATGAAGTTTGGTCGTGCCAAGTGTGTTGATGGCCCGGACGGGGGAAGAGAATGTAAGCTGTGTTGATAGACCCATGTCTCTTCCTTCCTCGTGCGTTCAAGAATCCACACCTATAGAAAGAGATAAACATTTGCATGTCAAATAATAATCTTATTATATGCCAGTATGCATGTTAGACAAAGAAGAAAGGAAATACATGTGGATGTGGAGAGAGTACCTCGATTCTCCCAGGCTCATGCCCACAATTCATCTTGTAGCTGTCGTCCCTGGCTTCAACTGCAATGCTCAGCCTGCGCTGCACCTGGGTCAAGTGGCAGATGGGTTTGGCCCCGGCAGAATTGGGCAATGGCTTGGTGCAGGTCACCTCCTCGCTCTCGAGGTCAAAATACATAATTCTGTCCCATCTGTCCGTGACCCAGTAGGTCGCGCCATTTACGCTGACGATGCCAGCCTCAAGTTTGCACTTGGCGCCAGGGGCCGGAATCTCCCTCCAGGAGACCTCCCCAAGCGTGAAAACATGGAGCGTGTCCTTGGTCTTGAAGAAGCACGGGACGTGCACGACCTTGTACTGCCCCGTCGCGTGGTGGTACCCGAAGCTGTATGCCTGGTGCCAGCTTCTACCAGAGTGTCTCGTGTTGTGGCGCCTGAAGAGGCCGTCGCACGGGATGGGAGGGAGCCCGAGGATGTCGCCGGTGGACGGGTTGGCCAGGGTGATGGCGCCGCCAGGTTTGGTATTGTCGCACAGGCAGAGGAAGCCGTTGCAGACGCCGACCACCTCCTTGTGTTTGTAGACGTCGGTGTCGTCAGGCCAGATCTCTCGAGGTATGCAGGTCTTGGACGACGAGCCTAGGTCATCCAGGAGGTATGCTGACTCCGTGGTGACGACGAGCGGCACAGCTTCCCGGGACTGCTGCATCTCCGTCGTGCGCTGGTGGACGAGGTTGCGCCAGGTCCGGCAGACAAGGCGCAGCTGCCGGCGTGATGGCCATGGGAGCCGCTGCAGGATGTCCACCAAGAGGTCCGTGGGGATGTCCATGGCAACTACGGCCGGCGGCTCTCAGTCTCAAGTCTGTTTGTTTGATCTTTGATGACGGATGTCTTGGCTCCATCCGTATTTTGTACCAGATTCGTGTTACTTGGAGCGGAATCGTAATCGCCAAGTTTTTACCGTCCGGAAACAAGATCAGAAACGGAAGCGACGACGGAATCGTAATCAGAAAGTTTTTGCGTGGATAGACTGGCCTCTCACGTACGTTATGGACTCGAGGGCGGCACGTCTCAGCCCATATACCAAGTCGAGATCATCCCTATTTCAAAAAAAGCCAAGATCATCTAATCACCGTAATCGGAAAGTATCTACTTCAACACTACCTAAACCCTAAACTACTTCGTATAAAACAAGCAAACATTTTATTTCCTAGAACCACCCAACAAATGTACAAGGAAAGACCAGCACCACTGGATTAGCCCCACCAGATTAAATCTAACCGGTAAGTGCATCTCCAGTCGTTGCGGCGTTTTGGGGCCGCCGCGGCGCCAAACGACGCTAATCTGGAACCTGGGGGGGGGGGGGAGGGGGTAGGGTTCCCAGTCGCCACCGAGCCCAACATTCGGCCCAAAAACCCCGAGGAATGAAATTCGACGCGTTTTATTGATTCGACGCAAATTTCATACAGTTCGACGCAAATTTAAACTAAAAACAGCAAATTTAAACTACAAACTACTCTACTTGAGCCCTAGGCTCGCCGCAATCGTCTGGCTGTAGTCGCCATCGTCGCCATCGTCGTCGTCGTCATCGCCGTCACGCTTGCTCGTTCCTTGGCCGGGATCGCCGCAGCGCGTGTTGCTCGTCCCCGCGCCGGAGTCGCCCCACCTGCGCGCCGCAAGGGCTCGCATGACCTCGGCTTCTTCGTCGGAGTCGGGGTCGAGCACGACGTAGGGGACCTCCCTCATCTGTGGCGGGAGAGGAATGCGGCGGCGGGCCGCATTGGCGGCAGCCTCCTGCTCACGCTGCGCCTTGCGCTGCTCGGCCTCAGCGAGCAGGCGGCGCTGGAGCTCCAGCTCCTCGGCGGTGCTGTCGCGCAGGCTCAAGTCCTCGGCGACGTCGTCGGCGACTGGCTGGAGCATGTTGCACGACAGCTCCTCGGCGATCTTCAGGTCCGGCCACGCCTCGTCCTCGTCCGTCTCCGTCCTCGTCCTCGTCCGTCTTCGTCCTCGTCCTCGTCCTCGTCCTCGTAGCCGGCGTCCTGCCGCTGGCGCGGCTCGCCGATGCGCAGGGCGCCGCCGCTGCGCCTGGGGACAGGGGCGCCGGAGTTTAGAATGGGTGGGGTGAGAGAGAGAGAGTGGGCGTCGGAGGAGCTCGAGGTGGACGACGACGAGGAGCCGCCCATCCGCCGCGCTCCCCACGAGGGGTGCGGGCCGGGCGGCATCTCCAGTCGGGGCTCGTTGCCGGCGTCGATGTGATCCAGCACCCACTCGAGAGTGCGGTGCTAGCCTCCCCACCAACGCTTGCGCCCCAAGCTGTTGGCGCGGCCCTCACGGGGCCGTTGCTGCCCTCGGCGGTGATGTCCGCGTCGTGGCGGCGCTGAAGCTCCTGCCACCAGAATGGGTCCTGGGGCCGTGCGGCCTCCAGTGGAGCCGCGCGGCCTCGTCCGCCGGCAGGCCTTGGCGGTCCTCTGCGATGGCCTGACGGAACTCGGTGTCCGTCGAAGGCATGGGGGGCACGGGGACTCCGCCGACACTGAGGTGCCAGCGAGGCTGCCCGCCGCCGGAGCTCGGGAGGCGCATGTCGGACGGGCACGGATAGCCCGCCCGGTACATCGCCCAAGCTTCGTTTCGGCGAATGTGGCGGCGGCGTCGTCGTAGTTGGCCATCTGCTGCGTCTGATGAGAGCACGGGGAGAGAGGAGAGCGCCGAGGAGGGAGGACGAGGGAGCAGAGAGGTGGAAGAATGGGGAGAGCGACGAGCGGCGGGGGGTTTTTGTAGCCTGCCGGGCATTTACTACGCCGCGTCCCCTCGCTGCCGCCCGCCACGCCATTACGTCGGCAGCCTTTGAACGGGCGCATGCACTGGGCGGCCTCCACGCCATAAACGCCGGCAGCCTTTAACCGACGCGGGAGCCGAGAAGATGATCACGGGGGTTTCTGTTCCCTCGTTTTTTTCGCCGCGTCACTGACAGAGCTGGCCCGCGTGGGCTGCACCGCAGTTTCGCCCCCCAAGCCGAACCCAGCAGGCTGGGTTTGGCTTGGGTGCCACGGCGCGAAATAGCGCCGTTTCGAAGCTATTTGGGCTTCTGGGGGGGCGACTGGTGCGAAAACGGCGCTATTCGCCGCTTCCGGCGTTAAAAAGGCCGCCTGGGGGGGCTCTGGGGGGGGGGGCGACAGGAGATGCCCTAAGATAATTCTAAGGATAGCGCTGGGCGTCCCCGGGGGAACGAAATTTTTCATCCCCCGGATCCCCACGCTGACACGTGTCCCATTTTGTCTAAATCTCATATTTACTCTGTGTAGCAAAAAATTACCCCGCTTTTGCTCCTATGTAGCAAAAAACTACCCTAACACAACCAAGCACCTAGTTCCACATTGCTACCCCCTTTCGACGCCGTTACCGCGTGTTTCCGTATGAGTCCGGTATTTCTCCAACGGGTCTAGGGTTTCACCGGAGGGGTGGGGGCTACAGACCGTCTGGATCACAACACAAGCTAGGGATGCCATACCATGTTATTATAGGTGTGTTGTGTGCTTTGTATGGCAAATATTTCACTCCGGGGTGTGGGCCGCGTCACCGGCATCCACTTCTCTCTCCTGAGTTTACATGCGCTTATAGGGTGAAACACCCGTATCAGACGAAACATCGTGAATCTTCAGAAGAGGTGGGTTCCACCTTGATGTTTTGGGTTTCTATGGCCTACCCTAACACAACCAAGCAACTAGTTCCACATTGCTACCCCATTTCGACGCCGTTACCGCGTGTTTCCGTATAACTCCGGTATTTCTCCACCGGGTCTGGTTTCACCGGAGGGGGGGCTACGGAGCGTCTGGATCCCAACACAAGCTAGGGGGTGCCATACCATGTTATTATAGGTGTGTTGTGTGCTTTGGATGGCAAATATTTTATTCCGGGGTGTGACCTGCTTCACCGGTATCCACTTCTCTCTCGTGATTTTACACGTGCTTATAGGCTAAAACTCCCGTATCGGACGAAACGTCGTGAATCTTCCGAAGAGGAGGGTTCTACCTTTTTGTTTTGGGTTCCCTTGTGATACCCTAACACAACCAAGTACCTAGTTCCACATTGGTACCCCTTTCGACGCCGTTACCGCGTGTTTCCGTATGAGTCCGGTATTTCTCCAACGGGTCTAGGGTTTCAGCGGGGGGGGGGGGGGCTACAGAGCGTCTGGATCACAACACAAGCTAGGGGGTGCCATACCATGTTATTATAGGTGTGTTGTGTGCTTTGTATGGCAAAGATTTCACTCCGGGGTGTGGGCCGCTTCACCGGCATCCACTTCTCTCTCCTGAGTTTACATGCGCTTATAGGCTGAAACTCCCGTATCGGACGAAACATAGTGAATCTTCAGAAGACGTGGGTTCTACCTTGTTGTTTTGGGTTTCTATGGCCTACCCTAACACAACCAAGCAACTAGTTCCACATTTCTACCCCCTTTCGACGCCGTTACCGCGTGTTTCCGTATAAGTCCGGTATTTCTCCACCGGGTCGAGGGTTTCACCGGAGGGGGGGCTACGGAGCATCTGGATCCCAGCACAAGCTAGGGGTGACATACCATGTTATTATAGGTGTGTTGTGTGTTTTGTATGGCAAATATTTCACTCCGGGGTGTGACCCGCTTCACCGGTATCCACTTCTCTCTCGTAAGTTTACACGCGCTTATAGGCTGAAACTCCCGTATCGGATGAAACGTCGTGAATCTTCCGAAGAGGTGGGTTATACATTTTTGTTTTGGGTTCCCTTGGGCTACCCTAATACAACCAAGCAACTATTTCCACATTGCTACCCCCTTCTGACGGCGTTACCGCGTGTTTCCGTATAAGTCCGGTATTACGCCAGCGGGTCTAGGGTTTCACCGGAGGGGGGGGGGCTACGGAGCGTCTGGATCCCAACACAAGCTAGGGGGTGCCAGGTGTGTTGTGTGCTTTGGATGGCAAATATTTCTCTCCGGGGTGTCGGCCGCTTCACCGGCATCCACTTCTCTCTCCTGAGTTTACATGCGCTTATAGGCTGAACTCCCGTATCGGACGTAACATCGTGAATCTTCAGAAGAGGTGGGTTCTACCTTGTTGTTTTGGGTTTCTATGGAATACCCTATCACAACCAAGCAACTAGTTCCACATTGCTACCCCCTTTCGACGCCGTTCCCGCGTGTTTCCGTATAAGTCCGGTATTTCTCCACCGGGTCTAGGGTTTCACCGGAGGGGGGCTACGGAGCGTCTGGATCCCAGCACAAGCTAGGGGGTGACATACCATGTTATTATAGTTGTGTTGTGTGCTTTGAATGGCAAAGATTTCACTCCGGGGTGTGACCCGCTTCACCGGTATCCACTTCTCTTTCGTGAGTTTACACGCGCTTATAGGCTGAAACTCCCGTAGCGGATGAAACGTCGTGAATCTTCCGAAGAGGTGTGTTATACCTTTTTGTTTTGGGTTCCCTTGGGCTACCCTAACACAACCAAGCAACTAGTTCCACATTGCTACCCCCTTCCGACGCCGTTACCGCGTGTTTCCTTATAAGTTGGCTATTTCTCTAGTGGGTCTAGGGTTTCACCGGAGGGGGGGCTCCAGAGCGTCTGGATCCCAACACAAGCTAGGGGGTGCCATACCATGTTATTATAGGTGTGTTGTGTTCTTTTGATGGAAAATATTTCACTCCGGGGTGTGACCCGCTTCACCGGTATCCACTTCTCTCTCGTGAGTTTACACACACTAATAGGCTGAAACTCCCGTATCGGATGAAACGTCGTGAATCTTTCGAAGAGGTGGGTTATACCTTTTTGTTTTGGGTTCCCTTGGGCTACCCTAAAACAACAAAGCAACTCTTTCCACATTGCTACCCCCTTCCGACGCCGTTACCGCGTGTTTCCGTATAAGTCCTGTATTTCTCCAGCAGGTCTAGGGTTTCACCGGAGGGGGGCTACGGAGCGTATGAATACCAACACAATCTAGGGGGTTCCATACCATGTTATTATAGGTGTGCTGTTTGCATTGTATGGAAAAGATTTCACTCCGGGGTGTGGGCCGCTTCACTGGCATCCACTTCTCTCACGTGAGTTTACATGCGCTTGTAGGCTGAAACTCCCGTATCGGACGAAACATCGTGAATCTTTAGAAGAGGTGGGTTCTAACTTGTTGTTTTGGGTTGCTATGGCCTACCCTAACACAACCAAGCAACTAGTTCCACATTGCTACCCCCTTTCGACGCCGTTACCGCGTGTTTCCGTATAAGTCCGGTATTTCTCCAGCGGGTCTAGGGTTTCACCCGAGGGGGGCTACGGAGCGTCTGGATCCCAACACAAGCTATGGGGTGCCATACCATGTTATTATAGGTGCGTTGTGTGCTTTGGATGGCAACGATTTTATTCTTTGGTGTGACCCGCTTCACCGGTATCCACTTCTCTCTCGTGAGTTTACACGTGCTTATAGGCTGAAACTCCCGTATCGGACGAAACGTCGTGAATCTTCCGAAGAGGTGGATTCTACCTTTTTGTTTTGGGTTCCCTTGGGCTACCCTAACAGAACCAAGCACCTAGTTCCACATTGCTACCCTCTTTCGACGCCGTTACCGCGTGTTTCCGTATGAGTTCGGTATTTCTCCAACGGGTCTAGGGTTTCACCGGAGGGAAGGGGGCTATAGAGCGTCTGGATCACAAAACAAGCTAGAGGATGCCATAACATGTTATTATAGGTGTGTTGTGTGCTTTGTATGGCAAAGATTTCACTCCGGGGTGTGGGCCGCTTCACCGACATCCACTTCTCTCTCCTGAGTTTACATGCGCTTATAGGATGAAACTCCCGTATCAGACGAAACATCGTGAATCTTCAGAAGAGGTGGGTTCTACCTTGTTGTTTTAGGTTTCTATGGCCTACCCTAACACAACCAAGCAACTAGTTCCACATTGCTACCCCCTTTCGACGCCGTTACCGCGTGTTTCCGTATAAGTCCGGTATTTCTCCACCGGGCTAGGGTTTCACCGGAGGGGGAGGGGGGGCTATGGAGCGTCTGGATCCCAGCACAAGCTAGGGGGTGACATACCATGGTATTATAGGTGTATTGTGTGCTTTGGATGGCAAAGATTTCACTTCGGGGTGTGACCCGCTTCACCGGTATCCATTTCTCTCTCGTGAGTCCGTATCGGATGAAACGTTGTGAATCTTCCGAAGAGGTGGGTTATACCTTTTTGTTTTGGATTCCACTGGGCTACTCTAACACAACCAAGCAACTAGTTCCACATTGCTACCCCCTTCCGACGCCGTTACCGCGTGTTTCCGTATAAGTCCGGTATTTCTCCAGCGGGTCTAGGGTTTCACCAGAGGGGGGGGGAGGGCTACGGAGCGTCTGGATCCCAGCACAAGCTAGGGGGTGACATACCATGTTATGATAGGTGTGTTGTTTGCTTTGGATGGCAAATATTTCACTCCGGGGTGTGACCCGCTTCACCGGTATCCAATTCTCTCTCGTGAGTTTACACACGCTCATAGGCTGAAACTCCCGTATCGGATGAAACATCGTGAATCTTTCGAAGAGGTGGGTTATACCTTTTTGTTTTGGGTTCCCTTGGGCTACCCTAACACAACAAAGAAACTAGTTCCACATTTCTACCCCCTTCCGACGCCGTTACCGCGTGTTTCCGTATAAGTCCGGTATTTCTCCAGCGGGTCTAGGGTTTCACCGGAGGGGGGGCTACGGAGCGTCTGAATCCCAACACAATCTAGGTGGTTCCATACCATGTTATTATAGGTGTGTTGTTTGCATTGTATGGAAAATATTTCACTCCGGGGTGTGGGCCGCTTCACTGGCATCCACTTCTCTCACGTGAGTTTACATGCGCTTGTAGGCTGAAACTCCCGTATCGGACGAAACATCGTGAATCTTTAGAAGAGGTGGGTTCTAACTTGTTGTTTTGGGTTGCTATGGCCTACCAAAACACAACCAAGCAACTAGTTCCACATTGCTACCCCTTTTCGACGCCGTTACCGCGTGTTTCCGTATAAGTCCGGTATTTCTCCAGCGGGTCTAGGGTTTCACCCGAGGGGGGCTACAGAGCGTCTGGATCCCAACACAAGCTATGGGGTGCCATACCATGTTATTATAGGTGCGTTGTGTGCTTTGGATGGCAACGATTTTATTCTGTGGTGTGACCCGCTTCACCGGTATCCACTTCTCTCTCGTGAGTTTACACGTGCTTATAGGTTGAAACTCCCGTATCGGACGAAACGTCGTGAATCTTCCGAAGAGGTGGATTCTACCTTTTTGTTTTGGGTTCCCTTGGGCTACCCTAACAGAACCAAGCACCTAGTTCCACATTTCTACCCTCTTTCGACGCCGTTACCGCGTGTTTCCGTATGAGTTTGGTATTTCTCCAACATGTCTAGGGTTTCACCGGAGGGAAGGGCACTATAGAGTGTCTGGATCACAAAACAAGCTAGCGGATGCCATAACATGTTATTATAGGTGTGTTGTGTGCTTTGTATGGCAAAGATTTCACTCCGGGGTGTGGGCCGCTTCACCGACATCCACTTCTCTCTCCTGAGTTTACATGCGCTTATAGGCTGAAACTCCCGTATCAGACGAAACATCGTGAATCTTCAGAAGAGGTGGGTTCTACCTTGTTGTTTTAGGTTTCTATGGCCTACCCTAGCACAACCAAGAAACTAGTTCCACATTGATACCCCCTTTCGACGCCGTTACCGCGTGTTTCCGTATAAGTCCGGTATTTCTCCACCGGGTCTAGGGTTTCACCGGACGTGGGGGGGGGGGGCTACGGAGGTCTGGATCCCAGCACAAGCTAGGGGGTGACATACCATGTTATTATAGGTGTGTTGTGTGCTTTGGATGGCAAATATTTCACTCCGGGGTGTGACCCGCTTCACCGGTATCCATTTCTCTCTCGTGAGTCCGTATTGGATGAAACGTCGTGAATCTTCCGAAGAGGTGGGTTATACCTTTTTGTTTTGGGTTCCATTGGGCTACTCTAACACAACCAAGCAACTAGTTCCACATTTCTACCCCCTTCCGACGCCGTTACCGCGTGTTTCCGTATAAGTCCGGTATTTCTCCAGCGGGTCTAGGGTTTCACCGGAGGGGGGGCTACGGAGCGTCTGGATCCCAACACAAGCTAGGGGGTGCCATACCATGTTATTATAGGTGTGTTGTGTGCTTTGGATGGAAAAGATTTCACTCCGGGGTGTGGGCCGCTTCACCGGCATCCACTTCTCTCTCCCGAGTTTACATGCGCTTATAGGCTGAAACTCCCGAATCGGACGAAACATCGTGAATCTTCAGAAGAGGTGGGTTCTACCTTGTTGTTTTAGGTTTCTATGGCCTACCCTAGCACAACCAAGCAACTAGTTCCACATTGATACCCCCTTTCGACGCCGTTACCGCGTGTTTCCGTATAAGTCCGGTATTTCTCCACCGGGTCTAGGGTTTCACCGGACGTGGGGGGGGGGCTACGGAGGTCTGGATCCCAGCACAAGCTAGGGGGTGACATACCATGTTATTATAGGTGTGTTGTGTGCTTTGGATGGCAAATATTTCACTCCGGGGTGTGACCCGCTTCACCGGTATCCATTTCTCTCTCGTGAGTCCGTATTGGATGAAACGTCGTGAATCTTCCGAAGAGGTGGGTTATACCTTTTTGTTTTGGGTTCCATTGGGCTACTCTAACACAACCAAGCAACTAGTTCCAAATTTCTACCCCCTTCCGACGCCGTTACCGCGTGTTTCCGTATAAGTCCGGTATTTCTCCATCAGGTATAGGGTTTCACCAGAGGGGGGGCTACGGAGCGTCTGGATCCCAACACAAGCTAGGTGGTGCCATGCCATGTTATTATAGGTGTGTTGTGTGCTTTGGATGACAAATACTTCACTCTGGGGTGTTGGCCGCTTCACCGGTATCCACTTCTCTCTCGTGAGTTTACATGCACTACAACAAATGTGATAATGTGTGACGCACATTCTGTGACGATTTAGTGAAAATACGTCAGGGAATCATCTTAATTTCACAAAATGTGAAGTTTTTTAACTAAATCGTCATAGAATGAGCGTCACATATTATCCCATTTGTTGCGCTTATAGGCTGAAACTCCCGTATCGGACGAAACATCGTGAATCTTTAGAAGAGGTTGGTTCTACCTTGTTGTTTTGAGTTTCTATGGCCTACCCTAATACAACCAAGCAACTAGTTCCACATTGCTACCCCCGTTCGACGCCGTTACTACGTGTTTCCGTATAAGTCCGGTATTTCTCCAGCGTGTCTAGGGTTTCACCGGAGGGGGGCTACGGAGCGTCTGGATCCCAGCACAAGCTAGGGGCTGCCATACCATATTATTATAGGGGGTGACATAGAATATTTATAATCCCCCGAAATTAGCGAGAATAATGAATAGAATATTTCAAATAAAATTATTAAAGAGAAGAATTTTTATGTTTTCTTGAAACCACTGAGAAACATTATAGAAATTATGTTTCACTTTATAATAAATAAAATAAAATTTTCTTGTATTAATATTACAAAGAACAATATACATATAACAAAGAGTAATTTTCACTACATGATTTTTTTTTTAAAGTACATGTGCCGACGGCTAAGCCGTCGGCGTAGGGTTCCGGACGAAAAAAATAAAAAAACCTGTGCCGTCGGCATAGGATATTAGGTATACACGGGCAGGGGCCACCCGTTGACCCCCACCCGCGCATCTCCCCGCAGCCGCCGCCCTCCCTTCCCGTCGATCTCCCCCGTCCGCGCACGGCGCCTCCGCCGCCCTCTCCCTTCCCCGCCGCCGCCCACACCGTCGCCGCCCCCTTGGGCCCTCCTCCTCCCCCCTCTGCAGGCCACCGCCGCCGCCGCGCGTCCTCTCACGCCACCGCCACTGCGCCCCCGACGCCGTCGCCGTCTCCCTGCCCCGCCACCCACCTGCGCCGCCTCTGCCTCTCCTCCAACGTCGCCGCTGCTGCTGCTCCCCCTCCCAGCTGCCTCCCCCACCACAGCGCAGCTCCTCCAACCGAGGTGAGCTAGCACCATTTTTTTCTTGTTTTTTTTATTGCTAGGTGTTAGATGGTATTTAGATAATTTAGGTTAGATGTTAGATAATTTAAGTTAGTGTTAATTAGAATTTAGGTTAGTTACAAAATTAGTATTAGAGGTTAGAAAATAATTTTAGGGTTAGCGTAGGTGGCGGTGACGGTGGCGATGTCGCGTGCCGGTGGTGATGTCGCGCGCCGGTGGTGATGCCACCGGTGGAGATGCCGCACACCGGTGGAGATGTCGCGCATCGGTGGAGATGGTTTTGGTGGTGATGTCTCGCGCCGGTGGTGATGCCGCCGGAGGAGATGCCGGTGGAGATGTCGCGCACCGTTGGATATGTCGCGCGCCATTGTCGTTCCCGGTGGTCGGTGTCAATGGCGCGCCCGGTGGTTGGTGGCGAGGGTGGGCGCCGGTGGTCGGTGGCGAGGGCGGCGCCGGTGGTCGCTGTCGTTGGCGCGCCCCGGTTGTGAAAAATGCTACAATTTGAAAATTTTAATGCAATTTCGTAAAAATTGTTGGAATTTGTTAATGAATGTTCATCGTGGCTTTTCAGATGGCGTAGGTCCAGCCACCCACAGCCGTGGTCTTATCGAGCTTCTTCAGCGGGTCCAGGCCGGCGCGTCATCGACATTTTCTCCCTCGCTGCAGATGACAACATACGGCTTCGCACCTACGCCGTGCATAGCAATGAGCGGACCATCTTCGTCAGCATCCAAGGGGTGGACCATGCTGCCACCTTCAGCTTTGACACAAGAGACACTGTGATTGACAACGGTGAAGGTGGGTGGAAGCACCATGGGCAGTGGAAGATGCCGTTTGACGGCCGCGCTTACTTTGTCCCTGAGTTGGATGCCTGGGTCGGGCTTTCCGCGCACCTCGACACCGTTTGCCACATCTGCTCATGTGATGAGGTCTCTACCAGCTCCGACGCAAGCCACCCGCACGACCTGGCCATGAAGCTGTGCAAGGAGAAGCTGTTCAGCGAGGTCCCGGGCGAGAGGCACATAGGTGCCACCCTGGTCTATATGGGTGGTCATGCCACCGAATTCTGCCTCCTCGAGGGCATCTGCATCCTCCTCCAGAGCATCCGTCATTTTTGTCGATGAGTTGAATGAGACTGACTCTGATGAGTCGAACGATTACTCTGCCGGTGAGGTGCATGAGACTGATTCTGATGAGGTGAATGAGTACTCAGTTGACGACGAGGCGGCGAAAGAGGAGGAGCAAGCTCAGAAGCGCTTTTTCTTGCGATTGACGACCTTCTCACTCAGGTATGCCAAGAGTGGAGACCTGACAACCGGCAACAGCCAGCGGGTTCGGTACTACAGCGTGCCTCCACAAGTTACCGATTCAATGCTCAAGTATCCTGTGGCATTCTGGATGTAAGAACCATGCATGATATGCCATAGTGTATCAGGATAGTATTTCCATGATGTTAACCTAGCGTGCATGTCAAGATATGCTCTTCTGAGAACGATTGCAGACTAGGATTTTGAGACTGCTGCTGTTTTGTCCAGTCTTTTAACATGTACTGCTATGAAGTTGGCTTAGCTTTTCATTGGATTGCCATCTGTAAGCATGTGCAATTGAAATTATTTTTTTCGTTCATGTCCATTTGTTGATACATAAACCCAATTTAAATCTGCCTTTAAAGTAGGTTAGTCCCCACTACAAATTTTGATTATACTCCCCTCTGCTTTCCCAAAACAGAGGTTTTTTTTTAGGTATCTTGTACCCCACCTTGGCAGCAGAGCAAGCCCACGAAACTCCTTTCTAAACCATATTCAGAGAAAGATAATATAAAAATACTGCATCTAGCATTTTTCATACTTGAAATCAATAGTTTCATGCCGATTTTTTTCCTTCACCCACTTATGAACAGTAGCATAGACCACTAAGCTACCAGAATCAGCCACCATGAACACCCCAAATCACAGGACATTGCCAACAACAGGAAGACCCAAATGCTGCTCACAAACACACACAAGAAATAAAGAGAATCCAACACTGAGGAGAGAGAAGATTAAAACACTGAAGGAAATTCATCCTAGGTGCCAGGGAAAATACTGCCGATGCGTCTTACACAAATAGCAAGATGAATGAGCCAACGCCCAGCAGCGAGGAGCTGACTAAAAAGAGGAAGATATGCTCACAAAGAAATCCATTATTTTATTTTTTTTGGAAATGGGTAATCCCTGCCTCTGCATCGGAGTGATGCATACGGCATTTTATTAATCGAACAGGAGTATCAAAGTTTACAAAAAGTGCCAAAAACATCCAGGTGGGCTACATCTCAGCCACTCTGGTTACTCGAATGAAAAACACACGAAATTGTGAAAACTACGACGCACAGAGACGTCGATCATGCTGCCACCCATGGGAGTATAGGATAGCACGAACCACCGCCAAAATACGGTTGCAGCCAGCTTCCATAAAGGGACGCTGCACCTGCGGGAGTAGGAGGGAGCATGTAGCAATCCAGTAAGTAGCCTTGTGGACAACCTGTAGAAAGTGAATAGAATCAATCTTGTTAAAGATCACGTCGTTCCGACATGTCCAAATAGCCCAAATAAACGCACAGACGCCAATACGTATACGTTTTATAACGCTCTTAGGTAAATCATTAAGCCGTGAACCAAACATGTGATCTATACTGACTGGTGGTTTGATGTTGAAAGTAAATTGGAGCAGTCTCCAAATTTTTCTAGCAAAAGGGCATAATATGAATAAATGTTCTACTGTTTCATCATGATTACAGAAAGCACATTTTTTAGACCCCACCCAATTTCTTCTGATCAAATTATCTTTAGTTAAAATCACCTTGCTATTAACAAACCACATGAAAATCTTGACCTTTAGAGGTATCTTCATTTTCCATAGATATTTTTGTAGGAAGGGGGTATGGCCATTCAAACAATCAGCATACATAGATCTAACCGAAAACAAACCATCAGCTGTTAAAGCCCATCGAAAAGAGTCAACTTCGGTTGTCAATTGGACCAACATTAGACTCTGTACTAGTTTGAGCCATTCCACCCATTTGGTGCCAATCAGGCTACGTCGAAATTGTATATTAATAGGAGGAGCATTAGACATGACCTCTGCCACAAGAACATTCTTGTTTCGAACAATGTTATATAACCCCGGATATTCAAAAGCCAAAGGTCTATCTCCCAACCATGTGTCTTCCCAAAACCGAGTGCATTGGCCATTACCAACCACAAATTTCCCTCGGCTGAAAAAATCCTCCCTAACCTTCATGACACCCCTCCAAAATGGAGAATCAGTAGGTTTGGATTTCACCTGGGCTACAGTTTTGCCGCATAGGTATTTATTAGTGATTAACTCCTGCCATACCCCTTCCTCATTCAACAATTTGAAAAGCCATTTGCTTAACAAGCATTTGTTTTTAGTATCTAATAGTTCTATTCCTAAACCCCCCTGATCTTTTGGTCTACAAATGATATTCCAACGAGTGAGCCTATATTTCTTTTTCTGACTGTAACTTTGCCAGAAAAAACGGATTCTAAAAAAGTCCAACCTCTTCCTGACCCCCACTGGGATTTCAAAAAAGGATAACAAGAACATAGGAAGGCTCGAGAGGACAGAATTGATCAATATCAACCTATCTCCATAAGATAATAATTTCCCAGCCCAACAAGCTAGCTTTTTCTCGAATCGATCCTCTACTACCTTCCATTCCTTATTGAGCAATCTTCTAAAATGAATAGGTATTCCTAGATATTTGAACGGAAGAGAACCCACCTCACATCCAAAGATATGTCGATAGTCATCCTGGTGTTCAGCAGCTTTGCCAAAACAAAAAATTTCACTCTTATGAAAATTAATCTTAAGGCCAGATAACTGTTCGAATAAAGACAAGATCAGCTTCATATTAACCGCCTTGTCTACATCGTGTTCTAGGAATAAGACTCTATCATCTGCATATTGAAGAATGGAAACCCCCCTTCTACCAAATGTGGAATAAGGCTTCCAACCTGACCATCTTCTTGTGCGCGATTAATAAGAATTGCCAACATATCAGCAACCAGATTAAACAGAATAGGTGACAAGGGATCTCCCTGTCTAAGACCTTTTAACGTTTGAAAATAATGACCAATGTCATCATTAACTCGAATACCAACACTTCCGCCTTGTACAAATCTCGCCACCCAATCACACCATTTTGCATCAAACCCTTTCATACGCAAAACTTGCTGTAGAAAGGACCAGTTTACTTTATCGTATGCTTTTTCAAAATCAATTTTGAACAGCACCCCATCTAATTTCTTAGCATGTAACTCATGAATAGTTTCATGTAAGATCACAACCCCCTCTAGAATATTCCTCCCTGGCAGAAAAGCTGACTGTGTAGGTCTAATGATTCTCTGTGCAATAGAGGTGACTCTATTAGTACCTACTTTAGTGAAAATTTTGAAGCTAACATTGAGAAGACAGATGGGTCTATATTGCTCAATTCTACATGCATTCTCTCGCTTGGGAAGTAATGTAATCACTCCATAGTTCAACCTGAATAGAGGAAGATCACCTTCCTGTAACTGGTTAAACATAGCCATAAGATCAGGCTTTAGCAAATGCCAAAATCTCTGGTAAAATTCCGCAGGGAACCCATCTGGTCCCGGCGCTTTATTATGCTCCATCTGAGTAATCGCATCAAACACCTCCTTTTCAGTAAAATTCGATGTAAGAATATCATTCTCCACATTAGAGACTTGAGTAATATCCTCATTCTCCGATTCAATCAAGGAAAAATGATTTAAATTGGAGGGACCAAACAATTTTTTGTAGAAATTTGTAATGAATGTTCTTAAATTAGTCTCTCCCACAATAGTTCCCTCATCCTGTTCTAATTGAATAATTTTCTTCTTTCGATGCTTGCCATTTGCAATCAAATGGAAGTATTTGGTATTCTCACCACCCTCCTGAATGTGTTTGACTTTCGCTCTCTGAGCCCATTTGGCTTCCTCTACCCGTCTTAGTTTAGCCAATGCTTCATCCGAGGTTCTTTTCAAAGCTAACTCCTCTACAGTTAGTGGAATAGTTTCAGCTTTGATGTCCAACTCATCAATGAGTCTCTCTAACCTTTCTTTTTCTTTTTTATACTCCCCACTGAGATTTTTCGCCCAACCCCTTAAAAATTGACGCAAATGTCTAATTTTAAGTTGCCACGTTTCAACTGGGGTAGATCCCTCTCCACAAGAGGACCATTCCCTAGCTATCAAATCTGAGAATCCTTCTTTCCGAAGCCAAGAAAGCTCAAAAGAGAAATGAGACATGTTTCCTAAATGCGCCTGTTGACCAAAGTCAATCACCAATGGTGTGTGATCAGATCCAGTACGGGCCATTGCATCTACCGAAACTAAAGGAAATTTTTGCTCCCACTCAATACTAGCCAAATACCTATCAAGCTTCTCATAAGTTGGAATTGGACGTCTACTTGCCCACGTATATTGTCTACCCGAAAGCTCAAGATCCTTCAAGTTAAGACTCTCAATTATCGCATTAAAAATGAATGGCCATCGCGCATTAAAATTATCATTGTTCTTATCTTCTTTTCGCCTAATGATATTAAAATCTCCTCCCAATAACATAGGTCTATCCTCGTTATCACAAGTACGAACTAATTCCGCTAAAAAATCTGGTTTCAAATTATCCTGGGCCGCCCCATAAACCACTATAAGAGACCATAAGAAAGCATCCATCTTATTCTTGACACGTAATTTGACACAAAAATCCCCCGCTACAACGTCCTGGACCACAAACTCTGATTGATCAAGTCCCACCAGAATCCCCCCCGATCTCCCCCTTGGAGGAAGACAATACCACATATATTCCTTCCCTCCCGCAAGATTCTTTAAAAAAGGAACCGCAAAAGAAGACCTACCCGTCTCCAAAATAGCCAGAAAACTCAAACCTAAATCTCGAACAGACTCCTTAACAAAGAAGTGTTTCGCAGAATCCCCAAAACCATCACTATTCCATATCATGCCCTTCATTTAAAAATTTTGTTTAACTTTTCCAACCTAGCACTACGACGCTTAATCGAATGGCCATTGCCACCTTTAGCCTTTCTTACAGGTTTCTGTTGCGTTAACAAAATCTCAGCAGTCAGATCCATTTGATCTGTTGGAGGCTCATTATCCTCGTTGCCAAGATCTTCAGACAAATTAGAGGCATTTTTTAAAACCAAACTTTGGGTGTCAGCATCAATTGCCACCGAAAGTGAATTACTTAAATAGGTAATAGATCTTTCCTCTTGTACTGTTTTTAATAACTTAACCGATTCATTGATCTGATCCTGAGACCCACCCAGAGAAACTCCTAACCTAGATGCCCTAGCAACTATTTCATCATTTGGTACAGAAAGAAAAGACAATTTTCTATTAACTGTGGTACCTGGTGAATAGATATCAGACCGACGCTGCGCCAAAGAAGAAGCCCTCTCCATCTGCGTCGCATCAGCATTTGGTTGCGAGCGAATCCTAGGACTGGACCGAATCCCGGAAGAGTTTGGATTATCAATTCCTCCAAACGCAATCAGATCATCCAAATTAGCAACCGAGCCTCCTTCCACCCCATTCTGTTCTGCAACACGAGAAGGGGACACAACATCTTGTGTCTTCCGCTTGGGTTTAGAAGGACTAGCTGCAGAAGAAAATGCCAGTACCCCATCTTTATCAAAACGAGTAGGTGGACAGTGATCATCAATCGGTACATGTTTATCAAAATCAATAGAAACACACTGAGACTTACGTGGTGAAGAAGCCATATGCTTCCCAGGCACACCTTGATCAACATCAGTTTGTTCCTCGAGCAATACAGAACGAATCTCCAAGGTAGCAGCTGCCTGCGTCTTGAATACAGGAGGCATCGCTGCGGGCTGCCGTGGCGTCAAAATCGCACGGGGGCAGGCTGCCGTAGGCTCAGCGGCAGCAAAAACCGATGGTTTCTCTGCCACGGCAGGAGAACCACTCGTTTTCTGCCGTGATCTCACACCAGGTCCTGCCGTTGTAACCCCAACTGGAGAATCCGAAAAGCACGGCTGTGGTACCCATGTACTAATCCCCGCAGCCTTGTTAGATGGAATCGATGAGTCAATCTCATCACCACTCTACTTAGAAAGAAAACACGTATTATTCAACTGAGTAAATTTAACAGGAGTACATAAAGACCCAGCACTCGAACACAAAGCCAATGCTTCGTAGTTAAATACCTTGGAGCTAACATAATTGGAAGGCGAAAAATAAAGATCACGTCCTCTCTGCAATGCCTTCCTCTCCTCAGCGAGTATACTAGCCACCGCAGACCGAGATCCTCCAATAGAAGATAAATCAAACTTCGAAACAGGTTCTCCATTGAGAACTTTAGTAGCAATCTCTACTGATTTTGCAACCTGGGGTGAGAAGAACACCCCTGCTGATTGTTTGGTACCTCCATGATCACCAACAGAGGTGGAAACATTCTGTTTTCCATTACCATTAGGCACACTAGCACTCTCAACATTAGGGACTGGAATATTTGATACATCCATGTCCTTATGCAGATCATCCTCCTCTCTTCCTCCCTCATCATCCCTGTCCCCATCATTTTTATCAGAGACCATATCCACATCTTGCACTGGTTCCACTGTTTCCCTCTCAAATCTAAGGTAGTAAAAGCCATCTTTGATAAATATAGGCAGTTGCTTAGGAATTTTAGTGTGATCAATGCAACCAATAAAAATCCTAAGAACTCCATGCTCTCTGGTGTGCTTCATATCTACTTTGAAAGGTTTACCAAATAACGTGCCCAGACTCCACATTGCAAGGAAATCTCCTTTATATTGCGGTGGAATACCATGAACTCTCAACCAAAATTTGGGAATCATGATAGACGGCTGTTCTTTCGTATGCCAAGCTAACACTGTCAGTTCTGTTGTAGTACCAGGCACACGGAAAGGCCCAAAGTTAACCAACCTGTCTAACTCAGCCTTCGACGGAAATTGGACCTTATAAATATTTTGTCCAACTTGAAGAAGTTCCCATTGGAACTGATCCACGGGGACAACCCTCTGCAGCTGTCGAATAATTTGTGGAATCGACAACTCAGCCCCCACAACCGAAACAGACCCCAGACGAGTATTCACGGTTTTTGGACGATAGTTTTCTGTCAAAACAGCCTCATAGAAAGTCAAATCATCATGTGCGTGTCCATAAACAACAACATGTGGCTTGGTCATTTTCAACAAGTGGCAATCTTCCTCCAAATGGCCTGTTCCTTCACAGTAATCACATAAAAGGGTTGGACAATCTGCTAGCACGTGACCAGAGAAACCACACCTGAAACACTTTGCTCCTCTTTTATTCTTATCTGTCGTCAGCTGATCCGGATTGGAAGCAACAAGTTGCTGTGCAACAGGTATCAGATTTGCTGCAACATTAGAAACAGCAGCATCATCGGGTTGCACCACCCCTCCCTCAGACTGACTATTGCCACTAGCCGGCTCAGCCCTCGCTTTAGCTGTCACCACGGCTCGAGCAGCCCTGCTATTTGCCAAGCCAGATAGAGCACCCCTGGGAGCACCATTATTGCCATACCGATTGCCAATTCCACGGTTTGTAAACCTTCCTTGCACTCTGTTATTATTTGGCTGACGCTGCACATTAGCATCAAATCCAGACCCCGCATTAAACCTTCCTTGAGGCAAACCTCCAGCTTGACCAAACCCATTGGTCTGGTTGTTAAGATTAAAATTCACAGGGTTTGCATTGCCCTGAAAATTATCTCCTTGCCAATCTCCTCTACCAACGCCAAAATTCTGGTCGGATCTCTGCCCACCAGAAGCACTAGACCCACCGATCTCAAAATTATTGAAGTTCGGTTGAAAGTTACCCATGTTGTTGTCGTTCCCATTGAAGCGATCTTGTCCATTGTTGCCGAAACCCCTCCCCTGGCCCTGCTGATTGTAGCCACGGTTTTGATTATTGAAGCCGCCATTGCCCTGGCCTGTACCATTGCCATATCCACCACGAAAACCTCCACCATTGCCTAGGTTACCACGGCCTGCACCAAGAAATCCATTATTAAGGAAGCAAAGTGTCCAAACTGTGATGCTGCATTGGTGAACACAAGAGAATGCAATGAAGAGCTAAGTGGGATTAAACAGCGATTACAACAACAGATTTATGCTCCAGATGATTCAACAGTCGGGCAAAAATTGAGACTGCAACCAGGCTTATTTCATTACTCGACCATCCCAACATTTCTGGGAGAAAGTTTACAGAATGGTGTTGCCAATCCTTCCATTTTCAGTCTGGTACACACGGGCTCGCGGGAACGGCGGAGACGCCGGAGTGAGAGGCAGAATCTAGGTTTCACTGATCTTTTCCACCCCCTCGGTTTCTTCTTGCGATATCCGGGCAGCCCCAACGGCGTTGCTGGTCTTTTTCTGGCTTTCTCGATCGCATAAATGGGCCCAATAAACGACCAGTGAGCTAGTGCACGAGAAGTCAAGAGCTAGTGTCTGTCTTTCTTTTCTTCTTTCCGATTTATTTTTCATATTTTAGTTTCTTTTTTTCTCTACCTTAAAAATGCACTTATTATAAAACATGCGTGCAAAACTAATTTTGTTTTAATAACCTTGTAAATACTTTCTTGACATGTATTTAAAAATTGATTTATGTGTATTCTGCGAACATGTTCATGGTGTTTGCGAAAATGATCACACCAAGTTTAAAAATGTTCAAGTTTCAGTCGTGTTCTACATAGAACTAGCTCTATAACCAATGCTTACAATTTTTTATCCAATAGCTACTACTGGGTGTCAGATCCACAAATATTAGAGTCTCCCTCTCCAGATGATTGAACAGACGGGCAAAAATTGAGACTGCAACCAGGCTTATTTCATTGCTCGACCATCCCAACATTTCTAGGAGAAAGTTTACAGAATGGTGTTGCCAATCCTTCCATTTTCAGTCTGGTACCCACGGGCTCGCGGGGACAGCGGAGACGGCGGCGTGAGAGGCGGAATCTAGGTTTCCCTGATCTTTTTCAGTCTCCCTCGGTTTCTTCTTGCGATATCCGGGCAGCCCCAACTGCGCTGCTGGTCTTTTTCTGGCTTTCTCGATCGCATAAATGGGCCCAATAAACGACCAGTGAGTCGGTGCATGAGAAGTCGAGAGCTAGTGTATGTCTTTCTTTTCTTCTTTCCGACTTATTTTTCATATTTTAGTTTCTTTTTTTTCTCTACCTTAAAAATGCACTTATTATAAAACATGCGCGCAAAACTAATTTTGTTTTAATAGCCTTGTAAATACTTTTTTGACATGTATTTAAAAGTTGATTGCCATGTATTCTGCACGAAGGAGAAAATTATTTTTCATATATAATTGTTCAACAAGTTGCACGAAGGAGAAAATTATTTATCCGCAACTTATCCCTAATTTGGCTAGAAGTTATAGTCTCCGATTCACCCCCCTCTAGCCCATATCTATGGTCCTCATTTGGTTCACTTTAGTTGATATATATGGGAAAGCAACAGAAGAGGTCAAAGGTAACAAATATTCTGCATCTAGGCTATTAGTAGAATCGTGTAGATACATAAATTAGTTTATATTTGTAATTTTAATAGTAAATTCAAGGGTGAGGTGTTTTGGCTCTCGGGCTCACATGTTGCAGCCAAGATAAATTTTTTTTTGAAATAAAATAGTAAAAGATTACAAAACAAATTTGAAAAAATCCCAAAAACATATTTTTACTATATCCTTAAATCTCAAAATAAAATTTGAAAAATAAAATACTCCATCCGTATCGAAATGTAAGATGTTTTAGCTTTTTCGAGACAAAACGTAACTATACATGTTTTAGTGCAAAATGCATATGAATCGACACACTAAAACATTCTAGAAAACGCTAAAACATCTTATATTTTGATACGGAGGGAGTAGTTTATATGTTTGTTGGTATTTTTTTCATATTTTTTGAAATGTTTTTTCTTTGAAATTTTTAATAAGGAAGGAGCATTTGAGCTCCGAAGCCAATATGAATTTCTGGTGAATACCATTTTCTACTTCATACTAGTGCATGTGTGACAACAATTACCCCAAATAGTGCACATTAGTCCAAATTCCCATTTTAAAAACTATGTGTTTTTTTAGATGTGTGTCCATTGGGCAATGTATTGGCTGATGATTCAGGCTCGAGTATACTAGAAGGACGACGAGGAGTGGAACATATGCAGAATAGAAGGGTAGGCATGATCGTCGTCGACACCCTCCAAACCTTACACTTTGCTGCCGCCATCAAACTAACACGCCGGTCATATTCAATAGAACGGTAAAATACTTAAATAATGTAAAATCAGGTCGAAAGTCTTTTAAAAGGAGTATTTCGATAGAATGTCTACTAAATGTGTGTAATATGTGTCATAAATGAATAAAAACAAGAATTCACTCTAATTTTAACCTTGAGGCCCGGTAGAAAGATTTTGTTTCTTTGCTTTGACCAACAAATACCAAACTAAATTAAATAAGGACTTCAATCCGCTATCAACAGCACATGCATCAAGGCTAACCGTTTGTCTTTTAGCAATAATTTAAGAACCAAAATGCGGATGGATTTTTTTTTTCAAGCCATACAGATTTCACGTATACATACCTGTAGAAAAATAGCGACATAATTCATGGATGAACACACGGATATCGCGGCTGAATTGTATTAGAGTATAATACCTATTGAAATTGGAATTCTAGAGTTAGATATAGACTCGGTTTAAACTAGTACGACTTGACTTGTATTCAAATCCTCTACCCCTTTGCACGTACTTCTTTATATACCCCATACGAGGGCCAAATAAAAATAACAACAAATTAGTAGGGTTCAAGATTTTCCACAAAGTGAAGTTTTGGAGTTATAGAATGAGAGAGTTTCCTACCCTGTCATGCATGGGCAATAAGAGTTCTCTTTCGTGGTCATCAAAATTGTTTGCGAGCATTCTATCAGAAAATGGTAACCAACGAAATATATGATCGATAGACTATACAACATATAAAATTTATCCATCGTTGTTGATCTCAAAGACAACAACAAAAAAGGAACGACTCTGAGTTGATATAGTTGGAGGGATATCTTTGATTCAAGGTAAGTTCTGTCTCAAACCAGCATTACAAGCGATGGAATGTGAATAGATCTCTTCATAGTATTTCACCAGCGCTTATGCACACTCAATGCCTCCGTGGTCTCGATGTACGCGAACAGACGAGAAACATTTCCTCTTATACATGAAAATTCCCCGTTTTGATAGCATGAGTTATTGTGGACCACATTACCCTTGGGCTTGGACACGAAGTGTCGGGGCGGCTGAAGCTTGTATGAGAACAATTTCTGGTTTTCGCCCTCACGGGAGCGAACCATTAAGACGCAGTTGCCTTGAATGAAGTTTGGTCGTGCCAAGTGTGTTGATGGCCCGGACGGGGGAAGAGAATGTAAGCTGTGTTGATAGACCCATGTCTCTTCCTTTTTCGTGCGTTCAAGAATCCACACCTATAGAAAGAGATAAACATTTGCATGTCAAATAATAATCTTATTATATGCCAGTATGCATGTTAGACAAAGAAGAAAGGAAATACATGTGGATGTGGAGAGAGTACCTCGATTCTCCCAGGCTCATGCCCACAATTCATCTTGTAGCTGTCGTCCCTGGCTTCAACTGCAACGCTCAGCCTGCGCTGCACCTGGGTCAAGTGGCAGATGGGTTTGGCCCCGGCAGAATTGGGCAATGGCTTGGTGCAGGTCACCTCCTCGCTCTCGAGGTCAAAATACATAATTCTGTCCCATCTGTCGGTGACCCAGTAGGTCGCGCCATTTACGCTGACGATGCCAGCCTCAAGTTTGCACTTGGCGCCAGGGGCCGGAATCTCCCTCCAGGAGACCTCCCCAAGCGTGAAAACATGGAGCGTGTCCTTGGTCTTGAAGAAGCACGGGACGTGCACGACCTTGTACTGCCCCGTCGCGTGGTGGTACCCGAAGCTGTATGCCTGGTGCCAGCTTCTACCAGAGTGTCTCGTGTTGTGGCGCCTGAAGAGGCCGTCGCACGGGATCGGAGGGAGCTCGAGGATGTCGCCGGTGGACGGGTTGGCCAGGGTGATGGCGCCGCCAGGTTTGGTATTGTCGCACAGGCAGAGGAAGCCGTTGCAGACGCCGACCACCTCCTTGTGTTTGTAGACGTCCATGTCGTCAGGCCAGAGTTCTCGAGGTATGCAGGTCTTGGACGACGAGCCTAGGTCATCCAGGAGGTATGCTGACTCCGTGGTGACGACGAGCGGCACAGCTTCCCTGGACTGCTGCATCTCCGTCGTGCGCTGGTGGACGAGGTTGCGCCAGGTCCGGCAGACAAGGCGCAGCTGCCGGCGTGATGGCCATGGGAGCCGCTGCAGGATGTCCACCAGGAGGTCCGTGGGGATGTCCATGGCAACTACGGCGGCTCTCAGTCTCAGGTATGTTTGTTTGATCTTTGATGACGGATTTGTACCTGATTACTTGGAGCGGAATCGTAATCGCCAAGTTTTTACCGTCCGGAAACAAGATCAGAAACGGAAGCGATACGGAATCGTAATCAGAAAGTTTTTTTTTTTAAGGATACGTCCTGGACAGACGCATCGGTTTCATAGAAGAAGGGCTAAGCGGCCAAATACAACGCGTTCGGCACAGGCGCCGAGAACACAACCCTTACATAAGGGGACTACTCGCGAAACCTCCACTTTTCTACTGAACTTAGACTACTCCTAAATAGTCCGGCCGAACACCACAAACTTGCCTCGGCCTCTATCATCCTGATCACCTCCTCCACTGACGGTTGGTGCCCTTCAAAGACCATATTGTTTCTATGCCTCCACAGACACCAGCAAGTCAGGGTGATAGCCGTCCAGAGGTCTTTTTGCTTCGGCCCCAACCTTGATCTAGCCGGAAGCCAGATGGTCACCTTATCCTGCTGGTTTGGGATCCACTCGTCAAGGCCCCACTTGTGCAGAAGAGTCGCCCAGACCTGTCTTGCCAGGACGCATCCCAGCAGCAAGTGGTCAATATCTTCTCCTTGTTGGTCACACAAGGGGCAAGTCGTGGGGTGCGGGAGCCCTCTCCGTCCAAGCCTGTCGGCAGTCCAACACCTGTTCCTCAATGCCAGCCACATGAAGAATTTGCATTTGTTGGGCGCACGGGATCGCCAAACTTGCTCCGCTCTGGCCAGCCTTTTAGAACCCTCGAACATGGCGCGGTAGGCGGAGCGGGCCGAGAACCGCAGACTTGGTTCCCAGTTCCAACGGAACTCGTCATCCACGCCCTCCACGAGGGCCACGTTGGGAAGAAGATCAGCCAAGTTGAGGAGCTCTCGAAGCTCAACCTCAGCGAGGTCAGGGGGAACATCCTGTAACCATGCTCCCGCCAGGCCTTCTCTCACCCCGCGGGTTAACCGTGCACGTTTAAGGATCCTCTTCCATAAGTGGGGGGCCACGTGTCTAACTCTACCCTCTAGCAACCACCTATCAGTCCATAAGAAAGTGCTTGTCCCATCGCCAATCACAGAGGTCGTTCCTGCTTCAAAAAGGTGTGTCACAGTCTTGGGCACCTAAATGTTGAACTCACTCCACGGCTTTGTGGCCTCCGTCCGTTGGAGCCACATCCACTTGGCTCGCAACGCCTGGTTCAAAACTCTGAGGTTGGGAATACCGAGGCCACCAAGGTGTTTCGGCATGCAGACTCTCTCCCAAGCCACAAGACAATATCCACCATGGACGTCTTTCCTTCATTTCCACAAGAAGCCTCTGAGAATCTTGTCAATATCCGCAAAGTTTTTCGCTGGCAGATCAAGAGACATCATTGCAAAGATTGAGACAGTCGACAAAGTGGTTTTCACCAGCTCCAACCTTCCACATTTGTTCAGCAAGTTCGCCCTCCAACCCGGCAGGTGGCCAGCGATACTGTCCATGATATATTGCAACTGAGCGGCCGACAGTTTTTTTAGCGAGAGTGGCAGCCCGAGGTAGCGCAACGGGAAAGGCTGGATGGGGCACTATAACTCTAGCTCCACCAGCTCCCTTTCCCTGTCTCCACACCTGATCAAGTGAGCCGAGCACTTCTCCAGGTTAGCTCGTAGCCCCAAGGCCATACCAAAAGTCTCTAGGATCTCCGTAAAAACCTTGAAGTCCTGCACGGTCGGCCTCAGGAAGGTTACCACATCACGGCATAAATGGAAGTTATGTGTCTCAGGCCTAACTGTGCCAGCCGGGTCAGCAGTCCCATGTCTGTTGCCTTCTCAATCATGAGATGTAACACTTCCATTACCAAGATGAAAAGTTGCGGGGAGAGTGTGGGTCCCCTTGTCTCAGCCCACACCTATTGCCAATTTTGGAACCCGGCCAACCATTTAGCAAGACTCTCGTGGAGGAGGATGAGAGGAGAGCGCATATGATGGAAATCAGGGTGTCTCCAAGACCCATCTTCCTCAAGACTTCCAACAAAAAGGCCCAGCTGACCGTCTCAAAGGCCTTGGTTATGTCGAGCTTCAGAAGCACCGCTGGGGTGGCCGACCCATTCAGTTTCTTTGTCGTTTCCTTGACAGTCATAAAGTTATCATGAATGCAGCGTCCACGCACGAAGGCACTCTGATGCACACCCACCAACTGTGGGAGCACTGGTGCAATTTGGCAGGCCAGCACCTTGGCCACAAGCTTTGCAAAGCCATGGATAAGACTGATGCGGCGGAAATCCTTTGGCTCCTCAGCGCCTGCTTTCTTCGGAATAAGGGTGATGTATGCATGATTGACTGCTCCAAACCCCCGCATGTCCCGACGACCCAAGGAACTGAAAGCATTCATGACGTCTGCCTTTATGATGCTCCAACATGCCACGAAGAAGCTATTAGTGAAGCCATCCGGTCCAGGACATTTGTCAAGCGGCATTCCTTTGATAGCATTCCACACTTCCTCCTCAGTGAAGCCATCCTCAAGGTGATGTAGCTCTAACGAGGGAAGCTGCCGGAAATCCAAATCTACTGAGAAATCACGCTCCACTTCCACGCCTAGGATGTTATCATAAAACTCATCCAAGGCTTCAGCTTTATCTTCGTGGCTCGTTAATCTCTCCCCGTCCACCATGAGGTGTCCAATGAAATTTTCCCGCTTCCGATGACTAGCATGGGTGTGGAAGAATTTCGTGCAAGCGTCTCCATCACGCAGCCAGGAGATCCATGCCCTCTGTCTAGCCAACGACCTTTCCAGTGAGGCAAGCCCTAACAGTTTTCCTTTCAGTAGCTTTCGCAACGCTCTTTCCTCGGCCGAGAGAGCTCTGGATTCCATAGCCGCGTCCAGCCTCAGGATCACCTCATTTGCCAACAAAATCTGCAGCTTGATGTTCCCTATGAATTTGCTGCTCCAGCTGGCGAGCTTCTTGGCTGTTGCTCTCAGCTTGTTATCTAGGAACTTGAATGGGTTAGCTTCATGTTCCACCGAGGTCCACGCCCCACGTACCACGTCCATAAAACCCTCCACTTTTGTCCAGAAGGCTTGAAAGTGGAACCTACGCCCCAACTGCAGATCCGGGGCCAAGCTTAGTATCAATGGGCAATGATCGGAGGGGCCGGATGATCCTGCTGAGAGGAAAGCATCCGGGACGCTATCCTCCCAATCCACTGTCGTGAAAACTCTGTCGAGCCTCTCCAACGTTGGCTATTTCTTCTCGTTAGACCATGTGTACCTACTCCCATTAAGATAAACCTCCTTGAGCTCGAGCGTCGAGAGAGCACGCTTGAAACGACCCATCATCGGACGATTCACAGTGCCTCGATTTTTGTCCTCCGGACTTGTGATAAGGTTGAAATCACCAGCGACCATCCACGGGCCTGCATGCAAGTCCCGAATCTCGGCGAGCTCTTCTAGGAAATCTCTCTTATCCTCCATGCCCTGAGGGCCATCAGAATTTTTTTGCGTGGATAGACTGGCCTCTCACGTATGTTATGGACTGGAGGGCGGCACGTCTCAGCCCATATACCAAGTCAAGATCAGCCCATCACCGTAATCGGAGTATCTGCTTCAACACTATCTATACCCTAAACTACTATTAGTATAAAACAAGCAAACATTTTCTTTCCTATTACCACCCAACAAACGTACACGGAAACACCAGCACCACTGGATTAGACCCACCAGATTAAATCTAACCGTTAAGATAATTCTAAGCCCACCTCAAATGTGCACTTAGCAATTTCCTTGAGCGGACGAAACTCTGTCGCCAGACGAAAAACTCCTCCGCGTCCCGTACAACCCGGCCAATTCCCGTAATTCCGCACCCAGCCGCGCTAACCGCGTTTAACAAAACAAGTCACGCATACTAGCTTTCTCCCGGACATCACGCCGCCGCTATCTATGGTATGACCATCCATCGTCCACCCACTGCCAGAGGGGAGGCCACCGCCTCCCCACGTGACAAGCCTGCCCCCTGCCCCCGCCATCCTCTGCCTCGGTGCCTCCTCGACGACCGATGCAGAGCCTTCTGAATCGCGATGATACGGAGAGTGGTACGCCGACGGCTCCATGGCCTCCGTGGTTCAAGCAATCAAAGAACCTCCGCCCACACACGATCTCTGTCTTGCGCGACCTAAGGGCGACGGAAGGGCAGCCAGGAGGGGAGGGGAGGCGCTTTGTTGATCGGGAAGCCATCCGCCCACACACGATCTCTGTCTTGCGCGACCTAAGGTCTGCCAAACGGCGCCTCCGGAACGACAGCTATGTCCGGGGCTCGGTCGCCTCCTCGCCGTCCCTCCGCACGCATCAAGGTATAAACCGGGAGAAATTTGCCCCTAATCATGCTAGCTCCCCTGATCGCCTCCTCACAGGTCCGTATCCCGCTGCAATTCGCTACCCACATTCCGGCACTGCTCCCATTGCCTCTGACGGCCTCTGTGCGCCGACTATCTCCAATCCACCATGTACTGCTGCTCGCCTGCTCTCACCGTGTAGGCCATCCATGCCCTCGCCCAGGTCCCTCCACTTCCTGCCTTTGCTCCTCCTGGGACTGACTCTTCAATCTTAACATTGAAAAGATGAGAAGGTTTATATTCAGATCAAGGTGCATGCTCTGGTACTGTCACACCCCTGTTTTTAAGCACTTGTATAATAGTAAATTAGCAAGCCTCTTAAGACTTTTGTAACATAATTAAGTGGACAACATGTTTGTGAAGTAATGTTTATCTATGCAATTTAAGTGGTGTGTTCTTTTCACTCACTTGAGGATTTTTCTCCTAAGGAAAACATTGTTTTCTATTTGTTTTCCTATGTTTTCCACTAAGGTTCTTAAGAGAATATTTTTCAAAACTTGAGTTAACACTTTGTATCAACTTAAAAATGTGTTATTGTTGGTTAGGAATCAACTTGACCTTGAAATAAAATTAATTGGAAAAGCTTTCATTGGATTTTCCAATATAATTTTTGTCTTGAAAAACAGCCAAGTAGCTGTTTTGAACCCTTGTTTTCCATCACAAGGATTATCCAATTATGGAGTTTATTTGATCAAAACTACTCTCTGATATGAGGACAACAAAACTACATCCTTGGATAAATTTATAAACATAATTAACACACAATTCCATGATGGTTTTTGAACCATCTTGTTAAGGCAGATTATTAGGCAGTGTAAAAACAGAAATAGTGCCTACTTAGCCAATTGTTTTCAGGGCCTTAAACCCCTCCTTTTTCAGAACAAATGATTGGTTATGAAACTTGGATAGTTGATCTTTGTTGAGCATTTTAAATCACTCATTTTTGAGTTTGTTTGCTTGGTGAAAACAACTCAAACTTTTGCTATCTCTGTCTGTTTTTCCAGCACTTAGAAAAATTCAGAAAAACTGGCCGGAACGGCTCTGTACTGCACGCCGGCGGCGACTCGGGGCTCGCGCGGACCGCGCGGGAGGGCGCGTTCGACGTGCGCGGACGTGGGATACCTGTGAGTTGCCACGACGCTACCAAACGGTCGCCGGAAGGTCGCCGGCGACGAGCTTCTGCGGCCGACGGGGCGGCAACCGACGTCGTCGGCGTTATAGAGGGAGATGGAGGGAGCTGGGACTACCTAGATCGAGGTTCGCACTCTCACCGTGAGCTCGTTGGCATCGTCGGTGACGCGACCGGAGGCCAAACGGCGGCGAATCGGGCGCGGAGGAGCTCCGCCGGCCGTGGAGAAGAAGACCTGATTCGTCGGTTTTAAGTCATCCCGACTCGCGAGAGTGAACAAGGAGCTCGAGGGAGGCACGGCGGAGCTCCCTGGATGATCAAAACGAGAGGAGGGGGTCGGGGGCGACGGCGCGAAGCGACGGCCGGAGGGCTAGGGTTTGGGTTCTTTTGGGAGGAGATTACAGAGAGAAAGAGAGGGAGACGATGGGCGAGGAGGAGTAGAGAGAAGGCGATCCATACGGCTCTCTGCAGCCTTATCCCCGCGCGCGGCCAAGCAGGACGTGGCGTAGGCGTCGTCGACATCTTCCGGCCTACTGTCACGAGGAGGAAGACGACACGGGAATTTTCCTCCATGACCCCCTGAAGCTTTTAAGATTTGCAAGTAGGCCCTTTTCTATTGTAAAACAGGACAGAAAACAAACTTTTTGGGGACCTTTTTTGAAAAGAAAATTTGGCAAAAATATGATTTGGAAAGCTCACAAAATTTCCAACAAAACCATGTGTTTCTTTGGTGTATTTGAAATATTTTCCAACACAAAATTTTGGAAACCAAAATAAGCACTATTTGTTGGATTTTTGTCAAACCATTTAAATTCACAATTTAAATTGTTTCAACATGGTTTAAAATTGTTGTTTCATGCATGTATGAGATGCCAACAACACTACACACCCTAATGTTAGCAAAATTGGGATGTTACAGTGCCCAAAGATTGTGCTGACCATAAGAGCCTCCAATTAAGGTGTGGATGCGTGCCTCGAGATTGAAGGTTGCCAATAGTGGAAGGTGAAATAGGACTTTGTGGGAGGCGCATTGGAGAATAGGGTGAGACCTTTGTGGCGTTGAGTAGACCTATTGTGACGAGTTCACACCCCTCCAACGAGTCGTACTCTCCTCAAAAGGAGGAACTCGAGAATACATCGTCGTCTCTCTGTGCCTTAGTTATTTTTATACCCGAGCTATTTACTTATGCAATTTACATTGTGATAGCCTTCGTGCTTGAAGTCATTTATCTTGATTTCACCTTGTTACTTGTCTTGATTAGCATAGGTTGTTGGTGCACTTAGTTGAGCCTGGAATATTTAGGTTGTGTGCTTGTTAATTTAAACACCTAGTTTATTTCCGCATTTACCAAGCCTTAACTGAAAAAGTTTTAATCGGCTATTCCCCCCTCTAGGCGACATCTTTGTCCGTTCAATTGGTATCAGATGCTCTCGTTATTATTATTTACGTCCTAGAGAGTACAATGTCGATTAGGGAATTAGTGCATGACCCCTCTTTTAAATTCAATGGCACAAATTATGATGTTTGGAAAATTCGCATACTTAATCTTTTTGGGGACATGGGTCCAAACTATGTAAAGAGAATTGTAGATACGGATTTTCCTCCTCCAACGGATTCCCAAAAGTTATCTTTAGAGGATGAGGAAAACTCGTATCTCGATACTCGAATATCTAATGACCTCATTTGTGTTTTGAGCGATGCAGTTCTTGGATCAATCATGCCTTTTCGAAGCGCTCATGAGTTATGGACAAAACTTCAAGATAAACATGATGTGTCCAACATTATTGAGGATGATTGTTCTCCTTCCACTTCCGGCCGTGATGAGTTCACATCTTTCTCCACTCCACGAACATGTGATTTGTCACAAGGTAATGATATGGTGAGTGTTGATAGAAATTTCATTGTTGATAGTGAATCTGCGATTGACTATATTTCATCTCTATATCATTGCAATGTTCTATCTTTGGACTTAAACTCTTCTAGCACTCCGAATGCCCTACATGCTAGTGTTGATAGTGCTTGCATATCATGTAATAGTTTCTTAACTAAATCTCTTGATGATATGCTTCTCATGTCTTGTTGCCATGAAAACAATGCTTCCATATCCTCTAGTACGTGTGTGGCTAACAATATAGAGGAATCCCAACGTTGGTTGGTACAAGACATGGACCTCAATGGGGCTTCAAGTATTCTCTCTTCATCACCTTCCGGTTCTCACTTATGCCTTATGGCTAAGGATTCAAAGGTATCTCCACCTTTGGAACCCTCTACATCTTGTGAGGATGAGGTTGAGGTCATCATTATGGAGATAATAATGATATTGACTAGTTAATGGATAAGGGTGAGATGGTTTTTTATGGTCTCCCTAAACGTAGTAAATTTCTCTCTACTTTTCATAAAAATTTGCTTTTACTATTGAGAGCACAAAAATCATTGAGAAGAAGGGAGAAATGGAAAGAGAATATGCTCTTGAAATAGCTTCTCTTACCGTCACCCTTGAGGAAGAGCATGAGCTCTGAGTTACTCTTGAGGATAAATTTCAATATTTTCAGGAGCTCTATAATGATTTATTTTTTGTTTTCTCACTAAAGCACGTGACCATGCTATTGGTAAATATAAAGTCCTTAAAAAGGAAAAGGTTGGAATTGATGTTGGCAACGCTAATCATGCTAAGTTGAATACTGAGCTTGCCAAGTTTTCTTATTATATTTCTAATGATGCTTGTGCTACTTGCTCCACATCTTGTGAAGCATCTATTTTGAAGTAGAATGTTGAGCTAGGGGCTCAACTTGAGTTGAAGACTAGCAAGTGTGGGAAATTGGAAGAGAGTCATGAAAATCTATCTAGCTTTCATGAGGATCTTCTAGCATCCCACACTAGGCTAAAATTATCTCTTGAGGCTATGTATACAAAGGTAACACCTTGTGATCCCCATGTGGTCACTAGCACAATCCCTACTAAAAAGGATAAAATGCAATGTGCTAGTCCTAGTAATTCTTCATCTCATACTATTGCTAAATTTTGTGATGAATTACTTTCCATGCCTTGTTGCTCTAACAATGAAGCATCCACTTCCTCTAGTACTTTTGTTTTCACTAACCATGTAGATGAAATAAAATATCTCAAGGCACAAGTCACTTCTTTGAAGAAAGAATTAGAAAAGTATCATGAAGGGACGTCCACCCTTGACAATACATTGAGAGTGCGAAGACTTCCAAATGAAAAATTGGACTTAGATTCAACTCCTATATCAAGAACAAGTCCAAGATTGACAAGAAGAACGAACAAGAACAAATAAAATATTCGGCACCGATTATTTGTTTCAAGTGCAAGATTCAAGGGCACCATGTTAGATCTTTCCCTATGAAGAAAAAGATTCTTAGTGAGAAGTAACTAGGGAAGCAGCCTCTTGTTGAATGCCATGCTTAACCACGAGTTGAACAACGGCCAATTCCTAAGAAGAATCAAGCCAATTCTCCTCAAGTTGGGGAGACTATTAAGAATAAAGAAAAGAGCCGATGTTTCTACCTTTTCCGTGAGAAGGGTCACTTTGCTTCTTCATGCACTAACAGTACCCTATCCAATCCTATTATAATTGATGAAGCCTATTCTCTTACGAAGGATAGTGTTGGAAATGTGTTTGCCAAATATGTTGGAACTCAAAGTGGTGTCAAGAAGGGAATCATTTGGGTTCCAAAACGTATTGTGACTAACTTCTTAGGACCCAACTTGGTTCGGGACCAACAAGCTCAAACTTGATCAATCGGTGTTGTTGGAGGGAATTGGAGACTTGGCTATCTCATGAAGAATTAAGGGATCTTCATCCATTATATTTTCTTAAGACAAGTCATTTAGATTATCATGTCTGAACCTTATATCCAATGTTCCTTCTTGCGGTAACTTGTATTTGAATCATATATGCATTTAAAGTTGCTTGCTCTCTTGCATTTGTTTGGTTTTGTACCTTACTATTGTTTGTATATGGTGTGGTCTCTACTTACGTAACTTGAGTATCAACTATGTGTATGTTGGTTTGCACACAATATACGTATCGAGATTTTTTTATCAACTTTCTTATATCTTATTTGACTCTTTTGAGAGATTAATGGACTATACCATTTTTGGGGTATTGATATGCTTTGGCAACTCACAATCCTAAAATGTGTGATCTTGATAAATTCAAATTATTTAATGTCCATGAACTTTCTCTAGTTGGATTTTTGTGTGCCTCTTGTTGAAAAATGGATTATCACATTATGGGGTGTAATAAGCCATGTGTATATTACAAGCCTAGAAAATGTAAACATGTGAGGTATTTCCACCTATAGTTCATATTGTTAATTATCTTGTTCCTATGTGACTTATTTCTCAAACAAGTTTCATATTTTCTTAAATGTGTTTTGTCTCTTTTCTTTTGGTATGTTGTTTGTGAGAGAGTCTTTTAGTGCTTTGCATATTCGGATATTATTTGAATCTTCAAAAATCTCTATCTAAGCATGTTTTTGAACTTTTATCTTTTGCCACATGCTTATGTTTTGTGAATATGATTGTGAATCTTTGCCAGCTACCACCGAGGAATATCACCATACATTCCTTCTCTTTGACAAGTGATCATAGTTGTGGTAAATTTATTGATCATACTTACATTGGCTTTTGCTCGGAAATTGCCTTGTTTCTTGCCAAGGATTTGTTTTGGTTTAACTCCCTTGTGTCTTCCTTATACCTTTTGAATCCTTTGTTCTACTCAAAATTGTTTTATTCTTTCTTGTGTTAGGAAAAGCAATGATCCCATTCTTGTGCACGTACATTCAAATTAATGCTTCTATACATTGCACTATTTTTTTGGGAAGCTATCCTACATTGACTAGAACACCTTTCTCTAAATTCGTATTGCATCTTATTGCTTTTCTTGAAGTTGACTAGTGTTGAATAATATATATGGAGAGTAATGATCCCATTGTGTGCACTGTGTATTCAAATACAAGATCATAAATAATGCACAAATCTGGGAGGAGCTATCTTATATTATTTGAACATTTGTTGTCTTCAAATGCTATTTTATCTCGATGATGTGTCTCTTTGGAAGAAGAATTGTGTGACATCATGAAAAGTGTAGAGGGTTTGGTTTATTTGTTGATCATATGTTTTTTGGTATGCTCTAACTTTGGTTTCCTCAATCATGTGTTGGTTTGGGTTTTTGATATAATTTGAACACTTCGTTTGCTTTGTCTCTCTTGTGAGTGCCTTCTTGGTTTAATTAGTGTCTTGTCCAAGTTGTATCTCGTTTGGTTCTTAAAATTTTTGTGCATGTATATTCAATATATGTATATGTTTTGGTTTAATATAGTACTTTTTTGACATATTTCATTTGATCCCGATCCGTACAAGAACAAAATGAAAGCAGTTGTATCTTCTGGGATGTTTCAAGTTCAGATATAAACTTTTCAAAAAACCAAATGTGGAGTTGAACTTAGATCCTAGTTGCAGATGGGATGCAACTAAGATCCTTGTTACAATTACTATGCATCTAAGTTCCTAGTTGCAGTTAGGTTGCGACCGGAATTCCTGGTATTTCGGGTAGGTTGCAACTAGTGTAGCTGAACTAAGATCCTAGTTCCATCTGATCCCGATCCGTACAAGAACAAAACGAAAACAAGTTGTATCTTCCGAGATGTTTCAAGTTCAGGTATAAAAAGTGAGAAAAACAAAATGTGGACATGAACTAAAATCCTATTTGTAGATGGGATGCAACTATGTTGCAACTGAGATCCTAGTTGCAGTTACTATGCATCTAAGTTTCTAGTTGCAGTTAGGTTGCGACCGGGATTTTTGGTATTCGGGTGGGTTGCGACTCTAGTTGCGCATAGGCTGCAATTTTTTTAGAACAATTAGGATTCATCTAAGTTCCTTGTTGCACTTTGGATGAAACTAAGATCCTAGTTGTAGTAAGGTTGCAACTAGGTTCCCAGTAACACTTGGGATGCAACCAAGGTTGCAACTTGTGATTTGTAGAAAATTTTCAGAAAATTAATAATTATCTTAGAAGGGTACACAAAAATGGTGTTTAACTCATTCAAGTTCAGTCAGTTCAGAAGACAAGGTATTATTCACATCAACTATTGCAAAAAAAAATATCGGTGCCGGCTTGTTATTCCACCTATTATAGCAAATAGTGCTACTGTTGGCAGCTTCCATTTGAGCATGAAATCTACAACAACAGCCGCACATAAGGGTTGTTATCTATGGTGATACAAAATGAGGTGCGCTCAGAGAAAATTCATCACTCAAAAAATGTTAAGAGAATACTAATTTATTGTTGTTCATGAGATTTTTGTGTTTTCTTTATCTACAGGTAGCACAACAGGATAATTTCATGCATCAACCATGAAGCCATCCACACAATACAGAGGTTGTAAATCTATTAACAGAATCTCTGAAGCTCAATGTTCAAACATGTTTTTGTTCGATACTATGATAAAATAAATAAATGCGTCCATATGAAAAAGTTAACTCCATGTTGGTTATTGAGATTTTGAGTGGTGCGTTTTATTGTCAGGTTCCATTTGAACCGGGTCCTTACAATAACTCCTTCAGACATGGATTGTCATCAATGATGTTTCAACATGCGGTACATTCCTAAACATGACTACGAAAAATGATTGCATTTTGGTACTGAGAAAAAATAGACGAGTTGGTTGATATATAATAATACTGATTATTATTGGACTATTACATGAACAAGTACAAGATTTCAAGTTGAATTCAATGAGATCACAAGCAGCAGAGGTATATAGTGCATTTTTACTAGGATAAAATAGTTCCAAAAAATATACTGACCTCGCTTGATATCCGGTGGGGACGACCGCCTCTTCTCAGGCGGTCCGAGATGGGCAGCTTGAACGCTCGGGACATATAGCTAGCATGATAATATGTCTATGATGTTTGTATGCACGTTTGTGTATGATATGGGAGTTTGTATGCATCATATGTTTGTATGTTATGGGTGATGTTTGAATTATATGCATTATGTTCATGTTATTTTATTTGAATTTAAATTTCCTGCAATTTAAATTCTTTTTGAAATCTGCAATTTAAAACTAAATAGCAACAAGGAAAAAAATATTATGACAGTGCATACGCCGACGACAAAGCGATCGGCGTATGTCCCTCCTAGGCGCGCGCCGACCAACCACGTGTCCAGACGTGGACGGATAGGTCGTCGGTGTCTCGGGGGCTAAAGGCATACGCCGTTCTGACATTAGGTGGGGCCCACTCCGACTACGCTGACGGCCTCCGTGCCTTTCCCGACGGTCCAAAACGCTGACGGCGAGACGGAAACAGCCACCATCGGCCTAGGTTAACGTAGACGGGGATCTCTTTTACGCCGACGATAGAGTCTCGACATTTTGCTATAGTGGATCCGACGGGTTTATTGCTCAGTGGAAAGGAACTGGAAGAGGGGGAGGCCGGCTTCTACCGGAGCCGGACCCCGGAGTTGTTGCGTTTCTTTTCTTGGGGCACTGAGATTTAGGGGATGACAGCCACCCACGTACTAGTTTTTTTAGGGTGCCACGCACGTGATACGGTACTAGTAATTAGTATGCCAATCTGTCGATTCCTGAAATTCTGGGCTTATACATCTATGGATTGAGTAACACCCCCCCCCCCCGTGTCGCACCCAGCGCGACACCGGGGGGCGAATCCCACGCCGCCGCCGGTCCCTCTCCCTTGTCGCGCCTCCTTGCCGCTGCTGTCGCCGTCCTCCGCGCCGCGGCTGTGACGGGCTCCCCGCTGCCACACAACTGGAGGGCGGGGTGGTCTTCTTCCTCTCCGTGCGGTGAGCGTCGGGCCCAGGCTGGGACGGTGATGGCGCGCCGTCGGCGCTGGCATCCGGAGCGGCGGCTCCGGGACCGCGGGGCTGCGGTAGGGCGGCGGATCCGGGCCCTTGTGCCAGGATCTTGTGGGGGAGTGCCTTGGCTTAGCCGCGCGGGGGGCAGGTCGAGGTCGTCGGCATCGCGGCGGCGCGGACTCGGCCGGGCGTGGTGCTGTCGACGACGCGGCGTGTGTGGCACGACCGGGGGCCGTGGGGCGCCGGCACGACTTGGGGGTTGGGCCCATGGGGGCCGCATCTAGGCCGGGCGGGCAGGTGCCGGGAGGGGCTGCTGTGGCGCCTGGGGCGTGGGCATGTAGGAGCTTCCCGCCCTTACTGCGGAAGGGGCGAGGTGGAGGCTGGAGGAAGTCGGGGCGGCGGCCCCGGAGCTTGCGGCGGCGGGTGGGCCGCGGCCGGCGTGTTGCCATGCCGAGGCTTGAGGTGTAGCGGTTGTGGCGGCCCGCACATACGGTGGTTTGAACGGTCCCGATGGGTGGTTGGTGGGGTGCGACACATCGTCGGGCAAAAGCCTAGCCCGGGCCGACGACGTTGACGCCCTCGGGCGCCGCGTCCTTCTTGAAGGCGTCGTCGTGGTGTCGTTCTTGTTCCTCCACGCCGGGATCTCCAAGGGAAACCCTAGATCCCACGGGATCGGGCGAGGGCGGCGCTCCGACGTCGTTTGCCTCTTGGGGCCTCGCCTTGGATGTTCCACCGATCAGCGGGACATGTGGGGTGATGGTGGCCGGCGGCGGCGAATCTTCGTCTTCGGCTTGGAGTTGCGCGGCCCCGGGGCCGCCATGGATGCCGGAGCGGCGGCTCCAGGTTTTTTCACCTTCGCCTTGCGGCGTTGAGGTGGCGGAGCATCGACTTGGGTCGTTTGAGCGTCTTGGTCGTCGGCTTGTTTGGGACGCAGCCTTGGGGCTGGCGGGGATGTCGGAGCGGCGGCTCCGGATGCTTCGCCGCCGTTGTGGTGGCATCAAGGCTCTTGGTGTTGGCTTTGGTCGCTTGGTCGTCTTGGTCTTTGACCCGTGTGGAGCGCGGCTTGGGAGCCGGCGTGGATCGCGGAGCGGCTGCTCCGGATTCTCATCTCCGTCGTGTTGCGTTGAGGGGTCTTGGTGTCGGCCTTGGTTGCTTGGGCAACATGGTCGTAGACCCGAGTGGGGGGCGCGGCCTCGAGACCGGTGTGGATCGAGTTGTAACTTTTTTCTTTTTCTAGGCCTTGTCATGCGTGTTTGCTTCTACTATATCAGTGCAAAAGACAAAGCTTTCGCCTTGTTTAAAAAAAAGAAATTCTGGGCTTCGCAGGGCCGTTTCTAGCTCCTTTATTTTTGTTTGTTTAGAGAATGTGGGGTGTTCGCTTCTCGTTTTGGTTGGGCTGGAAGCCCATGTTTTAGTCCAATCCACGGAGTCGCTGCTGGAGGTGGCGGGGGCCCACAGGTTCTAAAGTCGAGAGATGTGTTGGAGTCGTGGCATCGTGTAAGCATCGGTTGGCCGTGGGCCGTGGCATCGTGTAAGCATCGGTTACAGTAGAAATTTGGCCATATAATTTCTCACATAGTATATCATTCTTAAGAGTGCACGCAGCAGGACTGGCTAGATTCTCATCTGTATTTCCATTTCCCTCCCTAGTTTCCACCAGTTAAATATCAATCATTAACGAAAATTGCGATTCCTTTTAGGGTCCTTTGTGCTTATTCACAGGACTGCGCTGTAATTTTCTTTTTTACCAGTGTCCTGGTTGTTATTGAGTCTGTACCTACCTCTTCTTAATGCAGCATCCAGGCCTTTCGAGACCTATCCCATGTTAAAAATAAAAAAATAAAAAAACGAAAATTGCACTGTAGGGTTGTTGCCTACGGTGTATATATGGTAACAAAATACGAGTAGTTTAGAGTAGCACAGGTTTGAACCTCAGCGTAGAAGTCGGTGGCAGATTTGACTTTTTGATTCACATCTGAAACCGATCAAGCTTGCCTGCATGGCACAATAGTAAGTGGCCGGTGAGACGTATCTGGGAGTTTGTTCAAAAATAAAAATTAAAAAGTCTATGCTGCATCGAGAGATCAAAGATGGATGCAAGAACCGAATATAATTTATGAAACCGATAAACGAGCAAGTGGACTTACGATTAAGTAATTGTCCAAAAATATCTGGCTTGTACGAAGAGATCATATGTGACATGAGATATATAGAAGATATGGTGACCCACAACCGACACAAAATTTGAATAAACTAGTTGAATGCCCGTGCGTTGCCACGGGCCAGTATATTTTCCCCGCAACAGATATAAACATTATGTAGACGAATATTCTAATATTTCAACAATAATATAACTATTCCGCAGAGTAAAATAAGTTATGTTACTTATCTCTCACACACACAACCGATAACCGCAAAAGGCGTGACATGATGCATTCTCGTTCCCATTTTCCCGCATCTTATAATCATGTCTGCTCATTTCCATTTCACCTCCTTATGGTTTGGGTTCTTCAAGATGGGTATAAAGGAGTTATTGGAGCTCTTTTCCTTTTGCATTTCGGTTTAAAAAGTGAACAGTATAGAATCAACTTGCATCAGACATGAATTCCATAAAATAGTGTTTTTAGTTGCAGCAGATTTTTTTTTTTCAAGCATAACCACAACATATAGGATAAATTGTAACAATAAAGAAATAAAAGTACATATAATGGGCAAAAAATGTTCCCAACAAAACTTCTGCTCTCCATAGCTTCAAAGTTCAAACGACCACCTAGTTTACAGCCTATAATCTTATATAGATTGACTACTCAACTATTATTTCCCCATTATTCAATTTTACACGAGTTTGGACCTTGATGTTTGTTTTGGCATAGAAATGGACTGAAAATAAATTGTATTCGCATATAAAGGGACTACACTACAGTGGATCGATGGCAATGATAGTGTTGGCATGCAGTTCATTAGAACAAAAATGGGTGCAAGGAGCAGTGGTTCATGTATGCAAATTGTACACGATCATGATTGTATTAATTTGAAGTAAACAAATTTATTTTTACACGATCAGGTAACTGGAACATTACATACTGTTGAAATGTGAGCCTTAGCTTCAGATGTAGATTTATACCAGTTACATGAGAGTGATAAAGCAGGAACTGACAAAGTGGAAAGGGAACTGCTTTCGGATCTTGTGTAGTATCACGATCAATTACATGCAAATAAAATAGGATCAAGAAAAATTGCAATCTTAGCAAAAAGTGGGAACAGCTTGTTGTAGTTGTTGTAGCTGATGATCCAATTACATGCAAATGAAAATTGGATCAAGAAATGTTTTAGAGAAAAGGGGGATCAGCTTGTTGTAGCTGTTGAGGAGGTACCGGACGAGGATCATGGCATCGAGGGCATCGGGCTTCCCGCTTCCCTTGGCCGATAGGGACGTTGACGCCGGGGTCACCGAAGTGCTCCCTCCCGCAGCGGAGTTATTCCTGCCGTTCTGCAATCCATATTCGCCGAAAAAAAATGTAATTGTGAAATTGGTGAATTTGTCCAACCCATATAAAGTAAAATTTCAAGAAATTTGATTTGAACACACACCTCTAAACAAAGACATCGTTGTAGACTATATTTTCTATGCTTTTTCCGGTGATTAGAACCTGGCCTCAAAGGTGTTTATTTGGTTCCAACTTCCATATTGGAACATCCTGGTTATGCGAGGAGTTTTCTTGAACTATGTGCAACTTCTGCGAAGAAGAATCCAAGCAATTTTGAAAACAATAGGTGCTTCTCCGGACAAACCAATTGCCACAATACTGAATATGATAGAACCAATTGACATATCTGATTGTAATTATTAAACGGAATACATGTCAATGGAATTTTACGATAACCATGAAAACGGTAAAAGGATGGATACATGTGGAGGTCAATTTGATCCCACTAAGCAAACATCCCAAACAGTTGACCCAATTTAATCACACTATAGACAGCCTCGCAAAAAATTTAACTCAATTCTATATTATTTTCTCAGATTAGGTGGACACCGCTGATCAGAAGGAATTTGGTGAATAAATTTGGAATGTTGAAATAAGTTTCTAGGGAAGTCAGCTCAGTTCTAGAAAATCAGAATAAAAAATCACAGTACATCAACTTCATAAAAACGGAAGCATTCTCAGCGATCCATCTAGAGGAAGCACTCGGTTCCTGTTGAACTAAGTGAACAAAATATCATGGCATCAATTGGAAGGGATAGAAAATTAGTAACAATAGAAAAACTTAATTTGCATCACGGCATTCCTATCAAACCTTCGAAACTGAGAAGAATGTATCTTAACATTACTTTCAAATCCAAACAAATCATGAGAAGGAACACAGCAAAGATCCATATTTTGCTGCAAAATCGATATTCGTACCATACCTTCAAGAAGGCCCTGCAAGTGACCTGATGCTCCAGTGCCGCACTCATGGACTAAAATAAGACCATGCACGCATGTCAAAACACCCAGGGAGTCATTACACTTTCGAACCTGCACCAGCTAGCGTTCACGGCCGAATCTCGTCGAACTGCAGGAAGATCCGGATGGCCATCTCGGAGGTGGGCGCGATCTGAATACCATCTCACGTGCACCGCCAGCCAGATCATTGTGATTGCCCTGCCTCGCAGAAGCAGCGCGGCCGGAAGGACGACCTCCTTCACCGAGGTGTACTTCTACTCCTTCCTCCACATCACAACCGCGTCGTTCACGCCGACATCAAGACCCCACCTTTGGTGGATCCCTTCACCACCGCTTTCCTCTGACTTCACCAGCTCGCAGCAGCAGTGCTGCCCCGCAGGCGGACATGTTTGGGGCGCCAAAGATGTCATCGGCTGCGCGTTGTGATTGGCGTGGCGCGGAGGCATGCAACAGGTCGATCTCGATACAATTTGTGTCCGACACCATACCTCCTTACCATCATGGAAAACAAATGAGGGAACACATAAAAATAATATGGCTTGTTGTTGCAAAAATAAAGATTTTGCAGGAAACATAACAAACCCTTCGAGAGCATTTCGATGTAAAAGAGCAAAAACACTAAGGCAACCTAGTAGGGCCCTAATTCAATTTGTAAATAACAAGGTTACATAGCTGAATAAGTCACATATAGACACATGAGAAATAAATAGAGACAAAAGACGTTTGAAATCCATGAATAGTATTTGCGAGTCCTTACAGTTTGAGCAGACCTATCACCTCAACATGCTTTCATTCTCTTAGCAAGAATTTCCAATTGCATGGACTGCCTGCTTGGTTGGATCTCCAATCTAATCCATCTCGGAATCCATTTCTGCAAGAATGAACACATAAATTAAATGGGATTCAGTGTGAGTAGCTTTTGTAAATTGACCAGACATCACAATTCAAATGGGTTTTGACAAGTGATATGACATACACTGAATCAGATCACTTGTGGTGTAAGTGAATGCTTCAGCAAAGACAAAACATGTATCCTCATTTTCCTAAAATTAGAAAGCTCCCATAGCAGTGCAAAAGAAGTCATTCGGCTATGAAAAAAAATTATCTTATGATGAAGACACGGATCTTAAACCAGCCGAACATGGTTGTTCTACACAGCCTCACAATGGCATTTTCGTGCATCTCATTATCTCCAGAAGAAATTTTGCAGGCCTATAGTTTCTAAGCCTAGCCTTTCACATCCTGAACATATTATGACAATTCTTACAGAGATATTGATTAAGAACTAATCTTTAATATAGTTAAAGCTTTGAAGTGGTATCTCAAGACTAATCCATACATCACTGAAGGCATATGAAAGGCTCTCATCTGATCTTTACAACTATTAGCACAATTGTTTCTGTAAATTCTTTAACTGGCAACTACTCGGATCATTTTATTCGTCGTCGTATAACCATGTGGTGAATAAAACAAAGAGGGGAGAGCTTAAATTGCTGCTTTGACACGTGAGCTTCTAGCATCTGTGTAAATTTGGTTGATTTTCATATTAGTTTTACTCACATCGGGAATTTTACAAACGGATCTGTGGTAGAAGCCTCCGCCAATCCGTCAAGCACAACCTAAGTGTCATGTCCCTCTGCTTCAGAGCTTCCTGCTGTGTTGTTGGAGAGGGAATCCCAAAAAAGTTGGAACAAATAAGAATATACTTATTGAGATGATAGAAACCGAGGACACAAAGGAAATATGCTAGTGTAACTGTGTAACTACAACTCTCCATCACAATTCCTCACACCACATGATGTCCAGAGCAGCGACGCTCTGCAGTGTCACCACATGACTGGAGATTTGTATATGCATCTTGCTGGAGCCATGTGTCTTACTCTTTTGTCGAGCACCTTGAATGCTTCCTTGCTTTCCTCCTAATCGACTTCAGTACGCAGTTCTGGTCCACAGTGTAGCTTGGGACTGTAGAAATCTATAGGATACAAAAACAACAGAAGGCCGAGTTCTTGGCACATGTTTCCATGTTAGAAGATACACATTTGTGTAGCCTTTGAGAAATAGCCTTACATTGGTGTCATGTCTGCCGGAGAGGTCCGGGTTTCTCCTTGCATGGCACAACGACGCTCACACGCCAGACTCATCACTGCTATCGTTAACATCCCTGTCACTGCCGTCGATGAACACGATGTTGATGCTCCTGACATTGTTCATAAATCGGCGCCTCTCCGTTCGCTCCAGATCTTCACCGTCCTCTCAGTCGCTGCTGCAATGGCCCATTGTGGCAGAGGAGCATGGCTGCCGTGCTTTTCTCTCCAGGAGGGACGTGGTTTGCAAGGAGCGATACGCGCGCTTGGAGATGACCTACTTGTCCTTGACCTCGGGGCCGACACAGGGTCCTGGGCCGACAGAGCAAGGGGAGGCGCCGTCGATGTGGAAGCTGCGGAGTATGGGTGCCGAGATGGGGGTCGAACTTGATGACCTGGCCGCGGAAGGCCGACGCACGGTGCAGGTACAATTCCTGAGTGTCGCTGCAAAGCGGCGTTGGTGATGAGATGGCGGCCGCCGCAGAGGAACCCTAGGCGCTCGGGCTCTCTCCACGCCAGAGAGCAAGAACCGGATGAGCGAGGCAGAAAAAAATTATTAAGCGGATTTTGTCGGGGGCGCTGAGCGGGCCGAAATCGCTAGCCCATTTGCCTTCCCAGACGAGGGCAGACGATGCCTGGACGGGGGACCGAGCGAGCGAAGGCAGACGAAGCGGACGATGGGTTGGACGTACCAACATACGTCCAACTCCCATTTAATAGTAAAGATAATCGCAGCGGACGTACCAACATACGTCTAACTCCCATTTAATAGTAAAGATAAGCAAGTGGTCGGTCAGGCATATTTTGGAGTTGGTCTAATTTAGGGTATAACCGCGTCGTGGGGCGAGATCGCAGTCGGAGATGCCAAAAATTATTGATCAAATTATTCAACTGTCTGGCGCTACAGTTAATGCAAGCTGGTCGTCCCATACGAGCAAGTCGTAGGCTAGGCGCATTTTGGAGTTCGTTTAAAATTAGCATTTTGGCTGCATCCAAAGATTATATACGACAGAAGATATATTATTTGATTATATCCACTATCCCGACCCAACTAATGATACATGAAGATATCACATACTCTCCTTCCCCCTCAAATAAGTGCACTACTTATAGAGTTTTTCTAGGTTATTTAAAAAAAATTGATAAAATTTATAGAAAATAGCATCAACATATATGATTTAAAATACGTGCATTATGAAAATACATTTCAAAATGGAACTAATGAGACCAATTTAGTGTCATAAATATTGTAACATTTCCTATAAAAAAATTCGAACTTTAAAATATTTGACTTCAATAAAAGATAAATGTACACTTGTTTGAGGACGGAGGGAGTATACAACGATAGCTAGCAGATACCCAAAAGTCTGACGCATACAGTGGAAGCAATAAATGAGCTTGTGGTAGTATTTGTAGGAGTTCGTGTAATTTAGACTCTGCACTTACTCGCGCTTCACGATGAGATCTGGTACGTTTGAAGATATGATTTGACTAAGTTAAATCGGAAATAACTAATGGAAGCTATATATGAGGAAGTTAAGATTTACTTACAAGTTTGTTTACACGCTCAGTCTTTAAAAGAGTTTAATTTCAGCTTATTATAGGGTCAAACCATTTTAAAGTTTAACCATGTTTATACAAAATATGTTAAATTTTGTGAAACCAAATATGTATATGCTGAAAATATATTTTACCAGGAATATAATGCTACCAATTTGGTGACATACATATTCGTGGTTTTTTATATACATATGGTTAAACATATAAAAGTTTGATTTTCCAACAAAGTTGGAGTTGGAAGTACGCTTTTTAACGGTATCATCATATGGTACAATCTTGAAAGACATTCACCATGCATTGCATTTTGAAAGTACCGGAGTCATTTAGCCATTGGACATGATAAGTATGTGGATGATTCTTGTATTGCAAGCTGAGTTCGCAAAGGTCTTTGCTAGCAAATTCATGACAACTTCCTCCATCTATGATGATTTTGATAGACTTGTCGTCTATATCGGCTCTTGTTTGGATTATGTTGCACCGTTGATCTTGATATTGTTGTTGGGATGTAGTGAGGACTTTTGTAACCACTAGGGATGGGTTATACTGTCGAACCCACGGATACCAGGGTATCCTGGGCCATCCGCAGCTGGGCTAGCCCATCAGGTACGGAAGAAGTCCGTACCAGTCCACCACAAGAGGAGGGAACCCCCAACAGTTCTCCACCAAGACCGGCCCCTTGGAGAGCATTCTTCCCCGAGGTCTCCCCCACGCATCGCTGGGGAGGAGTCCTGCTCCGATCCCGCTCCTTCCCGGATGGAACCTCACCCGTTGGGAGACAGCGCATGTGAGGATGACGTCCTGGCCCCTGCGCGGATGACGAAGTCACCGCAGGGGACAGTGGCTTTGGTCACAGTTGCAATTCTCGTGTATAAAGCGCAGAGCTCCGCTGCGTGCACCAAAGCACGGTCTGAGACTTTCCTCTTTGGTGCAAGAAGACCGAGTCCGCGCTACAAGACAAATGCGGCGTCACTGTGCTCCCCCACCATGGCGCCATGGATGGTGGAGCTGTCCCCCGGCGGCCAAGACCGTGCAGGAGGCGCAGTAGTACGGGACGCTGCCTTGTTTGGCACCTTGTGGTATCTGTTTCCCGCCAAGTGAGCGGGAAAGAGGTCGAATGGCCTATATAAGTAGACCACCCCTACCACCAGAAGCAGAGAGGGGAAAAACAAGGAAGAGAGAAGACACCAAGTAGATAGATCACCGGAACTCCCCTGTGTACTGTAACCACAGCGGTGCAATCAACTAGACAAGCAGAAGTAGGGTTTTACATTATCACAGTGGCCTAAACCTAGGTAAACTTCCCGTGTCACCATTGTTTTCCTTCGAGATCTCCCCTCCCGAAGCCTTCGGAGGTGCGATTAAACGCGGTTATCCCCCAGTGTTCGAACCATTGAGTGCTACCATGTCGTTGACAGAACAACAACTCCGACATTTGCCGCGCCAGGTAGGCGGCTAAGGCGTTCTCACATCTCCGTCGCCATGGTCCCCTCCCGCATCGACCAGACTGGCCGCAGGGCGCGGTCTTGGAAGCGGAACAACATCGGTGGCCTGGTCACCGACTTCGACCATATCGGGCTCTCCAACCCCTGCACCCCCGCGCCACGGCGCCGACTAGACACGACGCACGCCGGCGAGCTCCACGCGAACCCGGTGCGGCCCTTGCAGTCTTCTATGCAAGCGACTTCGCAGGAAGCCCTGCCTGGAGGACAGGGGCTGACGAGCTATCCGCTCGTGCTCGACGCCGGTGGTTCTCGGTTGGTGCACACCACTTAGCTCACCCCAGCGCCATCAACTGACTAGGAGCAGACCGGCTTCACCACGGCGACCACTCCCGTGGTCGGGCCGACGGAACCCTACACTCGCAGGGCTCGACGCTCTCGAGCGCACGACATGACATCCTTCCCCCGGGAAACGCACGACCGACTCAGGCGGGCGAGCGCCCGGGCAGGGTGCTGCTACGCGTTCAACAGAGTCCTGTGGGAGGCAAGGTGGCCCTTGGTCTTCCGGCCTCGCCCCCCGCCACGCTACACCGGGGACATCCCACCGTTGGACTTCCTACGGAAGTACGAGCCGCGAGTCAGGGCTGCCGGGGGAGGCGGCCGGTACCTCCTGAGGTATTTTCCCTGGCTCTCCTCGGCCCTACGCTCGCGTGGCTGCTAAACCTCTAGGACAGCTACGTGAATTCGTGGGAAGACCTGCGCGTGTAGTTCCTCCAACGCTTCCGTCACTGCGGCCGTCTTCCCCGCGGAGAACCCGAGGGTCACGTGACTCTCAAGCACTTCGCCGTGCGACACGACGGTCACATCTCGTTGGAGGCGCACGATACCACTCGTCACGTCGCGTGCATCCTCGGCGGATCCGTCGCCCCTTCTTCCGGGCGCCACCTCAAGCCCTTTGCGGAGGTACGACAACCCCGTCGCCACTCAAGTGGCCCAAGCAGGAGATCTCTTCCGACGTCACCGATCACCCCAAGGCTGTCGACTCGGTGGGAGTCATCCCTCTGGTGTGCACCCCCACGATCAACCACGTCGCCGTCTCGAAGACGCTCGTGGACGAAGGCACATGCCTCAACATGATCTCCCTTGGGACCTTCGAGGATCTGTTCATTCCGCGCTACCGCCTGAAGGCCACCAGGCCCTTCACCGGAGTAACCAGCGGCACAACTGTACCGCTGGGGAGGGTTCGGCTGACGGTCACGTTCGGCACCCGCCAAAACTACCGCACCGAGAAGATCGACTTCGACGTCGCCCACATCAGGCTGCCCTACAACGCAATCCTCGGCTACCCGGCGCTAGCCAAGTTCATGGCTGTCACACACCATGCCTACAACATGGTCAAGATGCCCGGGAGCAGCGGACCCCTCGCTGTTCTTTGGGACGTGAAGGATGCAGTGCGTTCCATGGATGACGCCTACAAGGAGGCAGCAGCAACGCACCCCATCGACGAGGGCAACCTCGAGGACGTAGTCGAGCCCCCAAAGAAGAAACAACAGTTCTCTCACGAGAGGGCGGCGGCAAAGAAGGTCTCCATGAACACCGACGGCACGGGGCCATCACTCACCATTGGCGGCGGGTTGCCTCCCAAATAGGAAAGCGCGCTCGTCGCCTTCCATCGGGAAAACGCGGACATGTTCGCACGAACAACGTCTTATATGCCCGGTGTACCAAGGGAGGTGATCGGGCACCATCTGGCAGTATGCACGGGCGCACGCCCGGTCAAGCAGAAGGCCCGTTGCCAGGGCCGGAGAAGCAGGAATTCATCGTCCGGGAGGTGGAGAATCTCCTGAACGCCAAGATAATCCACGAGGTCATCCATGCGGAGTGAATCTCCAACCCCCTCGTCGCCTCCAAGCATATGAGCGGAGGACGTCTCTGCGTGAACTACGCCGACCTCAACAAGGCCTGCCAAAGGGATCCATACCCTCCCCCGAGGATTGATCAAATAGTGGACTCCACTGCTGGGTGCAACCTACTCTGTTTCTTGGAAGCCTTCTCAGGCTATCATCGGATCAAAATGGCAAGGAGGATGAAGAGAAGACCTCCTTCAGGACACCTTGAGGAGTGTTCTGCTATGTCTGCATGCCCTTCGGTTTGAAAAACGTTGAAACCACCTTCCAGAGGCTCATGCGCATCACCCTGGGGACGCAGATATGGAAGAATGCGGAGGCCTACATTGACGACATCATCGTCAAGACTCGCGAAGAGTGCACGCTCATCGATGACCTTGCGGAGACGTTCCAGGACCTCCGCAGGGTCAACATCATGCTTAACCCCGACAAATGCGTATTCGGGGTTGTGGCAGGGAAGCTGCTGGGCTCCTTGGTGTCCCATCGGGGCATCACGGCGAACCCCGACAATATTTAGGCCATTGAAGAGATGCAACCTCCACGATGACTAAAGGATATGCAACGCCTCATGGGATGCGTGGCGGCGCTGGGGCGCTTCATTTCCAGGTTCGGCGACAAGGCTCTGCCATTCTTTAAGCTCCTGAAGCGTTCGTGTCCATTCACATGTACTGCGAAGGCAGATGCTGCATTTGAGAAGCTCAAAAGATATTTGGCAAGCCCTCCCATAATCATCGCACCGCGACCGCGGGAGCCGCTGCGCCTGTGCCTGGCGGCCACCCCTCAGACAGTCAGTGCTGCATTCGTAGCTGAATGGCCGGCTGACAAGAAAAGAGCGGCCTTGCCCGACCTGGGGCCCACGCCCGCTTCTCCCCGAGAAGACCCGGTTGCAGGCCAAGGGATCTACAAGGAGAATACCCTTATGCAGCCTCAAGAAAGCCTCAATGCGCCATGACAACTCACTGTCGTGACCACTCCAGTCGCTCTCGTCGAACACCCGGTCTACTTTGTTAGCACCGTTCTTCGAGATGCCCGTGAGAGGTACCCCGTGTAGCAAAAGCTCCTGTACGCGCTCCTTGAAGCTTCGAGGAAGCTTCACCACTACTTAGAGGGGCACCCTATGACTGTGGTGTCGGCCTTCCCCCTCGAGCAGATCCTTCAAAATTCCAACGCCACGGGGTGTGTCGCAGAGTGGGCTGTCGAGCTCCAACACTTTGAGCTCTAGTTCCTTCACGACCAAGACCATCAAGGGAGGAATTCTGGCGGAATTCAACACGAAGTGGAAAAACCCACCACCGGAAGAAGACCCTGAAGAGGGGACTGCCGTCCCCGGCAAGCTGGCTCCTGGAGAATGGACCATGCACTTCGATGACGCTTTCTCCTCAAGGGGCTCGGGGGCTGGCGTCGTGCTTACGTCGCCTACTGGTGACAAACTCTACCACGCCGTCCAGCTCCATTTCGTCCACAAGGCCAAAATGTCAAACAACATCACCGTGTACGAGGGGCTCCTCGCCGGCATCAGGGCCGCCATCGCCCTGGGCGTGAAGGGCCTCGTCGTCAAGGGAGACTCCTAGCTCTTGGTAAATTTCTCCAACAAGAGCTACGTCGCCAAGGACAAGCACATGGCGCTATACCTTAAGGAAGTTCGCAAGATAGAAAAGCGCTTCCTCGGCCTGGAGTTGCAGCATATCCCGCGCGGGAACAACCAAGAAGCAGACAACCTCGCCAAGCGAGCATCAAGGAACTGGGCACATGCCCCGGGCGTCTTTGAAGAGAGGCTCGCCAAGACAACCATCAAACCCCCCGTCAACGAGGACGAGCCACAAGGACACCAGCACCTCGAGGAGGAGACCCCACCCGCTCCCTCCCAAGGCGCACCTGACTGCGGAATATCTCCGGGGAACCGACTAGTGCTCGCCTTCACTCACGAGGAAGCATGATGGAACAAGAGCATGATCGACTACCTCCAGAAGGGCGACCTACCCGAGGATGAAGCAGAGGCCGAGAAGGTCGCTTGTCGAGCCAAGATGTACTGCGTCATCGACTCCAAGCTGTACCGGAGGCCCCCCAATGGTGTGGCACTGTTGTGCGCCCCCCCCCCCCCCCCGCCGACGACGGCATGGAGCTCCTCAAGGACATCTACCAAGGCATTTGAAGTCACCACTCCTCATCGCGGACCCTCGTTGGCAAGGCCTTCAGGTACGGCTTCTACTGGCCCACGACTCTCAAAGATGCCATCAACCTCTTCAAGTCCTGCGAGGCTTACCAGTTCCACGCCAAGCAAACACATCAGTCCGCGCAAGGACTCCAGACCATTCCCCTCTCATGGCCGTCCACGGTATGGGGCTGGACATCCTGGGACTCTTCCCTCGAGCGCTCGGGCGCTACCGCTACCTCTACGTCGTTGTCGACAAATTTACCAAGTGGACGGAGGTAGAAGCTGTCCGGGACATCCCGGCAAGAACGGCGGTGAAGTTCATCAAGGGGTTAGTCTTCCCCTTTGACGTGCCCAACCGCATCATCACCGATAACAACACACAATTCACAAGCGGCCTCTTGAAGTCCTACTGCGCCAACCTGGGCATCAAGATCTGCTACGCCTCCTCCGTGCACCCGCGTAGCAACGGACAGGCGGAGCGTGCCAACGCCGAGGTCCTCAAGAGCCTCAAAATGCGGAGCTTCAACAAGATCAAGGCCCACGGAAAGAAGTGGATCGACGAGCTCCCGTCGGTCCTATGGTCAATCCGCACCACCGCAACGAAGCCCACGGGGGCAATGCCTTTCTCCCTTGTCTATGGGGCCGAGGCCGTTCTACCTGCCGAAATCAAGCTTGGCTCTCCCCGAACCATGGCTTTCAGTGAGGACAGGCAGGGGGAATTCCACAACGAGGACTTGCTGCTTCTCGAGGAGACAAGAACCCGAGCCGCCACCCACGCCGCTCAATACCATCAAGGCGTCCGGAGCTACCACAACAACACCATGAGGCTACGCACACGGGAGGGGGGCGACCTAGTCCTGAGGACGATTCTCTCTCGAGAGGGCTTGCAGAAGCTCTCTCCCATGTGGGAGGGGCCCTACCGGGTAGCGCACATCGCGAGACCTGGTGTGGCATGACTAGAGACTTAATACGACATGCCTATGCCAAACCCGTGGAACATCCAGCATCCGTGGAAGTTCTACCATTAGTTCTTGCTCGCTCAACGTGCCTCTCCTAGGCCGTGGTGACTAACCCTCGAGGGGACCCTGTGACGCCACGGTAAAAACGATGCCAGGACCACTCTCTGTGAGGGTCTCAGGGGGCATCTCTCCAGGCGGCCGCCTGACCACGAGAACCTCTACCCACACAAGTCGGAAGCCGCATGACAAACCTTTGCACCTGAGCTCGTGCGAGTCTCAGCGCCATGACGATGGGAGTCCCATGTCCGCACGTCGTGTCAAGTGCTTCTTAGGGGACCGCAGGTTCATGACATCCCCAAGCGTGTAATGTAGAGCCTCACCCTAGAAGTAAAAAAAATTATCCCTCCCAATAACACTTGTTTCTCGGCAAGACCTTCTTTCTTTCTTCGGGAGCGTGCATCTGCCACTCCTTCTCGAGGACACCTCACGAGCGGGGGCTAAGATCGGTACCCGTGCACGGGTGAGACCCAATCAGAATAAATCCAAGTGGCAGAGCTCTGTCTAAACGGGTCACTACCGTGCACTACACCTCATCTAAGCCCTTGGTGCTGACTTCCTCTCGAGGTATCCACGAGAAGAGTACCATGCACGTACTCTGGCTCAATGTAGAAACAAGCACCTGCCTCCCGGAGCAGCCAAGCACGGACCTCCGAAGGAAAAGAAGGATGCCTCAAGAGAGGAAGAAGCAGAGACACTCGCAGTAAGCGGCTCAACGCGCCAAGGACACCAAAACTCCCAGAGCTAAGTCCAAACTTCTTCATGCTGGCTCTCCAAAAAATCCTTTCGCAAAGTGATAGACAAAAAACACATTTCCTTCATGTTTCATACATGAGATACGTTTGGATACATGGAAATGCTACAGATCCACCACGAAGACAAAAAATGCTAGGACCTGGAAGGAGCTATCTGTCGGATATATACTGAATAGGGGTATAGAAGATGGTAGACAAAAGAGCCGGACTACCAGGGTGGCCTACATGGTAATGGGCTTAGGTCCATTGGGCGGCCCAGTAGTCCGATGCGCAGAAGCCGGATTCTAGAAGAACCCGGATCACGGCCCGCGTGATCTGGCTTGGAGGAGAAGACGGATTCCTTACTTTCCAAGTTACAAGTTAAACGTAGTCTTCTAGGTTTCTTGTTCTGTAAGCCCTAATCCGGCTATTATATAAAGCCGGACGGGAGATAGATTACAGAAGTTAAGTTAGACACAAGCTAAAGCTCTACGCAACTCGCCGGGAAGTTCATCCTCGTCGAGTAGCTAGATCTATTCCCTCACATTGTAACCCTGTTATACGGGCTTTAGTCCCAATTAGTGAGAAGTGCAGGAGTAGGTACGCCGTACTGTCGCGACGTACCGAACCTGGGTAAAATCCCGTGTTCTGTGTTACTACGCTATCCCGTTACCCCACGTCTCTACCGTAGTCTCATGGCACCCCAGTCTATGAAAACTACTACGATGTCTCGACAGTTGGCGCCCACCGTGGGGCAAACGACGTCAGGCGTGAAGTTCCGATCTGGGATACTAGGCGGAATTGGAAGATCGATCACTGTCGGAAGCCTGGAATTCGACGACGACGTCGGGCGCTTCCTCGACAATGGATCCTACATACCGGCGCAAAACCACCTGGTAAGTGCCTGCGTTTTACCGATTGGATCTGCTAACATCTTTATCGGATTAACCGCGGAGGCAATGGGGTTTTGCGGTGGAAGCAAATTTATCCCACCCGCCCTATACCCAGTCGAAGACGACTATGATGCCGGATTTTGCTCAGATTGCCGACAAAACAGTGATACGCACTTTATCGGCATGGTGCAATCCGAGATCGCCGAAAACACGGATGACGGAAATCCCGTGCAAGAGGCAGATAACAATGCACCCGTCACAGAGACGGAAGAACCAATACCCGTCACAGAGACGGAAGATCCGACATCCGTCAACCAGACGATGAACTCGGAAACAGAGTCCGTGCTTGCCGCCATAGAGGCGAGATTGGAGTCGGAAACCGGATCGGATAATTTCGACTCCGAAGACGAAGACGATGATGCCTTCGTAAGAAAAGTTAAATCCTTTCAAGAGGGATTCCATGAAGTGCTAATGGCAAAACCTGCTGATACAACGGGTGCCGATAGCCAGGAAAGCCCTAAAACCCCTCCGCCAGTGGAAGAGAGGGAAGACGGAGAAACTTCTCCGATATTCCCTAATGTCAAGGAGATGACAGAAGATGAACCTGTCAAAAAACCTCCTTCCTCCAAGAAAAAGCACCGTGCTTCTAAAAAACTCCAGTACAAACTCCGGAAGAAAAAGTCAGCTGATCTCGCTGATGAAAACCTGGAAGTTGGAGATATTAGTGGCACAAAGCCTACGGAAAAGAAATCTAAGGAAATCACCGCTCCGCCAATGACAGAACTGGAAGAGCAAGAGCTGTTACAAACTCCAGTGGGACCCAATGAACCCCCTGAGATGCTGGAAGCCAGGAGACAAGCTTTCCAACGGCAACAGCAACATCTGCTTAGATCTCGGCAACATCTCCAACAAACCCATAATGACATCAAAGTCATGAAGGAAGAAATAGAGGAGTACGAGAGAAAGCATAGATCTGCCTTAAAACCTACTAGGTTACCCGGAATTGCAAAACCGGAACAACTGCCGCCGAAAGAAAGGTTCTATAACCCATCTTGGCAAAAGCAGTTAAACGGCAAAGATGCCAAGGGCGAACCAATATACAAAACCGCAGCGGAAAACGCGGAAGCAGCGTTCGCCATCCTAAACAATGATCTGTACTCCAACGGGAAAAAACTCCAAGGGGTGTATGCTTTCCTAGGAAAAGCATTACAGCAGCAGCAGCGAGGACAAGAGCGATCAGGGAGGTTGCATGATAATTCCGCCCTCTGCAAAACTGTTACTTGCGCTGCTGGAGCACCTGGACCGGAAGAACCCGGAGATTCGGATAAAAAAGAGGATCCGAGAAAAGACAAGAAAAACCCCGACAACCGGGACGCAGCGTCTAGAACCGGACCTCATCTCCCGAAAGATGGATATAAACCACACGAGGAAGACAAACACCGGAATGACGGCAAAATAATGCCACCTCCGAGAAACCCAGCTGAAAAAGCTGGAAGATACGATACACCTCACAGACGTGAAAGATCTCGGACACCGCCTAAGGATAAGGAAAGGTACAGGAGCAGGACTCCACCTAATCCCCGAGGGCGTGACAACGGAAGAGATAGAGATAACCTCGGAAAAGCGCGTCCGCGCAACAATGGAAAAGAAAGGAGCAGATCCCCTTCTATCCATTCAGCCGGGAGATATTCTGCACACATTGATAGAGCAGAAAAGGATGATCTATACTTTGGTCCTAAGTGTTTTACTGATAGGATCCGAAGGATAACCCTGCATTCTGGCTTCGCCAAAGTTGGTCCAACCTACCAAAAGTATACCGGCAGTACAAACCCGGATACCTGGCTTTCAGATTATTACACAGCCGTCCAAATCAACAACGGGACAGACTTGGAAGCTGTCAAGTTTCTCCCCCTAATGTTGCTAGACGGAGCCAGGGATTGGATCAATGGTTTACCATCAAGAACTGTCGACAGTTGGGATGATATGGCGAGAGTATTTACTCAGCATTTTCGGGGAACATACAAACGCCCAAATAGTATCAACCAGCTGAACCGTTGCACCCAATTTGAAGACGAACCATACGTGGATTTCATCTCCAGATGGACTGCAATGAAGAATAGTTGCTCTGGAGTAACTGACGTACAAGCAATGCATGCTTTCGTCAATGGCCTAAAACCCGGACTTGTACCGTTCATGGTTGGTTCTAAAAAGCACAAAGATCTCGGATCTATGCTTACAACCGCTAATGAGCATGCTGCAGCCGAAGACGATATCAGAGCAAGAGGAGGCAATATTGAGTCACTGATACTGGCAAAGAAAACACCTCGTTCTGATAAAAAAGGAACTCCGGAGTCAACAACAAAGCCCAAGGAGGTTAACATAGCCTTTGGAGGAGAAAAAGGGAACAAGTGGAAAGGTCGCAGTCCAGATCCAATCAATTATACTCCCGAAGAATGGGAGAGAATTAAGTCGGAACCCTGCGTCCACCACTCCCAATTTGGCAAACCTACCCATACAAATGCGCAATGTCGGCTAAACAAGCATATGAAAGGCAATGCAGGATCCGGAAATAAAGGGAAGGGTTCCAAGAGGAAACCTGCCAAACAAAAGCCAGAAGCTGAAAAAGAAGACAGTGAATCGGACACTGATGACAAAATCCAGGAACAACAGCGAAAAGGCGAACCTAAATTTCCGAGAGTTGACGGAGAAGCAATGTTAACTTTCCTAGCAACCCCGTCAGCAAAGGTGGCCAAAAGGACACTTCGAGAAATAAACGCGGTTGTTCCTGCAACCCCAAAATTCTTGAAGTACTCCAACACACCGATAATCTGGGATCAGTCAGATCATCCCGGAAATATCCCTGAACCCGGCACACAAGCTCTTGTTGTAAGCCCTATTGTTCAAAACACTAGGCTAAGAAGAGTGCTGATGGACGGAGGATCCAGCATCAACATAATGTACCTGGATACACTGAAGCACTTGAAGATCTCCGAGTCCCAGCTCAACTACAGCAATATACGCTTCCATGGCATTGTTCCTGGCAGACAAGCACGATCCCTAGGAGAAATTTCCCTAGATGTCACCTTCGGAGATAAAGATCACTTCCGGCAGGAAAAAGTATCCTTCGAAGTAGTGCCGTTCGAAAGCGTGTATCACGCAATACTCGGACGTCCGGCTTTCGCCAAATTTATGGCAAGATCTTGCTATATCTACAACAAGCTGAAGATGCCAGGACCCAAAGGAGGAGTAATCACCATTGCAGGTGATTTCAAGCTGGCAAACGAGTTGGAGAAGCAAAACGCCCTTTGCGCTCAAAGAGTTATAGCTCAGGAAGAACTGAAGGAGTTAGCCAAGGAGGTATCGCCGAAAGAAATGCCGGCAGGAAAAGAAACTCGGAAGCCAACAGATAGCTTCAAGGCGTCCGAGAATACAAGACAGGTAATCCTAGATCCCAAAGATCCGACAAAATTTGTCGTAGTAGGGACTGGGATGACCGACAAATAGGAAGGCGAGCTCATCAAGTTCCTCCGTGAGAACTGGGATATTTTTGCCTGGTGTCCAGCTGACATGCCAGGCGTACCCAGGGAACTTGCTGAGCACCAACTCAAGGTTATTCCCGGATCAAAACCCGTCAAACAAGGTCTCCGTCGATTTGACGGAAGAAGACGGAAGGCTATTGGCAAGGAAATTATCCGGCTTTTAGCAGCGGATTTCATCAAGGAGGTAATACATACTGACTGGTCCGCAAATCCGGTATTAGTACCGAAGAAAGACACAACTGCCCTCAGAATGTGTATAGATTACACAGGATTGAACAAGTTATGTCCGAAAGATAGGTTCGCACTGCCGCGAATCGATCAAATAATAGATGCCACTGCAGGCTCCGAGCTTTTATGCTTTTTGGATGCATACTCCGGGTACCACCAAATACGCATGAAAAAGGAAGATCAAATCAAGACTTCTTTTATAACCCCGTACGGGACGTATTACTACGTAACCATGCCTTTTGGCCTGAAGAACGCAGGTGCAACCTATCAGCGTTGCATGCAACGCTGTTTGCATAGTCAGATTGGCAGAAACGTCCATGTTTACGTGGACGATATTGCCGTCGTAACCAAGGAAAAAGATACACTCCTTGAGGATTTGCGAGAAACTTTCGAAAACTTACGCACCTACCAGATGAAGTTGAATCCATCTAAGTGCGTATTCGGGGTTCCCTCAAGAGAACTTCTGGGTTTCATCGTTTCTCATAGAGGAATAGAAGTTAACCCGGAAAAGATTAAAGTAATCTCGGACATCTCAGAATTTACGTTTGAAAAAGATGTCCCAGAATTGCCGGGTTCCGCCACAGCAATAAAAAGATTTCTTAGTTGGCTGGGGACTAAAACCTTGTCATTTCACAAACTGCTGGAGAAGTTCGATAAGGTCAAGTGGATCGCGGAAACCTGGGAACGTCTAGCAAGTTATGTCCCCTTCTGTACTTAGTTCAATATCTATGTAAACATCTTTTGAGATCATGAAATAAAGTTGTCGGAATACTATCATCCATGTTCTTTATAAGTGCAAAGTGTTTCCGCCTCATCTATTTCCCAATGATCTTACAAATTTCTCAACGTTAACCCGAATTGTGCTTGCGTACTCGGCGTTACATAACTGAATGATTTTTCAGCCTTTTAACGGCTAAAGGAAACTTGAATTGCCTGCGTGCCCAAGTTTCACTTAAAACTTTCCTTGTTTCTCTAAGTCTTATCTGATTGTGCGTATGCTGGGTTACTGGAACTAGTTAGTAAAAATGCCTTTAGCATGATTCATGTTTTCGAGTTTCAAAACTGATTGGTTCGTCCCCAGTTACTCGGCATAATGATTCATAATGCTATTTGAGCCATTTCAAACACTAAGGACAGTTAAAGCATATACACCAGAGAACTTAGAAGATAAAGGAATGGTAAAATCCAAACAACTTGCAAAGTAATTTCATAGTTTAAACTGCAAAAGGCGGAATTTTCATTCATACAAAAGAAGCATTACATTTTGGGTTACAAATGAAAGAACAGTAATGCTCCTATTGTCTACTTTGTCTATCCAGGTTCCAGGTAACCTTTCAAGAATCCGACTCCTCCTCGCTGCTTTCTTCGTCGGGGATTGGAGGAGCTTCTTCTTATGGATAGTTGACGACGACATTTACCATGGCGGCAATCTGGGTGGCGTGGCCCTTAACTTCACCAAAAATGGTGTTTCGTTGCGCATCCGTGTATCCCTGAGGGACACCGGTGGCCACACGCCAGGATTTGGCACTAGGATAGTGCATGCGCATAAGGCCTAAGGCCATGCGCGCACCACCCCGTGCAGCGGAGCGGAGAAGAGACTCCTTGGACTCCGCCACCTCCATGATGATACCCGGAAGTTTTTCAACCTCCGAGCATTCCCCAGATTTATCGGGAAGGAACTTCCCTATGAGCTGCGTTCCGGCAGCCTTAATCAAATTCCATGTTTCCCCGAAAGCTCGGATGCCTGCAATCCGAGTTCCATCTGGGGTGTCTCCTGTTTGATCCAATAAAACATACAAAAGGGTTAAGCAGACAAACAGAGAAAGCAAAACATGGAAAGATGAGGAAAAGGGTAAGAAATTTACCGATGAGCTTGTCGATCTCGGAAACTTCCTCCAGGCGAAGATTCAGAGCTTCGGTCAAATCCTGAATGGTGGATTTGTCTTTCTCCGCCTGTTCGGAAGCCTTGGAATTAGCCATTCCAAGAGCCAGGTTGCTGGCTTCCAGGTCTTGTTGAGCTTTCACAAGATTCTTGTGAAGCTCAATGTTCTCATTGCGGAGAATTTCGGCGTTGCCAGAATCTTCCGCTGCTTGCTTAGCCTGAGCTAAGGCAGCTGAAAAACAAGGGAAAAAACTTAGACAAAGTCTTAAATCGGAAATTTCAAAACGAAAAAGCTTACCTTTCGTTTCCGTCAAAGCGAGCTGAGATGATTCCAGCTCCGCCTCCTTCTCCTCAAGAATAGAAAGAAGACTTCGAACTTCTTTATTCTTGATGGTGAGCTTCCTGGAAACTTCCAGGTTTATGGCCTCGGAGGTTTGCTGAAACATGGAAAGGAGAAGAATGAGTACAAAAAGCATCAAAGCAAAAAAGCACGCATTTTAATTAATGCTTGGGGGCTAGAGTTATATACCTGGCTCATGCGCTGCAAACCTGCTAAGTTTTCTTGGAATTCTTTCGCGTATTCCGCGAAGTGATTTCCGGCTGCGTCCAAGCCGTCATTGATAGCTTTAAAATCCTTATCAAAGGTGGGGATTTCCTTGTCGAAAGTCCGAGAAGATTTCCCCACCTCTGGAGCCGCCCTTTCACTCGTGTCCGACTCGGACACAACGGGCTGGCTGGGCTCTGGGGGCTTGGTGGTGGTGGCTGCAGTAGGCTCTTCCGCCATTGTCTGCGGCGTGTCCGGGGCGACGGCGGGAGATGGTTGGCTGCCTCGGTTGGAAGAAACTCTGAGTTTCTTCAGCTTTCTCGGCTTCAGGTTGGAGGGGGGTAGGCTAAAAACCAAAAACCCGGAAAAGGTTAAAACACCGAAGATGGACGAAAAAGATCCCATAAAAGAAAAACCCAGAAGAAAATAACCTGGAAGTGGCGACGGGGATTCCGTCAAGGTCGATAATCTCATCCGAAGAAATTATCTTCTTGCGCTTGCGCCCACCCGTAGCGGCGGTGCGCAGCGCATCCAGCTCGACCTCGGAGGCTAACTCCGAGTCTGGAAGATCCGCAAGCTGTCGGAAGAACCAATCAGAGTCAAAAGGTAGATTATCCAGTAATTGAGATTATACCCAAATGACGGAAAATTTACCTTGGGAGCTGGATTGTCGGCCGTGTACATTGGCCGACTCTCCGTGTATTGGTCGCGCGATGCGACCAACTGATTGATGCGCCGCCTAAGTTCCTTTGCGGGCCAATCCTTGTCGGTTGTCCGCATCGGATCCTTGGCTCCCGTGTATTCACACAGGAGACGGCCTCCGTGGTTTGCTAATGGCTGAATCCGCCTATCCAGCCAGCAAAAGACCGTGTCCATACCGGTCAAAGGAGGTTTGGAGGAGGTGAGCTTGGCGATACGCCTCTTGATCCTTAGCAGATCTGGAGGCAGAACTTGGACGGCCTCTGTTACCCAGTTATCCTGGGGAACGGCGGCGGAGTTCACAAAAGGTGGAACCCCGACGGCCTTTTTAGGAAAAGGCACGTCGGGATGATAGAAAAAAGAACCCGTCCAAAATTTTACGGATTCTGAAGTTTTGAATTTGGGGAACCAATCCTCTCGGAATCTCCGAAGAGTAAAGGAAATGGTCCCGCAATTTGGGAGTGCCCTCCGAAGAGTTACGCTTGACCCCAAAGCAATACAGCCAAAAATCTAACCTAGGCTCTATTCCTAGGTAACCTTCGAACAAGGCCTGGAAGCCGGCCATGTACAGAATGGAATTGGGAGGAAGGTTGTGAGGTTGGATGCTGTAATATGACAGAACCTGGAGGAAGAAAGAGGAAGGTGGGAGCCCCATACCTCGTAGAAGGTGGGAGGCAAGAAGCACCCTTTCGCCCTCTTGTGGCGAGGGTTCGGTCTCCTCTTCCGGGAGCCGCCATTTCTTTTTGAGCACCAAACCCTCCTTCTCCAAGTTTGGAAGGAGAGCCGGGGGAATACTGCAGGCACTCCAGTTGCCTGCAGTTTCCTCTTCCTCGTCTGCTCCGGCGGCGGCGGCGGCGGCCTTCGCGGCGGCGAGTTTGTCGCCGAGGAGCTCGATTTTTTCCTCCGCCGTTTCAGGTGCAAACGGCGGAGTGGCTGTGGCGCTTGGGCCCGCGACGTCCGCGGCGGTGGAAGCGTTTCCTCCGCCCGCCGCGGATGCCGTGGTCTTTTCCGGCTCGCCGCCGGCAGGCTCTGGCGACCCTAGCTGTGGATCTAGGTCGCCCAAAAGTTCGTCGATGGAAGCGCGAGCTGGTGAGGACGACGGAGAGGCCATCTTCTTTGGTGGCGAATGTGCGCTCCGGCGTGCGAAAAGTTCGTCGGGGCAAGGTCTTGCTCTCGAGCTCGCGGTTGCGTCAATGGCGTGGGCAGTGAGGGAGTGAGGAAAGATTTCCGATGACGAAGAGGACGGCTATTTATAGCCTGAAAATCTCTAGATACGTGCCAACGGCTCTTTTGACCGTTGGATGTTCGACGCGTGTCGCTCGCCGGAAAATCCGGGAAACGGAACGACAGAGGAATGATGGCTATCTCCTCGTTTCTCGTGAGAATCTGTCAGAGATACGTTGCAGGGTTTCCCGCGTGAAACCAAGCGGCGCTTGCGTCAGCATGATTAAGGCGCTGATGTCATAAGTTCCTTTTCCGCGAAGGATCGCGAGAAGAAAAGCCGGATTTTCATAGTTCCGAGTTTTATGTTACCATCTCCTTCAAAAGGAAAGAAGAAAGAATCAAGACTGCTGAATCAAGTTTTCCCGGACAAAATGTATTTGACGAAAGGCGGAGTTTCAGAGTTTTGATCCTTCCTGGGGGCTACTGTCGGATATATACTGAATAGGGGTATAGAAGATGGTAGACAAAAGAGCCGGACTACCAGGGTGGCCTACATGGTAATGGGCTTAGGTCCATTGGGCGGCCCAGTAGTCCGACGCGCAGAAGCCGGATTCTAGAAGAACCCGGATCACGGCCCGCGTGATCTGGCTTGGAGGAGAAGACGGATTCCTTACTTTCCAAGTTACAAGTTAAACGTAGTCTTCTAGGTTTCTTGTTCTGTAAGCCCTAATCCGGCTATTATATAAAGCCGGACGGGAGATAGATTACAGAAGTTAAGTTAGACACAAGCTAAAGCTCTACGCAACTCGCCGGGAAGTTCATCCTCGTCGAGTAGCTAGATCTATTCCCTCACATTGTAACCCTGTTATACGGGCTTTAGTCCCAATTAGTGAGAAGTGTAGGAGTAGGTACGCCGTACTGTCGCGACGTACCGAACCTGGGTAAAATCCCGTGTTCTGTGTTACTACGCTATCCCGTTACCCCACGTCTCTACCGTAGTCTCATGGCACCCCAGTCTATGAAAACTACTACGATGTCTCGACACTATCCCCCTTTTGCGGCTATCAAAGAAAGAAGAACTGCGACCAACCTCGGCCAAAACTGTCTTCGCCACAGCTACGAGACATGATCGGCCGAGGAGGAGGGATGGGGTTGACGAGGAGAAGGAGGAAGAAGAGGAGTCCAGACGAAGGCTGATTGATCAGGATTGTCAGGCCCCCCGTCTGGACGAAGGAACCCAAAGGCCTTCAGCCGCTCGCCGAGTCCATATCGTCGCTCTCCTCCTTGATGGCCGACGGATCTTCCTTGTCCTCCTCTCCAGCAACATCATCTTCATCATCGTTGTCATCTTCCTCGTCACTACTCTCTCTCGACGCATCACTCCACACGTTTGCCGCGACGCCCAAAGATCTTCACGAAGAGGAGGTCCACTGCGTCGAAGCGAAAGTGGAGGACCTGGCTCTCCTCTAGCCTCTGGGAGTGGGCGACTGTTTTCCACCCCTTGCCAATGACAAGTGTCCAGCGGAGCAAAACTCCGTCGACGCCCACCTGGGCCCTTTGATGCAACCCACCACCTGAAGCTAGAAGCCAGAAGCCGCGGGTCGGATTGCGGTCGACGGACCCGGTGAAGACATCAGGGAGCCTCAGCTGGCTGCGGAGGCGACCGCAGAGGGCCACCAGGAAATCGTGCTCCAGCACGCGAGTATCCTCTGCCCAGCGAGGAAGGGAACCCCCACACCGCAGCCGCGAGAAGAGCGGCCACCACGACCGTGACGGCTCCCCGTGTTCGCTTCAGCTCGAGTAGAAGACCCCTACAACGTGTCCAGGGCGACCATGGCACGCCTCGCGCTCCGCCGAGGGGCAACGCCAGAGCCCAGGGACGAGCCTCTACCTCGACCTCCACGAGCCATAGTTGGCTTTCTTTTTCTATCTGTAGGTGAAGAACGGGGGGAGGATGAAGGCGAAGCCGGAGTTGGAATGGGAGAGGGGCGTCCCCTATTTATGCCGAGGCGAAGGGACGACACCGCACTCGTTCGGTTTTCCACCATCTCGAGCGTCGAGGCAAAAGAGGCCACGTCCCCCAGACGACAAGGCGCTCGCTGGTCTGCACCGCCCGGTCGGAACAGTAATTGCAACAAGACGTTTCCGCCATGAGGGGAGATCGTGGGGTTCCCTGTGAACCGTCGCGCCACGTGCAGAGGCTATTCTAATCCGCTCCGCCTTCCCTGAACGCGCGCGCGACATTGGCCTGGGGGCTACTGTCGGACCCACAGATACCAGGGTATCCTGGGCCGTCTGCTGCTGGCGAAGCCCATCAGGTATGAAAGGAGTCCGTACCAGTCCACCACAAGAGAAGGGAGCCACACAAAGTTCTCCACCAAGGCCGGCCCCTTGGAGAGGAGTCTTTCCCAAGGTCTCCACCGCGCATCGCTCGGAAGGAGTCCTGCTCCGACCCCTCTCCTTCCCGGAAGGAACCTCACCCGCTGGGAGACAACTCATGTTAAGGTGACTTCCTGGCCCCTATGCGGATGACGAAGCCACCACAGTTGACAGAGTGGCTTTGGCCACAGTTGCCATTCTCGTGTATAAAGCGCAGAGCTCCGTTGCTTACACCAAAGCACGGTCTAAGGCTTTTCTCTTTGGTGGAAGAAGACCGAGTCCGCGCTACAAGACGAAGGCGACATCACTAGGCTCCCCCACCGAGTCTCCATGGACGTTGGAGATATCCCCTGGCAACCAGGACCACGCAAGAGGCGCAATAGTACGGGACACTCCCTTTTTTGGCACCTTGTGGTATCCGTTTTCCGCCAAGTGAGCAGGAAAGAGAGCCAATGGCCAGTATAAGTAGACCACCCCTACCACCACAATAAGAGAGGAAAAAACAAGGAAGAGAGAAGACACCAAGTAGATTGATCACCGGAACTCCCCTGCGTACTGTAACCACCATGGTGCAATCAACTTGACAAGCACGAGTAGGGTTTACACCATCAAGGTGGCCTGAACCTGGGTAAACTCCCCTTGTCACCATTGTTTTCCTTCGAGAGCTCCCCTCCCGAAGCATCCGGAGATGTGATTAAACGCGGTTAGCCCCGAGTGTTCGAACCTTTGAATGCTACCCTGTCGTTGACAGAACAGCAACTCGCACAACAATATACATATTCTACTTCATTGTTTTCTTCATCCAAAGGGTTTAGAACAACTTCATGCAAGGAATAGTATTTGGCTTCACTCATTGAGTCACGTTCACCATCTTTGACAATAATAACTTTGTTTTTGGATCACTCAAAAGATATGTGTCCATTACCACCACACTTGAAAAAATTTATTGAGCTTGACTTGCTTGAGGAGCGCTCGTGTTGGTGGTTGGAGTCACTTGTTTCTTTAAAGGTTGAGTTTCTTTGTTTGTTGCATTTGGAAATCTTGAGTTGCCATTGGTGGTGCTTGGTGTAGATGCTTGTCCCATTGGATGCGTCGAGGAGGAAGGCTTAGAGGCGAAAAAGGCCATTTTCTTTGAATACTTGTAGTCTTCCAATAGTGGCGGTTCGGCCTTAAGAACTTGATGGACAAGGCCAACACGAGTATCATTTGGTTGGAACTAAAAAATTCTATTCATGGTATGATTTAGGCAATTGAGTAAACATGCCATTATTTGCTCTTGTGATTCAATCACATTTTCTCGTATCATGGAGTTTTCCATTTCTTTATAGTATTCATCAACCATTCTCATTTCTTGATTGAGCTCTTTTAGCTTCTTGAAGAGATCTTGCTTCTAGTGAGGATACACGAATCTTGTGTTCATGACTTCTTTCATCTCATTCCAAGTATTGACTGGTTGCAAGAGGTTCTCTATTCTTTCAACTTGTACTTGATCCCACCAAAATAGGCCATATTTTTCATCTCGTGGCAACCATTTTCTCATCACTGGAGTTGTGGATGCGGAAGATATTGTCAACTTTTAAATCCCATGAAAGGAATTCTTCCAGACCATTTTCACCAAGGAACTTAGTTACATTGGAGCGTATGGAGCTCATGGTGTTATCTCAATTTGGTTGATGATGGCGCTCATTAGGGTCTTCATCATATATTGGTTTTGTTGAGCATTCAGATCATCATCATGTTTTGGTTGTTGGCGATCATGTTGATTTTCAGGTCGGTGATGATGTTGATGATGATGTAGTTGAGCTTCATGACGTTCACTATCTACCTAGTCATGGTGGTGATGTTGAGGATGTTCTTGCTCGTGGCGGTCATTATGTTGTGTTGACGCGTATTTGCTTTACCTCCATTATCATGTGGAGGATGGTGTTGGTGATGTTGCCTTGGAGGTATTCTATGTGGGCGAGCACCTTCCACAAAGTCATGTTCTCCATATCCATCTTCATAGTTTGGTGGAGGTGTTGGCGAAGGATGGTGACTAAGGTCTTGATGTCCTTGTTGATGTTGAGGAGGAGGCAAGGGAGGTAGACTATCCTCGTACCAATTGCAATGTTATACTTGCGGTGATGTGGAGGTTCATACTCTTAGAGATGAATTCCATTATATTCAATGCGAGGATGTCGACAATGGCGATGCGCTTGATGGTGTGTGTTGGGGGGGGGGGGGATGAGCTTGTTCATGTGGTCTACCTGATCTTGAGAATCTCGTTGTTCGATGCGAAGAGGAGGATGTTCTCAGACGGGGAGAAAGGTTTGCAGAGTTGATGTTGATTCTCGCCATGTGGTCATTGAACCTTTCTTCTTGTGCTCGTAAACAAAGCTCATAGCTCTCCAAACTATCACACACTATTTGGCGGAGTGCACATGTTCATTATGGGTTAAAAAGGTGTAGGGATTTTTGTTGTAGAAGGGGTTTCCATCATCATCCAAACTCGCGGCTTGTGAAATTTCCTTCCCTATCCATCTCAAAGGAAAACAAGTGAAAAGTGTGGAATGTGTATCACTCACCCAATTTGACCTTTCTTGGTGATATAGGAGAAATTGGCTTGCCAAGTTGAAGGGTTTTTCACAATGCAAATTAGAGTTGAAGAAAGAGAAACGAAAGCGACAACACACACATACACACACACACACACACACACACACACACTTTATGAGGATCTTCAATGGATTAGAAAAGTCGCAAGAAAATCAACCAAATCAAAATAAATCTTATGTTAATGGTAGTATAGGAAAAAAGTGACTATTGCAAAATAAACCTATACCACAAAGACGAAAAAACAAGAAGAAAACTCACAGAAGAGATACATGTGGTTAGTGCGGCCAAAGGACGAGTGACGCTGACATGTTCCTAACGAAGACTAATCTCGGATGCCACACAACTTCAAGAGGGACGCTACCTAGATTGCTTGAAAGTAAGGAAAAAAGATTTGCACAAAGTGTTCACAGGTCACTCTCACTTTTTTCGCAAAGCTAGGCGTTCCTACAAAGCGAAAAACTTGACACCACTCTTTTGTTTATTATTTATTATTTTTTTTAATTTTTATTCTAGTGCCAAGATATTAGAGGACTCTACAACTCTCACAAGTGATAAATTAGCACTCTCGGTGACACTAGTGCAATGCCCTGCAATCATCTGAGCTGGTCTGGTAGGTCAAGTGTCGTGAAAGGAAGAATGGGGTTGATGCAATGAATCTACGGGCCGTCTATGTAGATGATGTCATAAACGTTGTTGAGGGTTTTGCGTAGGCAGCTCAATAACTCAAATTGGAGAAATTCAACAAATTTTAAAAGGAAAAGGGAGGAGGAGTGTGTCCGCCAGGCGTCGGATGGACCGGCGGGTTCGGCGCTGGATCGTCCAGCGATTTGGCGCCAAATCGTCCGACCTTCACGATCATGCATGTGTTCTTTGCAAAATTCTACTTCCAACTCCAAAATCCGTGGAAAATAGGGAAAACTTGGGGAAGTGTTAGAATGGAAATGTGGTAGGGGGTCTAAAGCAACAAATCCATTTACCAAAATTACGAAAAAAATGTAATTAATCGATGGATGAGTCAAAATCTTTTTTTTGGCTCTTTTTGTGGAATATTCGAAATTAGGGATGGGAGGAATTTTTTTGGTGGAGAAGAACTTGAGGGATATAATTCGTGGCAGCGAAGTTGTTCATACCATATGGTGAGGGTCAACCTCTTGGGTTTGGCCCGATCTCAGAAATTGACTAGGTGAAGGATGAGGAACACGAAGAACACAAAGGGGAAGATCGAGAGCAAAGTAACAGATAACTAGTGCTAACTATAACATTCACTCTCCCGACAACTAGACCACACCGGCCACATCTAGAACCCAACCAACTCGAATTCACCCTTATGGAAACCGATTCAACACCTACAACCATACCACCGCACAAATAGAACCTCAAGAGTTATTTTGAAATAGATTTTAGAGACACCAACAAAATTCCAAGGTGAAAGAATGGCCATCGCGGAGTAGCCTTGATAAGATCCAAGAAACAGAGTATTTGGAATAGCCTTGATACGGTTCTAAATGCACTAGAAGTAGCCTCACAAATGTCAATTTATAATCTCTAATCCTAGATTTGGGCCATGGGTTCCTATTTATAGTAGGTGGGGTGAAGGATAAGTGGGGAGGCAAGATACAAGCCTCACTGGCCTTTACTCGCGCATGCAGGGCGCCGGACGATCTGGCGCTTCATACCCCGGATGGTCTGGCGTCTAGAGTGGTGCGGCCTGATACGTCCCAAACGTATCTATAATTTTTGATGTTGCATGCTTTTTCTATATGTTCTTACATGTTTTCTACACGTTTTACAGCGTTTTTAAAATGATTTCATGGACTAACCTATTAACAAGATGTCTAGAGCCATTTTCTATTTACTGTTGTTTTATGTTTCAAAAAAGTTCTGAGGAAAATATTTTCCAAAATTCCTGAAAATTCACGGAAGTCATTTTTTACCCGGAACGAAGACAGAGTCCAAAGGAGAGCCGAAGGGGAGCCACGGGCACCACGGGGGTACCAGGCCGGTCCGATCCCCCCTAGGCAGCCCCTGGTGGGCCCCTCGTGGCCCTGGGGAACCAAGGGCCACCGGATCACGCCACCTAACGGGTTCATACCTCGATGGTGTTCTCCCCTCCTTGTGCCACCATGTTTAAATCTTGTGAGCTTCCTAACATGATCAAGATCACCGTTATGTAATTTCTACATGTTGTGCTTGTTGGGATCCGACGAACCATGAGATTATGATTACTTGTTCATGTCATATTGAGTTGCTTCACTTATATCTTTAAGAGAGTTTTAATCTTGTTTTGCAATGCTCTCTGGTGTGCATTATTGACTTGGCCAAGTTAGTGTATGCATCTCCAAGAGAGAGTTTATATGCTAGATAGTGAGTTCATGCCTCCTTTGCATCCGCGCTCGAGTGATAGAAATGTGTAAGGTAGAGAATCTGTTGTTTCCACTAGGGAGAAAACAACGGTGTTCTTCTCTACGGATTGGAATTATTGCTTACATTACGTGTTATTCTTAATGTATTTTTCTATTGCACACAAGCAATCACTTCATTGTTGCAACTTAATACCAACGAGATTTGATGGATTTCCTTCTCATGGTGGACTTTTAGTAATAGATGTTTTCAGATGGCGGTCTATTTACCTTCACGTAATTCCTACAATGTTAGAATCCGTGAACTATATTTTCCCATAATTATTGTTATCGCTCATTATTTGTCAATTGCCGAGCTGTAATTTGTTCACCCATCATGTTTATTGTTCTTAGGAGAGACACCACTAGTCAAACTATGGCCCCCGGTCCTATTTTCCTCATTGATTACAACCTTGTTTACTTTCTTTCATCATCATTTTCTCGATGTTCCTTTTTCATTTAATCTTCTCCAACCATTCGATACAAGTAATCCTCCAGTTTTCAGTAAGACTGGAAGATTTGCAGCCTCCTCGGAAAGTTGGGAGCAAGAGATGGTTTAAGTTTGTGTGTAGGTCCACGCTTGTTGAAGATCTAGAAAACAAGCAACCTACTGGGAGACTTCAAAGTCCCACTGGATTGATCACTCTGGTTCCTTTACTAGGGGAAAATTCACTGCTAACTATATCATACCTTCATTTTGTGGTTTCCCAACGGGTGTGTGGTCACACCAACTAGCATAAATTTTCTGGCTGCATTGCCGGGGAATTCAAGCTTTCAGCTAGGGGAGTTACACACTTCCACTTTCTATCTTTTGTTTTGATCTTGCTTAGTTCATTTTTGTTTAGTCTTGTTTCTCTTATATAGAAAATCCAGAAAATTCGTTCTATAGTTTCTAGTCTTTTACTTTCTTTGTTAGTTTATCCTTGGTTTATCGTTCTTGCTATCTATGGTTACTTTCTTTGAAATTAGATCTTATTTGCAAGGGGGGTTCATGGAAGATCAACAAAATATTATAAGGAATACGGACTTGTCTCAAAATTGGAAATACTTATGGATACTTAAAAGTAAATAAGATGGCTATGCTAGAAACTTATGCTCTATATAAGATGTATCTTATTGTTTTGATGAATCTTGCTGCTATTTGGATATTAAAAACCTTCATTTCCAATGTTCTTGTAATGATAATAAAACTATATCCTCTTATATTAAAGGAAACTAACAAATTAAAGAATTTATTGTTTGGAAAGGTTCCTATGAAATTATGTCTTTGCTTAAAAATATTATTGATGCTACTTACAGAATTGAGAGTATTGCTATACTTTAATATTAGTATTATAATTACAAGGATGATAATTGCTCTATTATTAGAGATCTTAATAGAATCTCTCCTCCAAAAGGAAGAGAACAATGCCTAGCTGGAACCTATGGAGGAAGAAATTGCGAAAACTAGAATCTTATTGGATGAAAAAGAGGAGGAGAGTGATGAACAAAAGGAGGAAGAATGGAGTAGCTACCCATGCCTACCTTCTAATGAGAGTAACTCATATATTATTTGATTGCCCTCCATGCTTAGCAACAGATGAAGTGGGTTAGACTTAAAATGTGTTCATATTGGCTTCTTGATGGAATTTAAGAGCGAGTCCTTTTTATTTCTGGTCTCCCTGCCTAGGTTGCGGCTCCACCCTCTGAGCTATTGTCTAGTTCCCCGTTCATATAGTTCCACCAATCAATATTATCTCTACCGCGAACCTTTCTAGCCAGCTTGTCCCAAGAAGACGACATCAGCTCATCAAATCCCTGAAGTTCAAACCAATCTGTTTTGAAGAACAAGCGATTACTATGGACTAGGGCGCCTTCGCCCAAATTCAGGATGAGGGGGTGTGGTCCGATCCAAGGCTGGTCTCTGCCTCCAATGAGAGAAGCGAGAAGTAGATATCGAGAAAAGGCGAGATGAAGACCCTGTCAAGGACACACCTGACAGGGTTGATGCGCTTATTGGTCCAAGTGAAGTGCGCCCCAGAGCACTTCACCTCGCGGAGCCCCCAATTGGCAATGTGAAGGTTGAACAAATCGACCCGCGCCCAATTTACGTTTTCATTATTTTTATCTTTTCCCCCACGGATAAGGTTAAAGTCACCCCCATAACCACAGGGTGTTGGCATGTTGCAATCTTCTCGGAGATCTCGTCAAGAAACTGTGCATAGAGGGAAAGATCCGTCGGGTCATACACATTGATAAAGATGAATTTCTTGCTAGAGGGGAGGTCAAGGACATGCAGGCTAGGTGGTAGATACCCATGTCCATGCTACCCCCTCGAAAATGCTATTTCTGACGTCTAGGAGCACCCCCTCCCCCCGGATTGCCCTTAGCGGTCAGCTAGTTCTAGAAGAAAAGTTCTCCCGTTTCTAAGCTACGAAGCTCGTGGTTTGAGAAGTAAGGTTTTATTGTTTCTTGAATGCAAACAATTTCGATTTTATGGGTCTGGAGAAAGTCGTTTATAACTGTTCGGCACCCCAGCGCGTTGAAACCGCGAATATTCATATACAACCACCACATTATGACACTCGCGCAGATCCCCGTGCTTGGCGGGTGTTGGGGGAGCGTGGGCCACAACTACCTTCTTTTGTTTGGATTGTCTCGTGTAAGGTTTTCTAGCAGACTGGATGGACTGGGCTTTCCTCGTTGTGTGTTTAGCAGGGCCCATAGATCCGCTGCTAAGAAGCACGGAGTGTGCGGGGATATTGGGCCCTTTCGAACCCAGTTCAGCGACCACCAAGGGATCCCTATCCCTTGGAGTCGATCGAGCTAGATCTCTGGTCTCTTTATCTCGAGCTTAATTCTTTTGCTTCCGCGAGTTTGGTTGTTTGAATGTCCCTAGGCATAGCTAGTTCGGCCTAAGCCAACTCTGCCGACCTCGGGATGGAGAGAAATTTTGTGAGGGATTCAAGCGCTAGGCCTACCATAATGCCACTATCGGAAGCTACAGAAAGAAGGTGTTCATCTGGGATGGAAGAGAACAAATCATACTCAGAGATGGAGGGCGTATCTATATCATTACATGCAGTAACCCTAGCAATGGCCCGGTACAACAGTGGCCCCACGGTCAGCCCGTCCCCATGGGCGCTTTTGCGCTGAGATGACACCGGCACAGCCTTGCTGCGGAGGCCCCTAGCCACCGTGGCCGTGAACACCGACACCATCCCCTCGAGGAGAGAGGAGATGCCTGAGAAGTCCGGTTGGGGGAAGGAGCTGAGGGAGCCCGCCAACACCTTGGCGGGATGGTCCGAGTTGCTCTTGCTCCCGCGTTCCTGAGCGCGCATAGCAGCCGGGTTGAAGGACTAGTCGTGGGGGGGGGGGGGAGCACCTGGGGGTCCCGCACCTACCCCCGCGAGCCCTCAGGTTTTGCGCCCGAGTCAAGCGTGAGAGAAGGGGAGGGAGCCGGTGGGCGATCACCCGCCGAGGTAGAGGCAAACACCGCCATAGTAGGCGAAGCCGCACCAGGGAAGCAATCCGCCATGAACATGGCCGGCATAATGGATCCATGCTAATATATTGGGGGAGCCGAGGTCACTTCATCAGGCATGGTAGCCACCGATTTTCCGCCGGTCCCTTTGCCACCCTTGGACCGGGGCGCCTCCTTTGGCGCAACATCTTCATGGTGGCCACGTTGGCCCGCCCAACCTTTGGCGTCATCATCAGAGCTCTTCTCAGCCATCTCGTCTTTGTCTTTGTTGTGCGGAGGAGGTGGAGGCGGAGAGGGCTCGACCCGAGAGGAACCGTTCTCTACGTCCACGCAGATCTTGAAACCTTGGTCGTTGACAAACAACGGGAAGGAGTCTGTCATCCTCACCCCGGGCCGACATCCAAATTGCATTCTTATAGGAATCTAGGGGTCTTCAAACGTGGTTTCATCGACCGCCATCGGATGGCCAACATGGCGGCCCCCCACCCTTAGCTTGTTGGTGTTGCGATAAGGGGGGGAACACCATGAATCTTCACCAAGGTGGGCACGAGCACCTCACTGGCTTCGTCATTCATCGCACCTTCGAGAACATTTGCTCTTTCTTTGGAGATAGGAACGCCGAGTCCACTGCCCCTAATTGCCATGCGTAGCTTTCTAGCGGATGGGAAAACCAGCGCAAAATCCGTTGCACTCTATTGCTTAACCTGCCAGCTCCAATCTTCTTCCACCACTTCCTTGAACTCATTCTCTACTTGCTCTGCCGACAGCGACACCCCCTCTATGTAGAGAGTCGCCAAATTTGAGGGGCGCCTTCCCCCAGCTCTTCATCCTCCACCTCCAAGCACAGAAATCCAATATCATCCGGGCCGTAGCCGGCCCAATATGGGTCAAAGCGCTCATCTACCGCCGTGCACATGGCCGAGGATGGCCCTTCGCATTGCATTTCACGTAGAAAGGCTCCTTCGAGCATTCTGCTTGAAGGTTTCCCACCATCCAAATGTTGTAGCAGGTTGCCTTGGTTGCGTCGAAGACCGCTGCCGCACCACCAACACTCGAGGCACCACCGGTCCCCTCGACCGGCCCCTCAGGATTCCACTTCTTTGCTCCATGGCTAGCTATCCGAGTTCCTTGAGCTGTCGTGCCCGTACAAGCGCCACTGCTGGTATTAGCCGTAGTCGCCTTGGGGTGGGCCCTCTCACCACCGGTCACGCTCCCTGCTCGCCGACGAGCAGACTCCTAATTACCGCTGTAGTACCGGCGATTTTCCTCGGGCTTCCGCTGGAGACGGTCGTCGAGGTCTCGCCGGTCACCACCATCGTAGTACTCAGCGTAGGGGCGCTTCCCCCTGTGGTTGTCGTAGCCCCGACCCCAATCCATCGGGCGGAAAAAGGGGACGGAGGAGTCAAGGGGACGGACCAGTCGCTTAGCTCTCCTGGGATGCTGCCACACGTCTTCGGCTGAACCTGGAAACCCTAGATCGAGAGTTAGGGTTCCAGACGAGAGCCACCACCAGATATAAGTAGGCTCAGCCAGAACGCCCCAGGGAGATGGGGTGCCCCCCTCCCCCCGCCCGACTATCCTTGCCAGGCGAGGGATCCCGAGAAGACACAGCTAGGCCCAACTCATCACTTTGGGGCAGGTGGCCCCAGGCCCACGCCCTTTGTTGCACACACCTCTAGTTCGTGGGCCTCCTCATAGCCCAACCGGACCGGCCCAAGTGCGGTATGCGGTCCCATACCGCTACCTTCTACCAAACCTGGCCAGCGGGCCGGCACGGCACGGCCCGGGCCCGCCTGGCGCTAAACGTGCCTGGCACGGCACGGCCCGCGTGGGCCCGTTTACTAAACGTCCCATGCCGTGCCGGCACACAGGCCTGGCCGCCAGGCCCAGGCACGGCCCACCTGCTAAACGTGCCGGCCCGCGGCACGATTAGGCACACGTGCTTTTTTCGGCCCGCGTGCTTTCGGCCCACCTGCTTTTTTTTTGACTGTTTTTCTTAGAAAAATGCAAAAAATTCAGAATTAAATATAGAAATGAGACAAAGTGTCATTTGGGATAAAAGTGAGCTTTATTATTTGCTGCCTCATTAAAACCTTCCATCCCTAGGAAGGAAAAAGAGTACAGCTTGCTCTAATCTAAATTACAAATAGTTTGTCCCATAGTTTTGAAAGAAAAAAGATTACAAAAAGATTAAAAATTACAAATACTATGGCTAGTGGTCTTCTTCTTCTTCTTCTTCTTCTTCTTGAATGGCAAGATTATAGAACGAGGCTGCGAGTTCTTTGTTTTCGGCAGTGTGTTGGTTTCTCCTCCTTGCTAGCTCTGCATCCTTCACGGTCATCAGTGTTTTCACCATATCAGGAGTGAGACTGGTTCTTCTATCCTCGATTATTCTTCCAGCTAGACTGAAAGCAGACTCCGAGGATACCGATGACACTGGTACAGATAACACATCCCGTGCTAATATTGATAGCACCGGATATGTAGCCTTGTGGTCCTCCCACCACTGTATTATGTTGAAAGCAGCTTCTTCTTCTTCATCTTCATTGGCTTCGTAGTCAGCGTATGGGACTACAGGGCTGTTGAGGTATTTCGCTAGCTCCCCGTCACCTGCAAGAATAGGCGCTGCTCGCCCGGAAGAGCTCGAAGTAGAGGAGGATCCGCGGTAAATCTTGCTCCAAAGTCCTTTCCCTCTTCCTGAACTTGGTGCTGGTGGAGGACGATGTACTCGAGCACCATACTTTTGTTCATACTTAGCAAAAAGGGTAGAAAGCTTATCGCGAATGTCAGTGAAATAAGCACCGTCGTACGGTCTACCCGTGGCCTCCGTTAGTAAAGACAAAGCAATACCAAGCCCTTCAGTTTTAGCCCTAGGATCCAACATAAACGCAAAAGCATACAATGGAGGAATGTCCGTCCAATATTTTTCAAATTTACGTTTCATCCTCTCAACAGGTTCGTGTAAAACCACATCATCTTCATATGTTTTCAAGTGACTGGCAATGTCTATGATTACATGGACCATCATAGGAGATGTGGGATAATAAACCCCCGACAAAGTAATGGTATAATCATAAAACATTTCCAAAATTTTTGTCAAGTGTTCACAAATATGCCAAATAAATGGAGTGAGTATCTCATGTCCATATGATGCATTAATAAATCCACTAAAAGAATTTCTGTCTTTAAGAAGTGACTTAAGCATCATATATGTAGAGTTCCTAATGCAATGCAATATTTCTTATAGTTTGCAATTCGACCATTATCACTACCGAGATAAGTAATTGCATCGCGCAATACTTCAATTTGGTTTTTCACCTTCTTTAAAGCACATTTAGCAATAAGATTAAGTATGTGACAAGCACAACGCTGATGCATTAAATAGGGTGCAGCATAGTGGGAAAATAAAGGAGTGAGGTAATTCATTGCACATTTGTTTGCCGAAGCATTATCCATAGTTATTGAAAAAGTTTTGTTGTTGATAGAAAATTCTTGCACAACTTTATTTATGGCACTTGCAATGTTTGGACCATTATGTGAAACATCAATTAATTCGAATCCTATGACTCTTTTTTGTAGTTCCCACTTTTCATCAATATAATGGGCAACCACACAAATATAGTCTTGCTTAGCCCGACCACTCCAAATATCAGATGTTAAAGCGACAGAAAATGTGCATTCAGCAAAGTTGTCTTTAATTTCAACCTGTTTCTTTTTTCCTAACTTTTTCATATCTCTAGATGTAGTTTGTCTAGAAACGGGTCTAAAATTAGGATTCTGGAAGGTTTTAATATATTCAACAAAAGCATCCGACTCACCAAAACCTAATGATAAATCATTAGAAGCAATCATAGCACAAAGACCTTCTCTTTGCAGAGCATGATCATAGGTCCAGTTACGTACCGAACCGTCGGGGTGGAATTGGAGCGAGGCTTGGACGCCGCCGGTCCCGTCTTCCTTGTCCTTCTTAGCCCTCCTCTCGTGGCCCTCGATGTGCCTCGACAAGTGGCCGGTTCCTCCTTTGCTCTTCATGGACAACACACTCTTGCATCCACTCCATTTGCACTTGGCCTTGATCTCCGGCTCACCTCCCCCCGGCGGCACCACTCTTTGTTCTTCAAAGTGATCCCACACCCTAGAGGTTTTTTTGCGTGGCCTTTTTGCGGTGGAGGAGGTGGAGGTGGTGGCATGAGAAGTTTGGGAAGGATTTGATTGAGATAGTGAAGGATCACCATCGTGGTGGGTGTCGGCATAGTCGAAGAGAGGAGAAGAGGCATAGGGACCCCCAACCCCAAAGTCGGGGTCGAGATCTTCAATGTTGAAGGTAGTATTCATGTTGGGATCAGCCATGTTTGAGTGTGGAAAATGAGAGGGGTGTGGAGCCCTTTTTATAGCAAAAAAATGACATTTTTTGGACTAAAACAGCCCTCCAACGGATATATGGTCAAAATTCCACTTAAAATGACCTAATCTGGGCCTAATCACGCCTAAACGCCCCCTAACAGGCCAAAAACGACCGTTGGACCCCTCCCCCGCGTCAGACTGCGCTCCAACGGGAAGATTTCGGCCCGCGCGTGCCTCCGACGGGCATAAAACGCTCGCCCCTGCGCGACGGGCCTCGCGTGCCGCAGCGGGCCTTTCGGGTGCTTGGCGGGCCATCGCGTGCCGCAGCGGTTAACGGGCCGTGCCCGTGCCGGCACGCGGGCTCGGCCTGCAGGCCCCGGCACGGCCCCAGGCGGGCCACGGGCCGAGCACGGCCCGCCAAGGCACGGGCCGTGCCGCCGTACTCGTGGGCCGGCACGCGGGCACGGGCCCAGGTGGCCAGGTTTGCCTTCTACCTCCTGCACGAAACCTAGCTCACGAGGAGGACACTCAGCCGCCGCCAGCGCCGCCGCAAGCTCTACCACCAACGAGCCCACCTTGAAACCCTATAGCGCCGCATCACCCATCCCAGGCACCGCCGCGCGCACGAAAGAATGCATGCCCCGCAACAGGGGGAACTCCTCTGCCACCGCACCGACGGAGAGATCCCGCCGGGGAGAGGGCGTCACGCAGGCCGTCCTCGGCACCGTTGGCCCCGCCGGCGAGAGATCTGGGCGTCCCGCCATCTCCGTTGCGAGGAAGGGGGCAAGCATTACCACCCTTGGTGAGGCTCGGGAATCCATCCTCGCCACGCTCTCGCCATCGTAGAGGACCCGCACCCTTGTGAGACCTCTTCGGGGCCCCACGCCGCGCCGGCCTCCGTCTCGAGCGCCGCCACCGCCAACCTGCGCCCCTTGCGTCGACCGGGCTTCCGCGCCCCGCCCTTGGCACCGCTGGACCCGGCTGAGAGAGATCTGGGCGCGCCACCATCCCCGCTGCGAGGAACGGGGCAAGTGTCACCACCCTTTGTGAAGCTCGGGAATCCATTGTCGCCACGCCCTCACCGTCGGTAGAGGACCCGCACCCTCAGAAGACCTCTTCCGGGCACCTCGCCGCGCCGACCTCCGTGTGGAGCGCCAGCGCCACCAGCCTGCGCCCCTTGTGGGGCTTCCGTGCCGCCCGTCGGGAACATGGCTCGGGGCTCGCGTCGCCTTCCGAGTCGCGAGAGCAAGCGTGTCACTTCGTCAGACACATCTTCCAACGTCGTTAGGCTGCGGTTCCTCCTGGCTGGCGCGTTTTGGAGGATTGTTAAGCTCCGTCCAGGGATCCCAGCTGTCTGCACCGGTCCTTGAGCTCGTCCCAGACGTGGTGGAGAAGAACCTAGGGATCCCATTGATTTTTTTTTGTTTTTTTTTTGTTTTATGGGTTCTTGATGTAAAAGTCTAGGTCCTGGATGTAGTATATGTTTCTTTTGAGGACCTTGTTGTAAGTTTAAAGAGCGCTGGAATATGGCTGTTAGGTCGTTCGGGACATACCCCATGTTAAAACGTGGGCATGTGGCTGCACATTATGTCCTAGCATGAGTTGACAACTTTCAAGTCAACCGTATGAAACCTTGGACATTAATACAGCATATTGACAGCTATAGCGGTAGCTAGCAACATACATGTGGCTGCACATGGATGTCCAAGCACAACACCTTGTCTGCTTCTATAAATAGGATCACCGGCCTCATCGTGTACACACATCAGCTATAGCCATCTGGATCCATTTTTCCTGTCATTGTCTCTGCCTCTCCTTCTTCTTCCCTGTAGTTAGCCACATCTCCGATCAATGGCTCAGATCCGTGCATCTGTGCTGAAGGTGGCCGCTGTAGCCATCTGCATCATGCTGGTACTGCCATCCCTGGCGGTGGGCTGTGATGATATTACAACATGTCTCGCGACATGTAAAGAAGGGTGTGGGCCATTCGCCGAAGGGGCGTGCCGGGGCCTTTGCGACTCCCCTCTACCCTTGATCGAGACGACCTGCAAAGCTAGGGGGGAGTATGCTTGCGGGAACCTTTGTATGTTCATGTGCCAGACCGAAGTGTGATGCTCGATCTACCATTCTACCTCCTCGTCGTATAGTAGTTTGTGTGCTTTTCTTACTTCCTGATGTGTAATAACTGCGCATGCACTTATGTATTCATGCTCTCCTCCCTGCACTTTAGGAGGAGGCATGCACAAGTCGTCCTACGTCCAAGCATGCTCGCATCGTCAACTTTGTGTTTTAATGTTCCACATTTCCCTTGGTGCACACAAACTCTATATGTACTACTAGTACTATGTGTTGTCTGTTTTTTATTTTAATGAAAAAAGTATTTACGGTTCTCATCGTTTCATCAAGACTGTACTCCAAATGGAAAATCACTCCTTTGATGGTTTCTCCTATCATCCTCCAACACAGCTTCTCGTGTGTCCCTTGGATTCGTTTCTTTCGGTTCGGTTTCACTGCCGTTGGATTTACCCATTGCTTGTTCACTCATGCTCCCTGTATAGTAGTCCATGACAATTGGGCCCATGTGACTGCCGGTCCATGTGTCGAGGGCCACCGCCCTTCATCTGTTTAATTTGGTAGATTGCGGCTATTTTCAAGCCATCTGCATCATTTTGAGTGGCTGATTGCGGGTCTTTTGCTGTTTTCTCTCTCTGTCTGTGGCCGTCTTATTCTTTCTTGCTCTCTCGATGCCTTTCTACCGTCGCTATAACTGGCTCCGAACGGGTGCCAGGCCCATTACACCGTCTCATCCAGCTTTTGTGGCTTGGCAAAATCAATTCACCACTCGCCCTCCTGCGGGGCTGCGCCCGTCGCTCTAAAGTTCTCCTCGACCCCTTCTCCATTCTCCTGTCGCCCACCTCCAAACCCTATGTCGTGGCGGCTGTCTTCGGCGCTTACCTTCTTCCATGATCTCCTCTCTCTCCACGGCAACAAGGACATCCCGACAACGCTGGCTCCCTCTTCCCTCCCCTCTTCCTGTCACCCTGGATCTGCATAGTGAACAGTTTACTCCATTTAACCTAATGTGCGTGATATGTTATAAAGAATTTAAACAAAGGCGTGGTACGGCTCTCTCTACTGATATGTTATTGGATCTCTCTTCCTTGCTTACTCCCACAAAAGGCCTTCCTGAATATTATGTGTCCCCCTTTCTATGGAAGAAATTAAAAAAGTGGTAAAATTACTATCTAATGGTAAAGCTACAGATCCAGATGGTTTTAATGGTCAATTTCATAAGGGTTGTTGGCATATAATAAATCTGATGTGTATAACATTTTCAATGATTTTTATGAGGAAAACATAGTTTTGGCAAATATAAATATGGGTCATATCACTTTAATTCAAAATAACTCTTCTCCTGAAGGAATACATCATTGTAGGCCTATTACACTTACTAATTGTTTCTTAAACCTAATTACTAATATTCTAGCAAATAGACTACAAAAGAAAGTTCTTTAAATCATTCAAAAAAATTCAATGTGGATTTCTTAAGGGAAGAACTTTTCAAGATTGTCTAGCATGGGCCTTTCAATTTGTTCATCAGTGTGAAGCCCCGGGCCAGGAAATTATTCTCTCGGCATTGGACATTGCTAAAGAATTTGACACAATTGAACATGGGGCCATGATTAAAATTATGAAACAAATGGGCCTTGATGACAAGTGGATGTAGTGGATCAACATTATTTTTTCCTCTTATAAATATGTTGTTATCTTAATGGAGTGCCTGCAAAAAAAATTATTTTGTAAGAAGGGTGTTAAGCAATGGGATCCTCTTTATCCTTTTATGTTTGTTATAGCAGTATTTATGAAATTAATAAGGCCTTTAGGGAACAGAGACTGCAGGCACCCTTCTCCCGATATTTTCAAATGGATTTCCATAAGATACAATATGCTCATGATACTCTCATCATTGTGCAAGCTTGTTAAACCGGGTTCTGGTAATGAAGAAATTTTTGATAATTATGTTGCTTTCATTGGTTTAAATATTAATGTGCTAAATCCATGCTTATTCCTATAAATATTGCATCATATAGAGCATTATATTACCATAATAATTTGGATGCATCATTGGGAAGCTTCCCTTTACGTATTTAGGCCTGCCTCTAGGCTCAACAAAGCCCTCTATTTTTGAATGATGCCTCTAGTAGACAGAACAGCGAGAAAACATACAACAAACTTTATGATGATGTCTTATAGTTGAAAGTCTATAGTAATAAATTCCTTACTATCCTCAATTGCAATGTTCACAATGTGTTCCCTTCAAATTCCTTTGAAAATTATGGTACACGTTGGGAAAATAAGAAGGCATTTTTTATGGGATACGAAATCTGAAGATGACTTAATGCAATTCTTTGATTTCCTGGGACAAAGTCCACAAATTAAAAGATAATGGGGGACTTGTTATTCAAACCTAAAGATACAAAAAATATATGAAGAATTGTTATTAAAAATTCTTGTACAGTTTCTATGAAAAATTAGATACCCCTCGGGTTGGAACACCTATTATACAAGAAGAGTCCCACACACAATGGATTCATGTGGATCATTCTGGTCAGAATGATTTTAAGCTTAATAATGTTCATAGATGCATTTCTAAATGCACTATTGGAAATGGTTGCTCAGCTGTCTTTTGAAAGATTTGTGGCTAGATCAGACTGCTAATGAACTTTTACCTAGAGCATTTTCATACTGCATTAATGAATATATAAATATATGTTAGTTACTTATTGGAGCTCAAGCTTTATGTGGCACCTTTAATTTTCCTTTATCTCCTGAAGCATTATTGGATGAGTTAAAGATTATACACCAAGTTACTAGACACCTATTACTGCCTATGGAGGGTAAGGATCAGTGATAATATTCATGGGTGCAAAAGTATACTTTCACAAAATTCAATTCATTTTTCTTTAGGAATATTGTTCCTCATAAGGCATTTAAATGGATCTGGAAATTAAAAATAAAGACCCAAAACTAAATTCATTTCGATTTAGTCATATTTTAGTGCTAGATACATCCGATTTAGCGACCATTAATATGGATCGGAGGAAGTATTAACATGAAAGCAGGAGGGGACTTAATTCCCTACTGTTGAAAGGTTGTCTGGCGGCCGGACAAGGACTGGGCCTGAAAGTCCGCCCAAGAGTAAGCTCCTCTTGGGCCCATTGTGTGATCAGGGCCTCTTCTGATCGGAGAGAGTAAATTTTCAGACATTTTTAGCAAGGATTGCTGTTGCTCGCTCCTGAACAACTTTCCACGCATTAGAGACGTGGCGATCCTCGGTGAGCGTACTTCCGATGGCGCATCTTAGCATATAGATACCGCCCACGGTTGCGGAGCTCATGTAGGGTCCTGCAGGGACTGCATTCACCTCCTCCAGGAGGGCTCTGTTGACATCGTTCGCCGCCTTCTCGCCGCCGGCGGTGGGGCAAAGCCGGAAGCACACCAGCGCAAACTTCCTCTCCGTCACCACCTCGAACCTTGCGTCGCCTCTCACCATGCTCTCGAACGCCTGCGCCATGCGGACGTGCGCGCGGATGTGCTCCCGCAGGCCGTCGGTGCCGTAGCAGCGGAGCACGAGCCAGACCTTGAGCGCGCGGAAGCGCCGCGTCAAGTTGATGCTCCAGTCCATGTAGTCCACCACCTGGTGCCCCTCCGCGGCCTTGTCCCTGAGGATCACCTCCTGCTCCACCCCGAGCGCCGCCACCAGCGCGCTCGGCTGCTTCACCCACATGGCGCAGCAGTCGTTGTTCACCAGGAGCCACTTGTGGGCGTTCATGCTCAGCGAGTCCACCGCCTCCACGCCGTCTATCACGTCGCCGAACTCCGGGCAGACGAGCGCGGAGCCCGCGTAGGCGGCGTCCACGTGCATCCACACGCCGTGCGCCGCCGCCACCGCCGAAAGCCCGCGGATCGGGTCCACGGCGGTCGTTCCAGTTGTACCCACCGTGGCGCACAGGAAGAGCGGCACAAGCCCAGCGTCCACGTCCGCCTCCATGGCCGCCTGCAGCGCCGCCGGCGACAGCGCGAACATGTCTGCATGCCACGTGGGTATCGCGCGGCAGTGCTCACGCTGGATCCCCGCGATGCATGCCGCCTTTCGGAACGAGAAGTGGGTTTGGTCCGAGCAGTAGACCACGAGGTCGCCGATCCTCCCCGCGCCCATCTCCGCAAGCTTCTGGTCCCTCGCCGCTACCACGGCGGACAGGACCGCCTCGCACGAGGTGCCAACAAACGTGCCGCCGCCGCCGCCGGCGAACAGGAGGCCGCTGGGCAGGTGCAACGCCTTGCCAAGCCAGTCCACGACAACCATCTCGAGTTCGGTGGCGGCCGGCGAGGCCGCCCACGTGAACGGGACGGCGTTGATGCCGGCGGTGAGCGCCTCCCCGAGCGCGCCCACGGTGCTGCTGGACGCCGGGAAGTGCGCCAAGTGGCGAGGGCTCTGCCAGTGCGTCATTCCCGGGAGGATGAGGTCGTGTACGTCCTTCAGGGCCGTCGCGAACGCGACCGGGCTGGACGGCGCCTCCGTGGGGAGCTGCTTGCGCAGGAAGCCCGGTGTCACGCTGGGGTGCACCGCGTACTCGCCGATGCCGCCGTAGTAGTCGGCAATGAGGTCAATCACCTGCCGACCCTGGCGACGGAATTCGTGAGCGTCCAGGCCCATCTTGGGGCGCTCAACATGAGACGGCGGGGCCATATCTGTGCCAACCGAATGCTGCCAATCCCATGGCCAGCTAGGGAGCTCTTTTATATGGAGATGAGATGCATAGCAGCTCATTCGCCGATTATTAACTAATAATAAACGGCCCCTTTACTGTGACAATTTAAATCCTCAACAAATGCGCAATTCAAATGTCCGCCACCTCAAGAAATGCACAATTCAAAAGGCCGGCCATCTCGCACAAAGGCACAATTCAGAAAGCCGACACCCTCAAAAAATGCACAATTCAAATGGTCGTCGATATAAATAAATGAATAATTCAAACAGACAGCGATCCGGAGGAGAGGGCGAGATTCCGAGGCGACGAGGGAAGAAATCTGGGAAGATTGGGAGGGCGTGCGACAATGTATAATGAGGGGAACTATTTGGCGTCGAGCATGTATCTATGATGGGCAGGCCCTGCCCGTCGGAGGCGTTGTCGACGGGCTATCCGGCACCGCCTGGTCCGAACCCAGAGAGAAAATCGTGTAGGGCCCATGAAGAGTCACGAAACCTAGGACCCGGAGGTTGCGAGTCATCCCACTTCGGATCCTTGGAGTACCAAGCAAGACATGAAGGACTTAGAGTTTCATTCTACCTTGTAGCAGAGTCGGTCAAGAAATATGGTACCTTGCCTGCTATATAAAGGCTCGGAGAGATCGTTGATCGAGATTTAGATTCATATTCGTATCCAACTCGCTAGATCCAATCGGAGCATTTATATCCATTATGGCAACATGATAACCTCGAGATCAATACAATCGAGAGCAGCATGAGCAGGATTTTTTTACATCCACCAGGACCCCGAACCTGGGTAAACCGCGCCCCTGTCTGCTTGTTAGCTGTCGAGTTCACAAGCGCTTACATATTTTCCTCTCACAAAAACCTGGTACCTAATGTATGGGATTTGTCGTGGTGACCCCATGACAATTGGCACAGGGTAAGTGGGAGTTTGGCGTGCTGAAAGCCGCGACTTTGGTGGTTCCAATCTCGGCAGGCGGTGACTCACCGACTTCAGGGAATCCTATCAAATTTGGCCCCCTCGACTTCATCAACCATGTGTCAAACCTACGTCCAGCCATCGACGCTCTCGGCGAGGGCGTGATATGGAGTTCAATGAATTGAACTTTCGCACGAGCCACGTGGGAATTCTCCGACCGCAAGACTGGACCCGTCCCCAAGTGGTGGAGTCGGTATCTTCATCGACCCCAATGGCCACTTCGCCATCCTGCAACCACTCCCTTAGAGAAATGGAGTCGACTTCTACGTCAAGATTGCGCACCAACTGCGATGAACATTACTTTGTGTGCATTATTGCGGTTACGAAGAATGGGGTACCATCCGTCATAGACCTTAAGACCGAATGCCATGGTGGCCCGTGTGGTTGCAAAAAAGGATCCTTTGCAGCGCGGCCCTAACGCGCAGGAGGAAAATCCGGCATATTGGATGATGGAGGCCCACTAGGACTCCGATTTGGAGGAGAAGTCGGACACCGTAGCGATCTATGTTAAGTTAGACTAGATGTGCAGCTGGATGTCGCTAACTACAAGACCGGTTCGGTCGTCTATATAAATCCGGATGGGCAAACCCTAAGGGGTACACTCAATTGTAATCCACGTCATATGCTCGAATAGTGAATCTTTAAGAAAGTAGGGAAGTAAACACCGTGTTCCCACCACCCGCATTTCCCCATACGTCTCACCCCACGTTCTACTCTAGGATATGGCACCGAACGTCGTTCTTAGTTCCAAAATACACCTACAGTTGGCGCCCAGGATGGGGCCAGCCACATCCATGGTTATGTTCCGAGCGGGAATACACCGTGGGATCAGAGACACAGTCGCAGTCGGAACTATCATCTTCAACGAAGAAGGCGGCCGCATCGTCGACAAGGAGTCCTACATGTCGGTGTCTAACCATCTCTTCAATGTGTATCTATTCCCCCCCATTGACTATCATAATATGCTCATCGGAATGACGGCCAAGGCACGGGGAATATGTGGAGAATCCAATTTTTTTCCATCCACCATCCACCCCATCGAAGACGAATTCGACCCGGGGCTCGCATCCGATCTGGCATACACATATGTGGAAGTAGATCGAGATTTCATGAGTCCATCAGGAATACGATCGAGGCCGAAGTCGTCGCTATTCTCCCCATCAGGAACAGAGAACGTCGAGTATAATTACGTCAGCATGGTGGCAGTGGAGCCGGCTCCGGCGATGGAAAGCTCCGAACATGAGTCCATCTGACCCATTATAAATGGAAAAGTGGACTCGAAAGCCGATTTGATAACACCGTCACCATGGAAGGTGAAACAGATTCCGATGACGGAGAATCTGTAACCAAATTTGCCGGTAAGGTGAAATCTTTCAGAGCAAATCATGAGATCTTAATGACCGCACGTGTCGCCAATCCCATAGGCAAGGAAAAGGTGGAATCCGAGAAATCCCCTTCCATGGATGAAAATTACGTTGAGGAAAATGCCAAAGAAACCGCAGCCGCGGATGAAGAGGTAGTAGAGGAAAAGGCGGCCGCCGAGAAAAGCGTCGCCAATAAAAAGCGGACCAAGGCAGCCACCAAAGAGAAGGCGGGCAAGAATACGACCGACAAGAAGGCGTCCAAGGCAGCCAACAAGATGCATGGTGAAGAGCTACCCCGGATATTTGAGAAAAGCGTCTGCAGTGGAAGGCCAATGAAGGTTTGGGATGAAGAAGACGAACTAAGGCTGCTAACAACACCAGTCGATAAAATCAAAAGCGTTGTGATGTTGGAAGCGAGGAATGCCATCATCAACCAATCAACGAATCTAACAAATATACGAGAACACCTTAGGGAGGTAGAGCAGAATGCCGAAGAATATAAGCACCTCGTCGAGAAAATCTCACTGAAGACCAAGAAAACCTAGTGTCGTCTTGCCAAGTTGGAAGAAGTCGATAAGGGGAAGGTTCCAGATTTAAAATGGGTAAATGCCGTCGACTGGGCCACTGCCCCCACGTGGATAAATTCAAAGGGGAAGCATATGTTTGGAAGGAAAGTCCTAAACATGAAGAACACCATGCTCTGATGAAGAATGGAAACTATACGTCGGACTAGAAGCTCCATCATGGCAACAACCCGATAACATAGGAATTGAGACAACAAGATGCAGCCGAAGCAGGAGGCAAGTTGGTAAACGACTAGAAGTACTGTCGGAAAACCACGGGAGGTGGTGGTCCGCCAGATAATCCCGACAATTCTAGCACTCACAACAAAAATAGTGACCCTAAAGATCCAAATAAAAAAAATCAAAACAGCGTGACGAAGTATCAGGAATTGTCTCTAGCTTCGAGAAATCCGGATACCGTTGTCACAAATCCGACGCATATCGTCACCAAGAAAAAGACTATGGTTCAACATCACATGGAGCCCGAGGAATCATGGAAAGGCGATAGGTATTGGGGACATAGGGAACAAGACAAAAGGGTAGACAGGAAATAAATGCCACCGCCCCGAGCGGGCGGAAGCCGGCACGATGCGCCGCCTCCCATGCAGTTGGGCGTGGACCGGGAAAATATGTCACCCCGCACATGTGAGAAAGATCTCGCACTCCCCCATGCTCCCATGGAGCAGATAACGGACCTAGAGCCAGAACGACTCCAAATCACGGGAGGTGGACATTGCGGACAATACAATGAGTCGCGTGATGCGCGTAGACACACGTTCGTTGAGAGACCCCAAGAGGAAGGTATGAAGAGCACATAAGCTAGTTTCGCTCAGAAATAAACCAAGGTTGAATCGACCAGTAGGAGATAAAAGAAATCACTTCTGAAGGTTGTTGGCAGCTGATGTTGGCAGGGCACACTACCGGTTCAGCAGCAACGTGGAATCTACACAACACAACCAAGTTACTTTTCCCCAACGAAACAGTGAGGTTGTCAATCTCACCAGTTTTGCTGAAGACAAAGGATTAGACGTATAGTGTGGAAAACAAGGCTTGTTTGAAGTGAATGAAAAGAGAACAATGATTGCAGTGAATGAATGGAAATCCGTGTTTTCAGTGGTTGTATTATCAGTGTAAAAGAAAGGACCGGGGTCCACAGTTCACTAGTGGTGTCTCTCCAAAACAGATAGATAACATGTTGGGTAAACAAATTACAGCTGGGCAATTGACAGATATAAAGGCTGCACCACAGTGCATATGCATGTCATGTTGATTACTATGTGATTCATGCGGGCATTACAATATAATTCATAGACCGTTATCCAACTACATCTATGACTAATAATCCACCCTCAGAGCGTAATCCAATCAAAACTCGGGTATTAAGTTGCAAGCAACAGATTATTGCATTAAGTAAAGTGCGTAATATAAACAATGTAAACATCGATGTTTTCTCCCTAATGACAACAACCCATCCCCCATCCGTTACGTTTCTTTCACTCGGGCATGGATAAAAGGGAGGCATGAACCCACTATCTAGCATAAATACGCTCTCTTGGAGTTACAAGATAGATTGATAATCACTTGATAATCACAGAGAGCATTCAAAATCATAAATAACATAAACATGATAGATTGATAATCACTTGACATAGCATTCAATATTCATCAGATCCCAGCAAAGACAACATGTAGCATTCCAATAAGACGGTCTTCTTATTGGAATGCTACTTCTATGTACCCGTAGTCCAAGGATCTAGCTACTTCTATGGAACCGTAGTCCAAGGATGAACTACTCATGCATCACTCCGGATGCAGACATGGTGGTGTAGAGACATCGGGGGATGAATTCCCCTTCCAGAAGGGTGCCCGGGAGAGCTTCAGAACCCTCCCGAACTAGGATTGACGATTACGGCGGCTACGAAACTTTGTATGGAAAGGGGCTCGGGTGTTTAGCGTTGAGCCAAGGAGGAGCTTAAATAGGAGAAAGGGCAACGTTGGTGGGTGGCCAGGGGTCCACACCACCAGTGGCACGGCTAGGGGGCACGCCGCCACAGGGTGTGGCCACCCTATGGCCCCCTCCAGGTCTCCTCGGACTCCGCGTACGTGACAGACTTCTAAGAGCCTGGGATTTTGTTTCGTCCAATTCCGAGAACATTACAAGAACAACTTTTCTGAAACAAAAAACAGTAGAAAACAAGAACTGGCTCTGTTGCATCTTGTTAATAAGTTAGTCTCAGGAAATCCATAAAAATGATGTAAAGTGTATAGAAAACATGTAGCAATTGGCACGAAAAGAACATGGAACATCGTAAATTATAGATACGTTTGAGACGTATCAAGCATCCCCAAGCTTAGTCTACTCTTCCTCGAGTAGGTAAAACGATGAAAACAAAATAATTTCTGAGATGACATGCTACCAACATAATTTTGATCATCATCATTGTAAAAGCATTTGTAAAGCTGAGATCATAGTCTCTAAACATAGGCATGATAGACATAATTCTAACAATGAAACTTCGCAACCATGTTGCAACATGAAAAGTAACACAAACAAAAGATCATGAATAATAATGCACTTGAAAGTTATATGTTTGTTTCGAACATAAACAAAGCATAACAATGTGGTATTCCGCTTGTCCTTAAAGTGGAGCAAAACATAAATGCCAGGACACCTTCAAAGTTCAAGTGGTGACTAGAAATAAATAGTTTGAGAGCAAGCAGTAACATAAAATGAACCAATCAATTATAATCTTTGGGACAATATTAAACTCATAATGGCAACTACGCTTTCTTAACTATTGTTGATGACTCATATGAACAAATCTCTCAGATGAACCGGTAGGGTTTCGAATAGAGGAAACAATGTAGGCACTAGCGGATACGACGGCTCACAGGGGCACGATTTACCCAGGTTCGGGGCCCTCATAGAGGTAATACCCTTACTCCTGCTTGTCTATCTTTGTATTATAGTGATCGCTTACAATGGCGAGTGCGCAGATCGAGAGATTGGATCTCGAGTTGCGGCTACAATGGTAGCTTAACATAGATTGGATGTCCCCCTCGGGTGGCTTGATACGTCATAAACGTATCCTTAATTTCTGATGTTCCATGTCGTTTTCTATTGTTTCCCACATGTTTTATATACACTTTATGTCATTTTTATCGATTTTCGGGACTAACCTATTGACAAGATGCCACAGAGCCAGATCTTTGTTTTCTGTTATTTTTAGTTTCAGAAATTTTGTTCTGGAAATATTCTCGGAATTGGAAAATTTGAAGCCCAGAAGTCTTAGAATTCCCGAAGGTTCCACGGAGTCCCAAAGAGACCCGGAGGGGGCCCACACCATAGGGCGACGCCCCCCTGGCCACGCCGTGGGGTGGTGTGGGCCCCCCAGGCCTCCACTTCCTTTGCCCTTTCGCCTATTTATTCCTCCCGAGACGTAAACCCTAAATGTATTCCACTTCGTCCCAAAAAACACCCAAGGCCGCCTTCATCGTCATCCCGAGATCGGGAGGGTTCTGGAGCTCTCCCCAGCACCCTGCCGGGAGGGAAATTCATCACCGGAAGTTCTACGCCACCATGCCCTCCTCTGAAGGGATGTGTGAGTAGTTGATCCCTGAACCACGAGTCCGTAGCAGTAGCTAGATGTATCTTCTCTCCACTTTGTACCTCATGTTTAGATCTTGTGAGCTGCCTAACATGATCAAGATCATCTTTATGTAATGCTACATGTTGTGTTTGTTGGGATCCGATGAATGTTGAATGCTATGTCTTCTCATTATCAATCTATCATGTTATCTTCATGCATATGTTATTTATGATCTTGCATGCTCTCCGTTATTAGTAGATGTTGTGGCCAAGTAGATGCTAGTAACTCCAAAAGCCAGTATTTATGCTCGATAGTGGTTTCATGCCTCCTTTACATCTGTGCTTGAGTGGCAGACACGTGACAGATGGAGGGTTCATGCCTCCTTTAACTTTTTCATATCATGCTAGATGTTATTTTAGTTTAAATCCTTGTGGTTATTTAGTGGCATGATTAGCCTAAAATAGATGAGAGTGTTTAATGTGCCATTGAAATAATCATGAGTTGTTCTTGTCATATTGGAGCATAAATTTGTGGTATTCTCCTTTGAATGTTTTATTTGGTTGACTTGGCGCATTCTCACACCATGTTTATTACTATGAACCAGTCACTAATAGCCTCTATGACAATTTAGTTTTTGAACTTGTGGAACCACTTATGCTTTGATTAATGATGTTTATGGCTCTTATGCTCTCTTGATTTTTCGCTCCCAGTCTTTTGCTAGCTTCCACCTGTATTGAGTATGAGCTCTACTCGTGCAATCCAACTCCCAAAAACCAAAGTTTTCCCATTGTGTCCACCATACCTACCTACATGTGGTATTTAACTGCCATTACAAGTAAATTGCTAATGTGTTACCTTTAAAACCTTCAAAATTATTCCTGCTTTGTGTTCCTGTTTTTTGCTCGAGGACGTAAATAGAGAATCTTTATCTCACTTGTTGATTGGATTTCACACCTGGACGAGTGGCTTCATCCACTTATCCAATTGATAGAAGAGCTGGCAGCGGGGTGGCCAGCCCCAAATTATTACACACAAATTCTCTTCACTATTTTTGTCCCTGATTTATCAATCAAAGCATAATTGTGTAAAACAAAAGAGAAAGAGGGATGACCTACTACACCAATTGTGTCCTTCATATGGGAGCCGCTCTTGTGAAGTCTAGTTGGCTTGTGACGTACTGTATTTTATGTTTACCATTCATTGACATTAGCATACATCTCCCAAAATATAGACACTCCTCCACGGTATGTCATTGTTGGCAGGAACCCGATGATTCGGTTAGCCATGGTTTGTGTAAGATGGATGGGAGGAGTGTCAAACATTTTCATACCTCTATTAATAAACTAAAAGCTCTAGCACATGAGTGATCCATGCTTCCCTCTGTGAAGGGCCTTTCTTTTACTTTTATGCTGAGTCTCCATCTTCTAACTTTATGCACAGTTGAGAGAGCATATTTGCCATTCTGAGTTTTTTGTGCATTTGTCCTAGAAACATTATTAATTGATTCATGATGTGTTATTGCTTGCTCTCTAATTATTTGTTCTAGTCTTACTCATGAACTTTGAAGGTGTCCTAGCATTTATGTTTTGCCCCACTCATAAGGACTTGCGAAATATCACTTTGCCATGCTTTCTTTATACTTGAAACAAATGTATATCTTTCGCTGCATTGTTATTCATGATCTTTTATTTGCGTTACTTCTCATGATACAAGGTGATTGCTATACTTTATTATTAAAGTTCTATTTATCATGCTTGTCTTAAAGTTCAATAATCTCAGCTTATATATGCTTTTACATTATTGATGATCAAGTTTATGTTGGTAGCATGTCACCTCAGAAATTATGTGTTTTTATCATTTACCTACTCGAGGACGAGTAGGAACTCAGCTTGGGGATGTTGAGACGTCATAAACGTATCCTTAATTACTGATGTTCCATGTTGTTTTCTTATTGTTTCCCACATGTTTGTTATACACTTTATGTCTTTTTTTTCTATTTTCCGCACCAACCTATTGAAAAGATGCCATAGAGCTAGTTCCTTGCTTTCTCCTATTTTTAGTTTCAGAAAAGTTGTTTTGGAAGTATTCTCGGAGTTGGAAAATTTTGAAGCCCGGAAGTCTTAGAATTTCCGAAGGTTCCACATAGTCCCGAAGATAACGGGGGCGGGGGGGGGGGGGCTCAGGGGGCCCACAACATAGGGCGGCGCGCCCCCTGGCCCCGCCGTGGGGTGGTGTGGGGCCCCAGGCCTCCACCGCCTTTGCCCTTTCGCCTATTTATTCCTCCTGAGACGTAAACCCTAAATATATTCCACTTCATCCCGAAAAACACCCGAGACCGCCGTCATCGTCATCCCGTGATCGGGAGGGTTCTGGAGCTCTCCCCGGCACCCTGCCGGGAGGGAAATTCATCACCGGAGGGGTCTACACCACCATGGACTCCTCCGAAGTGATGCGTGAGTAGTTCAACCCTAGACTACGGGTCCATAGCTGTAGCTAGATAGTTGTTCTCTCCACTTTGTACCTCATGTTTAGATCTTGTGAGCTGCCTAACATGATCAAGATCATCTTTATGTAATGCTACATGTTGTGTTTGCTGAGATCTGATGAATGTTGAATTCTGTGTCTTCTGATTATCAATCTATCATGTTATATTCATGCATATGTTATTTATGATCTTGCATGTTCTCCGTTTTTAGTAGATGCTTTGGCCAAGTAGATGCTAGTAACTCCAAGAGGGAGTATTTATGCTCGATAGTGGGTTCATGCCTCCTTTGCATCTATGCTCGAGCGATAGAAACGTGACAGATGGAGGATGTGCTGTTGCCATTGGGGAGAAAACAACAATGCTTTGTCTAAGGATGATGTTATTGTTTACATTACACAGTTTGCTTAATGCACTTATCTGTTGCTTGTAACTTAATACCCAATTTTGTTCGGATGATATTCGGAGGGTGGATTATTAGTCATAGATGCAGTTGCATATGCACTATAGTGCAGCCTTCATTTCTTTCAATTGCCAAGCTGTAATTTGTTCACCACACATGTTATCTATCTTTCACGGAGAGACACCACTAGTGAACTATGGACCCCAGTCCATTATCTCTTAGTGATAAAACACCTACTGTTTTCATACTGCTGCTACTTCTTTCATATCTTTTTCCTACTGTTTTCCACACCATATGTTTAACCTATTTGTGCTCAGGAAAACCGGTGAGATTGACAACCTCACTGCTTCATTGCGGCAAAGTGATTTGATTATGTTGTGTAGGTTCCATGTTACTTCTGAACCCGTAGTGCTCCCTGCCCTGTCAGCTGCTTCAACCTTCTCAAGTTACTCTTTCCTCCTACTGGTCGATTCAACCTTGGTTTCTTTCTGATGGAAACTTGCTACTGCACTCTTTGTACCTTGCTTTTGGAGTCTCCCAATGAACCTGTGATCAAACGCATCATGGCTCTCCCAGCCCTTAAATACGTGACTGGGTCTCAAGCCGTACCCCGGGGGGGGGGGCTACAAAACCTAGTTCTAGTCGGTGGAGTCCTTCCATCTTGACCCGCAAGTCTTGCGGGTGGACGATTGCTGGACCTTCTAGAACCATGGGGTAGCCCTCCATAATGGGATTTTACCGCTGGGCCTCAGACCGGGTAGGCTCATCCGATAGGCCCGGGAGTCATCCCCATGTCAGTATACCCCGAGTGTTTGTTCGACTGAGAATAGTCGAGTAAACACTCAAAGAATTGCTTCTGGATGTTGCGACCGAATAGTCAAGCTTTAGACTTAAATGGCGTGTACCCTGTATAGAATATACTCGATTATTGAGTGGTAAATGCGCCTCGCGTTGGCTTTTTTTCACAGAAGGGTATGGCTCGGGCGCTTGGCTCTCCCGAGAGATCAGGGCCAATTAATTGCTTCTCGGGCAAAAACAGTTCTAGCCTACGCAGAATCGAGACCCCCGACTCGAATCTGGCTAGGTGATCATTGCGACCGGGACGTGGAGTACTTATCGATTCAAATTTAACCTTAAAGGGGTACCCGGTGACGAAGGGGTGGGTCCTAGACATATCGGGTGAGCCTAGCCGGTCCAAGTCCCAAGACCCAAGCTCCAAGAGAGACGTTGTGGACAGTTCTAGAAGGCCCAATCAAGGCCCACCCGCAAAGCCTTGTGGGTTAAGAAAGGAAACCTGTAACCGACTTTAGGTTAGGGTTTGTATCCCTCCTAGGGACGGTTTGAGACCTGGCTACCTATATAAGGCCAGGAGAACCACCGGGAGGGGGACCAAGAAATACCGCACCACCTAAGCCTTAAGATTGAGATCTACTCTCGACTTGAGCACCACCACTGTAACCGATCTATTGTGCTAATACATATCGACAAAAGCAGGAGTAAGGGTTTTACGTCTACGAGGGCCCCGAACTTGGGTAAATCTTGTCCCCTGTTAGCCGACGATTGTCACCAGCGACTACTCGTTCTCTTACTCGAAACCCTATCAGTTCACCCGAGGGACTTGTTGAGATGCATATTCGACAATTGGCGCCGTCTGTGGGAACGGCGGGCGCGGGATCTGCGGCATCTTCGGCCTCATCGTCTCCAAAATTCAGCTGGATCCCCGGAACTTCGACTCCAACCAATCCGATCCGAATCGGGTCAGTCATCGTCACACCCTACTCGCTGAAATCGCGCCCGACGTTCGGCGACCTGGAGAAAAGCATCACTTGACGTTCGGGAGCTTCAAATTCTACACCAACAGAGAGGTGATCACGCGCTTCCCCGAAAAAACCGATCTCGAAGGATCGGACTCTGAGTCAGTCTCGAAACCTGAAGCTGTCAACATGCTACTTAACTACGCTAGTCGCGACCTAGTGAAAAGCGGCGAGTCCATCCTCCCGAACACTCGCAACTTCCACACCATCTCCGCGGAAGAACCTTCTCGGGTTGGGGAAGCTCTCCAATCCACGCCTAGGACTCCGGGGCCATATCTGGCTCAGGTCTGCATGGTAGGATCAACTGACCCACCCGAAGAGACGGAAGAAAGCGCAAGGGAACACGAGCACATCAAAGTGTCGCGAGCAACCTGGCTCAAGGCAAAAGCGGCCGTGCACTCATCCAAGCCAATTGAAGAAGGAGCCCCTCAGAAAGAGCTAACCGCATACCACTACCATCTAGTGAAAGCGGCGACATTAATCAAAGAAGCCCGCAAAGATCTGGCCGAGCGGCAAAAACTGGCGGATGAATCAAGCCAGCGCCGTGCATCACTCTCCAAAACGCACTCAGTGGGGAACCAACCCGTGAGAAAAAGACACGTCTCAAAGACCACGACAATGGATAACGAATCCCTGACCGGGATCAGTAGGTCACTCGAAGCCTCTCTTATGCGCGTCGACAAAGAAGGCAACGTATACCCGACAACTCCAGCTGCCGCAGTCTTGGCTACAACCACTTATCTGCGGACGAACCAACCAGGGGAGAACGACCCCCACGCGGACCAATACAGGCAAGTCCAGAAAGGGTTAGGCATGGCAGCCGCAAGACTTGCCGCCTACGACCGCAAAAAAGCGACTGCACGAAAAGACAAAGAAGCATCCCGCGGACATACGAGTACATTCCCTAGGAAGGAGAAGTTGCCTCCTCGCGCGCGAGGAAAAGAAGCTCGACGACGTGGACATAGCCCGAGTAGCAGCGATGACAGCCCGAGGGGTCGGGATCGCAACCCGCGACATCACAACAGCCGCTCGCGACACTGCAGCAAGGAGTCGCGGAAAGACGTCAATCGCGACGAGCCTGGGTACAACGCGCGATCAGACATCGCTCAGCACAAAGTCGACAAGGCTCGAGCGGCAAGGAACCGCGCGCGTTCCCCATCTACCTCTTCCGACGAAGAGGCCTGCGGCCCGTTATGCTTTACTCGCGACATCCACGAAGCGCCAATGCCTAGGAGATTTAAGCTCACTACGGAGGTGCCAAAATACGACGGTTCGTTGGAGCCGCAATCCTTGTTGTCAGATTACCTCACGACAGTAAAATGCCAACGTGGGAACAAGACCATAGCCATGCAGTACCTTAACCTACATCTCATAGGTGCTACGCGCAGCTGGCTCGAAGGAAGGCCGAAGGCGTTCTACGGGTCATGGGACGATCTAACCTTCGACTTCCGCAAGAATTTCCAAGCGACATATAAGAGACATGCGACCATCGAGGAGCTGCGAGCTTGCAAGCAGAAAAGAGGCGAGTCTACTCGCGAATACATCCAGCGATGGACCACACTTAGGAATACGGCAGAAAATATATTGGAGGAAGTTGCAGTCGAAGCTTTTGCCAAAGAAGCTCGGCGAACCGCCTTCCGAGAAGAACTGGGACGGGCCGCACCCAAACCATTGGAGAACTGATGGCTATAGCCGACATATGGGCCAATTGCGAAGACTCGGTGCGCAACGAGAAAGCATCTTCACCACCACCTGAGGACGGCCGCCATGGTCGAAAGAAAAGGATAAAGCATTACGATCACGATGATCGGGAAGAACTAGTGGCGGCAGAATTCACAAGAAATCGCGATAGCGGACATCATGGAAATCGCGAATGGAAGGCGAAGCCTGAGGATAAAACTCCCGAGGAGGACCTCGAAGGTTACTGCATGCTACATCTATTTACAGATAAGCGCACTGGCAATACTAAGGCAACACACCTTCTGAAGGATTGCCGAAAGTTCCTTGACATACACGAGGCCTTCTCGAAGAAAAACAGAGCGGCAGTCAATCAGGGCTACCCGTAGCTCCCGGGAGGAGGTACTCAAGGATTCCACCCGCCGCAAGCCCTACCTCCACCAGAAAACCAAAACACGATGCTAGCCACGCTACTAGCGGCGCCCACTGCAAACCAGGGAGCCAATGGGTACCCGAACCCAACAGGACTCCTACGGATGATACAGAAAGTTTGCCCGTCCCGCAGGGCCCAGAAAACAAACACTCGACAAGTATTCATGGCCGTCCAGGCCCCACCATCCAAACCCGAGTATCTTAAGATGGCCGACCAGCCGATAACCTTCTCCAAGGAGGACCATCCCCCCAAGTCTACCGACCAAGGCACGCCGCACTCGTCATCTAGGCGAAGATAGGCAACTACGAACTTGCTCGAGTGTTCATGGACGGAGGCAGCAGGATCAACATCATTTACGCGGACACACCACGCAGGATGAATAGGAACCTTGACGGACTCACAGAATTAGAGACATCTTTTCACGGGATAGTACCAGGGAAGGCAGTCCGTCCACTCGGAACAATCAACTTGGAGGTGGTGCTCGGCGACCGAAGCAATTACAGAAGAGAATTCCTCGACTTCGAAGTAGTCGACTGGCCATCACAGTACCACGCTATTCTTGGCCGAACAACATTCGCCAGATTCATGGAAGTGCCACACTACGCCTATCAAGCTCAAGCTACCTGGGGAACATGGCACCATCACCATCGACGGTGATTTCCAAAAATCCAATAAATGTGACATCGAGTTCAACGAGATCGCCAAATCCTTCGGAATGCGTGAGGTGCTGGAAGAGGTAGCAAAAACCACGGATCACTCTGTGATGCCTCTCACCAGAAAGAACGTCCCAGAGGTCTAGTTCAGCGCAAACAGCGGCACTCGAAAACATCAAGTGCACCCGACGGAGCCTACGAAGACGGCGACGGTGTCCACCACCCTCTCGCCAGCATAGGAAGGCGCGCTCGTCGAACTCCTCCGTGAGTACTGGGAAATTTTCGCCTGGAAGCCTTCAGATATGCCAGGGACACCCAGGGAGTTTGCCGAGCACTCACTTGAAGTTTACAAAGACGCCAAGCCTATTAAGCAGACAACCCGAAGGTTTTCAGAGCCAAAGCCAAAAGCACTTGGAGAAGAAGTGAACAGGTTACTCGCCGCGAAGTTCATCCGCGAGATAAAGATCTCCACCTGGTTAGCAAACCTGGTGCTGGTCCCGAAGAAAAATACTGACATCCTTCGCGTGTGCATCGACTACACGTCGTTGAACAAACACTGCCCCAAGGATAACTTCCCCCTACCACAAATCGACCAGATCGTGGACTCCACAGCAGGCTGCCAACGCCTCTCCTTCTTGGACGCCTACTCGGGCTATAATCAGATCAGGATGAAACATGAGGACGAGGAGAAGACAACGTTTATCACACCCCACGGCGTCTACTGCTACACGACAATGCCCTTCGGGCTAAAGAATGCAGGCGCAACATATCAGCGCTGCATGCAAAAATGCCTCGCCAACCTCATTGGCAAGAATGTACAAGTGTATGTTGAAGACATCGCCATCAAGACTCGAGTAGAGGACACGCTCCTCGACGACATCAGAGAAACATTTGACGCTCTGAACGCATACAGGATCAAGCTCAACCCGACCAAGTGCGTCTTTGGCGTCCCTGCAGGACAACTTCTCGGGTACCTGGTGTCTGCTCGAGGAATTGAAGCCAACCCGGAGAAATTCTAGCGACCCGGACAATGAAGGAGTCAACCAATCTCCGCGGTGTGCAGCAGCTCGCAGGACGACTAGCCGCCCTGAGCAGATTCATTGCGAGGCTAGGCGAGCAAGCGTTGCCCTTCTACAAGCTACTGAAGAAAACGGATACGTTCGAGTGGACACCCGAAGCACAAAAAGCATTCGCGGACCTAAAGCAAGCGCTGCAGAGTAGGCATATTCTAGCAACGCCACAAGAACGGGAGCCATTGTACTTATACCTAGCCGTAACAAATCAAGTCATCAGCACAGCAATCGTGGTCGAGCGGCCGGAGGATGGCAAGGCGTATGGCGTCCAAAGACCAATATATTACATCAGCGAGGTGTTTTTGCCCTGCAAACAATGATGCCCTCATTATCAAAAGCTCGCGTATGGCGTGGTACTCACAGCTCGAAAACTCAAGCACTGCTTCCAAGAACATACCGTCACGGTGCTAAACGACGCATCACTCGGTACTATCATGAACAATCCCATGGCATCCGGAATAATTGCAAAGTGGAGTATCGAGCTCGGCGCCAGGGACATCATATATGCAGGGCGCAAATCTGTAAGATCACAAGTACTCGTGGAATTCTTGAGCGAGTGGACAGAACTGCAGACACCAGGACCACCAGAATACACGAGTAACTGGATAATGTACTTTGACGGGTCGAAGAGGAACGAAGGAGCTGGAGCCGGGGTCGTCCTTATATCCCCCAGAGGAGACAAACTGCAGTACGTCCTGCGGTTGGATTTCCCACCCGACGACCCGACATCCAACAACGACGCAGAATACGAAGCCCTCCTTCACGACATGAAAATGGCGATTGCCTGCGGAGCCACCCGACTGATGATCTATGGCGATTCAAACCTCATTGTGCAGCAGACGATGAAAGAATGCGACGTTATCACAGATAACATGGTCGTCTATCGAGATATGTATAATCTGCTCGAAGGAAGTTTTAAAGGGTGCGAACTAATGCACATTGCACGATCTAGCAACGAGGAAGCAGATAAACTGGCAAACATGGGGTCTGCCAACACGACCATACCACCTGGAATATACTTCGAGCGGATGATCAAGCGTTCAGTCAAGGTCAAAAGGCCAGCAGAAGCACCCGCAGCATTGGAGACGGACGTCAGCCTGCAAACCGCTGTTATCGAGCTCAGCCACAACATTTCAAGACAAGTTTTTCTGGTCGAGCCAGTCTGCACGCAGAAATACCTCGACTACTTGTCCAACATGCAGCTTCCAGCAGAAGTTTGCGAGGCCGGACAAATAGTACGATGCAACAAAACCATTCGGGTGCTCAACGGAGAGCTATATAGAAACAGAGCATATCAGGAATATTGCAGAGATGCATAGCACCCGAGGATGGCAAGGAGCTGCTGCGAGACATACACCAAGGAGATTGCGGACACCACGCCAGCTGGAAGGCAATCGTGGGCAAAGCCTTCCGAGCAGGATTCTACTGGCTCACAGCGGCCAGAGACGCAAAGGACCTAGTCGCAAATGCAATGATTGCCAAAGATTCGCGCCCAAGCCACACGCCCCTGCCACGGAACTACACACGATCCCCATCGCCTGGCCCTTCACACAATGGGGGCTAGACATGGTAGGGACGCTACGCAAGTCGACGCCCGGAGGATATACGCACTTGCTCGTAGCAGTCGACAAATTCACGAAGTGGATCGAGGCTATGCCAGTCACCTCCGCCAGCGGCCAATGCGCCTTTAAATTCCTCGACTCCATTGTGTGCAGATTTGGCATACCACACAACATCATCACCGATAACGGCAGCAACTTCACAGCGAAGGAAACACAGGAATTCTGCGAGAAAAAAGGAACCACCCTCAGCTTCGCCTCAGTGGCTAACCCGCAAACTAACGGTCAAGTCGAGCGATCGAACGGACTAGTCTCAGTTGGCCTAAAGAAGCGGCTACTCGATCTCCTAAACCCAGCAGCAGGGCACTGGGCAAAGGAGTTACCCTCGGTACTGTGGAGCCTTCGCACAACGCCAAATAGGTCAACAAGGTATACGCCATTTTTCATGGTCTACGGAGCCGAGGCCGTCCTACCCGAAGACGTCAAATTCAGCGCTCCCCGAGTTGTCGCGTACAATGAAGAAACCTCGAACAAAGCACTCACAGAAGACGTGGACGCACTCGATGAAATTCGCGACATTGCACTCGCAAGATCGGCGGTCTACCAGCAATCACTGCGCAATTACCACAGTCGTCGCATACGCCACAGATCTTTCGTGGTCCGCGACCTGGTGCTGCGGCTCAAGCAAAAGGAAGGACACAAGCTCGAGCCACCATGGGAAGGACCCTTCATAGTACACGAAGTTATCCCAGGCGGCGCGTATCGAATGAAGAACCCGGAGACCGGTGGCATTTACTCCAATCCATGGAACGTGGCGTATCTCCGCAAGTTCTATACTTAGGATTATCCTATTCGCAAAAAATAAGGCTATACTAGCCATCTTGTAGCTCGAGGAAATACATGGCTTCTCAGCCATATCAATAAAAACTTCGCCTAACTAAGCACACCCGAACCTCCCCTACTGGACTAAAGACCCTTATCAAACCGTTCCATCCTTGTGGAACGGTACCCAATGGATAGAAAGTCCGATGCACATCAGAAAGTGCCTCGCTACAGGACTCCAGAAGAATCTTCGCCTGGTTCGCCCGATACTTCAAAGTGGCCAAGACGAACCCTCGACTGCGGTCCCAATAAAAAATTGGCTGCATGTGGTTTGGAGCTACCCGCCTCATATGAAATGTGGGTATCCACCCAGTGAGTCTCGCAAGGACCGTCGGGTTCAACAACTGCAAAATTCAGCACATACGTCAAAACAAAAGAAGGAAGCAAGCAGTCAAACACTCGGGGGCTTGCGGGCTTACAAAGCATATCCTTCGCAACGGCCGCCAGCTCCTCCATCACAAAATTTTCACGCTCAGCAGCAAGTCTCTCCTTTGACTTGGCGACATCGGCCACGCCCCGCAGCGCCTTCAGCTTGCGCTTGCCATCCGCGACGCGATCACGGAGCGAGGCAAATGTACTAGCAGCAACAACAAGGGGATCCACTCGCGCAGCAGATCCACTCGAAGATTCTGCGCTAGGACCCACTACCTGGAAGGAAATGAAGCAAGTTCAGACACACTACAAGACCCCACTCGAGAAACATACCACCTAGTTATCAGGTGATCGGGGGCTACTCCCATCGGGAGCTCATAACAGTCAATCGCAACAATCAGGCATTTTAGATATCAAAGAACACTTCGATTTAAGCAAAATATGGGAGTACATCCCAAGGTTCATTACATCGACTGACAAAGTAAAAACAGACTATCCTACGGAGCTGCAGAGGTACTACCACTCGCAGCAGGCTGCCCCTTGCGACCAGCGCGGGCAAGCAATTCAGAGAGCTTCTTGGCAAGGGCTTCAGCCTGAGCGCCAAAAGAACAGAGCGCTACCTTTCTGCCCGTGACGGCGTCGTAGGGAAGGCTCGAGTACGCCTTCTCCAGGTCAGCGACTCCGTGCGCCAACGCAAACTGGATGGCAGTCCTAGCCCCGCATTCAGACTGGGCGATTGAATAAGTCTGGAGGAGATTTTCATCCTCCAGGAAAACTTTCAGAAGGCCGCCCAGTGTAGGCGGAACCACAACATTCACCAGAAGGCGCTCGTGGAACTGCGACAACACTCGAGTGGCTTCGCCAACGAGGGAGCAGATCCCACTCGCATGCTCCTGGAGCTGGGCGCAGGAATCCGTCACGGCATCTACTCGCTGGCTCCCGGGCAGCTCCAATGCAACCCCAAGGACATCTATAAAAAAGAGGGAGATATCGCCAGTTCCCGAAAGATCAAATTAAAGTACATTGCGGCAGAGAGATAGTCAAAGAATGACTTACCCGCGAACTTCTGCGCCAAAGGGCGGATGATGCCAACAAGATCACTGTCGTGTTTGGCACCTGCCTCCTCTAGCTGCTTCAGCGCCTCTTGAGCCTCGACAAGCTTACCCTCAGAGTCGGCTGACTGCTTGCGAGTGGAATCCAGCTCCTTTCGGGAGGACTCCAACTCAGCCTCAAGGGTTTTCACCCGAGCGACAGCCTCAGCTTTCTCGGCCTTCAAGCGGGTAACTTGGGCTACAAAGTAACAGATACAGCTTAAGAAGCCTTCGCGAGTAACAGAAAGAACAAAAGAAGTGGGTTAACCTACCTTGGAGAGCTTGGCCGTCCTCGACGAGTCGATCACGATCCACCTGAAGGGAAACACAATCCGCCTCAGCCGAGAGCACTCGACGACCGATGGCAGCAAGGGAGTCAAGAAGAGACTGCAAAAGTACAAGACAAAGTTCAAGTTAAGGGGAACAAATCTCTTGACCCTATTCACGACTGTACACAGTCGAGTATAGCCTCGGCGGCTACTCCCATCGGGAGCACTGCCATGCACCCGATAAAATCAAGAAAAGAAAAAAATCTTAAACTTGAGTCCGTGGCCAATCGCAAGCGATTAACCACGGCCTCGGGTGCTACTCCCATCGGGAGCACTGTCGTGCACCCAAATAAAAAATCATAAACAGACGAAGCAGAAGATACAGAAGAGGCGACAAGATTTACCTGGCCCTGGGCGGTGCACAGAGGGTCCGCCGAGCTACCCGAAACTTCTTTGCTCGCCGAGGCTCCACCCGCGAAGCTAGGCAACCTATAATCTGGAGCCGCAGCTACCGGTGCTGGGCTCGGAGACTTCTGGGTAGCCTTGACAACGGGAGTTTCACCCGCACTCGCTTCTTTTCTCTTCACAGAAGGAACAAAAGAAGCAAACTGGCCAGGGCTGATGGTTTGAAGACTGCCATGAAAGGAAGAATCGAACAAAGGCATAAGGGAAAAAGGAGAAAAATTTCGACTAAAGGATAATGCTAAAGAAAAAACTCACTCATCATCGTCGTCATCATCCAGCATATCCGCATTCCAGGCGGTAGTGACCTTTGACTTGGGGGCTGGAGGAGGAAGCACATTCAGAGGCATCACCAGGAGAGGCTCGGTCACCTTGCTGGATCCGCCACCCAAAGAACTGTCTTTGGAGGTTGCTTCATCGTCCCCCTTCCTACGGCGCTTGCGGTGATGAAGCTGATCGCTACTCGACTCCTCCACGTCGTCTGAAGAACTATGCTCGGAGCTCGAGTCGGCCTCAGCAACACTGGTGTCGAGATCAGCCTCAAGATTGCTCGCTAGGAGGTCCGAGGCATCCTCACCCGAGACGGGCGGGTAGCACATCGCTATTTTCAAAGTCCACAAAAGAGGAACAAGAATTAAGAAGATAAATCTCATTCAATAAAGATTCGGATGGAAAAGAGATTAAAGCAGAGAAGAGAAGAAAACTTACATCGGCTGGAGGAGGTTTCGAAGCCTCGAATGGTTCAAGAGGGCAAGCAGCAAAAGACTCGCCTACCTTCAGCTTGGTGATAGCCGAAATTTTCTTCTCGAATTTGGCATCCGAGAGGATATCTTGGCAAACACGGCTAGGGTCTTGGATGCCCTGGTACTCCCACATAGTCGATGGCCTCTCTTGAAGAGGCTAGATCCTACGCCGGAGGAAGACGCTCGCCAGGTGCAAACCATTCAGCGCGACCCCTGTTGTCTGGTCGCGAAGAATTGCCACCTTCACGAGTAGCGGAGCGACGATCCGGCTCTCTTAGGCTAAGAGCTTATGCGTCCAGGACTTCCGTCGCTTCAAAACAGCGAACGGGTGGAATTCCTGAGCTCCACCGCGCTGTTGTCGACAACGTAGAACCATTTCCTCCGCCATTCTTGCGCGGAGTCGATGAAGTGCATCTCCAAGTAGGAGCTATCTGTCTTCGCCTGGATTCCGAAGCCGCCGGTGCGCAGCGTCTCTCCAAGCTGGTTCTCCACCTGCGACTTCTCACGGAAGACCCACACTTTGAATAGGGCCTTCCAAAGGACCCAGTGCGGGCGAATGCCTAAGAAGCACTCGCAAAGTAAGATAAAGTACGAGATGTGCTGAATCGCATTTGGAGGCAGATCGTGGAGCTGTATTCCATAGACATACAACAGTCCAAGGAGGAAGGGATGAAGAGGAAAGGAGAGGCCACGCAAGAGTGTGATCCGCGAAGATCACGCGCTCGTTCGCATGAGGATTCGGTACCTCTTCCTTCTTGCCTAAGCGAACGCGCTTGTCGCCATCGGGGGACAGCAGCCCCTCCCTCTACATCTCCTTGATGCTTTTGTTGGTGGTGTTGGCAGAACCCCAGTCGCCCGTCCTCGCGGCGGGTAGCACGGGGACATCCTCGGTCGCCTTCGACGACAAAACAGCAGCGCTGCGCTTCTTGCCTCCCGCCATGAGAGCTCGTGAGTTCTTGCAGAGGAGGAGATGTGCGCGAGGAAGAAGAAAGGGAAGAAAATGACCGGGAAGTTTTACTCTCCGCCTAAGGGAAGATATATATACACAAGCCAGGCCAATCTGGACCTCAGATTAAGCAACGCGGCACCCATCGCGGCTGCCACGCGTGAAGTGGAAACGAAGCGGTGGTGAAAAGCTGTTTTATGCCACGATCTTAAAAGCGGATCGTGCGCATTTACTGCATGTGGCTCACGGAAAAACCGGAAACGAGACGACGTCTCGTTTCCAGTCAAAAAGCTAACAAGGTGGGCCAGCATGCCCTGTTTTCACTTCGTCACGTCTCATCGGGAGCAGTCAGAACGAACAAAGTGCACAATGACATCATTGCGTACCTCATCTAACCCGATAATTCCCTCGGGTAGGATCCCCGACACGAAATTTTCTACGTCTGGGCATATCAAGACGCGAAAACTCTTTCGCATAAACTCCATAACACGAAATTTCTTTCGTATGGACACATCAAGACGCGAAAACTCTTTCGCATAAACTCCATAACATGAAATTTCTTTCGTATGGACACATCAAGATGCGAAAACTCTTTCGCATAAAATACATAGCACAAAATTTCTTTCGTATGGACATATCAAGACGCGAAAACTCTTTCGCATAAAAGCCCTTGACACGAAATTTCTTTCGTATATGCACAACAAGGCTTCCGGACACGAAGATTCTCTCGTATGGACAGGAAAACACAAATGCAAAAATCCTTATGTGTAAAAACAACAAGGAAAAATTCTTTTACTCGAAAAATCTCGAGGAAATATTCGCGAGTGAGCAGTCCCTGCCACTCTAACACATGATGTATACACATATTTACCCTGGATCGTTCAGCCGACTACGCACATCCGGATGCCGTATTTTCTTGGATACGAAGGTAAGACCCAAAAGATCTCGCTTGAGGGTCTGGAATCGCACTCAAGCTGCGTCCTCCGGTAAATTTCCGTGTCAACAACACGAAGAAAAATCCTAGCGGACGCGCCGGGTACCCTTATAGGTTAAATTTGACTCGGTAAGACCTCCATGACCTAGTCGCAATGATCACCTCGCGGGTTCGAGTCGGAGGTCTCGAGTCTGTGTAGGCCAGAACTGTTTTTGCCCTAGATGCAATTAATTGACCCTGAGCTTTCGGGAGAGCCAAGCAACTGAGCCACATCCTTCTGCGAAAACGGCCAACACACAGGCACCTTTATTTCTTGATACTCGAGTACAAGAAACGCATCCACACAGGGTACACGCCCTCTTCGAGCTATCGAAGTCACCAGTCGAAAAGAAATCAAGATGAACTTTGAGCGTCTACCCGACAGATTCTCAGCCGAGTAAACGCTCGGGGGCTACTGACGAAGGGATGGATCCTAGACCTATCGGGTGAGCCTACCTGGTCCAAGGCCCAAGACCCAAGCTCCAAGAGAGACGCCGTGGACAGTTCTAGAAGGCCCAATCAAGGCCCACCCGCAAAGCCTTGCGGGTTAAGAAAGGAAACCTGTAACCGACATTAGGTTAGGGTTTGTATCCCCCCGGGGACGGTTTGAGACCCGACTACCTATATAAAGCCAGGAGAACCACCGGGAGGGGGACCAAGCAATACCGCACCACCTAAGCCTTAAGATTGAGATCTACTCTCGACTTGAGCACCACCACTGTAACCGATCTATTGTGCTAATACAGATCGACATAAGCAGGAGTAAGTAGGAGTAAGGGTTTTACCTCTACGAGGGCCTCGAACCTGGGTTAATCTTGCCCCCTGTTAGCCGACGATTGTCACCAGCGCCTACTCGTTCTCTTACTCGAAACCCTATCGGTTCACCCGAGGGACTTGTTGAGACGCATATTCGACACCTGGCGCGTTCGCTAGGATTTTTCTTCGTATCGTTGACACGGAAAGTTTACCGGAGGACGCAGCTCGAGTGCGATTCCAGGCCCACAGGATAGATCCTTGGGTCTTACCTTCGTATTCAAAGAATACGGCATCCGGATGTGCGTCGATGGCTGAACGACCTGGGATTTGTTAAGTGATGTGTTCATACATCGGAATGTGGAGTTGTGGTACTTGCGGGATCCGCATACTCGCGATTCTCTTCTAGCTGCGCAGCGAGTGCAGCCTTTTGTCCTTGATAATGGTGAGTGCCACTGCTTTCATTTTGCGATCCTCGAGCGAGGTGATCTTTTTCTCTGGGTTCATACGAAAGAAATTTCGTGTTATTAAGTGTGCGATGACGTCACCGCGCACTCGCCTGCTCCCGATGAGGCGAGGGGCAGGGCGTGTAGGGCCCATCTTGTCAGCTTATGACAGGAGAAGTGCCGTTGTGCGCCGGTTTTCCCGCTGGACATGCAGTAATTATACACAATCTTGCGTTAAAGATCATGCGGGGGTAACTTCCCTCCACCTCTTCGTTTCAGTCCAGCGTGTGGCAGCCGGGATGCGTGCCATGTGTGCCTCTTCCATGCAGATCTACGACTCTTCGTGGCCCGGCAACAGTATAAAGAGTGGGCCATAGGGAAAAATTAATTTCCCCAGCCCTATTCATTGTCTTCCTCCTCTAGCGCCCACCTTCCTCTACGAGAGCAAGCTCCAATTATGGCGGGGGAGGGGGGAGCAAGCATGCCGCAATCATGGCTTCCAGGAAGGACGTTGCCGGTGCTTCCTCGGCCGCTCCAGTGAAGAAGACAGGCGAATGTCGCCCGTCAAACATGATGAAGAAGAGCATCTCCAAAATGCAGAGGGAGGGACAACTTCCTCCTGAACACTCCGGGCGCGTGCGAATGCCGGTGAAGGAGAGGAGGTGCCCAATCCGCACACCAACGAGCGTGTTATCCTTTCCGAGGTTTGTCCTTTCCCCTCCACCCGTTCCTTATCGGGCTGCTGTAGGTCTATGGCATACAGCTGCCCGATCTCCCCTCCCGACGCGGTGCAACACATTTCGTGCTACATCATGCTGTGCGAATGCTTCCTTGGCATTCGCCCACATTGGGACCTGTGGGAGGCTATATTCTAAGTGAAGATTTATCGTGAGAAAGCTCCGGCGGGTGAGAAGGTTTGGGAGCCGTTGGCGACTGGAGGCTTCGGAATCCAGGAGACCCACGAGTTCCCCTATCTGGAGATGAACTTCATCGAGTCAGCTCAAGGGTGGCGCCGGAAATGGTTCTACGTCCACGAAAATGACGCGGGCGGTGTCCATAAGTTCAAGCCATTCGCGATCTTGAAGCGGAGAAACTCTTGGGCGCACAAGCTATCACCCGAAGAATCCAAAGCGACATCGCCTCTACTCGCACAAGTTGCTCGCTCCGACGGAAGGACCAGGGGTCCCTGCTGAACGGGATCCACTTGGCGAGTGTCTTCTTGCACTGGAGGGTGCAGCCGCTGCAAGACAGGCCTACCACCTTGTGGGAGTTTTTGGGCATCAACAATCCGAGTCGGACGTGCGATGACATCCACTCGAACATCAAGTTCGAGAAGAAGATCACCGCCATCACCAGCTTGAAGAAGGTAGAGGACTATTCGCCATGTCCTTTCACACCCTTTGACGCTAAGCATCCTCCGAGTGATGTAAGTTTTTCCTTCCTATTGTCTTGTACTTTTCTCCTGTTGAATTTATGTCGATTAAGTCTGTTTTTCCTCTCTTCTCTTTGTAGAACCAGGACATGGTGAAGTGTTACCCGCCACTTTCCGCGGATGATGGGGTTCAAATCTTGTTGCGAGTAACATTAAATCCCCTCCTGACACTAGTGCCGCGAACGCGGAGTCGAGTGAAGAGCAGGAATATGTGGAGGAGGAGGAAGAAGAGCGCGAGTTTCTTCTTATTCCTTGAAATGATTGTTTCTGACTATGCGAGTCCCTACAGATTCTTGTTCATTTTGCGGAGTGTGTCCACATATATGATTTTTTTCCTGCTGCCTCCATCGATGAATACCCTGGCTCTGTCGCAGTTGCCTATTTGTGCCTGGATGATGAGCGCTCCATGTCCTGGTCAATATTCCCGAGGTGGGTGATCCTCCCTGGACAAAGCAATCGGGTGCTCAGGCATCTTGAGGTACTCTGTTTTGGACGGTGGCGCTTGTACTGCCATGTTAACATGGCGAGTACTAGTCTTATGGACTCGTCGAGACAGGCAGATCTTCTTTATCATGCCTATGGTTCCGTGCGGGTTTGGGTAACTGTTGACTCGCGGGTTCGCTGATGGATTTGCGACTATCACCACGTTGTGTTGCGCCGCTTGTGGAGGTGGGGGCGGTGGTGGGCGTTTCGCGCGACTACACTGCCTCTAATTACTTGCGGGTATCCCTGGCTTCAGGAATTTCCGGCAATCTTTGAGAAGATGAGTGGCCTTGAGCTTGCCCGTGTGCTTGTCCGTGAAAAGATGCAGGGAGCAGTATCCGCCAAGGTCCTCTTTGGGTGATTTTTTCATCTGGCTTTGGCCTCCACTCGCTATTTCCACGGGATCCGCCATTGCGGTTTCTTGTGAATTTGGCCGCCACAAACTCCGACTGATCATCTTGATCGTAGTGTTGCCACTTTCTCCTCCGGCGTTCTCCGTTGAGGTCGTCGTTGTATGTGGGTGAGGGAGGTTTCTCGTTGCGCAGAGAGTCTTCCCCATTCGCCCATTTGTCCGCTATCACCATCAGCTCGCCGATAGTTTTGGGCGCGCATTGTCCCAGTTCTTCCCGAAAAGCCACGCGTCGTGATGCCTTCATGAAAGCTTCGACCGCTGCTTCCTCCAATATGTTTCTAGCGGCGTTTCTGAGTGTGGTCCATCTTTGGATGTACTCGCGAGTTGTTCCTTGATATATGCGGGCCTCTTGTATGTTGCCTGGAAGTTTTTTTTATCGAATTCATAGGTGAGATCGTCCCAAGATCTGTAGCATGCACGTGGACTACTCTCGAGCCATCTTCGGGCAGCCCCAACTAGATGCAGGTTTAGGTATTGCATGGCCGTCACCTTGTTTCCGTGTTGGCACTTCACCATGGTCAAATAGTCTAACAACCAAGTTTTGGGTTCTTGGGAGCCATCGTATTCCGGGACATATTAAGTGAGCTTGAATTTCTAGGGCATCTTCGCCTCGCGAATGCTGCGACTGAAGCATAGTGCACGGCATGCTTCTTTTTCAGAGGAGGACGATGAATGTGCGCGACTCCTATGTGCGCGGACCCTGTCGACCTTGTTTTGAGCGATATCGCTCTGGGAGTCGTGTGTCGTACAGTCACGACTACTGTCGCGCCGCAGCTTTCTACTATGACGTCGTGAGTCGCGGGTGCGGCGTTGGGGTTCCACGCTCTAGCGTCGCGGCTCTTCCCTGGCCTTCTTGGTTCTTCGTCGCGGTGTCGCAACTGACCATCATGGTGTCATGGGCTATGGTCGCGTTGTCGTGGGCTGTCATCGATATCTCGTGGGCTATCTTCGCGACGTCGTGCCTCCTTGCTCCGGTGGCAGCGAGGTGACTCCTTGTTCCTTCTTCTTGGTGATGCATTCTCGCGACGGCGAGGTGAATTGTCTGCTCGAGGCGCTGCGGTTCCTAGAGTGGGAGTTTTCTTGTGAGCTCGGGCGGTGATCGCCGCTCCAGCTAGACCTAGCCTCCCTGATGCCTTGGTGATACGTCATAAACTTATCCTTAATTTTTGATGTTCCATGTTATTGTCATGTTGTTTCCCACGTGTTTCCTATACACTTTAGGTCATTTTTATCGATTTTCCGGACTAACCTATTGACAAGATGCCACAGAGCCAGTTCCCTGTTTTCTGCTGTTTTTAGTTTCAGAAAAGTTGTTCTAGAAATATTCTCGGAATTGGAAAATGCGAAGCCCAGAAGTCTTAGAATTCCCGAAGGTTCACGGAGTCCTGAAGAGACCCGGAGGGGTGGGCCTCAGGGGGCCCACACCATAGGGCGACCCGTCCCCCTAGCCCCGCCGTGGGGTGGGGTGGGGCCCCTAGGCCTCAACCGCCTTTGCCCTTTCTCCTATTTAATCCCCCAAGGCGTAAACCCTAAATATATTCCACTTCATCCCGAAAAACACCCGAGGCCGCCGTCATCATCATCCCGAGATCAGGAGGGTTCTAGAGCTCTCCCCGGCACCCTGCCGGGAGGGAAATTCATCACCGGAGGTGTCTACACCACCATGCCCTCCTCCGAAGTGATGCGTGAGTAGTTGACCCCTAGACTACGGGTCTATAGCAGTAGCTATATGGTTGTACTCTCCAGTTTGTACCTCATATTTAGATCTTGTGAGCTGCCTAACATGATCAAGATCATCTTTATGTAATGCTACTTGTTTTGTTTGCTGGGATCTGATGAATGTTGAATGCTATGACTTCTGATTATCAATCTATCATGTTATCTTCATGCATATGTTATTTATGATCTTGCATGCTCTCCGTTATTAGTAGATGCTCTGCCAAGTAGATGCTAATAACTCCAAGAGGGAGTATTTATGCTCGATAGTGGATTCATGCCTCCTTTGCATATGTGCTCGAGTGACAGAAACGTGACGGGTGGAGGATGTGTTGTTGCCATTAGGGAGAAAACAACAATGCTTTGTCTAAGGATGATGTTATTGCTTACATTACACACTTTGCTTACTGCAATTATCTGTTGCTTGCAACTTAATACCCAACGTTTGTTCGGATGATATTTGGAGGGAGGATTGTTAGTCATAGATGTAGTTGGATAACGGTCTATGTATTTTGTTGTAATGCCCGCATATGCACTACGGTGTAGCCTTCATTTCTGTCAATTTCCCAGTTGTAATTTTTTCACCACACATGTTATTTATCTTTCACGGAGAGACACCACTAGTGAACTATGGACCCTGATCCATTTTCCTCATACTGATAATACAACCACTGCTTCCACTGTTTTCACACTTCTGCTACTATTTTGATACTGTTTTCCACACCATATGTTTAACCTCTTTGTGTTCAGCAAAACCGGTGAGATTGACAACCTCACTGTTTTCTGGGGCAAATTGATTTGATTGCGTTGTGTAGGTTCCACCTTGCTTCTGAACCGGTAGTGCGCCCTGCCATCTCAGCTGCTTCAACCTTCTGAAGGTACTCCTTCCTCCTACAGGTCGATAAAACCTTGGTTTCTTTCTGAGGGAAAACTGCTGATGTGCTCATCATACCTTCCTCTTGGGGTTTCCCAATGAGTGCAAGACCTGCACCGTCAAGCTATTTTCTGGCGCCGTTTCCGGGGAGGAAGAGAATATCTGCAAGGGGAGTCTCTCACTCCCAATCTCTTACCTCGTTTTTGTTTTGCTTAGTTTATTTTATTTTTTCTTGTTTGCTTCTCTTTACGAAAAACACAAAAAAATTAGTTCTCATTCTAGCTGTAGTTTTATTCCTGTTTTTAATCTTGTTAAAATGACTACTCCTGAGAACACTAAGTTGTGTGACTTTACTAACACCAACAACAATGATTTCATTAGCACACCTATTGCTCCACCTTCTCCTACTGCTGATTTTTATGAGATTAAGCCCGTCTTATGAGATTAAGCCCGCCTTGTTAAACAATTTTCTGGTGTTAGTACTGATAATGCTGCTGCCCATCTTAATAATTTTGTTGAACTATGTGAGATGCAAAACTATAAAGATGTAGATGGAGATATTATTAAACTAAAATTGTTTCCTTTCTCTTTGAGAGGAAGAGCTAAAGAATGTTTGCTATCTTTGCCTAGAAATAGTATTGATTCCCGGACTAAGTGTAAAGATGCTTTCATTGGAAAATATTATCCTCCTGCTAAGATTATATCTTTAAGAAGTAGCATTTTGAATTTTAAGCAACTTGAGAATGAGCATGGACCGACTACTTGGATGATCATCCAAACTTTTTATGAAGGTCTGAATTTTTCTTCAAGAAACCTTCTGGATTCAGCTACTGGAGGAACCTTTATGTCCAGGACTTTGGGGGCAACAACAAAGCTTCTTGATGATATGATGGTAAATAATTTTGAATGGCATACTGAGAGAGTTACAACTGGTAAGAAGGTAAATTATGTTGAAGAAACGTCCTCTTTGAGTGATAGACTTGATGCTATTATGTCTATGCTTGTTAATGGCCATGCTCCTATTGATCCAAACAATGCCCCCTTAGCCTCTTTGGTTGCTCAAGAAAAGCATGTTGATGTGAACTTCATTAAAAATAATAATTTCAATAGCAATGCTTATAGGAATAATTTTGGTAGCAAAAATTATAGGGCATATCCTCCTAATAATAACAATGCTTATGGTAATTCTTATGGTAACTCCTATAACAGCAACAAAAGTGTACTCTCTGATCTTGATAACATTCTTAAGAATTTTATTAGTACACAAACTCCTTTCAATAAATCTGTTGAGGAGAAATTTGGCAAAATTGATGTTCTTGCTTCAAAAGTTGATAGCCTTGGTCTTGATGTTGATTTTCTGAAACTAAAGTTTATGCCTCATGATGTTAAGGAAATTAAAATTTTAAATGCTATCCAAATGCGAATTCATGATAATGTTAGAATGTTAGCTGAATTGCATGCTAGATGGGAAAAAGAAGATGAAATAGCTAGAAAAAATAATATAGCTAATGTTTTCACCATTACCACCAATAGTAAAACTGAAGCTTCTCGTGCTAGAAAACCTTCTACTATCAATGGTAAAGTAATTGGTGTTGGAAACACTCCCACTTCTGCTATTAAAAATGCAAAATTTCTTGAAACTGCTAAAAAGGCTCCCGATAATAGTGCTGAAATTGTTAGAAACATGGGAGACAATAGTCCCATTATCTTTGATAAAAATGATCTTGAATTTGAGGATTGCCACATAACTGAAGTGATTATGTTCTTACAAAATCTCGCTAGTTGGCCTAATGCTAGTGCTATGAATATGTCTTTCAGAAAACATATCACAAATGCTCTCATGCAAATTAGAGAGGATGAATTAAGATGTGAAGCCTCTATCCCTAGGAAGCTAGATGATCCTTGGGAACCTATTATTAAAATGAAAGTGAATGATTTTTATTGCAATACTCTATGTGATGTTGGTTCTAGTTCTCTATTATGCCCAAGAAACTATATGATATTCTTGATTTACCACCATTGTAAGCTTGTTATTTGGATATTCGTCTTATTGATAATGTTAGATAGAAACCTTTGGGGAGAGTTGATGATGTTCTTATCATGGTTAATAATAATCTTGTCCCCGTTGATTTTATTGTCTTGAATATTGAATGCAATGCTTCTTTTCCAAATTTTTTGGAAAGACCTTTTCTTAGAACTGTTGGTGTTATTATTAATATGAAGGAGGGGAATATTAAATTTCAATTTCCACTCAAGAAAGGTATGGAACACTTTCCTAGAAAGAGAATAAAGTTTACTTTTGATTCATTTATTCGAACAAGTTACAATTTGGATGCTTCTTCACTTGAAAATACTTGATTCCATTTTTCTGGGCCTAGCCAAAAGGCGTTAAAGAAAGACACTTCTTGGGAGATAACCCATGGTTTAATTTTTTGCTTTGTTTTCTTAGGTTTTATTTGAGTCAAGGGGTTGTATAATTATGTACTAACTCCTTTGAATCTTTATTTTCATGTTTTAGTAGTGCCAAGTAAAGTTTCTGATGAGAGTTGGAGTTGGTTTTCAGATTTCTGCGCACGAAACATATTTCTGTTGTTCACCGTAAAAAATCGTATAATTCACAGAAAATCAGAATGACCTGAAATTTTTTGTGCTCATTCCTCGGCTAATTACGCAACTTTATTGTTCTTTAATTTCGGATTGAGCAACGTAAGTGCCGCGAAAAAACTCGTCTTTACAGGTTGTTCTCGTTTTGACAGATTCTGCCATTTTTCTTGCATTGGCTCTTTTGCAATGTCAAGTGGATTTCTTTGCTTCACGAAACATCAGTGGCTATATCTAATGTTTAAAAGTATCAATATTACTTGTGCCATATAGAACCTACGGATTTTTTTTATTGTTGCACTAACCCTCTAATGCGAATTACTGTTTGAGTATGGTGTGAAGGAAATTTTCAAGGGTCTAGAGAAGAGGTGATATATGTGATCAAGAAGAGTGCAAGGTCAAATCTTGGGGATGCCCATACAAAAATATTTTTAGAAGACTCAAGCATCTAAGCTTGGGGATGCCAAAGGCATCCCCTTCTTTATCAACCATTTATCATGTCACTTCTCGTAAAACTATATTTTTATTCGGTCAAATCATATGAAGTTTACTTGGAGCTTCTATTTGTTTTTATTTTGTTTTATTTTGTTTGTCTTTGTTTTATTTGTTTTCCTTGCTGCAATAATATTGTTTTACCTAGCATTCTTTTTTGAGAGAGAGACACGCTCTTCTTTTTCGTTTGAATACTTGCTATGCTAGTATTCTTAGTTTTTCTTCTAGTTACTGCAAAAATTCATATTTACCTCTTGTTTTGATTGCATCTCTTATTCAGAGATGTTAGTTTTAGTAGTGTTATGTGAGTACTCTCATGTTTGGTTTGCTGTAGCATGTAGAGAATTTTTGTTAAAGAATGTTTTGTATGGTGCTTGTTGGGAAAAGAAACTGCTGCTTGAAGTAGAATTTTTAACGGTGCAAGTAGAAGCTTTTATAGACTGTGGCTAGACTTTTTCATATCATGCTAGATGTTTTTTTAGTTTTAAATCCTTGTGGTTATTTAGTAGCATGATTAGCCTCAAATAGCTGGGAGTGTTTAATGTGCCATTTCAAGAATCATTAGTTGTTCTTGTCATATTGGAGCATAAATTTGTGGTATTCTCCTTTGAATATTTTATTTGGTTGACTTGGCGCATGCTCACACCATGTTTATGACTATGAAACAATCACTAATAGCTTCTATGATCATTTAGTTTTTGAACTTGTGGTACCACTTATGCTTTGATTAATGATGTTTATGTCGCTATGCATGACTATGGCTCTTGTGCTCTCTTGATTTGTCGCTCCCAGTCTTTTGCTAGCCTCCACCTGTACTAAGTACGAGCTCTACTCGTGCATCCAACTCCCAAAAACCAAAGTTTTCCCATTGTGTCCACCATACCTACCTATATGTGGTAATTAACCGCAACTACAAGTAAATTGCTCATGTGTTACCTTTAAAACCTTCAAAATTACCCCTGCTTTCACTAGTACAGAAAGCCTTATCTGTGGCGCACCATTTTGCAATTTTGTGGCGCACCTAGGGGACAGAGGGGTGCGCCACAGAATTCACGCCATAGAATTTTTTTCCATGGCGCACCGTGGTTGTGCGCCACAGAAATGTCAATTCTGTGGCGCACCTCAGCCGTGCGCCACAGAAATTTGCAATTCTGTGGCGCACCAAGGGGGGGTGCGCCACAGATTTTTTTTTGAATTTCAAAAAAAAAGCCGGCCAGATCTAGATCTGGCCGCCGGAATTTCGACGAAATTTCGCCGGAGCTCGTCGGATGTCGTTGTGACCGTGGGCTTAGGTGGCTTGGTCGGTGGTGGGTGGAGGATGGGGGTCACCGGAGTTGGTGGAGGAGGAGAAGGAGGAGCTCGCCGGAGGTGGTGGTGGTGGTGGAGGAGGAGTAGGAGGAGGAGGAGCTCGCCGAAGTTGGTGGAGGAGAAGCTCGCCGGAGTTGGTGGAGGAGGAGGAGGAGGAGCTCGCCGGAGGTGGTGGTGGAGGAGGAGGGGTGGTGGTGGTGGTGGAGTAGGAGGAGGAGAGGTGGTGGTGGTAGAGGAGGAGGAGGATAGGTGGAGTAGTAGGTGGAGGAGAGAAGTGGATATGTAGAAGAGAGAAGGGGAGATGAGAAGTCGAGGGGAGAAGGGAAGAAGAGGAGGGGAGAAGGGTAGAAGAGGAGAAGGGAAAGAAGAGGAGGGGAGGAGGCAGGATTCGAAATCCTGCCTCAAGAATTCTGTGGCGCACCAAATGAAGGGGTGCGCCACAGAATTTTTTTTCTTTTTTTTTATTTTCTAGTCAAAAATCTTCAAACGGCCATAACTTTTGTTCCTTTTGGAATTTGGCAATTCTAAAAAAAGCTCACAGGCCGAAGGCGAGTGAGGTTGGGTTCCTTTTTCTCTCTAGTTTTTTTTTGATATCTTGATCATTTTTTTACGACATCGTATGCAAAAGTTATGCCCATTTTACTTTTTTTAACGAACTTTTGCTCAGAAAGTCGAAATTTATATTTCAAAATTTGATAAAAAAAGTAGACCTTAAACTCTCTGTGCATCTATAAGGGATTTATTTTTTGATGCTTTTTAGACCGGTAACTCTTCCGTCAAAAACTAGAAAAGGCGTTCCCGGGGGGGGGGGGGGGTGGAGTTCGTGCGTGGACAGAAACTTTTGGGATGGGAATTCTATGGCGCACGTGGCAGTGGTGCGCCACAGAAATGTCATATTTCTGTGGCGCACTAACCACCATGCGCCACATAATAGGAGTGTGGCCCCCAGCATATTTCTGTGGCGCACATCTGTCCCGTGCGCCATAGAATTCCTCTTTTCTGTGGCCCACCCTTGTCCCGTGCGCCACAGAATTCCGCTTTTCTGTGGCGCATTTCCCCCCGTGCGCCACAAAAATAAATTTCTATGGCGCATGGTTACATGGTGCGCCACAAAAAGCTACCCATAGAAAGGCACTTCTCTACTAGTGTTTGTGTTCCTATTTTTGCTCATGAGGACGTAAATAGAGAATATTTATCTCACACCCTGGACGAGTGGCTTCGTCCGCTTATACAATTGATAAAAGAGCTGACAGCAGGGTCCCCAGCCCCAAATTAATACACGCAAATTTTCTTCAGTATTTTTGCCCCTGCTATCGGTCAAAGCATAATTGTGTAAACAAAAGAGAAAGAGGGATGACCTTTTACACCAGTTGCGTCCTTCATATGGGATCCGCTCTTGTGAAGTCTAGTTGGCTTGTGACGTACTGTATTTTCTGTTTACCATTCGTTGACATTAGCATACACCTCCCAAAATATAAACACTCCTCCACGGTATGTTATTGTTGGCAGGCACCCGAGGATTCGGTTAGCAATGGTTTTGTGTAAGATTGTTGGGGGGAGTGTCAAACATTTTAATACCTCTATTAAGAAATAAAAGCTCTAGCACATGAGTGATCCATGCTTCCCTCTGCGAAGGGCCTTTTCTTTTGCTTTTATGTTGAGTCTCCATCTTCTAGCTTTATGCGTAGTTGAGAGAGCAAATTTTCCATTTTAAGTTCTATGTGCATTTGTCCCATAAACACTATTAATTGATTCATGTTGTGTTATTTCTTGTTCTCTAATTATTTGTTCTAGTCTTCCTCGTGAACTTTGAAGGTGTCCTGACATTTATGTTTTTCTCCACTCTTAAGGACTTGCGAAATATAACTTTGCCATGTTTTCTATATACTTGAAACAAACATATATCTATCTTGGCATTGTTATTCATGACCTTTTATTTGTGTTACTTATCATGATGCAAGATGATTGCTATGCTTTATTATTAAAGTTTTTTATCATGCTTATGTTGAAGTTCTATGATCTCAGCTTACATATGCTTTTACATTATTGATGATCAAGTTTATGTTGATAGCATGACACCTCAGAATTATGTGTTTTTATCGTTTACCTACGCTTGGGGATATTGATACATCATAAACGTTTCCTTAATTTCTAATGTTCCATGTTGTTTACCACATGTTTGCTATACACTTTATGTCATTTTTATCGATTTTACGGACTAACCTATTGGAAAGATGCCACAGAGCCAGTTTCCTGTTTTCTGCTGCTTTTAGTTTCAGAAAAGTTGTTCTCGAAATATTCTCGGAATTGGAAAATTCGAAACCCGGAAGTCTTAGAATTCCCGAAGGTTCCACGGGGTCCCGAAGAGACCCGGAGGGGGGGCTCAGGGGGCCCACACCATAGGGCGGCGCCCCCACCCCCCGGCCGCGCCGTGGGGTGGTGTGAGGCCCCTAGGCCTCCACCGTCTTTGCCCTTTCGCCTATTTAATTCCCCCGAGGTGTAAACACTAAATATATTCCACTTCATCCCAAAAAAAACCCGAGGCCGCCATCACCGTCATCCCGAGATTGGGAGGGTTCTGGAGCTCTCCCTAGCACCCTGATGGGAGGGAAATTTATCACCGGAGGGGTCTACACCACCATTCGCTCCTCCGAAGTGATGCGTGAGTAGTTTATCCCTGGACTATGGGTCCATAGCAGTAGCTAGATGGTTGTTCTCTCCACTTTGTACCTCATGTTTAGATCTTGTGAGCTGCCTAACATGATCAAGATCATCTGTATGTAAGGCTACATGTTGTGTTTGCTGGGATCTGATGAATGTTGAATGCTATGTCTTCTGATTATCAATATATCATGTTATCTTCATGCATATGTTATTTATGATCTTACATGCTCTCCGTTATTAGTAGATGCTCTGGCCAAGTAGATGCTAGTAACTCTAAGAGGGAGTATTTGTACTCGATAGTGGGTTCATGCCTCTTTTGCATATGTCCTTGAGTGACAGAAACGTGACGGATGGAGGATGTGATGTTACCATTAGGGAGAAAACAACAATGCTTTGTGTAAGGATGATGTTATTGTTTACATTACACACTTTGCATACTACAATTATCTGTTGCTTGCAACTTAATACCCAACGTTTGTTCGGATGATATCCGGAGAGTGGATTAATAGTCATAGATGAAGTTGGATAACGGTCTATGTATTTTGTTGTAATGCCCGCATGAATCACATAGTAATATTTATGTCTTGCATATGCACTACGGTGAAACCTTCATTTCTGTGAATTGCCCATCAGTAATTTGTTCACCACACATGTTATTTATCTTTCACGGAGAGACACCACAAGTGAACTGTGGACCCCGGTCCATTTTCCTCATACTGATAATACAACCACTGCTTCCACTGTTTTCACATTTGCTGCTACTGTTTTCCACACCATACGTTTAACCTCTTTGTGTTCAGCAAAACCGGTGAGATTGACAACCTCACTACTTCATTGGGGAAAAGTGATTTGATTGTGTTGTGTAGGTTCCACGTTGCTTCTGAACCGATAGTGCGCCCTGCCATCCCAGCTGCTTTAACCTTCTGAAGTTACTCCTTCCTTCATCTGGTCGATTAAACCTTGGTTTTTTCTAAGGGAAAACTTCTGCTGTGCTCATCATACCTTCCTCTTGGGGTTTCCCAACGAGTGCAAGACCTGCACCATCATTTGGCAATGCTGTTCCGCACGAGGGTCGTTTTCTAGCGGCTGGATTACCCGTAGGCAGGTTGTGGCGGCCAGGACCGCGACTGCGGGAGTTGTGGGGTGCACGTTGTCGTCCTTTTCGACACGCATGAATAAGGACTCGATGGTTCTAGAGATCTTGTTGAAGAAGTCTTGGTCCATGCGGGCGGTTTTCGAGGCATACTTTCCTTTTCTCGGAGTTTTGAGTAGCGCCGACCTGCGCGCACTCGAGGCTTCTGCCGCGTTTGCTCGCATCGATTTTCCGATTTGGATTTATCATTTCCTGGTTTTTCTTCGAGAGGAAGTAAATGTAAGCCTTCAGATCTTCTTGAGAAGCGCCTGGCTCTAGCGTGTGAGTGGCTTGCACAACCGTTTTTTCTTTGACCCACGCCTCACGCGAGACTACGATCTGCTGCCTCGCATTCACGCTTTCCGTAGTTTCAGCGGGTTGCTCGTCTGGGTCAGCCATGTAGACATGAGCCAGATATGGCCCGTGAGTCGGGGTAGGCTAGTGTCGCTGTCGAGATCGGCGCGTTCTTCCACGGCGATGGAGTGGAAGTCGAGTCGGTTAAGGCGGACCGATTCGAGGCTCGATTCCGAGCAGCAATCCGAGTCGGCGAGTGGCGATGCTGGAGTCGTCGTTCTTGAGATTCATTCTGCGTCAGATTCGGCGGGGGACGAGGAGTCCGGGAAGCGCGATATTCCTTTCTTGCTGGCGCGGAAGTGGAGGTCGCCAAACGTCAGCTTGGCGACATCCTAGAGTCTGTTAAACGCCAGGCGAGAAGCCGGTGAGTGGGGCATGTAGATGAACGACCCGAAACAGATCGGCTCCGTGGGAGCCGATGATCCCATGCTCCAGCCGAAGCTCGGTGCAAATGAGGCCGACGAAGCCGTGGATCCAGGACCTGACATTCCCATAGATGACGTCAATTGTCGAATACTCATATAAATAAATCCCTTGGGTGATCCGGTAGTGTTTCGAGAATAGGAAACGATTAGGTGCTGGTGAAGCCGACGGCTAACAGGTTGGCACAATTTACCCAGTTCGGGGCCCTCGTTGAGGTAAAACCCTTAGTCCTTCTTGTGTAATCATGTATTATGGTGTGATATTACAATGGTGGGTGCTTTGTTGAGAGATTGGATCTCGAGAGACAACACCTATGGTGGCGTAGAGATTAGATGTTCCCCCGGGGTGGTTCTCCCAGCCTTTATATAGGAGGCTGGGTCTCAAACCCATACCCGGGTGGGTTACAAACCCTAACCCGAGTCGTTAAGTTCCTTCTGTCTTGGCGCGTTAGTCTTGCGGGTGGGCCGCAGTAGGGCTTCTAGAAGATTAGGGCAGTCTCTCAAGCTGGGCCTTTATGTTGGGCTTTAGACCAGATAGGCATGTCCAGGGGTCGGGAGTCATCCCCACGTCAGGCGTTCGAGCAGGGGCGATTGAACATTGGGTTCCTCCGCACATTTGGTCAGGTGGAGGGCAATATGTTGGAGCGATTGGTGGCTAGCCTCCCACTAAACCTGATGGACACATCAGAAAGTGTATCATGATCTCTCTTGACCTCAGGCATTTTCACCGTCTGCTACGCATATCGGGTCCCATTTAGGGGGCATGTGTTACCCTAGTCTACCCACATATGGAAAAGCCCCGATGCCCCTGAAGATTAAAATCTTCACCTGGCAAGTGTTGAGGGACTGCCTTCCATCAGGCGTGGAGGTGCGAAAGCGACTAGGTCCAGGGGATAGTTTGTGCCGTCTATGTGTGGTCCCCGAATCAGGCACTACGGGAGAAAACCCTGTTGCCGTGTGCTGAAAGCACACGGCAAAGACTAGAAAACGCACGGCAAAGCCTTTGCCGTGTGCTTTTCGTCGTGGCACACGGCAAAGCCTACACGGCAGCGTTCTGCACAACAAAAAATTCTTTGCCATGTGCATTTCATCGTGGCACACGGCAAAGACACCGTGTGGGACCCAGCATCACTTGGTCACACACGAAACGAGAACGGAAAGTAGTGGGTCCCACACATCAGTCATTGCCGTGTGCTAGCACACGGCAATGACTGACGTGTGGGACCCACTGCCCTTCCGGAGTGCAATCTTTGCCATCCAAAGCACACAACACACCTATACTAACATGGTATGGCACCCCCTAACTTGTGTTGGGATTCAGACGCTCCGTAGCCCCACCTCCGGTGAAACCTAGCCCCGCTGGAGAAATACCGGACTTATACAGAAACACGCGGTAACGGCGTCGAAAGGGGGTAGCAATGTGGAACTAGTTGCATGATTGTGGTAGGGTAAACGAGGGGATTTATTATAAATTGATAAATACAATTAAATTTTGTAATTATAAATTTAACAAGCTATTTTGGAAGAAAAAATAGAATTTTTTTTTTTGCCGTGTGCATGCACACGGCAAAGAACAGACTGTGGGCAAGGAACGGGGGATACAATGTCAGTTCTTTTCCGTGAGCATGCACACGGTAAAGGACATATCTTTGCCGTGTGCATGCACACGGCAAAGAACTGATGTAACAACTCAGTTTTGCCCCGCAACGGAATGGCCACGTGGCCGTAATCTTTGCCGTGTGTTGTCTTTACCGTGTGCATTGTTGATTCTTTGCCGTGTGTTAATCTTTACTGTGTGCTCTTCTCGCAACTAGACCGTGTGTTTGCCTTTACCGTGTGCGACACACGGCAAAGAGAATCAATGCCGTGTGCCCGATGGAGTGCACACGGCAAAGATTTAAGCACACGGTAAAGAACTCGACTCCCGTAGGGCGGGACGCAAAGTTTGTTTTCTTGTTCCGCAGCTCGCTTCCTGTGGAGCTTCATTGCTGAGGTCCTTAGGCCTGAGTGGCAAACCCGGGACCTCGGTGAGTTTCTTTAAGTACATGCAAACCGGACCTGTAAGAGGAGTCATCTCTTCTGTTTATGTTTGCTGCGATTAGCTGGACCTTATGGAATATTTCTAATAAAATTGTTATTGAGCATGTCTTCCTAAGACGTGCCTCTAACTCTGTGTTTAAATTCTTGGCATTCGTGCAGCTGTGACGCCCTCTCTGTAGACAACGGGACAAGGCTCGGCTGGATGGCATGATTGATGACCTTCTTATGGCTGCTCGCCGACTTGCTGTCGTCCAGCCATTGACCCTTACTCCATGCAGGAGTTGTATCTTCGTTTTTCGTTGTCTTTCGCTTTCGTGTTGGGCTTAATGTGCTGCTGCCCCAGCGTTTGTTTCTGTTCGTTGCTACTTTGAACTTGTACCGTGTGACTCTGTGGTTGGTTGCTTTATTTATAAAGCAGGGCGAAAAGCCTGTTTCGAGGACCATTTATTTTCTGTTGTCTTATCAGTGTGTCTGCCCATCCTAAAAATAACAATGCATGTATGATTGCATTGTACTCGGCGTGATGAGTAATGATGAACCAATATTGGATATATAAGTTGTATTTGGCATGTTAAAGACTTATTTACATATCTTTATAAGTACATGTTGTCCCTGAAATGACTTAATTCTGGGCGGTTTATAATGTCCACAATATGAGTAAAAGCCAACAATTTTGGAATTTATATATTCCCAGAAATAATGGACTGCAATGAACATGAGAATAATATTCTTACAGGAAATCTCTTGTAGATTGGAAACCACATATAAATGAATCTAAAATATACCATAGCGGACGTACACATGAGCACTGCATAATCTTAATAAACTTGGTTAGGTATGCTCGTGCAAATTTATTTTTTCAAAATTCATACTTTTCTATTTTTGACCAATTGTTTGTTTTTTTATTTGAAAAAAGCTGTCAACATATACCAATATGAATGATTCATATATAGGGCTGTAGGTGTTGATACTTTTCCTGCAAATATGAGTAAAACTGTAAAAAGCCAACAATTTTGGAATTTATATATTCACAGAAATAATGGACTGCAATGAACATGAGAATAATATTCTTACAAGAAATCTCTTGTAGATCGGAAACCACATGTAAATGAATCTAAAATACACCATGGAGAAAGTAGCGGTCGTACACATGGGCACTGCATAATCTTAATAAACTTGGTTAGGTGTGCTCGTGCAATTATTATTATTTTTCAAAATTCATACTTTTCTACTTCGGACCAATTTTTTGTTTTTTGATTTGAAAAGCTGTCAACATATACCAATATGAATGATTCATATTTAGGGCTGTAGATGTTGATACTTTTCCTATAAACTTGGCCGAGCGCATAAGAGATTGAATTTTGAGAAATTAATCCACCTTAATTATGAAAAACATTTGACTCGAGGGAGTATGTTGCGTGTAGCAGGCGCTCGAAATCCTTGAGAGTTTCTCCGGTCTCCGTACACATCACATTGACGGTGCCATCCCCTTTGGCACCGTCTATGAGGTAGACGATCCCGGCGTGCTGTTGCTCTGCGAGCATCAGCGCCTGGGGCTTCCCCCACCCAAAATCATTGTGGTACACGGGCATGCCTAGCCAGCTGACAATGGTCACGTCAGTATCCGGCATGCTTCCGGGCATCTGGCCGCCCCCGGTATTCAACTCCATGTAATCAATGTTGGAACGCACAAATTCATTGTCGATTCTGCGAATGCCATCTCTAACACGTCCGGCAATGGAGGCCAGGTGATCTGCTGAGGAGGAGATGATGTCCTCCACCTTGCTGACAAGTCCTAGCTCGATGAACGCGTTGCCAAAGTAGGAGTCCGGGAGCGGCGGCCTCAGGCTGCGTCGAAAGTTGGCCAGGAAGGTGAGCTGGGTGGTGGATTCCGGAGCCAACCGACGGGCAATGCACATGCACCGCCACACGTGGGCACTCACGGAGCAGAAGGTGCTGCCACCACCGGTCTTGAGAGCCGCGACCAGATCCTTGGAGATGGAGAAAATCTCCTGAACGACGGGTCCCTTCATAGGTGCGCTCCACCTTTCAGTTGGAACCAAGGCGGTTGATGGCGGCGAGCGCGCACGGAGCAGGGTGTGGTCGTGGCATGGGAACTCCAGCTCCACGTCCATGGTGCCGTCCTTGGACCTGGAGAAGGCAGACCAGGCCTTGTAGAAGTTGCAGGCGCTGGTGCCATCAATGAGGGCGTGGTGCAGCGCCGCCCCAAAAGCCACCCCGCCGCACTTGAGAAAGGTCACCTGGATAGCGCACATGAGGCTTGGGGACTCGTCGATGATTTGTGGCACAAAGAGCCTCTTTACTTCCAGGGATGGCTGGTATTCGCTCAGGTCGACCACGGTGAGGTTGGATGACCGGGCAATGACCAGATGCACGCCTTGCCCAGCGCAGTCGATCTCCGGCCGGCCGTCAACGTTCACAGAGAGACGGCCGGCCAGGGGGTAGAAGGGCACCAGAGCCTTGCCCAAGGAGGCCGTCAGCCTGTCGACGTCGAAGAAGTCGTGGTCGGCGGAGTGCCGGGGGTACAAGTACACCGTCGGGGTGTGGCCCCTCTTGGCATGCAGGAGGTCCAGTGGGGAGAGCCAGAGACCATGCCTAGGAGTATCCGCACTGGGCGGCACAACCAGGGACTTCACCACCTCCACGGCCATTGATTAGTTAAAGCTTGCTCACTTTCACTCAAGAGGAGATGTTGTGTACTGATTACTCAGAGCGTCTTTCCTTTCATGTCCTTTTATATATCGCGGCTGGTCTGTTATACATATATATACATACATAGCTCATGATACATACGTACTTTTAGAATTCCGCCTAAGGCAGCTTGTCTCTTCGTACCGAACGACATGACATGTAAATTTAGTCATCAGTGCATGAAAATTAATAGAATTATCATATGCATGCATGCGCTCGCTAGGCCTTTTCATTAATGGTTTTCTTAAAAAAAAGGCCTTTAATTTTCATTAATGGATATATCTCCTATCCGGGTCTGGATGCTAATCCACTACGATCCGTTCACATCAATTATACTAGAAGGATACCCCGCGCGTTGCGGCGGGGATCCCTTATAGTAAATGGGATGTGTTTTTTTCTATACAGAGGCCAAGGGTTTTAACCTTCTTTTCGAAAAAAAACCAGCATAATACATTACATAGTCTAAAAAAATATGAAATTTTTGGTTGATCATACTCGACATACTAAATTTAATAGACATGCGATACGTATTATAAACCATTAGTTTGAAAAATATATGTAGTTTGCATAAATCATTAAACTAAAAAATGGATACTTAAAAAAATGTACGATATGTAGCTTGCGTATAATAATTAATAATTAATAATATTAGAGGAGATGACATGGACAATTGATTGGCTAAGAGGATGAATGATGTGGATAGCTTGCATGTTGAGATAGAAAAATAATTAATGCATGTTAGTGGGATTTTGCTTTATAAGAAGTATAGATAGATATGGAAGTTGCAAAGGTGCTATCAGGTTCAATCATAGTCACAACCATGGCTGTTAGAGAATTATGAATCAATTAGCAGCTGCGTACTAATTACATAGTCTGAAATAATAGTAAAGTGAATATCCTACCACTTAATTCATAAGATTCACTCGATACCACAACTACTATGCGTGTACCTCTAATAATGCATCGTATTATTTTTTTATTTTCAATTCATACATTGTTTGTTTAGAGAAATATGGATTGATTAGCGGCCCGTGTGTTGAGTTGCACGGTCTACGATAATAAACAACGAAATTCACTGACTTAATTTATGATATCGGCTAGAAATCTAACTTATTACGCATGTAGCGTATGTAGCACTCATAATACATCACTTTATTCTTTATTTGTAGTGAAACTGTGATGGTTAGATAATTATTGATCGACTATGGCTCATGTGTTGGGTTACATAGCCTGAGATAGTAGTCCACCAAATTCTCTAACTTAATTTATGAGATCCTCTTGAAAGCAAAACTAACATGTAATAATGTTTTATTTTATTATTTATTTTCAGTGCATCCATGATGGTTAAAGAAATATAAATCTATTAGCGGTCTGCGTGTTGAGTTACATAGTATGAGATAATAGTCCTCCAGATTCTCCGTTTTGATAAATGAGAGCCACTTGAAACCAAATGTATCATGTAATTAGCCGTAATAATACTTCACATCATTTTTATTTCCAATGCATTCATGGTGGTTTGAGAATTATGGATCCATTACTTGACCGCGTGTTGAGTTACGTGAGCTGAGATATTAGTACACCGAAAGCTTCGACTTAGTTTATGAGATACTTTTAAAACCAAATCTACCATGCATGGCTGCATCACTTCATTCTTTATTTACAATGCATCCATGATAGTTACAGAAATATAAATAGAAACATGTCCGCACGTGTGTTGAGTTACATAGTCTAAGATAATAGGCCATCAAATCTTCCGAATTGATTTATATCCCTTTTCAACCAAAATTTTCATGAACTTTGCTGTAACAATGCACCACATCATTCTATATTTATAGTGCATCTATGGTGGTTACAGAATTATGGATCGATTACTGGCCGGCTTGTTGCGTTACACAATATTAGATAATAGTCCATCAAATCATCCGACTTAAATTATGAGATCCGCTTAAAACCCATTTTTTCACATATATAGCTCAAAAAATGTATCGCTATAAATAGTCTTTATTTGCAATGCAAACATGATGGTTAGAAAAATATAGTTCGATTGGCGGCTTGTGCCTTCATTTATGTAGTGTGAGAAAATTGTCCATGAATCCTCCAACTTGATTTATGAGATCCGCTTGAAACAAAATTTATCATTTACGTAGCTATAATAATGTACCACATGGTTCTTTAGTCGCAGTACATCCATGATGGTTAGAGAATTACGGATCGAATACGGACCTGCGTGCTGAGTTACATAGTCCGAAATATAGTGCGCCAAAATACTCCAACTTAAATTATAATATCCGCTTGAAACCCAAGATAACATGTATGTAGCTCAAATAATGTACTCCCTCCGATCCATATTAATAGGTGCTGAAGTGGATGTATTTAGACATGTTTTATTGCTAGATACATCCACTTCAGCACCTATTAATATGGATCGGAGGGAGTATCACTTCATTCTTTATTTGCAAATCCATGATGGTTACATAAATTTAAATCGATTAGCGCCCCGCGTGTTCAGTAGCATAGCTAAGATAATATTCCACCAAATCGTTCGACTTAAATAAGATATCCGCTTAAACCAAATCTATCTTGTACATAGCTGTAATAAGGAACAACATCATTCTTTATTTGTCAATGTATCCATGGTGGTTAAAGAATCATGGATCAATTACTGGCCTGCATTTTGAATTATATAGACCGACATAACAGACCAATAATCGTTCCGACTTTATTTGAGATCCTTTTAAACCAAAACTGTCATCTATGCAGCTCAAATAATGCATACATGATGGTTACATAAATAGAAACCGCTTAGCGACCCGCGCCTTGAGTTACATAGTCTCATATAATAGTCCACCAAATCTTCAGACTTGATTTATGAGATCTGATCTAACCAAATATCTCATGTATGTTGTTTTAATAATGCACCACATCATTCTCTACTGGTAATCCCATGATGGTGGTAAGAGAAATATGGATCGATTTTTTGTCCGTGCATTGAGTTACACGGTCTGAGATAATAGGCTACCAAATCTTCCAACATGATTTATAGATCCGCTTCAAATCAAATGTAATATGTATGTAGCTCAAATAATTTATAACTTCATTCTTTATGTACAATTCAGCCATGTTGGTTTGACTACTATAAATCGATTAGCGGACCTCTTGTTAGTTAAACAGTATGACATAATAGTCCAACAAATCCTACAACTTAATTTGTGACTTTTGTCATGTATGTCGATGTAATAATGCATCCAATCATTATTTATTACTAATGCATGCATGGTGGTTAGAGAATTGTGGATCGACTACTGACCCGCGTGTTGAGTTACATAGTGTGGAATAATAATACTCCAAATTAAATTATGAGACTCGCTTAAAACCAAAGCTACCATGTACGTAGCTAAAAATAGTGGACCATTTCATTCTTTATTTGCAATTCATCCATTATAATTACATAAAAATTATTTGAACAGGACACTGCGTGTTAGGATACATAGTGTGAGATATTAGTCCACCAAATACTACGACTTTATTTATGAGATCTGCTTTAGATCAAATCTATCATGTACATAGATGTAATAATGCACCATGTCATTATTTATTAGTCTTAGATAATAGTTCACTAAATCTTCTGACTGAAATTTTGAGATCCACTTGAAACCAAACCTACCACGTAGGTCGATCAAATAATGTATCGCTTTATTATTTATTTCCATTGAAACCACGATGGATAGAAATATAGACTGATTAGCGCCCCCACGTGTTGATTTACATAATCGGACATAATAGTACACCAATTCCTCCGAGTTGATTTATGAGATCCTCTTGAAACCAGACTATCATGTACATAGATGTACTGATATATAAAATATTTTTTATTTGTAATACATTCGTGGTGGTTAGAGAAATAAAAATAAATTATTGAGCACGTGTTGTGTTACATAGCTTGAGATAACAGTCACCAAATAATCAAGACAGTTGAACAAAATGTAACATGCAGGTAGCTTAAATAAAGCATCACTTAATTATTTATTTGCAATGCATCCATGATGGTTATAGAAACATAAATAGATTAGGGGCCCGCATGTTGAGTTACATAGCTGAGATAATCTTCCATTAGATCCACCAAATAAAATTCCGCCCGACACAACTAGTATGTACATCGCGATAATAATGCACCTCATTGTTTTATTTATTTGCTTTCATCCATGGTGGCTAGAAAATTATGGAGCGAGGTGGAGATAATAGTCCACCAAATATTCGACTTAATTTGTTAGATCCTTTGGAAACCAAAGATAACATGTATGTAACTCAAATAATGCATCACTTCTTCCTTTATTTGCAATACATTCGTGGTGGTTACAGACATATAAATCTATGAGCAGCCGGCGTGTTTAGTTACATAGTGTGGGTTAATGGTACACCAAATCCTCTCACTTGATTTATAAAATCTGCTTTAAACCAAAGATAATGTGTTGTTATAATAATGCACTATATCATCCATTTATTTTTTTATACATCCATCGCATTTTGAGAATTATGGATCTACTGGCCCATGTGTTGTGTTATATAGTTTGGGATAATAGTCCACCAAATCTTCCTACTTAGATTATGATATCCGCGTGAAACCAAATCTACTATTTATGCAACTAAAATAATGTAGTGCTTCATTCTTTATTTGCAATGTTTCCATGATGATTTGAAAAATATAGATGGATTAGCGGTGTATTTATCGACTTACATAGTTTGAGATAATAGTTCACCAAATCGTCTAAGTGGATATATGAGATCCACTTGAAACAAAACCTTACATTTATGTAGATGTACTAATGCGTGAAATCACTATTCATTAGTAATGCCTCCATGGTGGTTATAAAAGTAAGTATGTATTACTTTAACACATGTTGAGTTGCACAGTCTAACATAATTGTCCAAAAAATAATACAACTTAAATTATGAAATCCCCATGAAACCAGATCTACCGTGGATATAGCTCAAATAATGCATCAACTCATTCTTTATTTCGAATTCATCCATGATGATTTGAGAAATATATATATATATATATATATATCTATTCGCGGCGCACATGTTGGGAGGCATAGTCTAAGATAATAGTCCACCAAGTACTCGTACTTCATTTATGAGATCCGCTTGAAATCAAAACTAACACGTACATAGATGCAATAATGTAACAAGGACGCTTAATTTGCAAAAAATCAATGATTGTTATAGAATTATATATGGATCGATTATGGACGAGTGTGTTGAATTACATAGTCTAAAAAATATTCCTAAAAATCCCCCAAACTAAATTATGAGACCCGCTTGAAAAACCAAAACTACCATGTATCCAGCTAAAATAAATCACTTCATTCCATTTTTGCAATGCTTCCCTGATGTAATATAAATCGACTAGTGACCCGCTTGTTGATTTACATAGTGCGAGATAATAGCCCACCAAATTCGCTGACTTGATTGATGATATCCGCTTTAAAGCAAAGTTACATTGTATGTAGATGTCATAATGCACCAAATCATGTTTTTTTTTAAGTGCATTAATGGTGGTTACAGAATCCTGAAATGATTACTGGCCCGCATGTTGAGTTACATGGTATGAGATAATAGTCCACCAAATCTTCCGGCTTAATTTTTTAGATCCACTTGAATCCAAAACTACCATGTATGTACCTTGAATAAAGTACCACTTGATTATTTATTTCCAATACATCCATGATGATTAGTGAAATTTATATCTATTAGTGGCCCGCGTGTTGAGTTACATAATCCGAGATAATAATACACCAAATCCTCCGACTTGATTTATGAGATCCGCTTCAAATCAAACTATCATGTACTAAGTTGTAATAATGCATAAAATTATTCTATATTTATAATACATTGATGGTGGTTACACAATTAAGGATGGATTACTTAAACAAGTGTTGAGTTACCTAGCTTGACATAATAATCCATCAAATACTTCAACTTGAATTATGAAATCCACTTAAAACCAAATCAACTATGTGTGTAGGTTAAATAATGCATCACTTCATTCTTTATTTGCAATGCATCCATGATGGTTAGATACTTATAGGTTGATTAGTGTCACGCATGTTGAGTTACATAGCCAAACATAATAGTCTACCAAACCTTCCAACTAAATTTATAGATTCTCTTCAAACCAAATTTATCATGTGTATAGCGCAGATAATGCATCCATTCGTTCTTTATTTGCAATACAACAATGATTGTTAGAGAAATATATATATATCAATTAGCAGCCCTCTTGTTGAGTTACGTAGTCTGAGATAACAATCCACCAAACCCTCCAACTTAATTTATGAGATTCGCTTGAAACCAAAGCTATCATGTTGGTCGATGTACTAGTGCATACAATCATTCTTTATTACTAGTGCATCCATGATTGTTAGAGAATTATGTACCGATTACTAACCGTGTGTTGAGTTACATAGTTTAAAATAATATTCCACCAACTACTCCAAATTAAATTATGAAATCCACTTCAATCTAAAGCTACCATGTATGTAGTTTAAATATTGCATACCTTCATTATTTATTTGCATTTCAGCCTTGATATTTACATAAATATTAATCGAAAAGCACCGCGCATGCTGGGTTAAATAATGGGACATAATAGTCTACCAAATCCTCCAACTTTATTTATGAGACATGTTTAAAAAATATCATGAACATAGGGGTAATAATCCACCACATCATTCTTTATTTGCAATGATTACATGGTTGTTAGAGAATTATGAATCGATTACTGGCCCGCATGTTGAGTTACATAGTCCGAGATAATTGTCCACCAAATCTCCCGACTCAAATCTTGAGATCCACATGAAACCAAACCTACCACATAGCTAGCTCAAATAATGTATCACTTTATTCTTTATTTTCATTGAAACCATGATGGTTAGTGAAATATAGATCGATTAGCGGAACGCATGTTGATTTACATTATGTGAGATAATAGTATGCTAATTCCTCCAAGTTGATTTATGATATCTGCTTGAAACCAGACTATCATGTACATAGATGTAGTGATGTATACTTTTTTTGTAATACATACATGGTGGTTAGAGAAATAACATAAATTACTTGAGCATATGTTGTGTTACATAGCCTGAGATAACAGTCGCAAAATACTCAAACCAGTTGAACGAAATGTAACATGTATGTAGCTTAAGTAATGCTTCACTTAATTATTTATTTTCAATTCATCGATGATGGTTACATGAATATAAATATAATAGCGGCCGCGTGTTGAGTTACATAGATGAGATAATATTATATCAAATCCACCAAATTGATTTATGAGTTACGCTTGAAACCAAAACTATCATGTATATAGCTATAATAATGCACCACATTTTCTCTTTATTTGCATTGCATCCATGGTGGTTAGAGAATTACTGAGCATTTACTGACCTACTTATTGAGTTACATAAGTGGAGATAATAGTATACCAAATATTCGACTTAATTTTTTTTAGATCCTTTTGAAACCAAAGATAACATGTATGTAGCTTAAATAATGTATCACTTCATTCTTAAATTACAACGCATTCATGGTGGATACAGACATATAAATCGATTAGCGTCCGGCGTGTAGAGTTACATAGTGTGGGATAACGGTACACCAAATCTTCCCACTTGATTTATGAGATCTGTTTTAAACCAAAGTTAATGTGTTTATGTAATAATGCACTACATCATTCATCTATTTGCTATACATCCATGGTGGTTTGAGAATTATGGATCGGCTACTGGCCCCATGTGTTGTGTTATATAGTTTAGGATAATAGTCCACTTAATCTTCCGACTTAGATTATGAGATCCACTTGAAACCAAATCTACCATGTATACATCTAAAATAATATAGTGCTTCATTTTTTATTTTCAATACATTCATGACGATTTGAAAAATATAGACCGATTAGTAGTGCATTTATTGACTTACATAGTGTGAGATAATAGTCTACCAAATCGTCTAACTTCATATATGAGATCCACTTGAAACAAAAGATTACATTTATGTAGATTTACTAATGCATACAATTATTATTCATTAGTAATGCCTCCATGGTGGTTATAACATTAAGTATCTATTACTTTAACACATGTTGAGTTGCATAGTTTATGATAATTGTCTAAAAAATAATCCAACTTAAATTATGAAATCCCGTTTAAAGCAGATCTACCATGGATGTAGCTTAAATAATGCGTCAATTCATTCTTTATTTCCAATTCATCCATGATGATTTGAGAAATATACATATATCTATTAGCAGCCATGTGTAGAGTAGCAGAGTCTAAGATAATAGCCCACGAAATACTCGTACTTTATTTATGAGATCCGCTCGAAATCAAAACTAGCATGTACGTAGCTGGAATAATGCTTAATTTGCAATAAATCAACGATTTTTATAGAATTATGGATCGATTACGGGCCAACGTGTTAAGTTACATAGTCTAAAAAATATCCCTAAAAATCCTACAAACTAAATTATGAGACCCGCTTGAAAAACGAATAAACTACCATGTATCCAGCTAAAATCAATCACTTCAATCTATTTTTGCAATGCTTACATGATGTTTCTATAAATATAAATCGACTAGCGACACTCTTGTTAATTTAAAGTGTGAGATAAAAGTCCACCAAATCCTCTGCCTTGATTTATGAGATCTACATTAAAGCAACGCTACCTTGTATATAGATGTCATAATGCACCACGTCATACTTTTTTTTTGAAATGTTTTTGTGGTGGTTAGAAAATCATAAAATGATTACTGGCCCGCATGTTGAGTTACATGGTCTAAGATAATAGTCCATCAAATCTTCCGCCGTAATCTTTTATATCCACTTCAAACCAAAACTACCATTTACGCAGCTTAAATAAAGTATTACTTGATTATTTATTTCCAATGCATCCATGATGATTAGTTAAATTTATGTCGATTAGTGGCCGGTTGTTGAGTTACATAATCTGAGGTAATTATACACCAACTGATCCGACTTGATTTATGAGATTCGATTCAAACCAAACTATCATGTACGAAGTTATACTAATGCATAAAATTATTCTATATTTCTAATACATTGATGGTGGTTACACAATTAAGGATGGATTACTTTAACAAGTTTACATAGCCTGACATAATAATCCATCAAATACTCCAACTTAAATTATGAAATTCTCTTGAAACCAAATCAACCATGTATGTGGGTTAAATAATGCATCACTTTGTTGTTTATTTTCTATGCATCCATGATTGTTACATACTTATTGGTTGATTAGTGTCCCTCATATTGAGTTACATAGCCAAACATAATAGTATATCAAACCTTCCAACTTAATTTATAGATTCTCTTCGGACCAAATCTATCATGTGTATAGCTCAGATAATGCATCACATCATTCTTTATTCAGAATAGAAAATTGTATGTTGGAGAAATATATATATATATTTACGTACCGGAAGCCCAAATGGGGCACCTAGGAGCATGGGCACCAGTATCAAATACCGTACATTTTAGGTACGTAGACATCAAGAATATCTCGGATATGTATACCTTGGGTATGTAGTACGTATATATTCCCTTAGGTATGCACATAGTAGGGTATACATACCTAAAAAGTATATATATACTTATACATATATATACATAGCTGACAGGTATGCGTACACTTGTGTATACGTATTGTAGGTATGTAAGATATGTAGATATCTTAGGTATGTATACCCAAGTGTATATATATGTCATACAAACCGAAGGTATAGGTATTCAAAGTATACACAATGTGCACCTGTACAAATTAAACAGTATTTCGTACAGGAGCATTTTATTGAAACCAAAGATATCAACTACGTCGATGTACTAGTGCATATAATCATTCTTTATTACTAATGCATCCATGGTTGTTAGAGATGTACCGATTATTTACTCGGGTGTTGAGTTACATAGTCTATAATAATATTCCACCAAATAATATAAAATAAATTATGAGACCCACTTGAAACCAAAGATACCATGTATTAGTTCAAATAGTGCATCACTTCATTATTTATTTGCAATTTATCCATGATAGTTACATAAATATTAATCGAACAGCACTGCGCGTGATGGATTACATAGTGGGACATAATAGTGCACCAAATCCTCCGACTTTAATTATGAGTAGTACTTAAAACAAAAAAATATCATCAACATAGCCGTAATAATCCACCACATCATTCTTTATTTGCAATGATTACATGGTGGTTATAGAATTATGCATCGATTAGTGGACCACATGTTGAGTTATATAGTCTAAGATAATAGTCCACCAAATTTTCCAACTCAAATTTTTTGATCCACGTGAAACCAAAGCTACCACGTAGGTAGGTCAAAAAATGTACCACTTTATTCTTTATATTAATCGAAACGATGATTGCTAGTGAAATATAGATCGATTAGCAGCCCAGGTGTTGATTTAAAGTTGATTTTATGAGATCTGCTTAAAACCAGACTATCATGTACATAGATGTACTGATGTATAAAATATTTTTTTATTTGTAATACATATATGGTGGTTAGAGAAATAAAAATAAATTACTTGAGCATATGTTGTGTTACACCATCTGAGATAACAGTCACCAAATATTCAAGTCAGTTGAACGAAATGTAACATGTATGTAGCTTAAATAATGCTTCACTTAATTATTTATTTGCAATTCATCCATGATGGTTACATGAATCAAAATATATTAGCGGCCGCGTGTTGAGTTACATAGCTGAGATAATATTCTATCAAATCCATGGTGGATTATTACGGCTATGTTCATGATATTTTTTTTGTTTAAGTACTACTCATAATTAAAGTCGGGTTACCTAGTGTGGGATAATGGTACACCAAATCTTCCCACTTGAGTTATGAGATCTGTTTTAAACCAAAGATAATGTGTTTATGTAAGAATGCACTACATCATGCATTTATTTGCTATGCATCCATGGTTGTTTGAGAATTATGGATCGACTACTGGCCCAGGTGTTGTGTTATATAGTTCGAGATCATAGTCCACCAAATCTTCTGACTTAGATTATGAGATCCACTTGAAAACAAATTTACCATGTATACATCTAAAATAACATAGTGCTTCATTCCTTACTTTTTATACATGGATGATGATTTGAAAAATACAGATCGATTAGCGGTGCATTTATTGACTTACATAGTGTGAGATAATAGTCGACCAAATCGTCTAACTTGACATATGAGATCCACTTGGAACAAAAGATTACATTTATATAAATGTAGTAATGCCTAAATTCAGTATTCATTAGTAATGCCTCTATGGTGGTTATAAAATTAAGTATATATTACTTTAACACATGTTGAGTTGCATAGTTTAAGGTAATTGTCCAAAAAATAATCTAACTTACATTATGGAGTCCCCTTGACACCAGATCTACCATGGATGTAGCTCAAATAATGCGTGAATTCATTCTTCATTTCTAATTCATCCATGATGATTTCAGAAATAAACATATATCTATTAGCAGACCAGGTGTACGGTAGCATATTCTAAGATAATAGCCCACCAAATACTCGTATTTCATTTATGAGATCCGCTCGAAATCAAAACTAGCATGTACGTACCTGGAATAATGCACCAACAATGCTTAATTTGCAATAAATCAATGATGTTTATAGAATTATGGATCGATTACGGGCCAACGTGTTAAGTTACATAGTCTAAAACATTCCTAAAAATCCTAGAAACTAAATTATGAGACCCGCTTGAAAAACGAAAAACTACCATGTATCCAGCTAAAATCAATCACTTCAATCTATTTTTGGAATGCTTACAAGATGTTTCTATAAATATAAATCCACTAGCGACCCGCCTGTTGATTTACAGTGTGAGATAAAAGTCCACCAAATCCTCTGCCTTGATTTATGAGATCTGCATTAAAGCAAAGCTACCTTGTATATAGATGTCATAATGCACCACATCATACTTTTTTTTGAAATGTCTTAGTGGTGGTTAGAAAATCATGAAATGATTACCGGCCCGCATGTTGAGTTACATGGTCTGAGATAATAGTCCATCAAATCTTCCGCTTTAATCTTTTATATCCACTTGAAACCAAAACTACCATGTACGTACCTTAAATAAAGTATCACTTGATTATTTATTTCCAATGCATCAATGATGATTAGTTAAATTTATGTCGATTAGTGGCCGCTTGTTGAGTTACATAATCTGAGGTAATTATACACCAACTGATCCGACTTGATTTATGAGATTCGATTCAAACCAAACTATCATGTACGAAGTTTTACTAATGCATAAAATTATTCTATATTTCTAATACATTGATGGTGGTTACACCATTAAGGATGGATTACTTTAACAAGTTTACATAGCTTGACATAATGATCCATCAAATACTCCAACTTAAATTATGAAATCCTCTTGAAACCAAATCAACCATGTATGTAGGTTAAATAATGCATCACTTCGTTGTTTATTTGCTATGCATCCATGATTGTTAGATACTTATAGGTTGATTAGTGTCCCTCATATTGAGTTACATAGCCAAACATAATAGTATACCAAACCTTCCAACTTAATTTATAGATCCTCTTCGAACCAAATCTATCATGTGTATAGCTTAGATAATGCATCATATCATTCTTTATTCAGAATAGAAAATTGTATGTTGGAGAAATATATATATATATATATATATATATATTATTGGCCGGCTTGTAGAGTTACGTAGTCTGAGATAACAATCCACCAAATCCTCCAACTTAATTTATGAGATTTTATTGAAACCAAAACTATCATGTACGTCGATGTACTAGTGCATACAATCATTCTTTATTACTAATGCATCCATGGTGGTTAGAGATGTACCTATTACTTACCCGGGTGTTGAGTTACATAGTCTGGAATAATATTCCACCAAATCTTATAAATTAAATTATGAGACCCACTTGAAACCAAAGCTACCATGTATTAGTTCAACTAGTGCATCACTTCATTATTTATTTGCAATTATCCATGATAATTACATAAATATTAATCGAATAGCACCGCGCGTGTTGGGTTGCATAGTGGGACATAATAGTGCACCAAATCCTCCGACTTTAATTATGAGAAGTGCTTTAAATAAAAAAATATCATGAACATAGCCGTAGTAATCCACCACATCATTCTTTATTTGCAATGATTACATGGTGGTTAGAGAATTATGCATCGATTAGTGGACCACATGTTGAGTTATATAGTCTAAGATAATAGTCCACCAAATATTCCAACTCAAAATTTGAGATCCACGTGAAACCAAAGCTAGCACGTAGGTAGGTCAAAAAATGTACCACTTTATTCTTTATTTTCATCGAAACGATGATTGCTAGTGAAATATAGATCGATTAGCAGCCTGGATGTTGATTTACGTAATCTAAGATAATAGTACACTAATTGCTCCAAGTATTTTTTTTATTTGTAATACATCCATGGTGGTTAGAGAAATAAAAATAAATTACTTGAGGATATGTTGTGTTACACCGCCTGAGATAACAGTCACCAAATATTCAAGTCAGTTGAACGAAATGTAACATGTATGTAGCTTAAATAATGCTTCACTTAATTATTTATTTGCAATTCATCCATGATGGTTACATGAATAAAAATATATTAGCGGCCGCGTGTTGCGTTACATAGCTGAGATAATATTCTAACAAATCCACCAAATTGATTGATAAGTTATGCTTGAAACACTAGTAGAAAACAGGGCATTGAGCCAAGCACAATGGAACCGGATGTGATACAAACCGGTTCAAAAGAGTCTGTCCCCTGGGCCCCACCCATGCAGCAAATGGCCGCAAGGCCTTTAGGACCGGTTTGTAACACAAACCGGTCCTAAAGGCCTTGCGGGTCATTTGCTGCAGGGAGGGGGGCCCAGGGGCAGACCCTTTAGAACCGGTTTGTATCACAAACCGGTTCTACAGGTTTTCTCATTTTTTGCAGCTACTGCGGGTCCCGCTGTCATATCCTTTAGAACCGGTTTGTAACACAAACCGGTCCTAAAGCCCTCCCCTAAACCCTACATACTACCCCGAGCTCAGCTCCATTTTTTCCAGCTCTAGCTCAACTCCATTTTTGCTCTCTCCTTTCTCTTGTGAGGTCTAATCCATCCCCATTTTTCTCCACCATTTTTCAAGATTGTTGGTACCCATCGGTCCTACGGTTAGCATCAACGTTCCCTCTTCCGGCATTGCAAGTTTTGCTCGTTTTCTTGCTCATTTCATTTTTGTTGTGCTAGCTAGGTGTTTGATGAAATGTCTAAGCTAGAATTTGTTATTCATTTTGTTATGTATACAAATTGATGCAATTTGCGCTCAAAATTAATTATGATTTGTGGTTTTTTTAGTATCGCGCGCCTTGTCCCCTTCCTCACTGTCGTCGATCGCCCCATCACCGACACAACCTTGGTGAGCCTATTTTTTTTATTTACCAAAACAAATTTTGATTTGTATGATTTACGTATATATTTACTTGTATATAATTTTCTTATTGTTGGTTATTTTTTTTATATACATAGCGCCATGGTTTTGATATCCGTCCCCGTTGGCCCTCGTCCAATCTATGATTCGGACGTGGTATATTATCTTTTTTCACTACATATTTTCATTTCCTGATTATACGACAATTACTTACGCCGACCAACTTGACATAGATATTTTTATCTAGGAGGTAGTGGAACCGGAAATGCCAATCGACCCTATTGTTGAGAAGTTATACTTAGTTGAACAAGAAAATGTTGGCTTGAAAGAAAGATTGAAAAAAACTGAAGAAAGGTTGGAAAAAACTGAAAGAGAGAAGATGACCTTGGAAAAGGTTCTTGCCGGTGTCGTCGATGGTCACAAGAGCGAGATGGACGCAATGCGCCTGAAGATTAGAAAGATTAGGAAATATGCAATTAGTAAAGAGGCTTGGTATCATTATGCCGTCGGGTCAATTGTTACCTTTGTTGCGATTTTGATTGCATTTGTTGTTGTTTTTAAATGCATTAATTAGAGAGAGTTTTTATGGATGGTTTCAGTGTGTATTTTTATGAGAACTATATATGTATGGTCACTATACGCTAGTTTGGTATTAACGTGTGATGAACTTTTTGTATTAATTAATTAATTTAGTCATGATGATTTAGCATAATGGTTGTTGATAAATTTATATAATGCAGATGAACCGGCAATGGATGTACAGTGATCGACGTCGTCCCGAATTCCTTAATGGCATGCATAGTTTTCTCAATGTGGCTGAGAAAAACAGGCAGAATGGATTTATTTTTTGTCCATGTAAAAAATGCCAGAATAAGAGGAATTTCCATAACTCAAGAACCATACACACCCACCTGTTGCAAGAAGGCTTCATGCCCAGTTATTTTTGTTGGACCAAGCACGGAGAAAGAGGGGTTGTAATGGAAGACAATGAAGAAGAAGAGGATGATGATAATTATCCTATGTTCGGTGAACACGGTGATACTGAAATGGGGGAAGACGAGCCTGAACTTGAGGACATTGTTGATGAGTCTGATGATGATCTTCGTCAGGTCATTCGTGAAGAACAGATAAACTGCGCAAGTGAAAACGGGAGGTTGAAGTTGGAGCGCATGTTAGAAGACCACAAAAAATTGTTGTACCCAAATTGCGAAGATGGCCAGAAAAAGCTGGGCACCACCCTGGAATTGCAGCAATGGAAGGCAGAGAATGGATTATCTGACAAGGGATTTGAAAATCTGCTGAAAATAATGAAGAAGATGCTTCCAAGAGATAACGTGCTGCCCTGCAGTACATACGAAGCAAAGAAGATTGTCTGCCCTCTAGGATTGGAAGTGCATAAGATACATGCATGCATCAATGACTGCATCCTCTACCGCGGTCAGCACGAGAATTTAACTGCCTGCCCGGTATGCGGTGCATTTCGGTACAAGATCAGGCGAGATGACCCTGGTGATGTTGAGGGCGACGATCGCCCAGGAAGAGGGTTCCTGCCAAGGTGATGTGGCATGCTCCTATAATACCACGGTTGAAACGTTTGTTCCGAAACAAAGAGCATGCCAAGTTGCTGCGATGGCACAAAGAAGACCGTAAGGAAGACGATATGCTGAGACACCCCGCTGATGGGTCGCAGTGGAGAAACATCGACGATAAGTACGAGGACTTTGCACGTGACGCAAGAAACTTAAGGTTTGGTCTGAGTACAGATGACCTGAATCCGTTTGGGGAGCAGAGTAGCAGTCATAGCACCTGGCCCGTGACTCTATGTATCTATAACCTTCCTCCTTGGTTATGCATGAAGTGTAAGTTCATTATGATGCCAGTGCTTATCCCAGGCCCGTCGCAACATGGCAACAACATTGATGTGTACCTCAGGCCACTGGTTGATGAACTTTTAGAGTTGTGGGCTGACGAAGGTGTACGTGTGTGGGACGAGTACAAACAAGAGGAATTTGACCTACGAGGGTTGCTGTTTGTAACCATCAATGATTGGCCCGCTCTTAGTAACATCTCAGGACAGTCAAACAAGGGATACAGCGCATGCACACACTGTTTAGGCGAGACTGAAAGTATACATATAGGCAAGAATGTGTACCCGGGGCATCGTCGATTTCTTCCAGACAGGCATCCCGTAAGAAAGAAAGGAAAGCATTTCAAAGGCGAGGCAGATACACGGAGGAAGCCAACCCTCCCTAAAGGTACTGATATATATGACATGGTCAAAGATATAAAAGTAATCTTTGGTAAGGGTCCTGGCGCACAATCTGTTCCGAATGACGCCGACAACCACGTAGCCATGTGGAAGAAGAAGTCTATATTCTGGGAACTACCCTATTGGAAATTCCTATAGGTTCGCTCTGCGATCGACGTGATGCACGTGACGAAAAATATTTGTGTGAACCTGCTAAACTTATTGGGCGTGCATGGGAAGAAGTCGAGAGATACACCAAAAGCACGGCTGCACCACCAACGTATGCACGAACGAGACGACCTGATGAATCCAGAGAATTTCAAAGGTCCTGCCAGCTACGCTCTTACCAAGGAAGAGAAGGAGATCTTTTTCCATGTCCTGAGCAGTATCAAGGTCCCGTCTGGCTACTCGTCGAACATAAAAGGAATACTAAACCTGGAAGAGAAAAAGTTCCAAAACCTAAAGTCTCATGACTGCCACGTGATCATGACCCAGTTACTTCCGATTGCATTGAGGGGGCTTCTGCCAGAAAACGTGCGAGTACCCATTGTGAAGCTATGTGCATTCCTCAACGCAATTTCTCAGAAGGCAATTGATCCAGCAACTCTACCAAGTTTACAGAAGGACGTGGTCCAATGTCTTGTCAGCTTCGAGTTGGTGTTCCCACCAACCTTCTTCAATATTATGACGCACCTCATAGTTCACCTAGTCCAAGAGATTTCCGTTCTCGGTCCTGTATTCTTACACAATATGTTCCCCTTTGAGAGGTCCATGGGAGTCTTGAAGAATTATGTTAAAAACCGTGCTAGGCCGGAAGGAAGCATGGTCAAGGGCTATGGAACAGAGGAGGTCATTGATTTTTGTGTTGACTTTATTCCTGACCTGAACCCGATCGGTGTTCCTCAGTCGCGCCATGAGGGGAGACTGCGTGGAAAAGGCACGCTAGGAAAGAAATCAACAACATGTATGGACGAGAAATCTTTCACTCAAGCACAATACACAGTTCTAGTTAATTCCAGCTTGGCGGCTCCATATATCCAGGAACACACGGATATTTTACGTTCGAAATACCCGGAGCAACCTGAAGATTTCATTGCTAAAGAACACGCGAAGACTTTCGACGGTTGGTTGCAAAGACGTCTCATTAATGACAACATTGTTGAAGATGAGCTATACTTGTTGGCCAAGCAACCATCTTCGACTATATTGACCTTTAAAGGGTACGAGATAAATGGTAACATATTTTACACGGCAGACCAAGATAAAAAGAGCACCAACCAAAACAGTGGCGTCCGGTTTGATGCAAAAGACGACAACGGGCAAAGGGTCACATACTATGGTTACATAGAGCAGATATGGGAACTTGACTACGGACCTTCCTTTAAGGTCCCTTTGTTCTGGTGCAAATGGTTCGACCTATCAGGCGTGAATGTAGACCCCAAGTACGGAATGACAACAGTGGATCAGAAGAATCTTGGGTACGACAATGATCAATTCGTCCTAGCCAATGATGTGGCTCAGGTTTTCTATGTGAAGGACATGTCTAGCAGACCGAGAAAAAGAAAAGTTAAGGAAGCGAATACATCAGACGATGAGCCAAGACGCCACATAGTTCTTTCAGGGAAAAGAAACATCGTGGGAGTCGAGGACAAGACAGACATGTCAGAAGATTACAATAAATTTGATGAAATTCCTCCCTTCAAAGTCACAGATGATCCAAGCATTCAGTTAAATGATGAAGATGTTCCATGGTTATTACGGCGCAATCAGAAGAAATGCAAGAAGAAAAATAGAAACGGATCATCCCTTTAGTCCCGGCTGGGGACAGCAACCGGACTTAATGGGTTAGGGTTTCGTTTGGACCAATCAGATAGAATCACACGGATCGTGTGTTTCTTTCAACCGCTTGTGAGCCGTTGGATCCGGGGTGTGTTTCTTTCCAGCTCATTGTGAGCCGTACGATCAGGGCTACGGTGTGTTTCTTTCGAGCTGTTGTGAGCCGTTGGATGAGATGTTTCTTAACCGTTGGATCAAAACCCTTTCTCAACACTTTGTGAGCCAGAGGACCCTATATATAGCCCAGCTTCATACACCGTTCAGTTCATCTCCCAAATACAAAACATCCGGATTCGCCAGCATACGCCCTGCTGTGCATTTGGTATGCATATATGCACTCAGTAGCCACTGCAGGGTTGTATGCTGGCGATACCGATTGTTTTGTTCTACACCCCCCTTTAAGGTTTGATACATCATATATTCAGTTCATCGAGCAAATACAAAACATCCGGATTCGCCGTCATACGTCCAGCCGTGCATTTGGTATGCATATATGCACCCAGTAGCCACGGTTGGGCTATATGACGGCGATACCGTCTGTTTTGTCGTACACCCCCTTTAAGGTTTGATACATCATATATTCAGTTCATCGAGCAAATACAAAACATCCGGATTCGCCGTCATACGTCCAGCCGTGCATTTGGTATGCATATATGCACCCAGTAGCTAGCCACGGTTGGGCTGTATGACGGCGATACCGTTTGTTTTGTTCTACACCCCCCTTTGGAAACAGAAATAAGAAGAAAAGAAATGTGCGCCCCCCCCCCTATACAGGCCTTTAGTACCGGTTGACGTTAACAACCGGCGCGGGAGTTCACGCGTGGTGCGGGAGTTCACGCGTGGCGCGGGAGTTGTGACGCGTGGCCAGGAGGGCGCGGTATAAACTGTCGCGCCTCGAGCGCGTCTTATCCTCTCCACGCGCCCACTCCTCTCCACGCACCGTCGCGCTTCCACAATGCCTCCGAGGAGAAACAGCACCACCGGCTTCCGCGGCGTCCGAGCATGGCAGAACGGAATGTTCAGCGCAGATATCCGCTGGGGGGACGACCGCATCCCCCTCGGCTCCTTTGCGACGGCGGCGGACGCCCGCGGTCGCTGATGAACTTCAACGACTGCCACACCGTCTGGGAAGCGGAGGCCAGGGCTCCAAAGCCGCATATCGTCACTGCCGCCGACCACCTCCAACTCCGCCACCGCGCGTTTCAGGGCCTAGTCGACGCCATTGAAGACCGCGTCTTCCGCGAGTATTACCGGAACAACCCGGGGGAGGAGAGCGCCGACGAGGAGCTCTGGCAGACCCGCGCGGCTGAGCGGGCGGAGCGCCGCCTCGAACGCCACCTCGCGTTAGATGCCGCTCGGGAGGCGAGGACGAATGCGCTGCAAGAGCTTCGTCGGGCCGACCACGCCGGCGAAGTCTGGGCCTCCGACGATCCGAGGTGGGGGCCTATCTCGGACATACCATCATGCACCTCCGACGACGACGAGGAGGTCACCGACGAGTTCGACAACGACGATGACCCGGAGGAGGTCAGCGACGAGTTCGCCGCCGACGACGACGAGGAGTAGTGTTCGTCTGTTTTCTCCTTTTTAATAAAAGAATTTGTATTCCGGCGACACTGCGGCGTGCTAGCGCGTCTGTTTTCTGTTTTTAATAAAAATAACCTTATGTTTTCCATGTTTTATAAATCAATGTAAAAGAAAACAGGGAAGTGAAACAAAAAAGAAAAATAAAAGAAGAAAAATCTACATGTATGGTATCTCGCTAAATCAATCTATATATATGTATCCACGATATATATGCTCGATGTATCACTTGCGCTCTCACTTCTCGTTGCCTTACTCATTACCCACCCTAACTTACCACAGGCGCATAAACTTCAGTATGCGCCTGGGGTAACATTACCGCAGGCGCACCGTGGACGAATGCGCCTGGGATAACAGTACTACCGCATGCGCACAGTGTACAAATGCGCCTGGGATAAGAGTACTACCGCAGGCGCACAGTATAAAAATGCGCCTGGGGTAAGTGATCAAATTTTTCCCATTCTACACCACATTTTATATCTTTGTTTCTGATTTTAGAACACAATCATATCACATTCATAACATAGAGTCTTACGATCACACATAACACAAACATAAGTCTCACAATACTAAGATATCCATTAATTACATACTAAGATATCCATTACATGCATATATATCGAACGCATACATCTATGACTCCGTCGAGTAGATGCGGAACAACTCGTAGGAGACGTATGCATCTATGGCTGCATACTTGACGTTCATGAAGTCCAGTGGGTTCTTCTCCCATAAAAAGTGATTCTTTCGGGGGAAACCAGACTTCATGGTTTCGTAGCCCTCGTGGATTAAGGCAGTTGCCATGCGAGCCATCTCGGTCCTTGGCCCGTTCAATTGGATAAGATCCTGAAGATCAATGTAGTGATCTTCAGGTATCACAATACCCAAGCGCATCAACTTCGGACGGTCTTGCCTGATGTCAACGCTGCAAAAGTCATATCCCTTGTTGACTAGAAAATCAACAAGTGCCGGAGAATGCTTTGAACTACTGCAACAACAAAAATTTGATACGTGTTAGATATGTTACAACACATGTATTCTTCACATGCAACAAACAAATAGAAGATGCAAGATTGTACGTGTGCGTTACCTTGACCATTGGAAGACAAAAACGGCCTCCTTGAACGCAATCTGGATGACGGCAACATCCCGTTTATCCGCCGTATACTCCAGATCAAGCCCGAAGAACCGGTGTTCATCGGGAGAGGACAAATAGAGATTGGTCAAATGCGCAAGAGGACCGGGGAGCCTCTCGCAACTGTTGGTGTAGCACACCTCGAGTTGCTTGCCGCATGGTGTGGGACCACGGTATATCTCCCAAACTTCAGCCATGGTGTGCTTGGTGGAGGAAGATCAAGAGAGGATGAAGAGAAGACAGAGGAAGAAGAGAGAATACAGAGAAGCAGAAAGACTCGCGATCGGGAACAGTAGCAATAAAACCGCCGCGCGCGGGAGGCGAGCAGTTTGTACAGAGACCCTTTAGCACCGGTTGTTAACACAAACCGGTGCTAAAGGTCTGTACAGGGCGCGCGGTCTGAATGTGGCCCCAAGAACAGGCCTTTAGCACCGGTTTGTGTTAACAACCGGTGCGAAAGGTCTTTCACACCGGTTGTTAACAGCAACCGGTGATAAAGGTCTGTAGTGGGGCGATATATCCAGGACTTGTGAAAAATTTTCGCTAGTTCTTTCGCGCGTCTTGTCTCGTTCACGTACGGCGAAGCTCTGCTCCGGCCGCGCCTCCGTCCGCCTCGCCTCCGTCCGCCCCGACGTCGCGCGCTGCCCTCTGTCTCCGTCGCTGTTGCCGTCGCCGCCCTCTGCCTCCGTCGCCGCGGTCGATCCCCCGCGGCCCCGCCTCCGTCCCGCCTCCGCCTCCGCCGCGCGCGCCCTCTGCCTCCGTCGCCTCCGCCGCCCCGCCTCCGTCCCGCCTCCGCCTCCGCCTCCGCCGCCTCACCCTCTCGCCCCTCGCCGTCGCCCCGTCGCCCTCTGTACACGCGTAGGTAAGATTTTTTTTTGTTTTTACAATTTTGTTTAGTTTTAGAATTTTATAGAGTAATTAGTGCTAGAATTTTTAGAGTTAGTGTTAGTGTTAGTGTTAGTGTTAGAAATCTTTAGAGTTAGTGTTAGATTTTTTTAGAGTTAGTGTTAGTGTTAGAAATTTTTAGAGTTAGTGTTAGATTTTTTTTAGTGCTTTAATTTGTTTTTACAATTTTGTTTAGTGTTAGAATTTTTGTGTTAGAATGTTGTGTTAGAAGTTAGTGTGTTAGAAAATTTCACTAAGTCGTTAGTGTTAGAAAATTTCAGAAAGTTAGAATAATTGTACTAATTAAGTTAAGAAATTTTACTAAGTTACCATTTTGTTCCTGTTTAACTTTCATCTTATTTCTGTTATATTTCTCAATTTACTATTTTTACTAAGTTAGAAACACTAAGGTATTTTACTTAATTATGGAATATTTACTTAGTCCGGGCATGTTTTTAGTTCATGTCTCTGTTGGACCCGCCGGGCGATGTCCGGGACTGGGCCCCGCCAGGCTGGCACTGGGAGCTCCTTAGTACCGGGGCGCGCGGCTTGGTAAGAAATCCGGGTGACGTGGTCGACCCGGATATTCTTTGGTGGCCATCGCGTGGGCCACGCTCGGTGCGGAGAGAGCCGGCCCCTGAGGAGGTGGTACAACAGCGTATCAGGGAGTAGGACGAGCACGTCCGTCGCTACATGTACTTGCTCGATAGGCAGTATAGGCAGTATAGAAGCAGTTGGTCGATTATTAGGAGGGTTCCTTACCACGTGAGCTATGACCCTATGAGGGTTCCTTATCTATGGATGCGTAGCACCCGTGACTCAGCACCCCGCGGCTTAGGACCCGGTCGGAGTTAATTATTTTGAGAGATGTCACGAGACTATGTATAAGTGATATTATTCGATCGTGATGTATTAGGGTTAAAAAAATTAACCCGAGCTATGTAACTCTTGGTGTGTCCAGAACTATTATTTCATTAATATGTCCAGAACTATTATTTTATTACTGTCCGATGAAATAATTTCGCCAAGAGCCCGATGAAAATTTCGCTAAGTGTTCTTCATTTTATAAATTTTACTAGCAGGTGTTGAGCTATGGATCCCCAAGAACCTGCACATGATCCGCACGCCGATAAACTCGCGGGAATGGGTGAGGCGGAGAAGGAAAGATTAATGTGCGAGATGATTTTTAATAATGCAACGGCCATATATCGTGATGACGACGGTGGACAGGCGTTTAGCAATCAATTTTTGAACGACTCCGGTGACGGAGATCAGAATATAGAAGATGTAGTAGATGATGACGACGACAACATCGAGGATGAAGAAGTGCCCTCCAGAACAAACTTTGCCAATGTATATCTCAAGTCACTGTTCACGCAACAATTAATTTGTATTGCACTTACTAACGAATCATTATTTTCCCGTTTAGACGCCCTCCGGAACAGCTAGCGCAAGTACTGAGACAAAGTCCAAACGAGGCCCGGCCGCAAGGTTGAAAGATACCGCAAGGTTCTCGATCGATACAGTTGCTGCTGATGGAAAACCACTGCAGCCCCCAGAAACTTATCGCAAATTCGTAAATCAGTGCGGAGTTGTTGTAAGAGACCTGGTCCCGATCAACTTAATAGAATGGAATAAGCCGAAGACCGGGGCCAACGTTGGAGCTAGTTATGTCGATGAAAGATTGAAAAAAATTCTTTGCGAAACGCTATGGCTAAATTTCAGCGTAGCGAGCGATAAGAAGAAGAAAGTCGAGCAGTGGGCTTTGAAGAAGATGGCCACACAATTCCAGAGGTGGAAGAAAGAACTGTGGAAGAAATATAAGGACGAAGATCCAGTTTTCACTGGGAACCTAGTGAAGATAAGAGACGCTTGGGATGATTTTAAGGCGTACAAGAAATCGGGTGTCTTTGCATCCCGATCGGCCACAAGTTCGGAGAATGCGAAGAAGAAGAAATATCACCATATTTTGGGGTCAGGTGGCTACATGACTGCCCTGCCTAGGTGGCAAAGCTATGAAGCTGCGCTTGTGAAAAGAGGTATCATTCCACAGACACATGACTGGCCCGATAGGTCCAAGTTCTGGTTGTTCGCGCATGGGGCAACGTTGGACGCTGAGACTGGGATGATTGTTGCTCAGGGACCATGGTCGGAAAAAATAACAAAAGTCGTAGCAGACCTAGAGAAGGCAATAGAAGCTGTTCGAAAAGGAACTTTTGTTCCCGATAGAGAGAACGACGAGCTGACAAGGGCACTCGGGAACCCCGAAAAGTGGGGACGGACACGAGGCTTTGGAGCGGATACCCCGTGGAGCCAAGGGTTTGCAGCGGACATTGGCACTTACAGAAGCCGTGATAGAAGCAAGAAAAAGCCGATGGAACGGCTATCGACATTAGAACAAAAGGTGGATTTTCTCTTGAAGAAAGGGGGACACCCTCTACCTGACACTGAAGAGGAGGTAGAACATCGTCCTGCACCTGATCAACTGCAAATAGAAGACAATCATGTAGCAGATGCCGTCCCATCTCAGCATAGAAGCAGCGTTGGTTCCGCGCACATGCAGCTAGAAGACGGTCGTGCAGTCGAACCGTCGGCGCCTCACTACCCCGTGGATGATATCACGGAGAAGACAAACTGTGAGATACATATGCCAATGGGGAACATATCCTTCAGGGTGGCGTCAGGCTATGCTTTACCGAATCAACCTGGAGCAACCTACCATGGTTGTCAGATTCCAGCATCCCATGCTCGTGTCGGGTTGTCAACAATTACGCCGGGATGCCATTCAATTGAGCTCCATATTCCTGGAGGTGAAGGCGAGAAGACACTGGGAGAAATGGAGCTTGGTATCATATTGTGGAATAAGAAACACATCGTGTTTCCTAACTCGGCGCCAAGGCCACCGACTCCTCCAGGTACAAATGCACCATATATACTTCCATCAATTACTGAATGTTGCACCACATGTAAGCTTATTTTTAATAGTTTTTTCACTTTCGTACAGAGAATGCACGACCTCCAAGTCCACCCCCCAACGAACCTCCAAGTCCACCCCACAACGAAGATTGGGAGCCCGAGGCCGAGGGTCCATCGCCCGTGCACTCCCGTGAGCCGACGGATGCGCCCACTACGGGTACGGCAAAGCGGAAGCTGAAGTTCAGAAGAAACGGGACTCCTCCCAAGAAGAGACCAAGGAAATCCAAGAAAGTCGAGACTCCGCCGAAGTTACCAGGCCTGATGACTCCGGAGGAACTAAGCGATGTCGTGAAAGCCAAAACCAGCGCATGGTTCACACAGTTTCCCCGGAAGCCCCCTCCAGACACCTGGAAGGAAACTCTGAAGGACATCCCAAAGTGGAAAATTGAGCGGACCATCGACAACTTATATTATCCTGCACCGCCGCCACCGCCGCCCCTTTCAGACTATGAACGGTACATTGAGAAGACGCACACCGCACAGAAGAAGCAGACGGAGGAGATGAAGCAGGCGGAGCAGACGAAATGCGGGAAACAAGTTCCCCAGCTCGGACAACAAGAAGCACGGTCAATTGCCCCGCTCAAGGTCTTATCTGACCAGGCTTCAGTGTCCGGTCCACGCATGGGCGACGTGGGTTACGCTATTGCTGATGTGGTATATACATACAAGCCCGGGCACCCTCTGGTCGAAAATCCTACTGATCTAACAACCCAACTACGGAGTTTACATGATTGGTACTTGGAGGCCGCAAGGCAGGAGAGAGACTGTATCATGGCTCAAGTTCAGGATCAACACTACTTCGGAGATTACGGTGTCGAGCTTGGGTTCGATGATTTCTTCCAGATGTACAATCAACGTGCCCTCGACAAGTCTATCCTCAGCTGCTACTGTTTGTAAGTGATTTATTTGTGTAATTTAATTATTTAGTTAAGCTCGCGTTCGTTGCCCGTATAATTATCACTCACGACATTCTTTTTGTACGCTACTATGCAGAATGAAGATTCGTGAATGCAGACTGGCAGGAATCTGGGACTTTGGGTTCATTGACCCGTATTCGTATCATCAAAACATAGTAGAAAGGTTCAACAAGGATACACCGGATGATTTGCTATGGTTTTTGAAGCGACAAAGTACCAAAAAAGAAATACTTTGGACCTACGGATTCAAGTGAGTGTTACTGTCTTGTAGACATTCCATTTTGCTTACCTGATGTTAAGTGTAATTGATGAGTATGCATGACTGCGTGTGTACACGTGCGCAGCGGCCACTTCATATTGTTCATCATTAGAATCGATAAAGGACAACTTGAAGTCTGGGACTCGTTAACCTGGGACGCTGACACATGGAAGACCGCGCGTCAGATGCTTCAAAAGTATATATATATCGGCCTATTTCGTTCATCGGCCTCTTTTTCGTTCATTCCCTGATATCAAGTAAGTAATAATTAACTCTTCTATTCATTTTTCTTTTGTCGCCCAGGGTTTGGCAAATGTTCATCAAGGAAGAACCCGGTACATCGGCAGACATTCTCCACTTTCAGATTAACAAAGTAAGTAGTACTACGTACCCTGATTTAAATAACATTACCATTCTCTTGATTATTATTAATTTGACTGAATTATGTTTCTCGTATATAGAAAGTCCCGCAACAACCACAGGGAACTGATTATTGTGGATACTACGTTTGCGAGTTCATTCACAGGACGATCAATGAGAAATCCCGTACTAGGAGAAATCTAGAGGTACGTAACCGGATCTTCACAACTTTATTTGTGTTGCCATTAATTATGTTTAGTTTTGTTCATAACTTAATTGTTTTCATCTACTTCTTTTCAAGATGGCACGAAAGCGGGCGCAGCTCAAACCAATCGACCGTTGCAAGGCTATTGCAGAGGAATTGGCAGGATTTTTTCTCACGCAAGTCATAGCAGAAGACGGAGAATTTTTCCATCCTATGAACCAATTATAGCCAGCTCCCTTCTCTATGCAAGTATACAGCTATTCAAAACGAACTTCAGATTATGTAATTCTCGGTTGATTACTTCGTGTTACATGTATATATATATGTACTTTTATTTGGTGCATCAACATTTAACCGCAAACACGGAATCGGAAACACTTAACCGCAAACACGGAATCGGTGTTTCCGGATACGTATTTCCGATTACGTGTTTTTTGAAAATACGTATTGCCTTCTTTAGAAACGGAAACACGTAAACGGAAACCCTGAAAATACGGAACACGCCCTAAACCCAAAACCCTAAATACGGAATTGGAAACCCTGAAAAGAAAAGAAAAAAAAGAGAAAAAAAAGCTTTAGGACCGGTTGGTGTTACCAACCGGTTCTAAAGGTCCTCCGCCTGCGCGCGCTCTTCGGCACCCACGTGGAGGCCTTTAGAACCGGTTGGTGACTGACCGGTTCTAAAGGGGGATGGGCCTTTAGTCCCGGATACGTAGCACCGGTTTTGTATCCGAGTCCAAAGGCCCTTACAAACCGGTGCTACTGGCCTGTTATCCACCAGTGAAACCAAAACTATCATGTACATAGCTATAATAATGCACAACATTGGTCTTTATTTGCATTGCATCCATGGTGGTTAGAGAATCACGGAGCGATTACTAGCCCGCTTACTGAGTTACATAGGTGGAGATAATAGTCCACCAAATATTCGACTTATTTTTTTTAGATCCTTTTGAAACCAAAGATAATATGTATGTACCTCAAATCATGCATCACTTCATTCTTAATTAGCAACACATTCATGGTTGTTATAGACATATAAATCAATTAGCGTCCGGCGTGTAGGGTTACCTAGTGTGGGATAATGGTACACCAAATCTTCCCACTTGAGTTATGAGATCTGTTTTAAACCAAAGATAATGTGTTTATGTAAGAATGCACTACATCATTAATTTATTTGCTATGCATCCATGGTTGTTTAAGAATTATGGATCGACTACTGGCCCAGATGTTGTGTTGTATAGTTTGAGATCATAGTCCACCAAATCTTCTGACTTAGATTATGAGATCCACTTGAAACCAAATCTACCATGTATACATCTAAAATAATATAGTGCTTCATTCCTTACTTTAATACATGCATGATGATTTGAAAAATACAGATCGATTAGCGGTGCATTTATTGACTTACATAGTGTGAGATAATAGTCGACCAAATCGTCTAACTTGACATATGAGATCCACTTGGAACAAAAAATTACATTTATATAAATGTAGTAATGTCTAAATTCATTATTCATTAGTAATGCCTCTATGGTGGTTATAAAATTAAGTATCTATTACTTTAACACATGTTGAGTTGCATAGTTTAAGGTAATTGTCCAAAAAATAATCCAACTTACATTATGGAGTCCCCTTGACATCAGATCTACCATGGATGTAGCTCAAATAATGCGTCAATTCATTCTTTATTTCCAATTCATCCATGATGATTTCAGAAATAAACGTATATCTATTAGCAGACCAGGTGTACAGTAGCATATTCTAAGATAATAGCCCACCAAATACTCGTATTTCATTTATGAGATCCGCTCGAAATCAAAACTAGCATGTACGTAGCTGGAATAATGCACCAATAATGCTTAATTTGCAATAAATCAATGATTCTTATAGAATTATGGATCGATTACGGGCCAACGTGTTAAGTTACATAGTCTAAAAACATTCCTAAAAATCCTACAAACTAAATTATGAGACCCGCTTGAAAAACGAAAAAACTACCATGTATCCAGCTAAAATCAATCACTTCAATCTATTTTTGGAATGCTTACATGATGTTTCTATAAATATAAATCCACTAGCGACCCGCCTGTTGATTTACAGTGTGAGATAAAAGTCCACCAAATCCTCTGCCTTGATTTATGAGATCTGCATTAAAGCAAAGCTACCCTGTATATAGATGTCATAATGCACCACGTCATACTTTTTTTTTGAAATGTCTTAGTGGTGGTTAGAAAATCATGAAATGATTACCGGCCTCCATGTTGAGTTACATGGTCTGAGATAATAGTCCATCAAATCTTCCGCCTTAATCTTTTATATCCACTTGAAACCAAAACTACCATGTACGTACCTTAAATAAAGTATCACTTGATTATTTATTCCCAATGCATAAATGATGATTAGTTAAATTTATGTCGATTAGTGGCCGCTTGTTGAGTTACATAATCTAAGGTAATTATACACCAACTGATCCGACTTGATTTATGAGATTCGATTCAAACCAAACTATCATGTACGAAGTTTTACTAATGCATAAAATTATTCTATATTTCTAATACATTGATGGTGGTTACACCATTAAGGATGGATTACTTTAACAAGTTTACATAGCTTGACATAATGATCCATCAAATACTCCAACTTAAATTATGAAATCCTCTTGAAACCAAATCAACCATGTATGTAGGTTAAATAATGCATCACTTCGTTGTTTATTTGCTATGCATCCATGATTGTTAGATACTTATAGGTTGATTAGTGTCCCTCATATTGAGTTACATAGCCAAACATAATAGTATACCAAATCTTCCAACTTAATTTATAGATCCTCTTCGAACCAAATCTATCATGTGTATAGCTCAGATAATGCATCACATCATTCTTTATTCAGAATAGAAAATTGTATGTTGGAGAAATATATATATATATATATATATATATATATTAGCGGCCGGCTTGTAGAGTTACGTAGTCTGAGATAACAATCCACCAAATCTTCCAACTTAATTTATGAGATTTTATTGAAACCAAAACTATCATGTACGTCGATGTACTAGTGCATACAATCATTCTTTATTACTAATGCATCCATGGTGGTTAGAGATGTAACTATTACTTACCCGGGTGTTGAGTTACATAGTCTAGAATAATATTCCACCAAATCATATAAATTAAATTATGAGACCACTTGAAACCAAAGCTACCATGTATTAGTTCAAATAGTGCATCACTTCGTTATTTATTTGCAATTATCCATGATAATTATATAAATATTAATCGAATAGCACCGCGCTTGTTGGGTTGCATAGTGGGACATAATAGTGCACCAAATCCTCCGACTTTAATTATGAGAAGTGCTTTAAACAAAAAAAATATCATGAACATAGCCGTAATAATCCACCACGTCATTTTTTATTTGCAATGATTACATGGTGGTTAGAGAATTATGCATCGATTAGTGGACCACAAGTTGAGTTATATAGTCTAAGATAATAGTCCACCAAATATTCCAACTCAAAATTTGAGATCCACGTGAAACCAAACCTAGCACGTAGGTAGGTCAAAAAATGTACCACTTCATTCTTTATTTTCATCGAAACGATGATTGCTAGTGAAATATAGATCGATTAGCAGCCTGGGTGTTGATTTACATAATCTAAGATAATAGTACGCTAATTGCTACAAGTATTTTTTTATTTGTAATACATCCATGGTGGTTAGAGAAATAAATATAAATTACTTGAGGATATGTTGTGTTACACCGCCTGAGATAACAGTCACCAAATATTCAAGTCAGTTGAACGAAATAACATGTACGTAGCTTAAATAATGCTTCACTTAATTATTTATTTGCAATTCATCCATGATGGTTATATAAATAAAAATATATTAGCGGCCGCGTGTTGAGTTACATAGCTGAGATAATATTCTATCAAATCCACCAAATTGATTGATAAGTTATGCTTGAAACCAAAACTATCATGTACATAGCTATAATAATGCAGAACATTGGTCTTTATTTGCATTGCATCCATGGTGGTTAGAGAATCGTGGAGCGATTACTAGCCCGCTTACTGAGTTACATAGGTGGAGATAATAGTCCACCAAATATTCGACTTAATTTTTTTAGATCCTTTTGAAACCAAAGATAATATGTATGTACCTCAAATCATGCATCACTTCATTCTTAATTAGCAACACATTCATGGTTGTTACAGACATATAAATCGATTAGCGTCCGGCGTGTAGGGTTACCTAGTGTGGGATAATGGTACACCAAATCTTCCCACTTGAGTTATGAGATCTGTTTTAAACCAAAGATAATGTGTTTATGTAAGAATGCACTACATCATTCCTTTATTTGCTATGAATCCATGGTTGTTTGAGAATTATGGATCAACTACTGGCCCAGGTGTTGTGTTATATAGTTTGAGATCATAGTCTACCAAATCTTCTGACTTAGATTATGAGATCCACTTGAAACCAAATCTACCATGTATCACTAGTGGAAACAGGGCCTTTTGTCCCGGGTCGTAAGGGCCAGTTGTCCCGGTTGTGCAACCGGGATGGGCTAGCCGGGACAAATGGCCCTCCCCCATTGGTCCCGGTTGTGCCAGGACCCGGGATGGTAAGGATGGCCCACGTGGCGAACCTGGGCCAGCGACGGCCAGGGAGTTCGTCCCGGTTCGTTTTAGGAACCGGGATGGATAACTTGTTTACAAAAAAATATTTCGCCCACTTTTTCCTGCCGCAGCAGGTTTTTTTTTCGTTTCGTTTTTTTTGGCTCCTGTCTCGCAATCCCCAACCGGCCTCCCCTTCCCCAACCGCGTCCAGGCCCACGCCTTTAATTAAGCCCACTGGCCACATTTTTGGTCAAAAGGGCCCACTGGCCCGCGTCTTTTATTATATTCGGTCAACGGTTCGCAGGGGTCGAAAGGGGCCACTGGCCAGCGGCCTAGTGGCTGGCTCGCCCGGTCCCTTAAATTAAGACCACAGGGACGGTCAAAGGGCCCACTGCCGCCTCGTCTTCCCGCCCCGCCTCGTCTTCCCGCCCCCCTCCACTTCCCCACGAGCGCGTGCCCAGCTGCAACCGCCGCCACGCCTCGGCTCCCGCCCCGCATTCATGGCCGCCTGCAACCGCCGCCACGTTCAGGCCGCCGGTTGGCATGCCAGCATCCCCCGGGTCCTTTATAAAGGGCCCCCGCCGCCCGTACAGCCCATCCACCCCGCCGCGCCCCAGCCAAAGCAACCCTAGCCACCATGTCCCGCTGGTTCTCGAGCGGCAAGCGCCCCCGGAACGACCACGAGGCCGGGTCCTCGAGCGGCGCGCGCTCCGGCGTTCCACCGCCGCCGGCGGAGGCCTTCGGCTTCGGCCCGGGAGGCATCCGCATCGGCGGGCAGCCGCGCGTCCCCGCTCCGCCTCCGGCGTCACGCACGCCGCCCCGCGGCGCGCCCAAGGGCAAGCGCTTCCGCCGGTACGTCCGGAAGGAGGAGGCGGAGTGGCATTGGGAACGCTGCACGCCGGTGTTCTGGCCGGACGTCCACCTCCCGGAGGGCTGGCACCTCAACCCCCAGAGGATCCCGGTGCCGCCGGCCCCGTCCAGCAGAGAGGCCCTGGGCGAGGAGATCGACCGCCAGCGCCGTCTCTGTAACATCCCAAGTATGAAAACCTACCATTTAGAATGTTTGATTTCTTGTTATTAAAGTATTGCATCATGTCATCATGTTTATTTCCTTGTCTGCATTTGTTACTATTTGTTTTGCTTCTGTTTTTATTCTGTTTTCATAATTGAATTTCAAACAAATTCAAATGATGTGTTTCATACTTGTCATGTTACAACATTTTTCAATTAAAAGTTCAACTCAAACAAACTTTTGTTTCCAATTATTCCATATTTGATCAACTAATAAAATGGTGCTCTTATTTCAATTAAGTAATCCCAAATTACTTTCAAATTCAAAGCATCTTCAAACAGCACCTCATTTGAAAATTATAAAAATACCAAACAAATTCTAATCACATTTGTTCTATTTAATCATTAGTGGTCACCCTAATAAAAACATTGTTTCCAATATTAACCAATTAATTATCAACTTATTCAAATTCAAACCAAAAACATTCAAACAGCACACCAATTTGAAATTATAAAAATAATCAAAACATTTTATACTCTTTGTTTCCAATTAAAGTTATTTGGGTCACCCTATTTAAAATTTTGGTTTCAATAATCATTTTTAATACTCAAATCACTCAAATATGAACTAACTCCAAACAGCACCAAAATTCAAATGTTTTTGAATTCCAAAATTGGTTTATGGTTGTAGTTGACCTAAACAGCACACCCCAATTTTTTTCAAAATTTTTGCAAACTCTAAACCTATCTATTTCTTCCATTTCTAATTGCTACAAAAAAAAAACAGAAAAGCAGAAATAAGAAAAAGAAAAAAAAACGCGCGCGCAGCAGCTAGCCTTTCGGCCCAACCCAACTTACCTCGCGCAGCGGCCCGGTACCGGTTCGCGCTGCCGCCCCCGTCGTCATCAGGTACGGCAGCCATCTCCGTGGTGCCATGGCGGCAGCGCACGGCATCGACGGCCAGGAGCTCCCCGCGTGGCCTATTTAAGACCCCCTAGGGCACAGCGCGCAGCCCTAGAACCCTAGGCTCCTGTTTCCCTCGAGACCGCCGCCGTTACCCCTCTCATCTCGCCGCGTTCCCCCCTCTGCCACCACCTCGCCGGAGACGCGTTGTCTGAATTTCCGACGAGCACCGCCGTTCCTGTTCCCCACCTACCCTCCTAAACCCTGAAACCAAACCCCCACTTCCCCCTCTTCAGTTTGGTCACCACCGTAGCCCTGCAGATCCTCAGTAGCCGCGCCGCCGTCCACGTCGCTGCCGCCTCGCCGTCGAGCTCCTCCACGGCAACCTCCCGGTGAGCGCCATCGTGGCCATCTCCTCCTCCTCCCTGTACTCTGTCAGCTCCGCCTCGCACACGTGCACGCATCCAACACCTCGTCACAGCAGCACACGTGCACCTCGAGCTCGAGCACACGGTGATCGCCGCAGTTGAGCCACCGTGCAGCTGTCAAAGTTCAGACAAGGTTTTGTTCGTCAGTTAACTGCAGATCCACGAACAACACCATATCCTGTCTGCGCATCTGTATCTGACAAGAAACGTAAAACACCGCAGCGGTAACAGGCAGTACGCGCAAGGGCGAGGTCCAGGGTTCGAGCTTTGGCTCGCGGGATAAAAATCCCCTTTTTTGCCCGCAGCGCTGACAGGGAGGGCCTCCTGTCAGCCACTCACGTGCCACACAAGCACGCGCAGGCCCAGGGCCCATCTGGCAGTGCCCTGGGTACGTTTCTGTGCGTAGTAAACGTTTTTCCAAAGTTTCTGTTTTAAACCTAGGTCCTTTCTTTTTACAGATTGGCCCCTGAAAGTAATTTGACAATAACTTTAGTTTTATAACTCCAAATAATGAAAATAAAATATGTGTGCTGATCTAAATTAAATTATCTACCTATTGGTACCATTTGTTTTCTGTTTTGAATTTTCAAAATGTAATTCAAATTTGAATTCAAATAATTCAATTGCAATTTGCTAAAATTCATAACTAATTCATTCTTAATCCAAATAATGCAAATAAAATATGTTTTCCAAGCTATTTCAAATAACCTTTTCAAATATAAATTTTGTTTCATGATTTGAATAATTTAAATTGCCTAAATAATTTAAACCTTGTTTAAATCATTTAAATTTGATAAAATCATAACTTGCTCAAATTAAATTATTTTTGAACATGCAAAATATGTTTTCAAACTAGAAAATTATAAAATTTTCAAATATGAATTTGAATTTATGTTTTGAAAAAATAAAATTCATGCTTGTTTTAAATTCATTTAAAACTTGTTTAATATTGTTTAAGTCATAATAAATTCATCTTAACTCCTTTTTCAATATTTGAAACATGTAATCCAACTAAAATTTGGTATTCTTTTCAAATATGAATTTTGTTATTTGTTTTGAACATTTTAAATTGATGAAAACAACAAATGCTTGTGTGACATGTTTAAGTAACCCAACATTTCCAAACTTAATAAATAATTTCCAAACTTGTTAAATTCCTTTTCCACTTGCATCTATTGTTGTTATTTTGTTGTTATCATCATGCATGCATCATGATAAGCAAACTTTCACATGTTAATCAATTATAGATCATTGTTTCCACTTAATCAATGGACCTTTTCCATATGCAATCCAATTTCATATGGGACCATTTAAATTGTGTTACCATGTCACTTAGTTTATTTTGATGCATCTATTAAATTGACATGCATCATCCCATGATTGTGCACTATGCCATGATATTGACTGTTTATATTCTTGTCTTGTTTGTTTGCTTCTTCTCGAATAGACAACGACGTTGAGACAGACGATCTTTACAGCACCCCTTCTGAGGATCTAGCTCAGTACCCGGCTACTGAGTTTGCAGGCAAGTTATCACTCACATGAACCATTGTGTTCCTTTCAACATTGGTTACCGATACTTTCCGTTGTCTATCTCTGCTAAGCCATAGTAGTAGTTGTTTCTGTTACGAACCTATCACATGAATCCCTTAACCCTGATATTGCCTCACCACCACTCCTACAACCCTATTGATTGAGCCAGTGTCTTACTAGCATGCTTAGGTTGTTTTGCTCGAGTCTGTTACCCGTTACTTTCAGTTACTATAGTTTTGTTATGTTCTGGGGGCTCGATGTTTAATCAATCAATCATGCTAATGTTATTGTTAAATAATAATTTGATGATAAGGCACCGGCAGGAGGCCCTGTGTGGTTTTGAGGCCTGCTAGTGTCGACCCTAATAGGAAAAGGGTCTTGTCTACTGATCCATGATGAGCGCACTACCCGCATGTGGGAAGCGAGTATGGGCGCCCCCCTCAATTTGATTCGATTCGCATCTCGTCCAAATCGCCTCATTTAGTTCGTGTTTTCCTTTTTGCCGCATGCATGTTTTTGCGAGCCCAGCGCAGGGCGGAACTTTCGTAGTCGGCATATAGGGGGACACGTTCTTAGAGTGCTATGAGGGTCCATTTTCTTCTGGGCTCGATTAGCCGTGCGCCCAAGGTGCTTTGGGCTTGATGCGAAGAAGAGTTGAGTTGTGTTGAGTGCCCCGCTTGGTGGGAGGCATCCCATCTGGCGGGTTATTCATACGTGTACGGCCAAATTGGTGCAACCCTGCAGGGATAATCTTCTTGAGAAGCCGTGTTTTCCGCGGTTATGGTTAACTTGGTGAAAGTACTGGCTAACAAGTACTCAGGACAACTTCAACCTAATGTTTCACAATCTCACACCCAATGATTAACAACTTGACTAGTAATAGGATTATTGACACAACAACTTGATTCATCTTTAATCCAACTATGTGAGTTATCCTCGGATTGCTTCTTTGGATAAGGGGCGAGATCCAGGATGGGTTTGCTTGAAGTTATCTTTCAATTGGTTACAATACTCGATCTTATCTTCTTTCTGTTAGCCGGAAGTGGTAGAATCTCTGTAGTTGGTTAGCGCAGCCAGTTGCAGCATCTTTTATATCCCATTTCTTCCGTTGAACCCAAGGCATCTGTGCTTGGTGTTGACGGGCTACACTTTGGTGAACTGTGAGTCTTGCTTGCCAGTACGTCTATGTACTGACCCCTTTGGGGCTGTGGTTTCCGCAGACTACGCTTACGAGGATCCCAGTGACGCTACTACGTGGAGTTTGACGAGGCTGCTGACGAGTAGGTAGCGGACCCGGGCAGGATCCGAGACTACGTGGATGGGCTCCGTCTTTCTTTCAGTTCCCGGCTTCTTAACCCTATTTGGATTTGTCTGTACTTAGACCCTTTGAATGCTTCTGCTGAGATGTAATGATGTTATGTTGGGACATGTGTCCTCTGGATGATTGTATTTGCTATCTCTGCTCTAGTGAGAGCTATTTGCAACTTATTTCAATCTTTTGTGTCGTAGAGATATGTTGTGATATCACTTGTTAAACGCCGTTGACGTACCATGTGTGTATGGTTTCACTACAAGAAATGTGTTGATACATGACGTTCTCGCAACGACGATGTACGAAATCGTCATAAATTTACGACGATTTTGTAGCATATCGTTGTTAGCCGTTGGAGGGGATCAAAACTGTGAATTTTCATGACGATTTGGCTAAAAAACGTCGTGATTTTATAAAATGATATCGTCATGAACGATCATGGCCTTATTTTTAACCGATCACGACGAATTTAAATCGTCATGATATTCTAAATGTGGATGCATGTGTACGATTGGACGGACACATCATCAATTTTGCCTACGTGGCATGTCTATTGGATATTTTGGACGGAAACATTATCAACTTTGCCTACGTGGCATGTCTATTGGATATCTACCGCTTGACATCTGTCATTTCTACCACTTGGCATGACCAAGTAACACACTGCAATTGACATGTGGGCCTATTCCTGTGAGTCAGGTACGTGAGACACATTGACATGTGGGACAGTCACGTAGGACAACCTGTCATGTAGGACAGTCACGTGGCCGCTAGGACACTTGCGCATGCTATGGTACGGTTCCCTGAATTTTCCATCGCTCACGTAGGACAGTCAATTGACTAAACTCGCAAAAATGCTCCGCACAGGAATCGATCCCTCCACCCCTCGCTCACACAATGGGAACAAGACCACCAGGCCAACGAATTTTTCATGTCCAGAGAACACATGCGCACTACTTGAGGCAATAACAACTGACAGTTGGGCCAAACAGGTCACCAAATTCGTTGGGTATGGGCCGAAATTTGGCAGGGAAAGCGAGTGATGGGCTGCTGACGCGGGCTCAGACAGCTAACTGGCAGCTCGGTTGGGCTAGATCATCTTTTTTTTTGTTTTTTTTCTGTTTTCATTCTAAAGTTTGAATTTCACCTCCAAATTCATCGAAACCAATTTTGTAAATAAAATAAAATTATTTGTAGTAATTATATTACATTTGAAATTATTTTTCTAACATAATACAATCTTTTCCATGAGCATATATTTATTAAGACTTTAGGGGATTTTAATATACACTTTTGGAGTCAAAATGGAGAGCGTGATTATTCTTAGATAGGAGTTGAATTTTGTGAAACTATCGGTATATCTCTGAAGAAATAGGTATTTATATACCTAACAATGATATTTAGAAAAAACAATGAGAAAACTATGGGACACATGTAGTTCAAAATTGACTCGTTTCTAGCTGAATGGGCAGAAATTTGTGTTCTTTGAAAGAGGTGTATTTAAAACTATTAAGAGGTATTAATTTTGGTATTTGAACATGAAATACATATTTGGGTAGAATATGGGAACATTTCAATAAACTATGCCATGAATGTCTCCATAACAACCGTCATTTGGCCCGAAATCCAAGAATCTTCGGAGGAGCTAGCTCATTTATGTGACCACCTTTTCAACACGATTGTCGTATTCCAAGTTTATTGTTTTTGGTGGATACTAGTACATATATAATAACACCACGCGAAGGTATTTCATCGTTTCGAATTTTTTTGAATTTTCTGGAATTTATAAGCCGGTTTCGGAAAACGGCCAAAACAGGGGACATGACCGTTCGTATCTACGGGTTGAATATTGATAAAATATTGGTATATATATATTGAAATAGGTAGTTGTGTACCTAAAAATGATTTTTACAAAAAATCATGAGCAACATATGAGGCACCTGTAGTTCAAATTTGGCCCGGTTTCAGCGGAATCGGCTGAAATTTGTCTTTTTCAAAAGAGGCGTATTAAAAGCTATTGAGGGGTAGTAAGTTTGTTATTTGTAGATAAAATATGACATAATATATTTAGAATTTTACTTTGTACATTTTTGCAACATATTTTGTGTATGTGCTTCACAAAAAAAGCCAGTTTTGACACTCCGGGAATGGAAAATGGTATTTTTATTCGACGAAAAATAAAACTTTCTTCGTGAACATTGTTAGTTGCACCAATATGCATCTTTGTGTGGAATATGGTCACATTTCAACAAACTATGCCATGGATGTGGCCAAAACACCCGTCATTTCGCCCGAAAGCCATGAATCTTCGTACGAGATAGCTCATTTTTGTGAACTCATTTTCCACCAAATTGTCTTATTAGAAGTTTATTATTTTTGGTGGATACTAGGACATATATAACAACACCACGCGAAGATCTTGCATCGTTTCGAGTTTTTTTGAATTTTCTGGAATTTTTAAAGCCGGTTTCGGAAAACGGTCAGAACGGGGGACATGACCGTTCGTACCTAGGTGTTGAATATTGATGAACTCTTGGTACATCTCTATTGAAATAGGTAGTTGTGTATCTAAAAATGATTTTTACAAAAAATCATGAGCAACATATGAGGCACCTGTAGTTCAAATTTGGCCCGGTTTCAACGGAATCGGCAGAAATTTGTCTTTTTCGAAAGAGGTGTATTTTGAGCTATTTAGAGCTAGTAAGTTTGTTATTTGTAGATACAATATGACATAATATATTTAGAATTTTACTTTGTACATTTTGGCAACATATTTTGTGTATGTGCTTCACAAAAAAAACCGGTTTTGACACTCCGGAGATGGAAAATGGTATTTTTATTAAACGAAAAATAAAACTTTCTTCGCGAACATTGTTATTTGCACCAATATGCATCTTTGTGTGGAATATGGTCACATTTCAACAAACTATGCCATGGATGTGGCCAAAACATCCGTCATTTCGCCCGAAAGCCATGAATCTTCGTACGAGATAGCTCATTTCTGTGAACACATTTTCCACCAAATTATCGTATTCTAAGTTTTTTATTTTTGGTGGATACTAGGACATATATAACAACACCACGCGAAGATCTTGCGTCGTTTCGAGTTTTTTTGAATTTTCTGGAATTTTCAAAGCCTGTTTCGGAAAACGGTCAGAACGGGGGACATGACCGTTCGTACCTAGGTGTTGAATATTGATGAACTCTTGGTACATCTTTATTGAAATAGGTAGTTGTGTATCTAAAAATGATTTTTACAAAAAATCATGAGCAACATATGAGGCACCTGTAGTTCAAATTTGGCCCGGTTTCAGCGGAATCGGCAGAAATTTGTCTTTTTCGAAAGAGGTGTATTTTGAGCTATTTAGAGCTAGTAAGTTTGTTATTTGTAACTATAATATGACATAATATATTTAGAATTTTACTTTGTACATTTTGGCAACATATTTTGTGTATGTGCTTCACAAAAAAAGCCGGTTTTGACACTCCGGAGATGGAAAATGGTATTTTTATTCAACGAAAAATAAAACTTTCTTCGTGAACATTGTTAGTTGTACCAATATGCATATTTGTGTGGAATATGGTAACATTTAAACAAACTATGCCATAGATGTGGCCATAACATCCGTCATTTGGCCCGAAAGCCATGAATCTTCGTACGAGATAGCTCATTTTTGTGAACACATTTTCCACCAAATTGTCTTATTCAAAGTTTTTTTATTTTTGGTGGATACTAGGACATATATAACAACACCACGCGAAGATCTTGCATCGTTTCGAATTTTCTGGAATTTTCAAAGCCGGTTTCGGAAAACGGTCAAAACGGGGGACATGACCGTTCGTACCTAGGTGTTGAATCTTTATGAACTCTTGGTGTATCTATGTTGGAATAGGTACTTGGGTACCTAAAAATGATTTTTTCAAAAAATAATGAGAAAACTACGAGGCACCTGTAGTTCAAATTTGGCCCGGTTTCAGCTGAATCGGCAGAAATTTGTCTTTTTTGAAAGAGGTGTATTTTGAGATATTGAGAGGTAGTAAGTTTGTTATTTGTAGATAAAATATGACATAATATATTTAGAATTTTACTTTGTACATTTTTGCAACATATTTTGTGTATGTGCTTCACAAAAAAACCAAGTTTTGACACTCCGGAGATGGAAAATGGTATTTTTATTCAACGAAAAATAAATCTTTCTTCGTGAACATTGTTAGTTGTACCAATATGCATCTTTGTATGGAATATGGTAACATTTCAACAAACTATGCCATGGATGTGGCCATAACATCCGTCATTTGGCCCGAAACCCAAGAATGTTCGGAGGAAATTTGTCGAAAAATAATATTTTTATACACAGGGAAATTAAACTTTCTTCGGCCCTACTTCCTCCTCATCCCCTTAGCATCGTACCGCGAGTTGCGTTTGCTGAGGTGTGTCTTTTTGGAGCAATCCATATCCGTGCTAAAAGGACGAAGTGAGAAAAAAATATGGCGGAGGTGAATTCGGATCTCTGCGCGTGTGTGCGAAATTTCAACGACGAATCCAACCCTAAATCCTTAAAAATGATTAAACAGGCAACAATTTGTTCTTATTTCAATATTTATGATTTTTATTTACTCAGAGCACAACTTACTCTGTCTAAAAGGGAGGCTGACTTGTGGGACCCGAGTACGGTATCTCTCCCGGGAAAACGAAATTTTGCAACCACCGTCGCGCGCGGGGAGACCAAAGTTTCGTGAAGTCCCCACTTCACAGGCACCGAAACAAACCCTAACCCCGATCTGAGCCACATGTTCCTCTCCCTTATCCCCTCCTCCTATCCGCACCACCGCCGCCCCCTTCGATTCTTTGTGCGCCGCCGCCTCGATCTCCTCGCGCGTTAATGGGAACCCCTTGGAGAACGTGATGAACAGCGACCGCCCGCCGCACTCCTCCTCCGCCGCCGCGCCGTCGTCACGGCGTCGGTACGGCGCGGCCAGCTCCGGCGGGAGCGCGCCGTCGTCCTCCTCGTGGCGCCGAAGCAGCGCGTGCAGCCGGTCGTCGAACACGAGCGTCCCGACGCCGTCGAGGACGTCCTCGACGCCGCGCCTCGGGTCGGCGCCGCGCGGGACGAGGTCGAAGAACCGGCGCGCGCCCGCGGTGACCGCGCCTCCGCAGCCGCCGCACACGGGCGGGGCGAGCTGTGGCATCCCACCGACGCCCTGGTACCAACTAGCTCCGTGCAGGTCCTCTCCCTCTCTGACACCTCCGTGCAGGTCCTCTCCCTCTCTGACACAGTCTCCCTCTCTCTCCCTGTAGATTCTACTGGGCATAGAGTTGAAACAGGAACCCGACGACGGTGATGACCTCCAGGCTGCTGGATGCAGCCTTCCCTGACCTCCCTTCCGTCGGATCTCGACTGGTCTGGACGGTCACCAACTACCACAGCTTGAACGCTGTTCAACCGATGGACTTTCGAGGACGTCCAGGTACCAACTAGCTCCTCCCTTCTTCACGGGCTTACAAGTTTTGGATGGCGTCTGCTGATTGACTAGATATTAGGTTATGTAGTTGACTAGATACTAGATACAACATCGTTAGCCTCAAAATGTTACCATGAGTATTTAAGTGTGCCATTTAGGTACTGTCCCATTGGTGCCTCTGTTAGTATAATCTGGATTTGTTAATTTTGAAGTGCCACTGTATACACAAGTTTCATCGAGTTACCAGGTGCACATCTTCTAGCTGAACAATAAGATAGGTTAGTTAAAGAATTATATAGGCTATTTGAGGGCCCTTGATGATTATAGCTGCTTGACATTTTCAGAGCTAGGTCCTTGTTGACCAGTGGCATATTTACCCAAATTACAAGCATGTTTCTGAGCCTAATTCACTTGCATTTGGAGCTTTATTGATCAAATTGTGCTATTGAAATATTAGAAAAGAAGCTATATTCATTCCATGTACTACTTTACAGCCTATCTATCTTATTTGACGGATTGATGTGATAAGGTACCAAATTTCTACACCGCAGCCTGCTGCTCGCCACTAACTTCAGTCATGAACGGCGACCTAAAGCTCTTCTACCCGTGTCCCCTGCTGCCCCCCTCTTCACCAGCGAACCAGCGGCGATGACAACATCTACCCCAAGCTGAATTGATGCCTCTCATGCTGTTACCGCAATGACTCCAGCCTCGACCAAGACAAAGGCCATTAAGGAGAAATCCTGCAATGCTCTTCTCCTAAAGGTATCTCTGGTTTGAGATACTTATGTTTTATTGTAGCCAATAGTGTCAGCTGAATAATTCTATTTCGCATTTACAATTTAGGTGAACCAAATTGGATCTGTAACTGAGAGCATGGAGGCTCTGAAAATGTCCAAACAAGTTGGCTGCGGTGTGATGACCAGTCACCGGAGGTATAGTTCTCAGTCACTGTCTTGTGTTTCTACTTTTCTCCAGTCTATATTGTCTGAAATATTGAATTGTCATATCTTGGCTGTAGTGAAACTGAGGATACATTCATTGCTGATTTGGCGGTTGGTTTATCTACGGTAAGTTTCCACACTCTTCTTTGACCGAGCTCGTCAGTGTGACCCAAGTTTCAGTGTGAAGTTGATGCAACAATCTTTCTTAGGAAACATGGCCAGATCAGAATGTCTTCCTAAGTACAACAAGGCAAGAATCTTACAACCCTCTTCTCATATGCATATCTTTTTATAGATGGTCGTGGACTTATAGACAAGCTCGTGTATAGTGCTATTTTTCTGTTGTTGTTCGTTCATTTGAGCATATGAATCTAGTCCATTTACTGACATTTGTTACCTTTTCTATTTTTGCATTGGAGCAACTTCTTAGGATTGAGGAAGAGCTTGGTGCCGCTGCTGTGTACGTTGGACTCAAATTCTATGCTCCAGTCGAGGCCTACTAGATAGGAGCTGAAGCAGCAAACCAGTGGTGATGACAACATCTTACGCAACCTCAACTGCTTCCTCTCGTGTTGTTACAGCAATGGCTCCAGTCTCGACCACGACTTCCTCTTTACAAGTTTCAGTGGTTTTTTCACGGTGGGTTGACACCAATTGATCCCATCTCTCTCTCTCTGTGTAATTCTAGTGAACTTATGCTCTGTGGTAACCTGTTTCATTCAGTTTAGAGAGCAGTATTTGTTTGGCAGTTTTAGTTCAATTGAGAGAAATAGATTGTGGCCTCTAAACTTGTTCGTATTTTTGTGTCAACATGTGTGCTTGTTAAATCTGCACTAGTTCCGAATGTGTTTAGCTTCAGTTCTTGTACTCATAGTCTTATATGCTTGCAAGCTTATTAACTAGTCGTTATGGCGGTTGTGCCAAATTCTATCACTGTCCAATATTCTTGCTTCTATCCCAATCTTAGATCTATGCTTGTGCGTGTGTTTCCAAATACCAGTGGTTCTGTTCTTCTCAAGAGGAAACGGTTCTTTGCCGGGCAGCCAGAGGCTAGTCCTTGGCCGCCCCTACTCCGTCCGTGGCATTTTTTAGAGCCTGCAGATTCTTCTGTGTTTTTGTTGAAGTTATGTCTTATTTTCTGTTATCTGCATGTTCTACTTGGTGGTCAGTTGCAGGAAGGGGTATGACCAGCTATCAGGTACTGCTGTTGCGGCTATCAGGAGCATTGCAATGAGAGCAGTAAGGGCTATTGCTGCTGTACCACACTACCTGCTAGTTGTCTTCTATGCACTTCTCAGTGGTGAACTTACTATTGCTGGGAAGTTGGAAGTTGGTGAACTGTAATTCAAGTTTATGTAATGCCGAAAGTTGGAATTTGGTGAAATTTGAGGTGTATTTGTGTGGCTTCTATTCCTGGGAAGTTTACTATTTGAATGAATGCTGAAATTCAATCTTCTCTGTAATTTGTTAGTTATTCAAATTTCTATCTATAATGGCATGAGAAGAGTACGTGGAGAAATAAACTGGCTAAAAAATGTGGCCTGTTAAGAGTCTAGGGCCCAAACAAATTAAAATGGCCGCATGCTTGACAGGACCGATGAATATATGGGCTCTAGAAAGGCCATAGCCCAAATGATATTCATGTAAACACTTCTGAAAAAATAAATTTAAAAAATGACCTGAAAATGAAATGGGCCGTAAAAAGGCCGAGGCCTAAATAGAAACTGGACCAGCAAAGGTAAGAATTATTGGGCCAGGCCCATGTATATCACCGAAATGGACCGGGCTGATTTTGATCCACGACGATTTCATTTCGTCGTAATCTTGCCACGTAGGACAAGCCACGTCGGAGCTGATGTGTCCTGCCCGGACTGCTCACGACGATTTCAGATCGTCATAGATTCATGACGTTCCTAAATCGTCGTGGATATCCATGACGTTTCCAAAAAAAACGTCGTTGTGGTTAATTACTGACGCTCGGTTTTCAACGATTTGGTTTTCGTCATAAGATCGTCATGGATGAAATATGATGACGATTTGGTGACGAAAACAGAGCGTCAAGTATCAGCATATTTCTTGTAGTGTTTGAAGTACGTCAATGGAAGTGTCCTGATTTCTACGGGATAGTTTACATCGACGGTGAATAGTAAAGATTGGTTGTCACACATAAGTGTTGGCCTACTCGTAAGAGATGCGGGTGCCGGTAAGCCCCGTAATCCAATCAAAATACTGTTCAGTTCGTACGGTGAGTATCCTCTAGAAGTCCGGGTGCGACAAATGGTATCAGAGCCTATCTGCCTGTAGGATCCCTTTTACTGGTCGCAGTTGAGTCTAGAAACTATTTTGTAGCTATATAGGCAAAATGAAACGTGAGAGTAGGAATTCTGCCATTTTTCTTCTTTCCCCACCCACCCACCCTTTTCTGGTAAGGAAGTGCAACGTTGTTTTCTCTTCTCACCTAAACTTTCAAGTTAGGATTTCACGTGTTTTGGGTTCTCCGTAGTACCTCAGGATTTTTTGGTCTTGTGTTTCCCGATGTTGCTTCAATATCTTGTTCTTTTCAACATCCTTATCGCCCGTTGAAATCTTGTTGTTGCTTTCCACTTCAGTTCTCTACCGGCGTCTAATCAAAACCTCCCAAATCATCTGCAGATGGATCTCAGGTTCTACCCGCAGGTGGTTCGGATGACTCGTTGTGAGAGCACCGCCGGTTATCCGGAGATGCTGAGAGACATGGTCACTTATCTGGGGTTCCGTTGGGCACCAGAGTACCTCTACGAGCAGCAGCGAGAGTTTCACCAGACCTACTACCAGGCTATCGTCTACATTCTGTCAGATGATGGCATGATCGTTGTCCACCGCTACGAGGCAGTAGGTTCCATAGTGGATATTGCTGTGCAGCAGGCAGCTTACGTGAGTCTCACCGTCCTTCGTGCTGACTACTGGGGGTTTGACGATTCTATCTATCGCCACATCCCCCGTGGTTACATCACTTCGGAGGGAGCTCACTTCACTCTCTACGACAACCTGGATGTCTACGAGCATGATAACACCAGGCTGCACACCACCGCTCAGTTTGTGAGGCACAGTGACGCTGTTGCCACCACACTTTCTCAGGAGTTGGCCTCAGTCAGGGAGCAGCTCTACCTTGCTTTGACTCGTCTGGCGACGTACACCACAGACTTTGTTGGAGATGAGCGCTTTGCACGTTTCGATCAGCCAGTTGGTCGTCGTCTACCAGATGCTGGAGGTTACGAGCCGATCAGAGGTCCACTCCTCAACCTCGGAGCTGGTTACACGGGGATTCCACGCTTTGGAGCACAGGGAGACGATGCTTTCTACTTCACCACACCGAGAGTCGCTCTCAGAGCAGTCCCGATCTACGTGGATCGTCGTTCTACCTATTTCCGTGGGATTCCTCCTCACCGTATCTCTCGTCGTACTACTCACCGCCGTCCTGCGTGATGAGCATGGGAGTACCGATGTATCCATTCCTAGCTATGTTTAGTTATCCTTTGGCTTTCGAACCATGTATTGGTGTGTTGGATATTCTGATGTATTTGAACATGTGATGATGTACCTGTTGGTTATCTATTCATGTGTCGGAATAATCTATCTTTCGTTTACCAAGTCTATCCTTTTCTGTTGTTGCGCTAAAATGCATGTCTATCCAGGATGCCGCCAACAAGGAGCAACCCGCCTGAACCACCTCCGATCACGGAGCTGTTGACTCAGATGACTCAGGTCGTGGCACAGATGGCCCAGTTCCAGGCTAACCAGCACAACAACCAGAATGCTCCACGGGTCAGCATCAAGGAGTTCCTCAGTATGGGTCCGAGAGCTTTCATGGCAACACGTGAGCCTCTGGATGCTGATGACTGGATCCGGGAGATGGCCAGGGCTCTGGACATTGCTCACGTTGCTGAGGAAGACAAAGTCAAGTATGCCACCTACCTACTGAAGGGTCAGGCAGCCACTTGGTGGGAGAACTACCAGACCATGAGAGCTGGCTATCCTATCACCTGGGGATGTTTCAAGGATGCCTTCCTGAAGCACCACATCCCAGATGGTCTCATGGAAAGGATGCGTGAGGAGTTTTGCTCTCTCAAGCAGGGCAAGCTGGACGTCATTGGCTATCAGAATGAGTTCAATCGTCTCGCTCGATACGCTGGTGATGAGGTGTCCACTGAGGCCAAGAAGATGGCAAGGTTCCGCCGAGGTTTTAACCCGGAACTGAAGTACGCTCTCACCAACATCAAGTGGAAGGACTTCGAGGAGCTCGTGAACACCGCGCTCAATGAGGAAAATGGGCGCAAGGCGTTCGAGGAGTCCCGCAAGCACTCGCGTGAGGGTGGTTCCTCCTCCAACATGACCACCCCTCCGCAGAAGCGCCGCATCTGGGTGCCAAATGGTGCTGTCACTCGGGCTCCATATGCCCAAGCTTCTCCAGGATTTGCTCCCCGCCCACCCAACCCATCTCAGATGCAGAGTCAGAGGGTTCCAATGGGGCAGCCAAGGCCAGGTCCTCCTCGTGTCGTCACTTGCTACAAGTGCAAGGAGACTGGACACTACGCTGATAAGTGCACTCAGAGGCAGCTACCTCCACCTCCTCGCCCCAACACCAACCAGGCAATGGTTCATGCTCCCCCGGCTAAAGCCTTCAACTCCAACAACAGGCCTGTCGGGAGGACCGCGAGGGTGAATCATATCAAGGCCGACAAAGCTGAGGAAGCTGCTGACGTCGTTCTCGGTATATTACCCGTAAACTCTTTTCCAGCTAAAGTGTTGTTTGATACCGGAGCATCGCATTCTTTTGTGTCAAAGATCTTTGCAAAAGCATACAACCTAGTTCTGGTTCCGCTAAGCAATCAAATCACTGTTCACTCTCCGGGACCGCAAATGTTGACTTCCAAGATAAGTATGGACAATCAAATCCGAATTGGAGGTCGCATATTCCTTGCTTCACTCATGTTGCTGGGAAATTCAGACATTGATGTCATTCTGGGCATGGATTGGTTGAAGACCCACGAAGCTAAAATTGAATGTGCTCAAAAGTCAATAACTCTATCCCACCCTTCTGGCCAGATATTCTATTCTCCATATGGATCAAGTTCTGTTCAGCTGTTCAATCTCGATGCAAAACCCCTTCCTGCAATCGAAAATGTTCCGGTGGTTTGTGAATTCCCTGACGTCTTTCCAGAAGAGTTGCCAGGGATGCCTCCGGACAGAGCAGTTGAGTTCGTGATTGAGATTGAACCAGGTACTGCTCCAATCTCTAAGCATCCATATAAGATAGCTCCTCCTGAACTAAAATTGTTGAAGGAGCAAATCGATATGTACATGGAGAAAGGTTACATTCAGCCTAGTTCCTCCTCTTGGGGTTGCCCAACTCTGTTTGTTGCCAAGAAGGATCAAACAAAAAGACTCGTGGTTGACTATCGTCCTCTCAACGAGAAAACCATCAAAAACAAGTATCCAATTCCTCGTATCGATGATCTTTTTGATCAACTTGCTGGAGCCTCAATATTCTCAAAGTTGGACTTAAGGATGGGTTACCATCAAATAAAGATCAGAAAGGAAGATATTCCTAAGACAGCTTTCACCACTCGGTACGGTCTATATGAATACACCGTCATGTCCTTTGGTCTCACCAATGCACCGGCGACATTCTCAAGACTCATGAATTCTGTCTTCCATGAATACCTGGACAAGTTCGTTGTGGTATATCTCGATGACATCCTGGTCTACTCAAAATCCGAGGAAGAGCATGGAGAACACCTTCGTCTCACTCTCATGAAACTTCGCGAGCATCGTCTGTATGCCAAGTTTTCCAAATGTGAGTTCTGGATTACAGAAGATGCTTACCTTGGTCATATCATCTCTGCCAAAGGCATAGCCATTGACCCAGAAAAGGTTAAGGCAATTGTTGATTGGAAACCTCCTAAGACGGTGAAGCAAGTCAGAAGTTTTCTTGGCTTCGCTAGCTATTGCCGTCGTTTCGTCCAAAACTTCTCCAAGATTGCCAAACCTCTCACTGATCTCACAAAGAAGGACAAGAAGTTCGTTTGGACTCCACAGTGTGATGAGAGTTTCAATCTCCTCAAGACTAAACTCACTTCCACCCCAGTTCTGGTTGGCCCAGATACTACCAAACCTTTCCAGATATTCTGTGATGCATCTCTCCAAGGTCTAGGTGCAGTTCTTATGCAAGAACGTCAAGTTGTGGCTTATGCTTCACGTCAGTTGAACCCACATGAGCAAAACTATCCCACACATGATCTTGAACTTGCAGTAGTTGTGTTTGCCCTCAAGAAATGGAGACAATACTTGTTGGGTAACAAAACTAAAATCTTTTCCGATCATAAGAGTCTGAAATACATCTTCACTCAACCAGATCTAAACCTCAGGCAAAGGAGATGGATTGAAAAGATTAAAGACTTTGATCTCACCATTTCTTACACTCCATGCAAGGCTAATGTTATGGCCGATGCTCTCAGTCGCAAGTCCTACTGCAATAATTTCATGATCATGGAAAGCCAACCTCCACTTCATGAAGAATTCCAGAAGCTGAACCTTGGTCTTGTCCCTCAGGGTTACCTTGCTAGCTTGACAGCCAGTCCAACTCTCGAGGACAAGATTCGTTCTGAACAACTTCGTGATACTGAAATCAAGAAGATTGTAGAGCACATCAAAGAAGGCAATGATAAATTCAAGTCCTTCTCAATTGATGACAAGGGAACTGTGTTCTTCGAAGGACGCATTGCAGTTCCTCAGATTCAAAGTCTCAAAGATATCATTCTCAAGGAGGCTCATGAAACTCCTCTCTCCATCCATCCTGGAAGTACAAAGATGTACCAGGATCTCAAGACTCTCTATTGGTGGCCTGGCATGAAACGTGAAATTGCTCAATACGTTTCTGAATGCGACGTTTGTCAACGTGTTAAGGCAGTCCATCAGAAAACAGCAGGTCTACTCCAACCTCTGAAAATTCCTGAGTGGAAGTGGGACATGATTGAAATGGACTTCGTCACTGGTTTTCCAAAGTCCAAGAAGGGCAATGATGCAATCTTCGTTGTTATTGATCGTCTCACTAAAGTAGCTCACTTCTTTGCTGTCAAGGAAACTATCTCAGCTAGCCAGTTAGCAGAGCTCTACACAGCAAAGGTTGTTCCTCTTCATGGTGTTACTTTGGAAATAAGCTCAGACCGTGGAAGTATCTTCACTTCTCATTTCTGGAAGAGTTTTCAAGAAGCATTGGGCACTAAACTTCTGTTCAGCACAACTTATCACCCTCAGTCTCAGGGGCAAGTCGAAAGAGTCAATCAGATTCTCGAGGATATGCTCAGAGCATGTGGTCTCTCCTTTGGCATGAAATGGGAGGATTGCCTTCCATATGCTGAATTCTCCTACAACAACAGCTACCAGGCAAGCCTAGGCATGGCACCATTTGAAGCACTCTATGGCCGCAGATGGAGGAGTCCAATCAATTGGTCTGGAGCTGGTGAACGTTTACTCTTAGGCCCTGACATTGTTAAGGAAGCCGAGGAGAAAATTTGTATCATTCGTGACAATCTCAAGATTGCTCAGTCTCGTCAGAAAAGCTACTATGACAGCAAGCACAGGGATATGATCTATGCACCTGGTGACAAGGCATATCTCCGTGTAACTCCCCTCAGAGGCACTCATCGTTTTGGTGTGAAAGGAAAGCTTGCACCAAGATACATTGGTCCTTTCAACATTCTCTCAAGACGGGCAGAAAATGCCTATCGTCTTGAACTTCCAGAAAAGCTATCCAAGGTGCACGATGTGTTCCACGTGTCACAGCTCAAGAAGTGTTTCAAAGATCCAGATCGTGCAGTTGATCATGATTCCATTGAACTGTAAGATGATCTATCTTATGAGGAGCACCCTGTTCGTATTCTCGATGAGACCGAGCGTAAGACTCGCAACAAGAGCACCAAGTTCTTGAAAGTGCAGTGGTCTCATCATTCCGATAAAGAGGCAACGTGGGAGACCGAAGGGGGTCTTCGCAAGAAGTATCCGGACCTTTTCGTTTCTCAGTAAGGAATCTCGGGGCGCGATTCCTTCAAGGGGGGGCGTTTTGTAACATCCCAAGTATGAAAACCTACCATTTAGAATGTTTTATTTCTTGTTATTAAAGTATTGCATCATGTCATCATGTTTATTTCCTTGTCTGCATTTGTTACTATTTGTTTGCTTCTGTTTTTATTCTGTTTTCATAATTGAATTTCAAACAAATTCAAATGATGTGTTTCATACTTGTCATGTTACAACATTTTTCAATTAAAAGTTCAACTCAAACAAACTTTTGTTTCCAATTATTCCATATTTGATCAACTAATAAAATGGTGCTCTTATTTCAATTAAGTAATCCCAAAATGCTTTCAAATTCAAAGCATCTTCAAACAGCACCTCATTTGAAAATTATAAAAATACCAAACAAATTCTAATCACATTTGTTCTATTTAATCATTAGGGGTCACCCTAATAAAAACATTGTTTCCAATATTAACCAATTAATTATCAACTTATTCAAATTCAAACCAAAAACATTCAAACAGCACACCAATTTGAAATTATAAAAATAATCAAAACATTTTATACTCTTTGTTTCCAATTAAAGTTCTTTGGGTCACCCTATTTAAAATTTTGGTTTCAATAATCATTTTTAATACTCAAATCACTCAAATATGAACTAATTCCAAACAGCACCAAAATTCAAATGTTTTTGAATTCCAAAATTGGTTTATGGTTGTAGTTGATCTAAACAGCACACCCCAATTTTTTTCAAAATTTTTGCAAACTCTAAACCTATCTATTTCTTCCATTTCTAATTGCTACAAAAAAAACCAGAAAAGCAGAAATAAGAAAAAGAAAAAAAAACGCGCGCGCAGCAGCTAGCCTTTCGGCCCAGCCCAACTTACCTCGCGCAGCGGCCCGGTACTGGTTCCTGTTTCCCTCGAGACCGCCGCCGTTACCCCTCTCATCTCGCCGCGTTCCCCCCTCTGCCACCACCTCGCCGGAGACGCGTTGTCTGAATTTCCGACGAGCACCGCCGTTCCTGTTCCCCACCTACCCTCCTAAACCCCGAAACCAAACCCCCACTTCCCCCTCTTCAGTTTGGTCACCACCGTAGCCCTGCAAATCCTCGGTAGCCGCGCCGCCGTCCACGTCGCTGCCGCCTCGCCGTCGAGCTCCTCCAAGGCAACCTCCCGGTGAGCGCCATCGTGGCCATCTACTCCTCCTCCCTGTACTCTTTCAGCTCCGCCTCGCACACGTGCACGCATCTAACACCTCGTCACAGCAGCACACGCGCACCTCGAGCTCGAGTACACGGTGATCGCCGCAGTTGAGCCACCGTGCAGCTGTCAAAGTTCAGACAAGGTTTTGTTCGTCAGTTAACTGCAGATCCACGAACAACACCATATCCTGTCTGCGCATCTGTATCTGACAAGAAAAGTAAAACACCGCAGCGGTAACAGGCAGTGCGCGCAAGGGCGAGGTCCAGGGTTCGAGCTTTGGCTCGCGGGATAAAAATCCCCTTTTTTTGCCCGCAGCGCTGACAGGGAGGGCCCCCTGTCAGCCACTCACGTGCCACGCAAGCACGCGCAGGCCCAGGGCCCATCTGGCAGTGCCCTGGGTACGTTTCTGTGCGTAGAGAACGTTTTTCCAAAGTTTCTGTTTTAAACCTAGGTCCTTTCTTTTTACAGATTGGCCCCTGAAAGTAATTTGACAATAACTTTAGTTTTATAACTCCAAATAATGAAAATAAAATATGTGTGCTGATCTAAATTAAATTATCTACCTATTGGTACCATTTGTTTTCTGTTTTGAATTTTCAAAATGCAATTCAAATTTGAATTCAAATAATTCAATTGCAATTTGCTAAAATTCATAACTAATTCATTCTTAATCCAAATAATGCAAATAAAATATGTTTTCCAAGCTATTTCAAATAACCTTTTCAAATATAAATTTTGTTTCATGATTTGAATAATTTAAATTGCCTAAATAATTTAAACCTTGTTTAAATCATTTAAATTTGATAAAATCATAACTTGCTCAAATTAAATTATTTTTGAACATGCAAAATATGTTTTCAAACTAGAAAATTATAAACTTTTCAAATATGAATTTGAATTTATGTTTTGAACAAATAAAATTCATGCTTGTTTTAAATTCATTTAAAACTTGTTTAATATTGTTTAAGTCATAATAAATTCATCTTAACTCCTTTTTCAATATTTGAAACATGTAATCCAACTAAAATTTGGTATTCTTTTCAAATATGAATTTTGTTATTTGTTTTCAACATTTTCAATTGATGAAAACAGCAAATGCTTGTGTGACATGTTTAAGTAACCCAACATTTCCAAACTTAATAAATAATTTCCAAACTTGTTAAATTCCTTTTCCACTTGCATCTATTGTTGTTATTTTGTTGTTATCATCATGCATGCATCACGATAAGCAAACTTTCACATGTTAATCAATTATAGATCATTGTTTCCACTTAATCAATGGACCTTTTCCATATGCAATCCAATTGCATATGGGACCATTTAAATTGTGTTACCATGTCACTTAGTTTATTTTGATGCATCTATTAAATTGACATGCATCATCCCATGATTGTGCACTATGCCATGATATTGACTGTTTATATTCCTGTCTTGTTTGTTTGCTTCTTCTCGAATAGACGACGACGTTGAGACAGACGATCTTTACAGCACCCCTTCTGAGGATCTAGCTCAGTACCCGGCTGCTGAGTTTGCAGGAAAGTTATCACTCACATGAACCATTGTGTTCCTTTCAACATTGGTTACCGATACTTTCCGTTGTCTATCTCTGCTAAGCCATAGTAGTAGTTGTTTCTGTTACGAACCTATCACATGAATCCCTTAACCCTGATATTGCCTCACCACCACTCCTACAACCCTATTGATTGAGCCAGTGTCTTACTAGCATGCTTAGGTTGTTTTGCTCGAGTCGGTTACCCGTTACTTTCAGTTACTATATTTTTGTTATGTTCTGGGGGCTCGATGTTTAATCAATCAATCATGCTAATGTTATTGTTAAATAATAATTTGATGATAAGGCACCGGCAGGAGGCCCTGTGTGGTTTTGAGGCCTGCTAGTGTCGACCCTAATAGGAAAAGGGTCTTGTCTACTGATCCATGATGAGCGCACTACCCGCATGTGGGAAGCGAGTATGGGCGCCCCCCTCAATTTGATTCGATTCGCATCTCGTCCAAATCGCCTCATTTAGTTCGTGTTTTCCTTTTTGCCGCATACATGTTTTTGCGAGCCCAGCGCAGGGTGGAACTTTCGTAGTCGGCATATAGGGGGACACGTTCTTAGAGTGCTATGAGGGTCCATTTTCTTCTGGGCTCGATTAGTCGTGCGCCCAAGGTGCTTTGGGCTTGATGCGAAGAAGAGTTGAGTTGTGTTGAGTGCCCCGCTTGGTGGGAGGCATCCCATCTGGCGGGTTATTCATACGTGTACGGCCAAATTGGTGCAACCCTGCAGGGATAATCTTCTCGAGAAGCCGTGTTTTCCGCGGTTATGTTTAACTTGGTGAAAGTGCTGGCTAACAAGTACTCAGGACAACTTCAACCTAATGTTTCACAATCTCACACCCAATGATTAACAACTTGACTAGTAATAGGATTATTGACACAACAACTTGATTCATCTTTAATCCAACTGTGTGAGTTATCCTGGGATTGCTTCTTTGGATAAGGGGCGAGATCCAGGATGGGTTTGCTTGAAGTTATCTTTCAATTGGTTACAATACTCGATCTTATCTTCTTTCTGTTAGCCGGAAGTGGTAGAATCTCTGTAGTTGGTTAGCGCAGCCAGTTGCAGCATCTTTTATATCCCCTTTCTTCCGTTGAACCCAAGGCATCTGTGCTTGGTGTTGACGGGCTACATTTTGGTGAACTGTGAGTCTTGCTTGCCAGTACGTCTATGTACTGACCCCTTTGGGGCTGTGGTTTCCGCAGACTACGCTTACGAGGATCCCAGTGACGGCTAATACGTGGAGTTTGACGAGGCTGCTGACGAGTAGGTAGCGGACCCGGGCAGGATCCGAGACTACGTGGATGGGCTTCGTCTTTCTTTCAGTTCCCGGCTTCTTAAGCCTATTTGGATTTGTCTGTACTCAGACCCTTTGAATGCTTCCGCTGAGATGTAATGATGTTATGTTGGGACATGTGTCCTCTGGATGATTGTATTTGCTATCTCTGCTCTAGTGAGAGCTATTTGCAACTTATTTCAATCTTTTGTGTCGTAGAGATCTGTTGTGATATCACTTGTTAAACGCCGTTGACGTACCATGTGTGTATGGTTTGAAGTACGTCAATGGAAGTGTCCTGATTTCTACGGGATAGTTTACATCGACGGTGAATAGTAAAGATTGGTTGTCACACATAAGTGTTGGCCTACTCGTAAGAGATGCGGGTGCCGGTAAGCCCCGTAATCCAATCAAAATACTGTTCAGTTCGTACGGTGAGTATCCTCTAGAAGTCCGGGTGCGACAGTCTCCTGCCGGCCCGCCTCCTCAGGGTCCGCGCGTACGCGTGGAGCTCCCCGTACTGGGCCACCTGGCTCCAGCAGGAGCGCGAGAAGCGCCGCCGCTCCTACATCCCCACAGCCGAGGAGGTGAGCACCGAGGACTACCCCGCGCCACCGCCGGGGAGGGAGCCGGAGCTTTGGCTCCTGGTGGACGACGCCGACGCCCACGTCGACGAGGAAGACGACCAGGAGCTCCGGGACAACATGGAGGAGGCCTTAGAGGCCTCCCGCCGCTCCCTCGTCGAGGACGAGGTCAAGCGGTGGGAGGCGGTCCTGGCCGCCGCTGCCGCCGACGCCAACGCCATGCCGCCCCCGCCCCCTTCGGCGCCTGCCCCTTGGTGGCAGGTGATGAACGCCGAGCTGGAGGCGTCCGAGGACCAGCCGCCGCCGAAGCCGGTCCCCCCGGCCTGGAGTACGGGATGACCTGGGCCTGGACCGGCGGCGTATGGTCGCCGGACACTACTAGAGAAAAGATTATAGGAGGCTCGTTTTTTTGTTATTCGAGGCGCATATGGAATGAGCCTCCAGCGCCAAGCCTCGCATATTTTGGCTTATAGGAGGCGCATTTTGAAATGCGCCTCCTATACCTGCATATAGGAGGCGCATTTGAAATGCGCCTCCTATATTCAAGTATAGAAGGCGCATTCCGGAATGCGCCTCCTATAAGTTATAGAAGGCGCATTCCAGAATGCGCCTCCTATAAGTTATAGGAGGCTCATTTCAGAATGGGCCTCCCATAAGTTATAGAAGGCGCATTTCAGAATGCGCCTCCTATAACTTATGGGAGGCGCATTCTGAAATGCGCCTCCTATAACTTATAGGAGGCGCATTCTGAAATGCGCCTCCTATATATCCTCATAAACGCCTCCTATAACATTTTCAAATTTTAAAATTTGCAGTATTACTGCATATTTCAGAATACACATATACAGGTATATAGATACACAAATACAGTACAATAGTCCAGAATTTCCAGAAACTAGAATCACCATGAATACCATCAACTTGAATCAATCGCGACATACATATATGCAAGTTCATTTATACGAAGTACTCTCTCCGTTCCACAAAGTAAGACGTTGGGGAGTTTTCTGACAAACTCAAAAACGGTTCAGATTGACCTATCTTCCCTTGTCGGAACGTAGCGATCGCACAAAGATCTGGAAACAGAATATCAAAACAACACACAATGATCGCGGCCGAGATCTCCAGCCATCGGGCTCTCCTCCGGCCGCGCCTCGTCGGGGATCTCCTCCACCGGCGTCTCGCCGGGGATATCCTCCAGCCGCACCACGCTCTCCTCCAGCCGCGTCTCGCCAGGATCTCCCCCAGCCGCGTCTCGCCAGGATCTCCTCCAGCCGCATCGGGGCTCTCCTCTAGCCGCGCCTCGCCGGGGCTCTCCTCCAGATGCGCCTCGCCAGCCAGCCAGCACGCCCAGGCGCCAGCCAGCCAGGTCGAGTTCCTCCGCTACATCGTGCCCAACCGCTGCTCCTAGAACATGGAAACCTGCAGAACAACAACAACACCTGAACAATCAGAACAGCATCACCTGAACAATCAGAACGTGGCAACTTGACAGTGGAAATTGGAGAAGCATCACCTGAACACCGAACAACAACATCCTTATAAGCAGTAGAAAAACTGGAGCATCATCCTTAAGCAGCAGAAACAGCAAGCAGACCAGGAGTATCTGCAACAATGGAGCATCAATTGAATTTTCTTTGCTAGAAAGGATACAATCAGAAACACAGTAGGCACTGACAGTGGGCAAATAAATAAAGAAACAATAGGCAAATAAGAAAAAATCTTGCATCAGTTGGAAAATACTCGTGCTACTAACAGCAAGAGCAAGCTTGGAGTATAGATTAACATCACGGCAAGCAGTGCAAGCAAAGAAGAGAGAAGAGAATATCAAGCAAGAAAATAAGTAAGCAAGGGGTACAGTTCAAAATATTACAGTTAAAATTTCAAGCAAATGTACAGATCAAGCAATCAAATGTACTCCGTACTGTAGATATTTCAGTTTCATTTTACACAAGTCTGCAATTTCTATTTCACACAATAATACACGGTCACATAAGAATTGTTGTTTGTGCCTTCTTTGACACATACCTTAAGCCCGGTAAGGAGTAATTATGAAAAATAAATCATAGCCATCTAGGACAATTATCTGCATCTATAGGTCAGGGGTTATAACTTCAATGTATCTCACATACTATGTTCAGGTACAAGCAAAATATAAGCATACATAGTACTATGGAGATCCTGTAAAATTCAGAAAACAGGAACTGCAAAACTGTGAGCGAGCAACAGTAACCCGCTATACCAGAGCAAAACCTCTTAAATTACTGGAATATAAACATGGTTCTGCCGTCGTCGGAAACCAGCCGCGAGTAACCGTCCAGTGTCACCAGACCAAAATTTTACCAAGCAGCAATTCCGAGTCAACCATACATACGACAAACAGACTGCTACCGAGGAGAAGACAGCGCCCGTCAGGGACACCAATCCGGTCAACACACACATAGGATAAATCTTCACAGTTAAAAGTAGTAGTAGTAGTAGCAACCATCTTCATGGCTGCTCTAAATTATCTGAACGTTTCATATAAAATTTGAATTCAGCATGAATGTATACACAACAAACAAAGGTTTGACAAATAAACTTCTACCAAATAGGAGACAGTGTTCATCAGGAACACCAATCCGGTCAACACAGACATAGTATAAACTTCAACAATTAAGTAGAAACCATGTCCATGCCTGCTCTAAAGCAACTGAACGTTTCATGTAAAACCTGAATTCAGCGTGAGCTCCACTAGAGTCAACCAAGCAAGCTAGTATATGTTCCATCTCACCGGTAATAGTAACCGCAGGCATCCGCGGAGGGATCGAGTTAGTCAACTCTACTTTCTAAAAACTGCTACATGTGCAAAACTACTGTTCCCACTTGGCACAGATCAGATTAGTACCTGGGGTCCGAATATGAAGCCAGTGGAAAGGGGGAAACTAGCTAGAGAGAACAAAAATAGATAAATAAAAAAACAAAATCTGTAGATTGCCCACAGTAAGAGCATCGAAGCGAATCAGTTCATCGACGCAGTCATTGCATCCCGGAGACGAGGGAAACCCCACGCACGCGCGGACCAAGCAGCGGGGAGGAGGAGCACGAGGATGTTAGCAGAGTGGGCGTACCCGCACTTGTCGCAGAGGAGAGCGAAGGCGGCGCTGGATCGCAGCGGCCAGCCCTTCCTCCACTCCCCTCGACCAGGCGCGGCCTGCGCGGGCGTGGAGCCGTGGACACAGCGACCACGAGCTCCTTCTCGTCTCTCTCTGTGAAGTAAAAGACGGGGAGGGGGCGGAGGGATTGGATCTTGTACCTAAGAGTGGAGACGGCGACCAGGCGCGGGCTAGCGAGCGTGGGGACGAGGACCTCGAGGCGTGCTCCAATGGCGGCGGACTCAGGACGGGCGCGGGACCTGGAGCGGAGGGAGCGGTTTTTCCCGCGTGGGGTCTCCAGGAGGTCGAGCGCCGCCGTCGTCTGTGGTGTGGGAGAGAAGGAATGGGAAATTGGGGAACTGAGAACGCCTGTGCCTAATTTGTTTCGGAATAGGCGAGGCCCATATTACAAACTGCGCCTCGTATAAGTTAGGCGAGGCGCATATTACAAACTGTGCCTCGTATAAGTTATGCGAGGCGCATTTCCAAGATGCGCCTCCTCTATGTTATCTGAGGCGCATTTTCAAGATGTTCCTCCTGTATATTATGCGAGGCGCATTTTCAAGATGTGCCTCCTATATATTATGCGAGACGCATTTCTAAGATGCGCCTCCTATATGTTATGCGAGGCGCATTTTGAAGATGTGCCTCCTATAATGCATATATAGGAGGCGCATTTCACAAATATGCGCCTCCTATATCTCCAACTATAGGAGGCGCATCTGTGAGATGCGCCTCGCCTTCGCTGACTCAGAAGCCACCCGGGCCCACACAAAATATAGGAGGCGCATATTATAGAAGTGCGCCTCCTATAATTACATTATAGGAGGCGCATATTGACAAATGCGCCTCGCATAACCTGGGTCCAGGAGGCTGTGGTCCCTACATGAGTATGCGAGGCGCATATGTTTGGAATGCGCCTCCTATATATGCATTATAGGAGGCACATCTTGGAAATGCGCCTCGCATAATATATAGGAGGCACATTTTGCCAATATGTGCCTCGAGCCCTCATTTTCTCCTATGCGCCATGATATTGACTGTTTATATTCCTGTCTTGTTTGTTTGCTTCTTCTCGAATAGACGACGACGTTGAGACAGACGATCTTTACAGCACCCCTTCTGAGGATCTAGCTCAGTACCCGGCTGCTGAGTTTGCAGGAAAGTTATCACTCACATGAACCATTGTGTTCCTTTCAACATTGGTTACCGATACTTTCCGTTGTCTATCTCTGCTAAGCCATAGTAGTAGTTGTTTCTGTTACGAACCTATCACATGAATCCCTTAACCCTGATATTGCCTCACCACCACTCCTACAACCCTATTGATTGAGCCAGTGTCTTACTAGCATGCTTAGGTTATTTTGCTCGAGTCTGTTACCCGTTACTTTCAGTTACTATATTTTTGTTATGTTCTGGGGGCTCGATGTTTAATCAATCAATCATGCTAATGTTATTGTTAAATAATAATTTGATGATAAGGCACCGGCAGGAGGCCCTGTGTGGTTTTGAGGCCTGCTAGTGTCGACCCTAATAGAAAAAGGGTCTTGTCTACTGATCCATGATGAGCGCACTACCCACATGTGGGAAGCGAGTATGGGCGCCCCCCTCAATTTGATTCGATTCGCATCTCGTCCAAATCGCCTCATTTAGTTCGTGTTTTCCTTTTTGCCGCATACATGTTTTTGCGAGCCCAGCGCAGGGTGGAACTTTCGTAGTCGGCATATAGGGGGACACGTTCTTAGAGTGCTATGAGGGTCCATTTTCTTCTGGGCTCGATTAGTCGTGCGCCCAAGGTGCTTTGGGCTTGATGCGAAGAAGAGTTGAGTTGTGTTGAGTGCCCCGCTTGGTGGGAGGCATCCCATCTGGCGGGTTATTCATACGTGTACGGCCAAATTGGTGCAACCCTGCAGGGATAATCTTCTCGAGAAGCCGTGTTTTCCGCGGTTATGGTTAACTTGGTGAAAGTACTGGCTAACAAGTACTCAGGACAACTTCAACCTAATGTTTCACAATCTCACACCCAATGATTAACAACTTGACTAGTAATAGGATTATTGACACAACAACTTGATTCATCTTTAATCCAACTGTGTGAGTTATCCTGGGATTGCTTCTTTGGATAAGGGGCGAGATCCAGGATGGGTTTGCTTGAAGTTATCTTTCAATTGGTTACAATACTCGATCTTATCTTCTTTCTGTTAGCCGGAAGTGGTAGAATCTCTGTAGTTGGTTAGCGCAGCCAGTTGCAGCATCTTTTATATCCCCTTTCTTCCGTTGAACCCAAGGCATCTGTGCTTGGTGTTGACGGGCTACACTTTGGTGAACTGTGAGTCTTGCTTGCCAGTACGTCTATGTACTGACCCCTTTGGGGCTGTGGTTTCCGCAGACTACGCTTACGAGGATCCCAGTGACGGCTAATACGTGGAGTTTGACGAGGCTGCTGACGAGTAGGTAGCGGACCCGGGCAGGATCCGAGACTACGTGGATGGGCTTCGTCTTTCTTTCAGTTCCCGACTTCTTAAGCCTATTTGGATTTGTCTGTACTCAGACCCTTTGAATGCTTCCGCTGAGATGTAATGATGTTATGTTGGGACATGTGTCCTCTGGATGATTGTATTTGCTATCTCTGCTCTAGTGAGAGCTATTTGCAACTTATTTCAATCTTTTGTGTCGTAGAGATCTGTTGTGATATCACTTGTTAAACGCCGTTGACGTACCATGTGTGTATGGTTTGAAGTACGTCAATGGAAGTGTCCTGATTTCTACGGGATAGTTTAAATCGACGGTGAATAGTAAAGATTGGTTGTCACACATAAGTGTTGGCCTACTCGTAAGAGATGCGGGTGCCGGTAAGCCCCGTAATCCAATCAAAATACTGTTCAGTTCGTACGGTGAGTATCCTCTAGAAGTCCGGGTGCGACAGTCTCCTGCCGGCCCGCCTCCTCAGGGACCGCGCGTACGCGTGGAGCTCCCCGTACTGGGCCACCTGGCTCCAGCAGGAGCGCGAGCAGCGCCGCCGCTCCTACATCCCCACAGCCGAGGAGGTGAGCACCGAGGACTACCCCGCGCCACCGCCGGGGAGGGAGCCGGAGCTTTGGCTCCTGGTAGACGACGCCGACGCCCACGTCGACGAGGAAGACGACCAGGAGCTCCGGGACAACATGGAGGAGGCCTTAGAGGCCTCCCGCCGCTCCCTCGTCGAGGACGAGGTCAAGCGGTGGGAGGCGGTCCTGGCCGCCGCTGCCGCCGACGCCAACGCCATGCCGCCCCCGCCCCCTTCGGCGCCTGCCCCTTGGTGGCAGGTGATGAACGCCGAGCTGGAGGCGTCCGAGGACCAGCCGCCGCCGAAGCCGCTCCCCCCGGCCTGGAGTACGGGATGACCTGGGCCTGGACCGGCGGCGTATGGTCGCCGGAGGAGGAGGAGCTGCCCCCGCCACCACCGCCACCGTAGGAGGTGCTGCCCCCACCACCGCCGTACGCGCCCCCGATGCCTCCGCAGCCCCCGGCGGGCCCGCCCCAGCCGCATGCCCACCTGTGGCAGCCACCCCCCTACCAGTGCATCTCCTCCGACGAGGAGGAGTAGATCGGCGCCGGTGCGCCCCCCCTAGGCTAAGCTACCCACCCCCCAAGAAACGGCCGGCCGCTTGTGGCCGCGCCGCCGCCCCCTATATGTAAGCACGGCCGGCCGCCTGTGGCCGCGCCGCCCCCTATGTAAGCACGGCCCCCGGGCCTTTTTAATATATATTTATGTCGACAAAAACGCGTCCCTAGTCCAACCCCGCCCGCGGAACCAGCGCCGGCGGGATCTTCCTACTCGTTCCCGCCGCCGGCAGGGCTTCGCCAAGCCATGTCCGTTGTCCTGCGTGGTCGCTCGGCCTGGAGAGAGGGCCGAGATATTTATACAACCGGCCCTCTAGTCCCGGCACGTGCCACCAACCGGGACTAGAGCCCCTTTGGTCCCGGTTGGTACCACGGGCCGGGACCAAAAACATATTTCGAATTTTGGGGGTGGCACCCTGCGCGCCCAAAAGTTTTTAGCGCCAAAATTTGAAATTTTTTAAGTTTGCACATTAACAACTTCTATATACTTTCGAATTTGACAAAAATTCCAACATGAAAAATACTAGAATTTGCATAACTAATTTAAATCCATTTTTCGTTTAACAAAATAATTTTTCTAACTATTGAAACTATTAATTATTTTACCATTTGTATATAATTTGAATATAAAAATGTTACAATTTTTGTTTTCTCTCGTGATCTTCCGAGTTAGTCCAGAGCATACAAGGCATCCCGGGTGATTTATATAAAGTTCGATAAAGCGAGTTGTACCTTATTGACACGGTGAATTTGAGATCTTCGTCTACAACAGAAAAACCATAGTTTTCCTTCGAAGGTTTACTCTGCGCATCCACACGTATTTTCCCTTTATCACGACCCCCGCTTGAAAACATAGTAACTTCCGTGTACGTGGCAAGCCTCAGCGGGAGCATCAGACTTAAAGCAGAGACGGGCGGTCGGGCGGGGGAGACCGCGCCGTTGCTGTCGCGCTTTCCTCTCCTCTGCTCGTCCGTCGTCACCGTCGCGCTCCCCTCCGCCTTCAACATTTGGGATATTCGTTATTCAGTTAGACGTTTCTCCTCTAAAAATTTATCATATCTGTTAAAGAAGTACCGAAGCTCTATTTATGTTTTAAGGATATCTGTCAGAATGGTATCCCTGCTATCACTTCGAAGTGTGCATGCAATATCTGCGCAGAATATATGACACCCATAAGGCAAAGCCCATTTTTCTCTATCCTCATACAATCTACTTAGCCACTCGTTATCCTTCAGATTGTACTTCGCCAAGACCTACTAAAATCATGAGCGAAAGTTTTCGAACAGTGCAATATATCCCTTAATACTTTCGTTCCATTTTGATATATATCCGAGCGGTGGACAGTCCCTGGCCAAGCAGAAGCAACTGCATCCCCTATCGATGTAAAGCAGTCAGTCAAAACTGTTTTCGGCTGTTTATGGTGGTTAACTCCAATGAATAACAATAGAGGCCTGCCATAATCACTTGTTCTATACCGTGTGTCAACACATACTACATCTCCAAAGTAGTTATAATCCTGCAATATCTGTCAGGATCGTATCTGTACTATCACTTCGAAGTGTTCCTGCAATATCTGCCTACAGTTATCTCATACTCGGATATGGGTCATAGTTGTCAGCTTTTTACCGGTCAATACAAAATACTGATCAAACAGAACTATATGATCATGTAACCACGCTTATTATTACACATCACCAACAGACGGAGGAGAGAGAAACAGAAAAGTGGGTGGGTGTGCAGTGCATATCGGACATTCATCCAAATTCTCGTACTTCTCACCGCGGAAGAGGATGCAGTCATTAATGCATGCATGTATCTTCTGCACATCTAATCCTAGAGGACAGAGAGCTTTCTTTGCTTCGTACGTACTCTCAGGCAATTCGTTATCCTTTGGAAGTTTTGGCTTCATTAGTTGAAGTAAACTCTCAAATGCCTTGTCAGTCACACCGTTCTGTGCCTTCCATTTCAGCAACTCCAGTGTGGTATCGAGCTTTGTGCTACCATCTTCGCAATTTGGGTACAACAATTTTTTGTGATCCTGTAACATGTTGTCCAGCTTCAACCTCTCCAATTTGTTTTCACAGTCTTCCCTTGCATCAGCAATAACTCGGCCAAGATCATCATCGGGATCTTCTGATGCCTGTTCTTGATCACCTCCTTCTTCTCCATTCTCTTCCATTGCAGTATCGTCGTATTCAGGGAACAAAGGATCTTCTTCTTCTTCTTCATCGTCTTCCATCACAACCCCTCTTTCTCCATGCTTCGTCCAGCAATTATAGCTGGGCATGAAACCTCTCCGAAGTAGATGGCCGTGAATGATTCTTTCGGAAGAGTGCTCTCTGACGTTCCGACAATCAACACATGGGCAACACATGAAGCCATTATCTTTGTTCGCCCGAGCTACAACAAGAAATGCATTCAGGCCTGCCATATACTCGGAAGTGCGTCGGTCACCATACATCCATCGCTGCCGTGCATCCAGCTGCATCGTATATAATTAAGTATATCAAAATACATTACAATAACATATTAATACGACAAATACTACTTTTTTATGTATCAGTTACAGATGAAAAAGATAAGTTTGTTAACCTCGGTCGAAGATACCATTTTCAGTGAGCTTATGTGCGGCTCGGGAATTTCGTCGAACACCTCGTGTGCATAGTAAAATAAAACACACTAACACCACACTCTCTCACACCTCCAAGCAAAAAAAAAGATGGAAGGGGGAGGGCTGGGGTAGTATATATAGGGGAAGGGGGGCATTGGTCCCGGTTCGTGGACTGAACCGGGACAAATGTTCATGCGCGTGCCACGTGGCATGTGGCTAGGCATTGGTCCCGGTCCGTGGTACGAGCCGGGACCGATATGTCCCCCACGAACCGGGACCAATGCCCCCAGGCGATTCCTGTTGCCCCGGGCGCACGAACCGGGACCAAAGCATGGCATTTGTCCCGGATTCGGTTGCAACCGGGACAGCTGCCCCCTGTACGAGAGGGGTTGTTTCCACTAGTGTATACATCTAAAATAATATAGTGCTTTATTCCTTACTTTTAATAATGCATGATGATTTGAAAAATACAGATCGATTAGCGGTGCATTTATTGACTTACATAGTGTGAGATAATAGTCGACCAAATCGTCTAACTTGACATATAAGATCCACTTGGAACAAAATATTACATTTATATAAATGTAGTAATGCCTAAATTCATTATTCATTAGTAATGCCTCTATGGTGGTTATAAAATTAAGTATCTATTACTTTAACACATGTTGAGTTGCATAGTTTAAGGTAATTGTCCAAAAAATAATCCAACTTACATTATGGAGTCCCCTTGACACCAGATCTACCATGGATGTATCTCAAATAATGCGTTAATTCATTCTTTATTTCCAATTCATCCATTATGATTTCGAAAATATACATATATCTATTAGTAGACCATGTGTACAGTAGCATATTCTAACATAAAAGCCCACCAAATACTCGTATTTCATTTATGAGATCCGCTTGAAATCAAAACTAGCATGTATGTAGCTGGAATAATGCCCCAATAATGTTTAATTTGCAATAAATCAATGATTTTTATAGAATTATGGATCGATTACGGGCCAATGTGTTAAGTTACGTAGTCTAAAAACATTTCTAAAAATCCTACAAACTAAATTATGAAACCCGCTTGAAAAACGAAAAACTACCATGTATCCAGCTAAAATCAATCACTTCAATCTATTTTTGGAATGCTTACATGATGTTTCTATAAATATAAATCCACTAGCGACCCGCCTGTTGATTTACAGTGTGAGATAAAAGTCCACCAAATCATCTGCCTTGATTTATGAGATCTGCATTAAGGCAAAGCTACCTTGTATATAGATGTCATAATGCACCACGTCATATTTTTTTTTTTGAAATGTCTTAGTGGTGGTTAGAAAATCATGAAATGATTACCGGCCCGCATGTTGAGTTACATGGTCTGAGATAATAGTCCATCAAATCTTCCGCCTTAATCTTTTATATCCACTTGAAACCAAAACTACCATGTACGTACCTTAAATAAAGTATCACTTGATTATTTATTTCCAATGCATCAATGCTGATTAGTTAAATTTATGTCGATTAGTGGCCGGTTGTTGAGTTACATAATCTGAGGTAACTTTATACACCAACTGATCCGACTTGATTTATGAGATTCGATTCAAACCAAACTATCATGTACGAAGTTTTACTAATGCATAAAATTATTCTATATTTCTAATACATTGATGGTGGTTACACAATTAAGGATGGATTACTTTAACAAGTTTACATAGCTTGACATAATGATCCATCAAATACTCCAACTTAAATTATGAAATCCTCTTGAAACCAAATCAACCATGTATGTAGGTTAAATAATGCATCACTTCGTTGTTTATTTGCTATGCATCCATGATTATTAGACACTTATAGGTTGATTAGTGTCACTTATATTGAGTTAAATGGCCAAAGATAATAGTATACCAAACCTTCCAACTTAATTTATAGATCCTCTTCGAACCATCTCTATCATGTGTATAGCTCACATAATGCATCACATCATTCTTTATTCAGAATAGAAAATTGTATGTTGGAGATATATATATATATATATATATATATATATATATATATATATATATATATATTAGCGGCCGGCTTGTAGAGTTACGTAGTCTGAGATAACAATCCACCAAATCGTCCAACTTAATTTATGAGATTTTATTGAAACCAAAACTATCATGTACGTCGATGTACTAGTGCATACAATTATTCTTTATTACTAATACATCCATGGTGGTTAGAGATGTACCTATTACTTACCCGGGTGTTGAGTTACATAGTCTGGAATAATATTCCACCAAATCATATAAATTAAATTAGGAGACCAACTTGAAACCAAAGCTACCATGTATTAGTTCAAATAGTGCACCACTTCATTATTTATTTGCAATTATCCATGATAATTACATAAATATTAATCGAATAGCACCGCGCGTGTTGGGTTGCATAGTGGGACATAATAGTGCACCAAATCATCCGACTTTAATTATGAGAAGTGTTTTAAACAAAAAAAATATCATGAACATAGCCGTAATAATCCACCACATCATTCTTTATTTGCACTGATTACATGGTGGTTAGAGAATTATGCATCGATTAGTGGACCATATGTTGAGTTATATAGTATAAGATAATAGTCCACCAAATATTACAACTCAAATTTTAGATCCACGTGAAACCAAAGCTAGCACGTAGGTAGGTCAAAAAATGTAACACTTTATTCTTTATTTTCATCGAAACGATGATTGCTAGTGAAATATAGATCGATTAGCAGCCTGGGTGTTGATTTACGTAGTCTAAGATAATAGTACGCTAATTGCTCCAAGTATTTTTTTTATTTATAATACATCCATGGTGGTTAGAGAAATAAAAATAAATTACTTGAGCATATGTTGTGTTACACCGCCTGAGATAACAGTCACCAAATATTCAAGTCAGTTGAACGAAATGTAACATGTATGTAGCTTAAATAATGCTTCACTTAATTATTTATTTGCAATTCATCCATGATGGTTATATGAATAAAAATATATTAGCGGTCGCGTGTTGAGTTACATAGCTGAGATAATATTCTATCAAATCCATCAAATTGATTGATAAGTTATGCTTGAAACCAAAACTATCATGTACATAGCTATAATAATGCATAACATTGGTCTTTATTTGCATTGCATCCATGATGGTTAGAGAATCATGGAGCGATTACTGGCCCGCTTACTGAGTTACATAGGTGGAGATAATAGTCCACTAAATATTCGACTTAATTTTTTTAGATCCTTTTAAAACCAAAGATAATATGTATGTACCTCAAATAATGCATCACTTCATTCTTAGTTAGCAACACATTCATGGTTGTTACAGACATATAAATCGATTAGCGTCCGGCGTGTAGGTTTACATAGTGTGGGATAATGGTACACCAAATCTTCCCACTTAAGTTATGAGATCTGTTTTAAACCAAAGATAATGTGTTTATGTAATAATGCACTACATAATTCATTTATTTGCTATTCATCCATGGTTGTTTGAGAATTATGTATCGACTACTGGCCCAGGTGTTGTGTTATATAGTTTGAGATCATAGTCCACCAAATCTTCCGACATAGATTATGAGATCCACTTGAAACCAAATCTACCATGTATACATCCAAAATAATATAGTGCTTCATTCCTTATTTTCAATACATGCATGATGATTTGAAAAATACAGATCGAGTAGCGGTGCATTTATTGACTTACATAGTGTGAGATAATAGTCCACCAAATCGTCTAACTTGAGATATGAGATCCACTTGGAACAAAAGATTACATATATGTAAATGTAGTAATGCCTAAAATCATTATTAATTAGTAATGCCTCCATGGTGGTTATAAAATTAAGTATCTATTACTTTAACAAAAGTTGAGTTGCATAGTTTAAGATAATTGTCCCAAAAATAATCCAACTTACATTATGGAGTCCCCTTGACACCGGATCTACCATGGATGTAGCTCAAATAATGCGTCAATTCATTCTTTATTTCCAATCGATCCATGATGATTTCAGAAATATACATATATCTATTAGCAGACCAAGTGTACAGTAGCATATTCTAAGATAATAGCCCACCAAATACTCGTATTTCATTTATGAGATCCGCTCGAAATCAAAACTAGAATGTACGTAACTGGAATAATGCACAAATAATGATTAATTTGCAATAAATCAATGATTTTTATAGAATTATGGATCGATTACGGGCCAACGTGTTAAGTTACAAAGTCTAAAAAATATTCCTAAAAATTATGAGACCCGCTTGAAAAACGAAAAAACTACCATGTATCCAGCTAAAATCAATCACTTCAATCTATTTTTGCAAAGCTTACATGATGTTTCTACAAATATAAATCGACTAGCGACCCGCCTGTTGATTTACAGTGTGAGATAAAAGTCCACCAAATCCTCTGTCTTGATTTATGAGATCTTCATTAAACCAAAGCTACCTTGTATATAGATGTCATAATGCACCACGTCATACTTTTTTTTGAAATATCTTTGTGGTGGTTAGAAAATCATGAAATGATTACTGGCCCGCATGTTGAGTTACATGGTCTGAGATAATAGTCCATCAAATCTTCCGCCTTAATCTTTTAATTATATCCACTTGAAACCAAAACTACCATGTACGTAGCTTAAATAAAGTATCACTTGATTATTTATTTCCAATGAATCCATGATGATTAGTTAAATTTATGTCGATTTGTGGCCGGTTGTTGAGATACATAATCTGAGGTAACTATACACCAACTGATCCGACTTGATTTATGAGATTCAATTCAAACCAAACTATCATGTACGAAGTTTTACTATTGCATAAAATTATTCTATATTTCTAATACATTGATGGTGGTTACACAATTAAGGATGGATTACTTTAACAAGTTTACATAGATTGACATAATAATCCATCAAATACTCCAACTTAAATTATGAAATCCTCTTGAAACCAAATCAACCATGTATGTAGGTTAAATAATGCATCACTTCGTTGTTTATTTGCTATGCATCCATGATTGTTAGATACTTATAGGTTGATTAGTGTACATCTAATTGAGTTACATAGCCAGACATAATAGTATACCAAACCTTCCAAATTAATTTATAGATCCTCTTCGAACCAAATCTATCATGTGTATAGCTCAGATAATGCATCACATCATTCTTTATTCAGAAGAAAAAATTGTATGTAGCGGCCGGCTTGTAGAGTTACGTAGTCTCAGATAACAATCCACCAAATCCTCCAACTTAATCTATGATATTTTATTGAAACCAAAGCTATCATGTACATCGATGTACTAGTAGTGCATACAATCATTCTTTATTACTAATGCATCCATGGTGGTTAGAGATGTACTGATTACTTATCCTGGTGTTGAGTTACATAGTCTGGAATAATATTCCACCAAATAATATAAATTAAATTATGAGACCCACTTGAAACCAAAACTACCATGTATTAGTTCAAATAGTGCATCACTTCATTATTTATTTGCAATTTATCCATGGTAATTACATAAATATTAATCGAATAGCACCGCGCGTGTTGGGTTGCATAGTGGGACATAATAGTGCACTAAATCCTCCGACTTTAATTATGATAAGTGCTTTAAACAAAAAAAATATCATGAACATAGCCGTAATAATCCACCACATCATTCTTTATTTGCAATGATTACATGGTGGTTAGAGAATTATGCATCGATTAGTGGACCGCATGTTGAGTTATATAGTCTAAGATAATAGTCCACCAAATATTCCAACTCAAATTTTGAAATCCACATGAAACCAAAGCTAGCACGTAGGTAGGTCAAAAAATGTACCACTTTATTCTTTATTTTCATCCAAACGATGAGTGCTAGTGAAATATAGATCGATTAGTAGCCTGGGTGTTGATTTACATAATCTGAGATAATAGTACGCTAATTCCTCCAAGTATTTTTCCATTTGTAATACATCCATGGTGGTTAGAGAAATAAAAATAAATTACTTGAGCATATGTTGTGTTACACCGCCTGAGATAACAGTCACCAAATATTCAAGTCAGTTGAACGAAATGTAACATGTATGTAGCTTAAATAATGCTTCACTTAATTATTTATTTGCAATTCATCCATGATGGTTAGATGAATAAAAATATATTAGCGGCCGCGTGTTGAGTTACATAGCTGAGATAATATTCTATCAAAATCACCAAATTGATTTATGAGTTATGCTTGAAACCAAAACTATAATGTACATAGCTATAATAATGCACAACATTGGTCTTTATTTGCATTGCATCCATGGTGGTTAGAGAATCATGGAGCGATTACTGGCCCGCTTACTCAGTTACATTGGTGGAGATAATAGTCCACCAAATATTCGACTTAATTTTTTAGATCCTTTTGAAACCAAAGATAATATGTACGTACCCCAAATAATGCATCACTTAATTCTTATTTTGCTACACATTCATGGTTGTTACAGACATATAAATCGATTAGCGTCCGGCGTGTAGGGTTACATAGTGTGGGATAATGGTACACCAAATCTTCCCACTTGAGTTATGAGATATGTTTTAATCCAAAGATAATGTGTTTATGTAATAATGCACTACATCATTCATTTATTTTGTATGCATCCATGGTTGTTTGAGAATTATGGATTGACTACTGGCCCAGGTGTTGTGTTATATAGTTTGACATCATAGTCCACCAAATCTTCCGACTTAGATTATGAGATCCACTTGAAACCAAATCTACCATGTATACCTCTAAAATAATATAGTGCTTCATTCCTTATTTTCAATACATGCATGATAATTTGAAAAATACAGATCGATTAGCGGTGCGTTTATTGACTTACATAGTGAGAGATAATAGTCTACCAAATCGTCTAACTTGACATACGAGATCCACTTGGAACAAAAGATTACATTTATGTAAATGTACTAATGCCTAAAATCATTATTCATTAGTAATGCCTCCATGGTGGTTATAAAATTAAGTATCTATTACTTTAACAAAAGTTGAGTTGCATAGTTTAAGATAATTGTCCCAAAAATAATCCAACTTACATTATGGAGTCCCCTTGACACCGGATCTACCATGGATGTAGCTCAAATAATGCGTCAATTCATTCTTTATTTCCAATCGATCCATGATGATTTCAGAAATATACATATATCTATTAGCAGACCAAGTGTACAGTAGCATATTCTAAGATAATAGCCCACCAAATACTCGTATTTCATTTATGAGATCCGCTCGAAATCAAAACTAGAATGTACGTAACTGGAATAATGCACAAATAATGATTAATTTGCAATAAATCAATGATTTTTATAGAATTATGGATCGATTACGGGCCAACGTGTTAAGTTACAAAGTCTAAAAAATATTCCTAAAAATTATGAGACCCGCTTGAAAAACGAAAAAACTACCATGTATCCAGCTAAAATCAATCACTTCAATCTATTTTTGCAAAGCTTACATGATGTTTCTACAATATAAATCGACTAGCGACCCCCCTGTTGATTTACAGTGTGAGATAAAAGTCCACCAAATCCTCTGTCTTGATTTATGAGATCTTCATTAAACCAAAGCTACCTTGTATATAGATGTCATAATGCACCACGTCATACTTTTTTTGAAATATCTTTGTGGTGGTTAGAAAATCATGAAATGATTACTGGCCCGCATGTTGAGTTACATGGTCTGAGATAATAGTCCATCAAATCTTCCGCCTTAATCTTTTAATTATATCCACTTGAAACCAAAACTACCATGTACGTAGCTTAAATAAAGTATCACTTGATTATTTATTTCCAATGAATCCATGATGATTAGTTAAATTTATGTCGATTTGTGGCTGGTTGTTGAGATACATAATCTGAGGTAACTATACACCAACTGATCCGACTTGATTTATGAGATTCAATTCAAACCAAACTATCATGTACGAAGTTTTACTATTGCATAAAATTATTCTATATTTCTAATACATTGATGGTGGTTACACAATTAAGGATGGATTACTTTAACAAGTTTACATAGATTGACATAATAATCCATCAAATACTCCAGCTTAAATTATGAAATCCTCTTGAAACCAAATCAACCATGTATGTAGGTTAAATAATGCATCACTTCGTTGTTTATTTGCTATGCATCCATGATTGTTAGATACTTATAGGTTGATTAGTGTACATCTAATTGAGTTACATAGCCAGACATAATAGTATACCAAACCTTCCAAATTAATTTATAGATCCTCTTCGAACCAAATCTATCATGTGTATAGCTCAGATAATGCATCACATCATTCTTTATTCAGAAGAAAAAATTGTATGTAGCGGCCGGCTTGTAGAGTTACGTAGTCTCAGATAACAATCCACCAAATCCTCCAACTTAATCTATGATATTTTATTGAAACCAAAGCTATCATGTACATCGATGTACTAGTAGTGCATACAATCATTCTTTATTACTAATGCATCCATGGTGGTTAGAGATGTACTGATTACTTATCCTGATGTTGAGTTACATAGTCTGGAATAATATTCCACCAAATAATATAAATTAAATTATGAGACCCACTTGAAACCAAAGCTACCATGTATTAGTTCAAATAGTGCATCACTTCATTATTTATTTGCAATTTATCCATGGTAATTACATAAATATTAATCGAATAGCACCGCGCGTGTTGGGTTGCATAGTGGGACATAATAGTGCACCAAATCCTCCGACTTTAATTATGAGAAGTGCTTTAAACAAAAAAAATATCATGAACATAGCCGTAATAATCCACCACATCATTCTTTATTTGCAATGATTACATGGTGGTTAGAGAATTATGCATCGATTAGTGGACCGCATGTTGAGTTATATAGTCTAAGATAATAGTCCACCAAATATTCCAACTCAAATTTTGAAATCCACATGAAACCAAAGCTAGCACGTAGGTAGGTCAAAAAATGTACCACTTTATTCTTTATTTTCATCCAAACGATGAGTGCTAGTGAAATATAGATCGATTAGTAGCCTGGGTGTTGATTTACATAATCTGAGATAATAGTACGCTAATTCCTCCAAGTATTTTTCCATTTGTAATACATCCATGGTGGTTAGAGAAATAAAAATAAATTACTTGAGCATATGTTGTGTTACACCGCCTGAGATAACAGTCACCAAATATTCAAGTCAGTTGAACGAAATGTAACATGTATGTAGCTTAAATAATGCTTCACTTAATTATTTATTTGCAATTCATCCATGATGGTTAGATGAATAAAAATATATTAGCGGCCGCGTGTTGAGTTACATAGCTGAGATAATATTCTATCAAAATCACCAAATTGATTTATGAGTTATGCTTGAAACCAAAACTATAATGTACATAGCTATAATAATGCACAACATTGGTCTTTATTTGCATTGCATCCATGGTGGTTAGAGAATCATGGAGCGATTACTGGCCCGCTTACTCAGTTACATTGGTGGAGATAATAGTCCACCAAATATTCGACTTAATTTTTTAGATCCTTTTGAAACCAAAGATAATATGTACGTACCCCAAATAATGCATCACTTAATTCTTATTTTGCTACACATTCATGGTTGTTACAGACATATAAATCGATTAGCGTCCGGCGTGTAGGGTTACATAGTGTGGGATAATGGTACACCAAATCTTCCCACTTGAGTTATGAGATATGTTTTAATCCAAAGATAATGTGTTTATGTAATAATGCACTACATCATTCATTTATTTTCTATGCATCCATGGTTGTTTGAGAATTATGGATTGACTACTAGCCCAGGTGTTGTGTTATATAGTTTGACATCATAGTCCACCAAATCTTCCGACTTAGATTATGAGATCCACTTGAAACCAAATCTACCATGTATACCTCTAAAATAATATAGTGCTTCATTCCTTATTTTCAATACATGCATGATAATTTGAAAAATACAGATCGATTAGCGGTGCGTTTATTGACTTATATAGTGTGAGATAATAGTCCACCAAATCGTCTAACTTGACATATGAGATCCACTTGGAACAAAAGATTACATTTATGTAAATGTACTAATGCCTAAAATCATTATTCATTAGTAATGCCTCCATGGTGGTTATAAAATTAAGTATCTATTACTTTAACAAAAGTTGAGTTGCATAGTTTAAGATAATTGTCCCAAAAATAATCCAACTTACATTATGGAGTCCCCTTGACACCGGATCTACCATGGATGTAGCTCAAATAATGCGTCAATTCATTCTTTATTTCCAATCGATCCATGATGATTTCAGAAATATACATATATCTATTAGCAGACCAAGTGTACAGTAGCATATTCTAAGATAATAGCCCACCAAATACTCGTATTTCATTTATGAGATCCGCTCGAAATCAAAACTAGAATGTACGTAACTGGAATAATGCACAAATAATGATTAATTTGCAATAAATCAATGATTTTTATAGAATTATGGATCGATTACGGGCCAAAGTGTTAAGTTACAAAGTCTAAAAAATATTCCTAAAAATTATGAGACCCGCTTGAAAAACGAAAAAACTACCATGTATCCAGCTAAAATCAATCACTTCAATCTATTTTTGCAAAGCTTACATGATGTTTCTACAAATATAAATCGACTAGCGACCCGCCTGTTGATTTACAGTGTGAGATAAAAGTCCACCAAATCCTCTGTCTTGATTTATGAGATCTTCATTAAACCAAAGCTACCTTGTATATAGATGTCATAATGCACCACGTCATACTTTTTTTTGAAATATCTTTGTGGTGGTTAGAAAATCATGAAATGATTACTGGCCCGCATGTTGAGTTACATGGTCTGAGATAATAGTCCATCAAATCTTCCGCCTTAATCTTTTAATTATATCCACTTGAAACCAAAACTACCATGTACGTAGCTTAAATAAAGTATCACTTGATTATTTATTTCCAATGAATCCATGATGATTAGTTAAATTTATGTCGATTTGTGACCGGTTGTTGAGATACATAATCTGAGGTAATTATACACCAACTGATCCGACTTGATTTATGAGATTCAATTCAAACCAAACTATCATGTACGAAGTTTTACTATTGCATAAAATTATTCTATATTTCTAATACATTGATGGTGGTTACACAATTAAGGATGGATTACTTTAACAAGTTTACATAGATTGACATAATAATCCATCAAATACTCCAACTTAAATTATGAAATCCTCTTGAAACCAAATCAACCATGTATGTAGGTTAAATAATGCATCACTTCGTTGTTTATTTGCTATGCATCCATGATTGTTAGATACTTATAGGTTGATTAGTGTACATCTAATTGAGTTACATAGCCAGACATAATAGTATACCAAACCTTCCAAATTAATTTATAGATCCTCTTCGAACCAAATCTATCATGTGTATAGCTCAGATAATGCATCACATCATTCTTTATTCAGAAGAAAAAATTGTATGTAGCGGCCGGCTTGTAGAGTTACGTAGTCTCAGATAACAATCCACCAAATCCTCCAACTTAATCTATGATATTTTATTGAAACCAAAGCTATCATGTACATCGATGTACTAGTAGTGCATACAATCATTCTTTATTACTAATGCATCCATGGTGGTTAGAGATGTACTGATTACTTATCCTGATGTTGAGTTACATAGTCTGGAATAATATTCCACCAAATAATATAAATTAAATTATGAGACCCACTTGAAACCAAAGCTACCATGTATTAGTTCAAATAGTGCATCACTTCATTATTTATTTGCAATTTATCCATGGTAATTACATAAATATTAATCGAATAGCACCGCGCGTGTTGGGTTGCATAGTGGGACATAATAGTGCACCAAATCCTCCGACTTTAATTATGAGAAGTGCTTTAAACAAAAAAAATATCATGAACATAGCCGTAATAATCCACCACATCATTCTTTATTTGCAATGATTACATGGTGGTTAGAGAATTATGCATCGATTAGTGGACCGCATGTTGAGTTATATAGTCTAAGATAATAGTCCACCAAATATTCCAACTCAAATTTTGAAATCCACATGAAACCAAAGCTAGCACGTAGGTAGGTCAAAAAATGTACCACTTTATTCTTTATTTTCATCCAAACGATGAGTGCTAGTGAAATATAGATCGATTAGTAGCCTGGGTGTTGATTTACATAATCTGAGATAATAGTACGCTAATTCCTCCAAGTATTTTCCCATTTGTAATACAGCCATGGTGGTTAGAGAAATAAAAATAAATTACTTGAGCATATGTTGTGTTACACCGCCTGAGATAACAGTCACCAAATATTCAAGTCAGTTGAACGAAATGTAACATGTATGTAGCTTAAATAATGCTTCACTTAATTATTTATTTGCAATTCATCCATGATGGTTAGATGAATAAAAATATATTAGCGGCCGCGTGTTGAGTTACATAGCTGAGATAATATTCTATCAAAATCACCAAATTGATTTATGAGTTATGCTTGAAACCAAAACTATAATGTACATAGCTATAATAATGCACAACATCGGTCTTTATTTGCATTGCATCCATGGTGGTTAGAGAATCATGGAGCGATTACTGGCCCGCTTACTCAGTTACATTGGTGGAGATAATAGTCCACCAAATATTCGACTTAATTTTTTAGATCCTTTTGAAACCAAAGATAATATGTACGTACCCCAAATAATGCATCACTCAATTCTTATTTTGCTACACATTCATGGTTGTTACAGACATATAAATCGATTAGCGTCCGGCGTGTAGGGTTACATAGTGTGGGATAATGGTACACCAAATCTTCCCACTTGAGTTATGAGATATGTTTTAATCCAAAGATAATGTGTTTATGTAATAATGCACTACATCATTTATTTATTTTCTATGCATCCATGGTTGTTTGAGAATTATGGATTGACTACTGGCCCAGGTGTTGTGTTATATAGTTTGACATCATAGTCCACCAAATCTTCCGACTTAGATTATGAGATCCACTTGAAACCAAATCTACCATGTATACCTCTAAAATAATATAGTGCTTCATTCCTTATTTTCAATACATGCATGATAATTTGAAAAATACAGATCGATTAGCGGTGCGTTTATTGACTTATATAGTGTGAGATAATAGTCCACCAAATCGTCTAACTTGACATATGAGATCCACTTGGAACAAAAGATTACATTTATGTAAATGTACTAATGCCTAAAATCATTATTCATTAGTAATGCCTCCATGGTGGTTATAAAATTAAGTATCTATTACTTTAACAAAAGTTGAGTTGCATAGTTTAAGATAATTGTCCCAAAAATAATCCAACTTACATTATGGAGTCCCCTTGACACCGGATCTACCATGGATGTAGCTCAAATAATGCGTCAATTCATTCTTTATTTCCAATCGATCCATGATGATTTCAGAAATATACATATATCTATTAGCAGACCAAGTGTACAGTAGCATATTCTAAGATAATAGCCCACCAAATACTCGTATTTCATTTATGAGATCCGCTCGAAATCAAAACTAGAATGTACGTAACTGGAATAATGCACAAATAATGATTAATTTGCAATAAATCAATGATTTTTATAGAATTATGGATCGATTACGGGCCAACGTGTTAAGTTACAAAGTCTAAAAAATATTCCTAAAAATTATGAGACCCGCTTGAAAAACGAAAAAACTACCATGTATCCAGCTAAAATCAATCACTTCAATCTATTTTTGCAAAGCTTACATGATGTTTCTACAAATATAAATCGACTAGCGACCCGCCTGTTGATTTACAGTGTGAGATAAAAGTCCACCAAATCCTCTGTCTTGATTTATGAGATCTTCGTTAAACCAAAGCTACCTTGTATATAGATGTCATAATGCACCACGTCATACTTTTTTTTGAAATATCTTTGTGGTGGTTAGAAAATCATGAAATGATTACTGGCCCGCATGTTGAGTTACATGGTCTGAGATAATAGTCCATCAAATCTTCCGCCTTAATCTTTTAATTATATCCACTTGAAACCAAAACTACCATGTACGTAGCTTAAATAAAGTATCACTTGATTATTTATTTCCAATGAATCCATGATGATTAGTTAAATTTATGTCGATTTGTGACCGGTTGTTGAGATACATAATCTGAGGTAATTATACACCAACTGATCCGACTTGATTTATGAGATTCAATTCAAACCAAACTATCATGTACGAAGTTTTACTATTGCATAAAATTATTCTATATTTCTAATACATTGATGGTGGTTACACAATTAAGGATGGATTACTTTAACAAGTTTACATAGATTGACATAATAATCCATCAAATACTCCAACTTAAATTATGAAATCCTCTTGAAACCAAATCAACCATGTATGTAGGTTAAATAATGCATCACTTCGTTGTTTATTTGCTATGCATCCATGATTGTTAGATACTTATAGGTTGATTAGTGTACATCTAATTGAGTTACATAGCCAGACATAATAGTATACCAAACCTTCCAAATTAATTTATAGATCCTCTTCGAACCAAATCTATCATGTGTATAGCTCAGATAATGCATCACATCATTCTTTATTCAGAAGAAAAAATTGTATGTAGCGGCCGGCTTGTAGAGTTACGTAGTCTCAGATAACAATCCACCAAATCCTCCAACTTAATCTATGATATTTTATTGAAACCAAAGCTATCATGTACATCGATGTACTAGTAGTGCATACAATCATTCTTTATTACTAATGCATCCATGGTGGTTAGAGATGTACTGATTACTTATCCTGATGTTGAGTTACATAGTCTGGAATAATATTCCACCAAATAATATAAATTAAATTATGAGACCCACTTGAAACCAAAGCTACCATGTATTAGTTCAAATAGTGCATCACTTCATTATTTATTTGCAATTTATCCATGGTAATTACATAAATATTAATCGAATAGCACCGCGCGTGTTGGGTTGCATAGTGGGACATAATAGTGCACCAAATCCTCCGACTTTAATTATGAGAAGTGCTTTAAACAAAAAAAATATCATGAACATAGCCGTAATAATCCACCACATCATTCTTTATTTGCAATGATTACATGGTGGTTAGAGAATTATGCATCGATTAGTGGACCGCATGTTGAGTTATATAGTCTAAGATAATAGTCCACCAAATATTCCAACTCAAATTTTGAAATCCACATGAAACCAAAGCTAGCACGTAGGTAGGTCAAAAAATGTACCACTTTATTCTTTATTTTCATCCAAACGATGAGTGCTAGTGAAATATAGATCGATTAGTAGCCTGGGTGTTGATTTACATAATCTGAGATAATAGTACGCTAATTCCTCCAAGTATTTTTCCATTTGTAATACATCCATGGTGGTTAGAGAAATAAAAATAAATTACTTGAGCATATGTTGTGTTACACCGCCTGAGATAACAGTCACCAAATATTCAAGTCAGTTGAACGAAATGTAACATGTATGTAGCTTAAATAATGCTTCACTTAATTATTTATTTGCAATTCATCCATGATGGTTAGATGAATAAAAATATATTAGCGGCCGCGTGTTGAGTTACATAGCTGAGATAATATTCTATCAAAATCACCAAATTGATTTATGAGTTATGCTTGAAACCAAAACTATAATGTACATAGCTATAATAATGCACAACATTGGTCTTTATTTGCATTGCATCCATGGTGGTTAGAGAATCATGGAGCGATTACTGGCCCGCTTACTCAGTTACATTGGTGGAGATAATAGTCCACCAAATATTCGACTTAATTTTTTAGATCCTTTTGAAACCAAAGATAATATGTACGTACCCCAAATAATGCATCACTTAATTCTTATTTTGCTACACATTCATGGTTGTTACAGACATATAAATCGATTAGCGTCCGGCGTGTAGGGTTACATAGTGTGGGATAATGGTACACCAAATCTTCCCACTTGAGTTATGAGATATGTTTTAATCCAAAGATAATGTGTTTATGTAATAATGCACTACATCATTCATTTATTTTCTATGCATCCATGGTTGTTTGGAAATTATGGATTGACTACTGGCCCAGGTGTTGTGTTATATAGTTTGACATCATAGTCCACCAAATCTTCCGACTTAGATTATGAGATCCACTTGAAACCAAATCTACCATGTATACCTCTAAAATAATATAGTGCTTAATTCCTTATTTTCAATACATGCATGATGATTTGAAAAATACAGATCGATTAGCGGTGCGTTTATTGACTTACATAGTGTGAGATAATAGTCCACCAAATCGTCTAACTTGACATATGAGATCCACTTGGAACAAAAGATTACATTTATGTAAATGTACTAATGCCTAAAATCATTATTCATTAGTAATGCCTCCATGGTGGTTATAAAATTAAGTATATATTACTTTAACACATGTTGAGTTGCATAGTTTAAGATAATTGTCCCAAAAATTATCCAACTTACATTATGGAGTTCCCTTGACACCATATCTACCATTGATGTAGCTCAAATAATGCGTCAATTCATTCTTTATTTCCAATTGATCCATGATGATTTCAGAAATATACATATATCTATTAGCAGACCAGGTGTACAGTAGCATATTCTAAGATAATAGCCCATCAAATACGCGTATTTCATTTATGAGATCTGCTCAAAATCAAAACTAGCATGTACGTAGCACCAATAATGCTTAATTTGCAATAAATCAATGATTTTTATAGAATTATGGATCGATTACGGGCTAACGTGTTAAGTTACATAGTCTAAAAAATATTCCTAAAAATCCTACAAACAAAATTATGAGACCCGCTTGAAAAACGAAAAAACTACCATGTATCCAGCTAAAATCAATCACTTCAATCTATTTTTGCAAAGCTTACATGATGTTTCTATAAATATAAATCGACTAGCGACCCGCCTGTTGATTTGCCATGTGAGATAAAAGTCCACCAAATCCTCTGCCTTGATTTATGAGATCTTCATTAAAGCAAAGCTACCTTGTATATAGATGTCATAATGCACCACATCATACTTTTTTTTTGAAATGTCTTAGTGGTTGTTAGAAAATCATGAAATGATTACTGGCTCGCATGTTGAGTTACATGGTCTGAGATAATAGTCCATAAAATCTTTCGCCTTAATCTTTTATATCCACTTGAAACCAAAACTACCATGTACGTAGCTTAAGTAAATTATCACATGATTATTTATTTGTAATGCATCCATGATGATTAGTTAAATTTATGTTGATTTGTGGCCGGTTGTTGAGTTACATAATCTGAGGTAATTATACACCAACTGATTCGACTTGATTTATGAGATTCAATTCAAACCAAACTATCATGTACGAAGTTTTACTAATGCATAAAATTATTATATATTTCTAATACATTGATGGTGGTTACACAATTAAGGATATATTACTTTAACAAGTTTACATAGATTGACATAATAATCCATCAAATACTCCAACTTAAATTATGAAATCCTCTTGAAACCAAATCAACCATGTATGTAGGTTAAATAATGCATCACTTCATTGTTTATTTGCTATGCATCCATGATTGTTAGATACTTATAGGTTGATTAGTGTACATCTAATTGAGTTACATAGCCAAACATAATAGTATACCAAACCTTCCAACTTAATTTATAGATCCTCTTCGAACCAAATATATCATGTGTATAGCTTAGATAATGCATCACATCATTCCTTATTCAGAAGAAAAAATTGTATGTAGAGGCCGGCTTGTAGAGTTACGTAGTCTGAGATAACAATCCACCAAATACTCGAACTTAATTTATGAGATTTTGTTGAAACCAAAGCTATCATGTACATCGATGTACTAGTGCATACAATGATTCTTTATTACTAATGCATCCATGGTGGTTAGAGATGTACTGATTACTTACCCGGGTGTTGAGTTACATAGTCTGGAATAATATTCCACCAAATAATATAAATTAAATTATGAGACCCACTTGAAACCAAAGCTACCATGTATTAGTTCAAATAGTGCATCACTTCTATTATTTATTTGCAATTCATCCATGATAATTACATAAATATTAATCGAATAGCACTGCGCGTGTTGGGTTACATAGTGGGTCATAATAGTGCACAAAATCCTCCGACTTTAATTATGAGAAGTGCTTTAAAAAATATATCATGAACATTGCCGTAATAATCCACCACATCATTATTTATTTGCAATGATTACATGGTGGTTAAAGAATTATGGATCGATTAGTGGACCGCATGTTGAGTTATATAGTCTAAGGTAATAGTCCACCAAATATTCCAACTCAAATTTTGAGATCCACATGAAACCAAAGCTACCACGTAGGTAGGTCAAAAAATGTACCACTTTATTCTTTATTTTCATCGAAACGATGATTGCTAGTGAAATATAGATCGATTAGCAGCCCGGGTGTTGATTTACATAATCTGAGATAACAGTACGCTAATTCCTCCAAGTTGATTTTATGAGATCCGCTTGAAACGAGACTATCATGTACATAGATGATGTACTGATGTATAAAATATTTTTTTATTTGTAATACATCCATGTTGGTTAGAGAAATAAAAATTAATTACTTGAGCATATGTTGTGTTACACCGCCTGAGATAACAGTCACCAAATATTCAAGTCAGTTGAACGAAATGTAACATGTATGTAGCTTAAATAATGCTTCAGTTAATTATTTATTTGCAATTCATCCATGATGGTTACATGAATAAAAATATATTAGCGGCTGCGTGTTGAGTTACATAGCTGAGATAATATTCCATCAAATCTACCAAATTGATTTATAAGTTATGCTTGAAACCAAAACTATCATGTACATAGCTATAAAAATGCCAGCATTGGTCTTTATTTGCATTGGATCCATGGTGGTTAGAGAATCATGAAGCGATTACTGGCCCGCTTGCTTAGTGAGTTACATAGGTGGAGATAATAGTCCACCAAATATTCGACTTAATTTTTTTAGATCCTTTTGAAACCAAAGATAATATGTATGTACCTCAAATAATGCATCACTTCGTTCTTAATTAGCAACACATTCATGGTGGTTACAGACATATAAATCGATTAGCGTCCGGCATGTAGGGTTAGATAGTGTGGGATAATGGTACAACAAATCTTCCCACTTGAGTTATGAGATCTGTTTAAACCAAAGATAATGTGTTTATGTAGTATAATGCGCTACATCATTCATTTATTTGCTATGCAGCCATGGTTGTTTGAGAATTATTGATCGACTACTGGACTAGGTGTTGTGTTATATAGTTTGAGATCATAGTCCACCAAATCTTCCGACTTAGATTATGAGATCCACTTGAAACCAAATCTACCATGTATACATATAAAATAATATAGTGTTTCATTCCTTATTTTCGATACATGCATGATGATTTGAAAAATACAGATCGATTAGCGGTGCATTTATTGACTTACATAGTGTGAGATAATAGTCCACCAAATCGTCTAACTTGATATATGAGATTCACTTGAAACAAAAGATAACATTTATGTAAATGTACTAATGCATAAAATCATTATTCATTAGTAATGCCTCCATGGTGGTTATAAAATTAAATATCTATTACTTAATGTTCTCGAAATCGGTAATAGTTAATTGCTCGGTTAGCTTGTGTTTGTAGATTAATCTGAAATCAGCCTATTAACTGATTGAATCGGTCGACTATTAATCGGCAAGTACTAGCACAAAATAAATATTTTACAAATGATAAAAGTATTACGTTGAATACTTTAACTGAACATGAAAATCTAAAAAATGGAAGCAACACGTGTTTCATGTAACCAATATTGCAAAAATAAAATTGGCAGTAGCCGCATCATGTTTCATGTATTGCAAAAATAAAATTGGCACTAGCAGGCTAGCAGCTGTGTAGTCCGTACTAATTATCTAGTTCAAGACCAGAGAACGATAGTAATTGCAATAATAAAATTGGCAGTAGCCACGTCACGCTTCATTTATTGCAAAAATAAAATTGACAGTAGCAAGCTAGCAGCTGTGTATTAGCAGTAGCCGCATGATGTTTCATGTATTGCAAAATTAAAATTGCCGGTAGCAGGCTAGCAGTTGTGTATTCCGTACTAGTTATCTAGTTCAAGACCAGAGAAGGACAAGCTTATGGAGCGACATCATACAAAGATAATGGACTCGTGGAGGTGGGACAATTCCTAGAGAATCCGAACCGGAAGAGCAGGTCTTGGCAGTTGAGATAAGTTTGACCAACGAGCAAAGAAGGGCGATGAAGACTGGCGGCCGGAATTTGGCCTCGTGCCCCTCGATGCGCAGGGATCAGCGCGAGCCCAGGTCGCCCGTACGGCTGCTCCTGGATGGCGGCGAGAAGAGCAAAGTGCCAGCAAGCGAATTCCTGCTTCTAGATCTTCCCGCCGGAGACGAGCATGGGGGCAGCGGCGGTTCAATTTTCTGCGACGCTGAAACGTGCGGGGCGTCCTAACCTAGTCAAGGGTGGAGAAGGAATTCGGGAGGTGAGGGGTCCAGGGGTGGGCGAAAAATCCTCCAAACAAAATTATGAGACCCGCTCGAAAAACTAAAACTACCATGTATCCAGCTAAAATGAATCACTTCAATCTGTTTTTGCAATTCTTCCATGATGTTTATATAAATATTAATCGACTAGCGACCCACCTGTTGATTTACTTAGTGTGAGATAAAAGTCCACCAAATCCTCTGCCTTGATTTATGAGATCTGCATTAAAGCAAAGCTCCCATATATGTAGATGTCATAATGCACCACGTCATACTTTTTTTTGAATTGTCTTAGTGGTGGTTAGAAAATGATGAAATGATTACTGCCCCCCATGTTGGTCTGAGATAATAGTCCATCAAATATGTTGCCTTAATCTTTTATATCCACTTGAAACCAAAACTACCATATGTAGCTTAAAGAAAGTATCACTTGATTATTTATTTCGAATGCATCCATGATGATTAGTTAAATTTCTGTCGATTAGTGGCCGGTTGTTGAGTTACATAATCTGAGGTAATTATATACCAAATGATCCGACTTGATTTATGAGATCCGCTTCAAACCAAACTATCATGTACAAAGTTGTACTATTGCATAAAATTATTCTATATTTCTAATACATTGATGATAGTTACACAATTAAGGATGGAATGCTTGAACAAGTGTAGATAGCTTGACATAATAATCCATCAAATACCCCAACTTAAATTATGAAATGCTCTTGAAACCAAATCAACCATATGTGTAGGTTAAATAATGCATCACTTGATTGTTTATTTGCAATGCGTCCATGATTGTTAGATACTTATAGGTTGAGTAGTGTCCCTCATGTTGAGTTACATAGCCAAACATAATAGTATATCAAACCTTCCAACTTAATTTATAGATCCTCTTCAAACAAAAGCTATCATGTGTACAGCTCAGATAAATACATCACATCATTGTTTATTCAGAATACAAAAATGTATGTTGGATAAATATATATCACTTAGCGGCCTGCTTGTTGAGTTACATAGTCTGAGCTAACAATCCACCAGATCCTCCAACTTAATTTATGAGATGTGCTTGAAACCAAAGCTATCATGTACGTCAATGTACTAGTGCATACAATCGTTCTTTATTACTAATGCATCCATGGTGGTTAGAGATGTACCTATTACTTATCCGGGTGTTGAGTTACATAGTCTGGAATAATATTTCAGCAACTACTCTAAATTAAATTATGAGACCCACTTTAAAGCCAAAGCTACCATGTATTAGTTCAAATAGTGCATCACTTCATTATTTATTTGCAATTCATCCATGATAATTACATAAATATTAATTGAATAGCACCGCGCGTGTTGGGTTACATAGTGGGACATAATAGTGCACCAAATCCTCCGTCTTTAATTATGAGAAGTGCTTTAAACAAACAATATCATGAACATAGCTGTAATAATCCACCACATCATTCTTTATTTGCAATGATTACATGGTGGTTAGAGAATTATGCATCGATTAGTGGCTTGCATGTTGAGTTATAGAGTCTGCGATAATAGTCCACCAAATCTTTCGACTCAAATTTTGAGTTCCAAATGAAACCAAACCTACCACGTATGTAGGTCAGATAATGTATCACCATATTATTTACTTTCATTGAAACATTGATTGCTAGTGAAATGTAGATCGATTAGTGGCCTGCGTGTTGATTTACATAATCTGAGATAATAGTACGCTAATTCCTCCAAGTTGATTTATAAGATCCGCTTGAAACCAGACTATCATCTACATAGATGTACTGATGTATAAATTTTTTTTTTCTAATACATTCATGGTCGTTAGAGAAATAAAAATAAATTACTTGAACATATTTTGTGTTACATAGCCTGAGATAACAGTCACCAAATACTCAAGCCAGTTGAACGAAATGTAACATGTATGTATCTTTAATAATGCCTCACTTTATTATTTATTTGCAATTTATCCATGATGGTTACATGAATATAAATATATTAGCGCCCGCGTGTTGAGTTAAATAGCTGAGATAATATTCTACTAAATCCCCCAAATTGATTTAGTTATGCTTGAAACCAAAACTATCATGTACATACCTATAATAATGCACCACATTGGTCTTTATTTGCATTGCATCCATGGTGGTTAGAGAATTACGGAGCGATTATTGGCCCCGCTTACTGAGTTACATAGGTGGAGATAATAGTCCACCAAATATTCGACTTAATTTTTGTAGATCCTTTTGAACCAAAGATAACATGTATGTAGCTCAAATAATCCACCACTTAATTCTTTATTTTCAATGCATCCATGGTGGTTATAGAGATATAAATCGATTAGCGGCTGGCATGTTGAGTTACATGGTGTGCGATAATGGTCCCAAAATTCTCCCACTTGATTTATGACATCTATTTTAAACAAAAGATATTATGTCGTTGTAATACTGCACTACTGGCCGGCTTAGATTATGAGATCCACTTGAAACCAAATCTACCATGCATTTTGCTAAAATACTGTAGTGTTTCATTTTTTATTTGCAATGCATCCATGATGATTTGAAAAATATAGTTCTATTACAGGTCCATTTATTGACTTACATAGTCTGACATAATGGTCCACCAAATTGTGAAACTTGATATATGATTTCCACTTGAAATAAAAGTTACATGTATATAGAGGTACGAATGCATAAAATCATTATTTATTAGTAATGCATCCATGGTAGTTAAAAAATTAAGTATTGATTACTGTAACACATGTTGAGGTCCATAGTCTATTATAATAGTCAAAAAAAATAATGCAACTTAAATTATGAAATCCTCTTGAAACCAGATCTATCATGGATGTGACTCACATAGTGCATGTATTAATTTTTTTATTTCCAATTCATCCATGATGAGTTTAGAAATATATATCTATGAGCAGCCCATGTATTGAGTTGCATAGTCTAAGATAACATGTCGGCATATAATTTTTGACATCCGCTCGAAATCAAAACTACCATGTACGTAGCTGCAATAATGAACCAATACCACTTTATTTGCAATACATCCATGATTTTTATAGAATTATGGATTGATTACGGGCCAGCGCGTTGAGTTACATAGTGTGAAAAATATTCCCAAAACTCCCCAAACTAAATTATGACCACCGCTCGAAACCAAAACTACCATGTATGTAGTTAAAATGGATCAATTTATCTTTATTTGAAATGGTGCCATGATTTTTATATAATTATAAATCGATTAACGACCAGCTTGTAGATTTACATAGTCGGAGATAACAGTTCACCAAATCCTCTGACTTGATTTATGAGATCTGCTTTAAATCAAAGCTATTTTGTACGTAGATGTAATAATGCACCACATCATTTTTTTATTTTAAATGCATTAATGATTGTTAGAGAATCATGAAATGTTGCTGACCCACATGTTAAGTTACATAATAAGAGATAATAGTCCACCAAACCTTCCGCTTTAAATTTTTATATTTAGTTGAAACCAAAACTACCATTTATGTAGTTTAAATAAAGTATCACTTTATTATTTATTTCCAATGCAACAATGATGATTAGTGAAATTTATATCAATTAGTGGTTTGCGTGTTGAGTTATGTAATATGACATAATATTACACCAAATGGTCCGACTTGATTTATGAGATCCATCTCAAACCAAACTATCACGTACGAAGATGTACTAATGCATAAAATTATTCTGTATTTCTAATACATTCATGGTACTTAGACAATTATGGATCGATTACTTGAATGCTTGTTAAGTTACATAGTTTAAGATAATATTCCATCAAATAAGCCAACTTAAAATATGAAATGCGATTGAAACCAAATCAACCATGTGTGTAGGTTAAATATTGCATCACTTCAATCTTTATTTACAATGCTTCCATGATGGTTAGATACATATAGGTTGATTTGCGTCCCGCATGTTGAGTTACATACGAATACATAATAGTCTACCAAACCTTCTAAATTTATTTATAGATCCGCTTCAAAACAAATCTACCATGTATATAGCCCAGATTATAAATCACTTTATTCTTTATTCGCAATACATCAATGCTACTTAGAAAATAAATATAAATTAGCGACCCTTTTGTTGAGTTACATAGTATGAGATAATAGTCCAGCAAATGCTCCAACCTAATTTATGAGATCCGCTTGAAATTAAATCTATCATGTATGTCGATGTACTAATGCATACAATCATTCTTTATTACTAACGCATACATAGTTTGGAATAATGTTCCACCAAATACTTTAAATTAAACTGTGAGCCCTACGTGAAACAAAAGATAGCATGTATGTAGCTCAAATGGTGCATCACTTCATTCTTTATTTCCAACTCAACCATGATAATTACATAAATATTAATCGAATAGCACCTCGCGGGTTGGGTTACATAGTGGGACATAGTAGTCCACCAAATCCTCGACTTTATTTACGAGATGTGTTCTTTAAACCAAAAGGTAGCATGTACATAGGTGTAATAATGCACCACATCATTCTATATTTGCAATTATTACATAGTGGTTAGAGAATTGTGCATCGATTACTGGCTCATATGTTGAGTTACATAGTTTGAGATATATTCCACCAAACTTTCTGACTTAAATTTTGTGATCCACATGAAACCAAAGCTACCACTTAGGTAGCTCAAATAATGTATCACTTTATTCTTTATTTTCATCTAAACCATGATGTTTAGTGAAATATAGATCAATTAGCGGCCCACGCGTTAATTTACATAATCTGATATAATACTATGCCAATTCCTTCGAGTTGAATTATGAGATCCACTTCAAACCAGACTATCATATACATATATTTAGTGATGCATAAAATAATTTTTATTTGTAATACATCCATGGTGGTTAGTAAAATAAAAACTAATTACTTGAACACGTGGCGTGTTACATAGTCTGAGATAACGGTCACCAAATACTCAAACCACTTGAAACGAAATGTACCATGTTTGTAGTTTAAATAGTGCATCATTTCATTTTTTTTATTTGCATTTCATCCTTGATGGTTACAGGAATATAGATAGATTAGTGGCACACGTGGTTAATTACATAGCTGAGATAATGTTCCATAAAATCAACCCAATTGATTGATGAGTTCCACTTGAAACCAAAACTATAATCTACATAGCTATAATAATGCACCATATTGGTCTTTATTCGCATTACATCCATGTTGGTTAGATAATTATTGAGCGATTACTGATGGTGCAGGTCTTGCACTCGTTGAGAAACCCCAAGAGGAATGTATGATGAGCACAACAGCAATTTTCCCTCAGAATGAAACAAGGTTTAATCAACCAGTTGGAGGAAGGAGTAATTTCAGAAGGTTGAAGCAGCTGAGATGGCAGGGCGCACTATCCGTTCAAAAGCAACGTGGAACCTACACAACACAATCAAATCACTTTGCCCCAAAGAAGCAGTGAGGTTGTAAATCTCACCGGTTTTGTTGAACACAAAGAGGTTAAACGTATGGCGTGGAAAACAATATGAAAGCAGTAGCAGCAGTATGAAAGCAGTAGGTGTTTTATCAGTATGAGGAAGAAGGACCGGGGTCCATAGTTCACTAGTGGTGTCTCTCCGTGAAAGATAAATAACATGTGTGGTGAAGAAATTAAAGCTGGACAATTGACAAAAATGAAGGGTGCACCGTAGTGCATATGCAAGACATAAAATTACTATGTAATTCATGCGGGCATTACAACAAAATACATAGACCGTCATCCAATTGCATATATGTCTAATAATCCACCCTCCGAATATCATCCGAACAAACATTGGGTATTAAGTTGCAAGCAACAGATTATCGCCGCAAGCAAAGTGTGTAATAAAAACACTATAAACTAGGTAAATACCGTTGTTTTCTCCCTAATGGCAACATCACATCCTCCATCCGTCACGCTTCTGTCACTCGAGCACAAATGAAAAGGAGGCATGAACCCACTATCGAGCATACATACTCCCTCTTGGAGTTACTAGAATCTACTTGGCCAGAGCATCTACTAATAACGGAGAGCATGCATGATCATAAATAACATATGCATGATGATAACACGATAGATTGATAATGAGAAGACATACCATTCAACATTCATCAGATCCCAGCAAACACAACATGTAGCATTTGATAAAGATGATCTTGATCATGTTAGACATCTCACAAGATCTAACCATGAGGTACAAAGTGGAGAGAACAAGCATCTAGATACTGCTATGGACCCATAGTCCAGGGATGAACTACTCACGCATCACGTCGGAGGAGGGCATGGTGGTGTAGACCCCCCCGGTGATGAATTCCCCTCCCGACAGGGTGCCGGGGAGAGCTCCAGAACCCTCCTGATCTCGGCATGACGATGACGGTGGCCTCCGGTGTTTGTTGGGACAAAGTGAAATATATGTAGGGTTTATGTCTCGGGGCGATTCAATAGGCGAAAGGGCAAAGGCGGTGGAGGCCTGGGCCCCACACCACCCCCTGGCACGGCCAAGGGGGGCGCTGCCCTATGGTCTGGCCCTCTTGAGGCCCCCCTCCGGGTCTCTTCGGGACTCAGTGGAACCTTCGGGAATTGTAAGACTTCCGGGCTTCGAAATTTCCAATTACGAGAATATTTCTAGAACAAATTTTCTAAAACTAAAAATAGCAGAAAACAGGGAACTAGCTATGTGGCATCTTGTCAATAGGTTACTCAAAAAAATCGATAAAAATGACATAAAGTGTATAGCAAACATGTGGGAAAAAATAAGAAAAAAACATGGAACATCATAAATTAAGGATACGATTATGACGTATGAACATCCCCAAGCTTTGTTCCTACTCGTCCTCTAGTAGGTAAACGATAAAAACACATAATTTCTGAGGTGTCAAGCTACCAACATAAACTTGATCATCAATACTATAAAAGCTTAAGTAAGCTGAGATCATAGAACTTAAACACAAGAATGATAAATAGAACTTTAATAATAAAGCATAGCAATCACCTTGCATCATGAGAAGTAACTCAAATAAAAGATCATGAATAACAATGCAACGAAAGATATACGTTTGTTTCAAGCATACAGAAAACATGTCAAAGTGATATTTCGCTAGCCCTTAAGAGTGGGGCAAAACATAAATGACAGGATACCTTCAAAGTTCATGAGGAAGACTAGAACAAATAATTAGAGAACAAGCAATAACACATCATGAATCAATTAATAATGTTTCTGGGAGAAATGCACATAAAACTCAGAATGGCAACTATGCTCTCTCAACTATGCATAAAGTTAGAAGATGGAGACTCAACATAAAAGTAAAAGAAAGACCCTTCGCAGAGGGAAGCTTGGATCACTCATGTGCTAGAGCATTTATTTTATTAAACAGAGGTATAAAACTTGACACTCCTTCCAACCATCTTTCACAAATCATGGCTAACCGAATCCTAGGGTGCCTGCCAACAATCACATACCGTGGAGGAGTGTCTATTTGTAAGAGAGGTGTATGCTTATGTCAACGAATGGTAAACAAAAAATACAGTACGTCACAAGCCAACTAGACTCACAAGAGCGGCTCCCATAGAAGGACGCATCTGGTTAGAAGGTCATCCCTCTTTCTTTTTTGTTTACAGAATTATGCTTTGACTGATAAATCAGGGGCAAAAATAATGAAGATAATTTGTGTTATTAATTTGGGGCTGGGCAGCCTGCTGCCATCTCTTTTATCATTGGATAAGCGGATGAAGCCACTAGTCCAGGGTGTGAAAGTCCAATCAAAAAGTGAGATGAAGATTCTCTATTTATGTCCTCATGACCTAAAACAGGAGCAGAAAATAGGAGTAATTTTGAAAGTTTTAAAGGTAACACATGAGCAATTTACTTTGAAGTGACGGTTAATTACCATATGTAGGTAGGTATAGTGGACACAATGGGAAAACTTTGGTTTTTGGGAGTTGGATGCACGAGTAGAGCTCATACTCCGTACAAGTGGAGGCTAGCAAAAGACTGGGAGCGACAAATCAAGAGAGCATAATAGCCATAATCATGCATAGCGACATAAACATCATTAATCAAAGCATAAGTGGTCCCACAAGGTCAAAAACTAAATGATCATGGAGGCTATTCGTGACTGGTTCATAGTGATAAACATGGTCTGAGCATGCTCCAAGTCAACCAAATAAAACATTTAAAGGAGAACACCACAAATTTATGCTTCAATATGACAAGAACAACTCATGTTTCTTTCAATGGCACATTAAACACTCTCATCTATTTGCGGCTAATCGTTCTACTGAATAACCACAAGGCTTTAAAACTAAAATAACATCTAGCATCGTGAAAAAGTCTATCCACAGTCTAGACAAGCTTCTACTTGCAACGTTAAAAATTCTACGTCAAGGAGCAGTTTCTTTTCCCAACAAGCACCATACAAAACATGCTTTAACAAAAACTCTCTAAATACTACAGAAAGCAAACATGAGAGGACTCACAAAACACTACTAAAACTAACATCTTTGAATAAGAGATGCAATGAAAACAAGAGCGAAACAGGAACTTTTGCAGAAACTAGAAGAAAAACCAAGAATACTTGCATGGCAGGTATTCAAACGAAAAAGCAGAGCGTGTCTCTCTCCCAAACAAAGAATTCTAGGATCCAACTATATTATTGCAGCAAGGAAAACAAAAGAGAACAAAAGAAAAAAAAACAAACGCTCCAAGTAAACTTTATATGATGTGACCGAATAAAAATATAGTTTTACGAGAAGTGACCTGATAGATAGTTGATGAAGAAGTGGATGCCTTGAACATCGCCAAGCTTAGATGCTTAAGTCTTCTAAAAATATGCTTGTATGAACCATGGGGGCATCCCCAAGCTTTGACCTTGCACTCTTCTTGATCACATATATCACCTCTTCTCTTAACCCTTGAAAGTTTCCTTCACACCACACTCAAACAGTAATTCGCATTAGAGGGTTAGTGCAACAATTAAAAATACATTGGTTCTGTATGGTACAAGTGCTATTGATTCATTTAAACATTAGGTTCAGACACTGATGTTTCGTGAAACAAACAAATCCACTTGACATCGCAAAATAGCAAATCCAAGAAAAATATCAGAATCTGTCAAAACCAGAACAGTCTGTAAAGATGAATTTTTTAGAGGCAGTTACACTGATCAGATCGAAAAAACTTAAAGAACTAAAAAGTTGCGGAATTAGCTGAGGAATAAGCACAAAACATTTCAGATCATTCTGATCTTCCTAGATTTTATACGATTTTTTATGGTGGACAGCAGAAATCTGTTTCCTGCGCAGAAAACCGAAAACCAACTCCAACTCTCGTCAGAAACCTTACTTGGCACTACTAAAACATGAAAAGAAAGATACAAAGGAGTTTCTACAGAAGTATACAACCCCTTGATTCAAAAAATAATAGAGAAAACAAAGTAAAAATAAAACCATGGGTTATCTCCCAAGAAGTGTTTTTGTTTAGCGCCTTTTAGCTAGGCGTAGAAAAGGAAGAAGATGCTCACATAAGAAAAATGAAATAAGCAAAAGAGAGAATCAAGAAGCAAGTATAATTTTTTTAAAGTCTAATCCACTTCCTATTCATCGGAATCTTGTAAAGAAATAAATTAAAGAAGCTCAAACTAGAAATCATGGGAAGGTAGAACAAGAGCAACTTCAAAACTTTCAAAAAAAAGAGAGGTGTTTTAGTAACAAGAAAATTCCCACAACCATATTTTCCTCTCTCATAATAATTTTCAGTAGGATAATGAACAAACTCAACAACATAATTATCACATAAAGCATGTTTGTCATGGTCTAAAAGCACACAATTCATATCAAGCTCAAAAATAGTGGGATCAAAATTTCAAATCTGCTCCTCTTTCTTCCCATTTTTAGTAATAGGAAAACAAGATGATTGGTCAGTCATAAAAGGTATATGAAACATTATAGCAATCCTTATTTCAGTAGCATCATAATTTATAACATCAAGTAACATAGGACCATCATCAAGAGCATTATTATAAGATTTACCCAAGTTGCATGGATTATCATAAATAACAGTAGCAATATCATTCTCACAAGTTTCATTTATAGTAGTATCAAGGTCAAAAGTATAGCAAGTATCAATTTAATCAAATAATGTATGAGTTAAAGAGTTACTATCATTGGAATGTAGACATGGGTAGCTCCATTGTTCCTCCTCTTGATCATCACTCTCCTCCTCTTTTTCATCCAATGAGCTTCCAGATTCAGCAATTTATTCATTCATAGGTCCCGGCAAGGCATTAGTCTCTTCCTTATGTTGAGAGCATTTATTAAAATATTCCTTTATGTAGTAATTACAATCCTTGTAATTATCAAAGCAATATTCAAGTATAGCATAAATCTCGTATTTATAAGGTGCATCATCAATACTTTCAAGTCAATAGGCAATTTCAAATGCACCCTTCCAAGCAATAAATTCTTCAATTTGTTCCACGTCATATAATTCATATTTTTCCCTTAAAATAAGAAGATATTGTAACATCATAATTATACTCACATTGAAAAGGGAGGTGTTTAGACCTCCTACAGCAGCAGGATTTATCAAAGCAACAAGTATAAGTAGAGCATAAGTTTTTAGAATAGTCATGCAATTTATTAATTTGCTCCCATAAGTGTATACTTTTTTGTGACAAGCGTTGTTTTTTGTAATATTTTTGTTGTTCATCTGTGAACCCACCTTGCCTATAAGATATAGTTTCAAAGGCATCAAACATTGATAGCAAGCATCATAAAGAAAAAATAACAACTAGAATAAGAACAATTTTTTTGTGTGTTTTTGATAAAGAGAAGCAAACATGAAAAAATAAAATAAACTAAGAAAAACTAAAACAAAGTAAAGAGATTGGAAGTGAGAGACTGCCCTTGCAGAAATTCTCTTTGTCCCCGGCAACGGCGCCAGAAAATAGCTTTGATGGTGCAGGTCTTGCACTCGTTGGGAAACCCCAAGAGGAAGGTATGATGAGCACAACAGCAGTTTTTCCTCAGAAAGAAACCAAGGTTTAATCGACCAGTAGGAGTAAGGAATAACTTCAGAAGGTTAAAGTAGCTGAGATGGCAGGGCACACTACCGGTTCAGAAGCAACGTGGAACCTACACAACACAGTCAAATAACTTTGCCCCAACGAAGCAGTGAGGTTGTCAATCTCACTGGTTTCGTTGAACACAAAGAGGTTAAACGTATGGTGTGGAAAACAGTATGAAAGCAGTAGCAGCAGTATGAAATTAGTATGAAAGTAGTAGGTGTTTTTCATTATGAGCAAGAAGGACCAGGGTCCATAGTTCACTAGTTGTGTAACATGTGTGGTGAACAAATTACAGTTGGGTAATTGACAGAAATAAAGGCTGCACCGTAGTGCATATGCAAGACATAAATATTACTATGTGATTCATGCGGATGATACGTCTCCAACGTATCTATAATTTCTGATGCTCCATGATCATATTTTGCCAATTGCAACTTGTTTTCTCCCTTATTTATAGCATATTTTTATACGTTTTCCGGGACTAACATATTAACAAGATGCCAAGTGCCAGTTCCCTGTTTTCTGTTGTTTTTGGTTTGAGAAAAGTTGTTCTACAAACATTCTCGGAATTGGACCCCACAAAGCCCGAAGTTCCTATTTTCCCCGGAAGAATCCAGAACACCGAAGAGGAGTCGAAGACGGGCAACAGGGGGACCACACCATAGGGTGGCCCCCTGGCCATGCCACCTATGGGTGTGGGGCCCCTCGAGCTCCACCGTTTTTGCCCTTTCACCTATTTAAGCCCCCCGGATGGAAAACCCTAATCACCTGATCGAAAATACCCAAAAAGTTCTGCAGCCGCCGTCACCGTCAACTCTAGGTCAGGGGGGTTCTGAAGTTGTTTCGGGCACCCTGCCGGAGAGGAGATCATCACCGGAGGCTTCGACATCACCATGCCAGCCTCCGGAGTGATGCGTGAGTAGTTCATCCTTGGACTACGGGTTTGTAGCTGTAGCTAGATGGTTGTCTTCTCCTCATATGCCTCCATGTTTAGATCTCGTGAGCTGCCTATCATGATTGAGATTGATCTTATGTAATTATATATGTTGTGTTTGCTGGGATCCGATGAATATTGAACTTATGCAAAGTTGATTATAGTCTTTATTTGCATATGCTATTTGTGATCTTGCATGATTTCTGTTGCTAATGGTTGCTCTGGCCAAGTAGTTGGTAGTGACTCCAAGATGGAGTATTTATGCTCGCTAGTGGGTTCATGCCTCCTTTTCGCCTTGCTCCAGTGACATAAATGTGAAGGGGGGATGTGTTGTTGCCATTAGGGAGAAAACAACGGTGAGAGTGCCTGCATGCATAATCATTGCTTACATTACACACTTTGTTTAATGCAATTATTTGTTGCTTGCAACTTAATACCTAACACTACTAGAGAAAAGCCTATAGGAGGAAATGAGGGCTCGAGGCGCATATTTTCAGAATGCGCCTCCTATATATTATGCGAGGCGCATTTCCAAGATGTGTCTTCTATAATGCATATATAGGAGGCGCATTCCAAAAATATGCGCCTCACATACTTTATGTAGGGACCACAGCCTCCTGGCCCCAGATTATGCGAGGCGCATTTGTCCATATGCGCCTCCTATAATGTAAGTATAGGAGGCGCACTTCTATAATATGCGCCTCCTATATTTTGTGTGGGCCCGGGTGGCTTCTGAGGCAGCGAAGGCGAGGCGCATCTCGCAGAATGCGCCTCCTATAGTTGGAGATATAGGAGGCGCATATTTGTGGAATGCGCCTCCTATATATGCATTATTGGAGACACATCTTAGAAATGCGCCTCGCATAAGATATAGGAGGCACATCTTGGAAATGCGCCTCGCATAACATATAGGAGGCACATCTTGAAAATGCGCCTCGCATAACATATAGGAGGCACATCTTGGAAATGCGCCTCGCATAACATATAGGAGGCACATATTGAGAATGCGCCTCGCATAATATATAGGAGGCGCATTCTGAAAATATGCGCCTCCTATAATATTCAGCACGATTTTTGCTACTTTTTAGCACATGGGAACCACTACCAATCCACTCACATGGGAGCCTCGATATCATGCATATAAAGAAGAACATTGGCGAGAGTCTGCTTTCCACCCTCCTTAACACCGACAAGACCAAAGATGGGCCGAAGGCAAGGAACGGCCTGAAGCATATGGGCATCCGGAGTGAGCTTCAACCACCATCTAACGATGACGAGGAGGAGGAGGATGATCAGGAGAAAGAGGAGACGGAAACGCAGAATAGCCATCGTCATCGCAAGGGAAAAAATGTCAAGAAGGGCGTGGGCAAGCTCAAGGCCGCGTGCTTCACCCTGAGTAAGCAGGAGACCATACAGTTTATGAAGTGCCTCCTCGGAGTCAAATTTCCGAACGGCTACGCGGGGAAGATAAGCAGGTGGCTAGACGAGGAGAAGCAGCGCTTCAGCGGGATGAAGTCTCACGACGTCGCCGTGCTGTTGACGCAGGTACTCCCGGTCGCGCTCCGAGGTATAATGGACCAGCACTTCGACCATTGTCAAGAACCGCGTGACATGTGTGGTCTACTATCATGTATCGAAAAAATCATAATTATCACTTTGTGTACTATTATGTTATAATATTGCATTACGAATATTATATATTTACGAGAAACATTCATAATTGACAATTTTATGTTTTGAAGCTATTTAGATATTTAAAATACTTTCACTTTATTTTTATAGTTCATATTATGTTTAAGTAACGTTTTTACATTAAAAATAGGCTTAAATAAAAAATGGCCACACCAGGATTCGAACCTGGGTGGCCAAAGGTGTAGATTCTAAACCAGCTCAGCTAGCAAGTCTTAGTGATATAGAACACACACGTGCTCTTTTAACTAGACACGGGAGTTATACGAGTCACACACCAAAATGCGCCTCGCGTAACTTATAGGAGGCGCAACTTTAGCAAATCCGCCTCGCGTATCCTACACGCCCACGCCCAATTTTCGGCCCTAGAGTTAAAAAATAAAAAATAAAAAAATCTACCGCTGCCGGTCACACACGACCCATCTCATTCTCATCCCCTTCCTCTCCCACCCACCAATCGCCGCCTACACCACCTCCCCTCCGTCGCAAGTCGCCGCCGCCACCGCCACCCACCTCCCCTCCGACGCAAATCGCCAGCGCCACCCGCCTCCCCTCCGGCGCCCTCCCCTTCCCTCTCCGTTCCCATACCTTCCAGCAGCGGATCGAATGGCCCCGCGCTCCATCCTCGCCGACGAGAGAGGAAGCACGGCCGGCTCCTCGCGTGCATCGATTGGACGCCGACCTCGTCGGTACGCGTCACCAGCTAGTCCACGAGGACCCAGCGGCAACCGAGCGAGGGGAGAGAAGACGTCCGGGCGCAGGAGGCGAGATTCCTTCACCGCCGCCGGGTCCGGCGACTTCCTCGTCCGCTGCGGCAGCGCCTCATCCGTGCTCACCGGGAAACAAGACAAGTCCGCCCTGCCGGTGAGAATCCTCTCCCCGCAACCCATAGAACGATTCCTCCTTCTATGACGATGTAAAAAAGATCACGATTTTTGCTGCTGTCCGATTGGATCCCGCCCTGCCGCACTTCGACATGGCGCAGCCCGCCTGGGAGAAGATCGGCGTCTACCGCGGCGGCATCATCCCCGTCATATACCAGAGGGTTCCCTGCGTCAAGAAGGGCGGGCTGCGCTTCACCATCAACGGCCACGACTACTTCCAGCTCGTGCTGCCCACCAACATGGCGGCCGCGGGGTCGATCAGGGCGATGGACGTCATGGGCTCCTCCAAGCCCGGGGACTGGATGGCCATGGCGCACAACTGGGGCGCCGCACTCGCTTGCATACCTCAACGGCCAGACGCTCGTCTTCCCCAACGTCGTGCGCTCCGGCTGGAGGTTCGGCCAGACGTTTGCGAGCAACCGGCAGTTCAAGTGAGCAACGTATGTATGTTCCTGCACGGGGGCAAGATTAGCTTATGCATCAGAAGTGTTTCTTAATTAAGCTGTTACTGCAGTTTGGGTGTTGTGGGAGGGTAATTTGTTAAGATGAACACTGGGATTGCATGTGTGATGCACATAAAAGGGACGAATTGCTCGAGTTCTCCATGTTCTGTGAGGATTTGAGTGACTCTAGTATTAATTAGACTGTGCTCTATAGATCATCGCAGTAGTAGAAAACAATTCTGATATAATCACCATTGCACGCATGGACTTTACATGATCACATAGGAAATTAAGCTGCAAAATCATTTCCTGTATAGTATTACCAATCATAATCTGTCCGATGCAGATTATGTGCAGATCAAAGGGGAATTGGATCCGCAGTGCAATGATTAACACAAGCTGTAGCTGCAAATGTACATTTTAAGCTCGAAGAAAAAATTGGCGGAGGGATTCCGTCTTGTATTTATGACACACGGTAGACAGTATAAGTGTGAGTCGAAGCTAGAACCTGGCTAGTTTTCGGCTTCAAGTCTCTCCGGACGTCTTTGATGCTGCAAAACAAACATCCAAGAAGAGTCTGCTCAAGTAGTATTGTTCTTGTGCATTTAGGAAAATTTCGTGTGCATGTTTAATTCCTTGTGCATGGAGTAGTGTTTATTTATATATCTGAACACTAGTGCTTACTCAGTGTTCTTGTGTACCAATGCATGGGTATTGCATTTATTCAAATATCTGGTGTGTTTCTTCATATTTCTTGTGTACCAATGTTCAGTATTCTGCTGCTTACTCTAGTATTTGAATACTTTTACATGCTTAATTTTCTCTCAAGTCATGGAGTTGTTGCTGCTAGAGTATGAATTGTTCTTCTAAAGAAGACCATGGACAACAAAGAAGATACAGGTTACCTGTTTTGTCAATTTTCTCAGATACAATACTCGATGAATTAAGAGTGGCAAACAAGATCCTGTAAATACCAAATGCATAGATAGCCATTGATAATTGTATTTAGCCCCTCTTATTGTATGCTTAGATGACTTGCCTGACACTGTAATTTTCAATAGGCAATATACATGTATGATCTTCACAACTCGTATATTTCAGTCATAAGTACAATTTATTTTTACTTAGTTTCAGCTCTTACTTTGTACAGTTCAGTCATGCATTCTTTACTTGTACTGCATGTTAATGTCATGCACCTAAACCATCAATGCTCACACCAGGTTTGTGAATTGTGGCAAGGTACCAGAGGCTGACCAGTCACTCCATTGACATTTCTGACTCTCATATGTCACCCCCGGGAAGAAATGGTCTTCCATTGATGAGGCTGTGCACACCTGCAATCTTGGACAGATGATCAGTGGCCTTGCTGCTCATGAATCCTGCAAGGACCTTGTTCTTGGCAGCCGTGGTACTGCCAGCCAGCTCATAGTGTACTGTACAACAAGTACTTTGTGTGCATTAACATTCTGAATTTCAGGTTAGAACACAATAACCAAACTAATCTTCATTTTTTGTACACTTTTCTTCCTTGTAATGCCCACATAAGTTCTTTTTACATTTTGATAACTTTTCAGGCTCTTTTGCCCCTACAATAGTTAGTAATTAAAGCTAAGTGATAAATGGAAACAAGAAAATAATTCCTTCAAAATCATGTTGCCATCCAATAATGACATTTTCGGTATTTATTTTGTTTCTGTACCCACAAGATTCTTTAACCTTATAAGATAAGATTCTATAACCTCATAAGATGATGTTGCAACAAGTGATACATCCAAGATGTGTTCCTCAAGCATCCCCGCCGCACATTATTACCAGGAAAAATGAGGAACCGAGGAGAGGAGGTGGACAGGCTTGAAACACTCTTCCACTGAATACCAAGAAGAAAGGCAACGCAAGGTCTGCTACGCTACCAATCCATGACACACATAAGTGAATAACTGATGGCGGCGCCACCATCATGTTCCACCCACTTCCCCTTCGCCTGCGGATTGGGCATAGGCCTTCCATACAACACCAACTGGGCCGTTCTCTGCCCGATTGACGACAAGACCTCCAGGTTTGTTTCTAGAGTAACAGCCCTCCCTTTGCTTTGCGCTGGCCGTGACGCCCACTTTGCGTTGGTGAAAATGACAAAGCTATGCTTGGTAGGATGACGGGTAGATCTAAGACGTTAAATAATAAGATCAAACGGCTGAGAACACCAAATCGTTGTGAGCTAGCCTAGGTGGTTGAGTTTTACTGTCTCTTAATCTGGCAGAAAATCGCTTTAGGTCTTTTATTCTAACTTTTCCAAGTTTTCATTGCAGAACTGCAAAGGAAATTGCAGAGAGGATTATTTCTAGAGAGAATAGACAAAAAAATCCTGATTAGAAGAACTGCAAAGGAAATTGCAGAGAGGATTAATTCTAGAGAGAAATTGCGGAGAGGATTACATCTAGAGGAACTGAAGGTCTAGTGAGGCGCCTCAGGCTCTGCTCCTTACTCTCTCTCTCGCTCTCAGTATTTACATTTCACTACATTATGTACAGTCACCGAGTAAAACTTAAAGGAGCTACCTTTACATTATTGCCGCATCATATTCTGACATATACAGTACAGTACTAAACTATTGATTCGGAAACATGGATTTGCTCTCCAATACTTCTGCAGTGCTAGATGATTTTGCTGTTGTTCTTGTTTACAGGAAACAAATGAACTGCTGCTGGATGATTTTGCTGTTGTAGAACTGTTGCTGGATGATTTTGTGGCTGAAAGGGATTTTTGTAGAGGTGTTGTAGAACTTTATGCATTTTTTGTGCAGGTTTTTCTTTTTGAGATACCAATGTTTCGGGCAACCTCTACCAAGGCTATACGAGTAGAGAGGTGGCGGAAGAGAAGTGGAGGAAGTGGAGGAGGCGGCGGAAGAGAAGTGGAGGCACGGAAGGAAGAAGTGGAGCAACTTCATCATGATCATCATCGCCTCGTTGCTATCCATCGTAGTCTATGTGCTTTACTCTCACCTAAGCTAGCTAGAGCTCGATCCATCGTCGCAGTTGTAACATGATTATGAACTATTATGAACTTGTACTCGATCGGAGACACAAACACTTGTGTTGTGTGATGTACTTCGTATAAATGAACTTGCATATATGTATGTCGCGATTTGATTCAAGTTGATGGTATTCATGGTGATGCTAGTTTCTGGAAATTCTGGACTGTTGTACTGTATTTGTGTATCTATATACCTGTATATGTGTATTCTGGAATGTGCAGTAATTCTGCAAATTTTAAAATTCGAAAATGTTATAGGAGGCGCATATTGGGAACTATAGGAGGCGCATATGAGGATATATAGGAGGCGCATTTTGGTGCATATGCGAGGCGCATTTCAGAATGCGCCTCCTATAACTTATAGGAGGCGCGTTCCAAAATGCGCCTCCTATATGCAGGTATAGGAGGCGCATTCTGAAATGCGCCTCCTATAACCCAAAATATGCGAGGCTTGGCGCTGGAGGCACATTCCATATGCGCCTCGCATAACAAAAAAATGAGCCTCCTATAATCTTTTCTGTAGTAGTGTAAGGGGGTTCGGATGATAACATGAGGGTGGATTATTAGTCATAGATGCAGATGGATGTCGTTCTAGGTATCTTGTTGTAATGCTCGCACTAAATATCATAGTAATCTTCATGTCAATTTGTGAACTACGGTGCAACCTCTATTTGTCAATTGCCCACCTGTAATTTGTTCACCCAGCATGCTATCTTTTATGGAGAGACACCACTAGTGAAACTATGAACTCCAGTCTATTTTCCACACAGTTGAACAAACCACAGCAATTTCCCGCTTTCTTTACTGACTACAAGCATACACTGTTTTCCACACTATAGGTCTAATATTTGTTTTCAGAAAGACCGGTGAGATTGACAACCTCACTGTACCGTTGGGGCAAAGTATTTTGGTTGTGTTGTGTGCAGGTTCCACGTTGTTGCTGACACCGGTGAATCGCCAGCACCACCGTCAATGGCATCAACCTTCTGAAGGTCCTCTTTCTCCTAGTGGATTGGTAACCCTGGTTCTTCACTAAGGGGAAAACTCCTACCGTTGTGCTCATCATACCCTCCTCTTAGGGTTCCCAACAAAGCACATCAGCGGACATTACAACAAAATACATAGAACGTCATCCAACTGCATCTATGTATAATGATCCACTCTCCGAATATCATCCGAACGAACGTTGGGTATTAAGTTAAAGCAACAGATTATCGCCGTAAGCAAAGTGTGTAATGAAAACAATGCAAACTAGGTAAACACCATTGCTTTCTCCCTAATGGCAACATCACATCCTCCATTCGCCACGTTTCTGTCACTCGCACATATGAAAAGGAGGCATGAACCCACTATCGACCATAAATATTCCCTCTTGGAGTTACTAGCATCTACTTGGCCAGAGCATCTACTAATAACGGAGAGCATGCAAGATCATAAATAACATATGCATGAAGATAAAATGATAGATTGATAATCAGAAGACATAGCATTCAACACTCATCAGATCCCAACAAACACAACATGTAGCATGATCAAAACATGAGGTACAATGTGGAGAGAAAAAACAATCTAGCTACTGCTATGGACCCGTAGTCCAGGGATGAACTACTCACGCATCACTTCGGAGGAGGGCATGGTGGTGTAGACCCCTCTGGTAATGAATTCCCCTCCGGCAGGGTGCCGAGGAGAGCTCCAGAACCCTCTCGATCTCGGGAAGACGAAGAAGGCGGCCTCGGGTGTTTTTCGGAACGAAGTGGAATATATCTAGGGTTTACGTCTCGGAGGGATTAAATAGGCGAAAGGGCAAAGGCGGTGGAGGCCTGGGGGCCCCACACCACCCCCTGGCGCGGCCAAGGGGGGCGCACCGCCCTATGTTGTGGGCCCCCTGAGGCCCCCCTCCGGGTCTCCTCGGGACTCCGTGGAACCTTCGGGAAGTCTAAGACTTCCGGGCTTCGAATTTTCCAATTACGAGAATATTTCCAGAACATCTTTTCTGAAACTAAAAACAACCGAAAAAGGGTAACTGGCTCTGTGGCATTTTGTCAATAGGTTAGTCCGGAAAATCGATAAAAATGACATAAAGTGTATAGCAAACATGTGGGAAACAATAAGAAAACAACATGGAACATCAGAAATTAAGGATACATTTATGACGTATCAATTACTGGCCCGCATACGGAGTTACATGGGTGGAGATAATACTCCACCAAATATTCGACTGGATATTTTAGATCCTTTTGAAACCAAACATAACATGTATGTAGCTCAAATAATGCATCACTTCATTCTTTATTTTCAATGCATCCATGGTGGTAGAAATATAAACCGATTAGCGGCTGGCATTTTGACTTACATAGTGTGGGATAATGGTCCACCAAATCCTCCCACTTAATTTATGAGTTCTGTTTTAAACCAAAAATATTATGTTGTTGTAATAGTGCACTACTTGCCCACGTGTTATGTTACATAGTCTGGGATAATAGTCCTCAAAATCTTTCGACTTACATTACGAGATCCGATTGAAACCAAATCTACCATGTATGTAGCTAGAATAATGTAGTGCTTCATTATTTATTTGTAATGCATCCTTGATGCTTTGAAAAATATAGATCGATTAGCGGTCCATTTATTGACTTACATAGTCTGAAATAATAATCCACGAAATAATGAAACTTGATATATGAGATCCACTTGAAACAAATGATAACATATATCTAGAAGTACTAATGCATAAAATCATTATTTATTAGTAATGCATCCATGGTGGTTAGAAAATTATGTATCGATTACTATAAGACATGTTGAGTTGTGTAGTCTAAGATAACAGTCCAAAAATATAATCCAACTTAAATTATGAAATCCGCTTGAAACCAAATATATCATGGATGTAGCTCAAATAATGTATCAATCAATTCCTTACTTCTGATTCATCCATGATGTTTAGGGAAATAAATATTTATAAGCAGCCACGTGTTGAGTTTCATATACTAAGATACTAGCCAACAAAATAATTTACGAGATCCGCTCGATATCAAAACTAACATATATGTAGCTCCAAGAATTCACCGATAACTCTTTATTTGTAAAACATCCATGGTTATTATAGAATTATATACCGATTACGGACCAGCGTGTTCATTTACATATTGTGAAAAATATTTAGAAAAATCACCCAAACTAAGTTACGACACCTGCTTGAAACCAAAGGTACCATGTATGTAGCTAAAACGGATAAATTCATTATTTATTTGCAATGATTCCATGATTTTTATACAAATATAAATCAATCAGCGGCCCGGTTGTTGATTTACATAGTCTGAGATAATAGTTCACTGAATTCAATGACTTGATTTATGAGATCCGCTTTAAAGAAAAGCTATCTTGTACGTAGATGTAATAATGCACCACATCATTCTTTATTTTAAATGCATTAATAGTGATTAGAGAATCATGAAATGTAAAATCCCTGATTTTTGGAATGTTTAAAAATCACAAAAATTTAAAACTTTTATTTTCCTTATAAGGCAAGCCACCAAAATCAAATAAATTTAAACACAAATAAAATATTATATTTTTTCTAAAGTGTTTGGAATTGATAATACAAATGAGCCTCTACTTTTTGTGAAACCCTCAAGGTAGTTTCAAAGTAAATATTTTGCAAGGTGACAAAAACCATTTAAAGAAAGACTATTCCATAAAAGTTTTTGAATTAAAAACTATGTTTTTGAAAACATTTGTTTACATTCAAAATATTGGAGGATCATGATCCCTTAATATAATTTTTCCCTTACAAATTTTTTGTAAACCCAAAAATAAGTATATGCAATATGTTAATATTTTTATCATGGTTTCGAATAATTTAAATGATTTCAACAAGATTATTTTGGATCAAAATAATATTGATGTGATTTAAAATAAATAATATAACATATAGTATTTTCCAAAATATTGTTGAAGTCAAAATGAATTGATTGACTTTATTTTGCAATAGACATAAAATGACTGTTAGGTATTATACCAAATTTGAAATTATGAATGTTGAAATATGTTGTAAGGGTCTATAAATGTTTTCATTTGATACATTTTAATTTTAGAAAATGAATGAATTTGGTTTGAGGTGATTTAGGCTTTTAAATCAAAGGTTATAAAGAAAATAAAATATAAAAAAAGAAAAAAAAGGTAAGACACCCAGACTGAGCCAAATCCTGGCCCGACCAACCTAGTCATCTTCTTCCCTCGCACCTACAGGCACGTACCTTACAGCAGCCATGTCGGTTATCTCTTCCCGTCCTCCTCCTCTACAGCATTCAACTGCTCGAAATGAATTACAATAAAAACGAAAACTGCTCTCCATTTAACCACGAATTCATTCAGGGAAATTGAATCCAATTTTAATGCCTTAATCATCTACAAATAGAACCGGTGAACCGAATGCCATCCGTTGGCATACATCACCGATCTCGCTCCTCAGATAGAACCAAGACAAACCATTTTGTCCACTAGGTTGCCCTCTTCCTCCTCCCTCATTCCTGTTCAGAAGTTTTTTTCAGATGAGGACGTCTTATTCTCGATCTGGGTATGTTCATCGGATCGGTGTGTCGCGTACGCTGATCATTTCGGTAATCTGTTTTAATGGTGCACACTACTCATGTTTGCCTACCTCCATTACATGTTTGTGCGTCACATCATCTCTGTTGGTCGCGCCGGCGTCACTCCGTCCACTCGCCGCCGTCGCTGAGAGCCACCCCGAGGAACAACAAGATCGCTATCGCCCCAGTCTCGATGTCATCCGCGCCTTTTGGTCTACGACAACGCCGCAGGACAATCCTCGACGACCTCGTCCAGCGCCACGCACGTCACTGCCGTCCTCGCCATTGCCGACGAGCCGGCGCAGCCTATGGTACAGCCAGATCAATCTCTATTTTTCTAGAAATTTTGATATTTTGTGGGGCACCTAATTGGTTAGAGAACCGTCGCTGCGCTATTTAGGCTTTTGTAGTTGTTGGCGTTGGAACAACGTTCCGACGGAGTCCCTCGGGTACCTTCTGACAACTACGAACGCTCAAGTAGCAACCCTCGGCTGAACTTCCCTCAACTCATACAAACATCTAACCAGGCACACACACACACCTCAATGAATCGATCGGATGCCATTTCATGTACGTACCAAAATCCAACTTACTGATATGTGTACGTACAACTAGCTAGCAGTGAACCACATGATTGATCGATCAGCACCTAGCAAACTAGTCACGTAGGAGTAACACACAACGCAACACATGACAATTGTCAGCCACATCTGCCTATTGCACCTTTGTATTGTATTTCCTTGTATGTATTGCTTCACAGCTCACGGTGGTCGTACAAGGGCAGGTTACAGTGCATGTGTATACTAGAAATTTTAGTCTATATATTGACTAGAACCATTAGGTCTAGACAGACTCAGTTTCTAGCTCCACTCCGATACATGCACGTATATTCTACTCATATACGAACGCCCGACCGGTATCGGCATGCACCTATACATGGTGAATTTTCTAATCACTATTATCCAACCAGAAATGGCCATGTTCTTATTCTCATTTTCTTTTAGACAGAAAACTTACAAAACTCATTACTTTAGTTCTGCTAATCCAAATTCCGTGAAATGGCTATCCTGAAATCCTTAGAACATCTAAAACAAACTTATATCATTAGTTTTCAAGTTTCGATTATTATAAAATATTCAAATTTCAAATGAGAGATATTGAGTAGTTTGTCATAACTTAAATTCTACAAATATTAAAGTAGTGGAATTCATTCACTTCACATTATCTCAATTTTGACATCAGAACTTTTTATGCCATACTTCACAATCCATAAACCTTCTTAGATTAATCCATAGATGCATTCTCCCACGCAATAAAATTTGTGCCCATTTGAATGTGATAATTTAAACTTCCATGGCCATATATTGTGAATCTCAAACCCTATGACATTTTATTCCTTATGCATACTGAATCATGAAAAGAACGTAAAGAAAAGATGAAATAATATGAATTGTCTTGCTTGGTTTGTATGTGTTAGATGTATTACCTGTTTATTGCTATTTGCTTTACTGTATAGATTGAACGGAGTGGAACGTTCTACGTTGAAAAGAGTGTGTGAACAACGACAAAGTTTCAAAAGGCAAGTAACACATCATAAACTACCTATGTATTTTCTATGTGCATATTAGAACTTTTGAGTAGCAGGCATGATCATAGTTTTAAATAGCGGGCTATGGGATATAGCGTTTGCCTCAAAATTAGTTAAATCGACGCTATAGCACAACTAAGCGGCGCTAAATCAACGCTATAGCATCTCTATAGCGATGCTATAGCCTGCTATTTAAAACTATGGGCATGATAGGAAAAGTATTTTATAAAATATTATGCTTTGCTATTGCCCCAAGTACTGTGTAGCCATCCATATTGCCTTGTTAGTTTAGTAACCTTTAATCTTGGTATTTGACTGCTTAGCCATGCTTGTAGAATAAATTAGATGTCTTTTCAAGAAGATTACTATGCCTTAAAGTATGTTCGATTTTGCCGAAGCAAGGTTGATTGGTGAAACGTATATTTTGATTGGAGATATATTTTATGAAAGTTATGAGTACACCGGTAGAAAAAAGGCCTACAGTCCCGGTTCGCCAGGCCCATTAATCCCGTCCAGGCAACCGGGACTAGCTACGCGCGACTAAAGGCCCCCCCCTATAGTCCCGCTACTTACGGACCGGAACTAAAGGCCCGTCCACGTGGGCGGGTGGCGGAGCCTGGGGTCGGAGGACATTTAGTCCCGGTTGGCCACATGAACCGGGACTAGATTTATTTCGTAATTTTTTTAATTCATTTGGTTTCTAATTATTTTTCTCACCTTTTTTCACTCCCTTTTTTTTCACTCCCTTCTTTTTTTCACAATTTGTATTATTTGCTTTGCTTAGTGTCTAACTAAGATTATCCCTAGTCAAATTACTTACTCATGGTCATACTTCCCGCTCGGTCACCCATCCTCCCACTACTCTAGCACTAGCACGCTTAACTTCCGAGTTCCATCCCGTCCCGAATCCAAGTGTTTCTCACGCATGTATGTGATAGTAGTATCATATCAATCTTATTAACATGTTAGTCGAAGCCACATTTCTTAATTGTTTGAATTGCAAATAAATCTTTTAATAAACAAAAGTAATGATGTAATTAATAATTTTGAATAAATAAATAAACATTAACTTTTAATTTGTATTATTTCTAAAAATACAAATAATATATCCAAAAATTGAGAAAAATAGAACTAATTCATTTTAAAATCTTAAAATTACAAATAATATATCAAAAATGAAGAACAATAATACTAATTAATTTTAAAATCTTAAAATACAAATAGTATATCAAAAATTAAGAACAATAATACAAATTCATTTTAAAATCTTAAAAATACAAATAATATATCAAAAAATGAAGAAAAATAATACTAATTCATTTTAAAATCTTAAAATGAAAAAATATATAAAAAATAAAGAACAATAATACAAACAATATTAATTACATGCATAGAGTCGATCACACATAACACAAACATAGAGTCGATCACATTTCATAATTAACATATATATATAGAGTCGATCACAAAAGTTATCCATTACATATATATATACTACTAATTATAGATAACCATTACATGCGCAATATCGAACGCATACATCATCTATGGCCCCGCCGAGTAGATGCGGAACAACTCGTACGCAACATATGCATCTACGGCCGCATACTTGAGGTTCGTCATGCGCAATGGGGTCTCCTCCCAATAGTTGTGATTCTGCCGGGGGAAATCAGTCTTCATCCGGTGATAGCAGGGGTCGATTAAGTAGCTTGCCATGACAGCCATCCCGGTCTTTGGCCCGGTGAACTGGATAAGATTCTGAAGATCAATATAGTGATCTTCAGGTATCACAACACCGATGCGCGCCAACTTCACGCGGTCTTGCGTGATGTCAACGCTGCAAAAGTCGAACCCATTGTAGACAAGAAAATCAACAAGGTCCGGGCAATGCCTTGAGCTACTGTAACAACAAAAATAGGCTATGTGTTAGATTAGTTGCAGCACATATGATCTTCACATGCAACCAAAAAACCCGAAATGCATGCATGCAAGATTTGTACGTGGACGTGTGCTAGCTTCTACGTACCTTGACCATTGGAAGACCAACACCGTCTCCTTGAACGAAATCTGGATGACGGCAACATCCTGCTGATTCGCCGTGTACTCCAGATCGAGCCCAAAGAACCGGTGTTCTTCGGGAGCTGCCCAATACAGATCGGCCAAACGACCTAGAGCTTCAGGCAGCCGCGCGCAACTGTTGCTGAAGAGCACGTCCAAATCCTTGCCGCATGGTGTCTTCCCATCGTATTCCGTCCATTCAGCCATTTTGCGTGCGTGTGCTTGAAATGGCGAGAGAGGAAGAACAGAGGAAGAACGAGGAAGAACAGAGGAAGAAGAGAGCGAGCAGTGGAAATGGCGCCCTCTGCCTCTTCGCGAAATAAAAACCGCCGCGGGAAGGCGAGAAGCCGATGTTTAGTCCCGGTTGGCCACGGGCACGGGGAATAAAGAGCCAATGGTCCCGGTTGGCCACGGGAACGGGGAATAAAGGACCAATAGTCCCGGGCGGCGAGGTCAACCGGAATTAATTCCCTCCACGCGCGGCAACGCGTTTCCCAAACCGCGACGTCTGATTGGTCTGTCGCGGGTCTCCTGGCGACCCGGGAATAAAGACTCATTAGTCACGGGGCGCGACGCTTGGGGACTGATGCTGGCATACCGAAGGCCATTTTTCTACCAGTGGTAGGAGGCCAAGTGTTAGACCTATCGATCATAGTTATGAGTAGGAGGCCGAGGGCCAGACCAATCGATCACAAGTATGAGTAGGAGGCCAAGTGCCAGACCTATCGATCATAGATATGAGTAGGAAGCCAAGGGTCAGACCTATCGATCATAGATATGAGTAGGAGGCCAAGGGCCAGACCTATCCATCACAATTATGAGTAGGAGGCAGAGGGCCAGACCTATCGACCACAATTATGAGTAGGAGGCCAAGGGCCAGACCTATCGATCACACTTATGAGTAGGAGGCCAAGGGCCAGACCTATCGATCAAAGTTATAAGTAGGTGGATAATGGCTAGACTTATCGATTGAGTTACATAAGTAGACGGCCCATGGCCAGATCTATCAATTGACCAGATGGTGGGCAAGTACTTAGTTGTGACACCAGACATGGACAACTTGGAGCATCTAGTCTTGATTAAGTTTGGAGTTTCTTACTCAACCCAGATTCCTAGAGAGGTCTTTGTGGTTGAACAAGAGAATGGGTTGACTAGATTCTATCAGTGGTACCAATTGAAGATTCAAACATGTTTTATGAAAATCATAGGAGAAAACTTGCTTTCTTCTAAACTTAGCCAAAACTCCACTCGGCCATATATTCATTTAGTTATAGTCTTGCCATTTATATCCACCATAGTGTCATTTGCCAATAGATTAAATTGTATTGACCCCTTGTGGCTGTATATTTCATCCTGCAGATAAATTTGAAGACGAGTTAAGATTTTGTTTAGGATCTCGAGTCTACCGCCAACATGTTTTGCTTGTGGAACAAGAAGATGGGCTCAATGTTGTTCTATGTTTTTTGCTGTAATACTTCGTATCCTGATAGTCTTCTAAGACTACGCAAATGGTAATGTTATTATGTAGAGACTGGATCATGCGATGTAATAGAATTTGACGCATTTGCATGATATTTAATTTAGTACTGTGGTGGTTGCAATTGATCCAGGGACTAGCACAATAATACGGGTGTTCTTGCATTATTTAAATGTGGCAACGCTTCATGAAATAATTGCTGGCCTGCATGTTTAGTTACATATTATGAGATAATAGTCCACCAAATCTTCCGCCTTAATTTTTTACATCCACTTGAAACCCAAACTACCATTTATGTAGCTTAAATAAATTATCATTTTATTATTTATTTTCAAGTCAGCCATGATGATTAGTGAAATTTATATCAATTAGTCGCTCGTGTGTTGGGTTAGATATTCTGAGATAATATTAAACCAACTGCTCCGACTTGATTTATGAGATCAGCCTCAAACCAAATTATCATGTACAAAGATGTACCAATGCATAAAATTATTCTATATTTATAATACATTCATGGTGGTTAGACAATTAAGAATCGGTTACTTCAACTTGTGTTAAGTTACATAGCTTTTGATAATATTCCATCAAATACTCCAACTTAAATTATGAAATCCGCTTGAAACAAAATCAACCATGTTTGTAGATTAAATAATGAACCACTTCATTCTTTATTCGCAATGCATCTTGAAGGGTTTGTAGCAGAATACAAAAAAAAATCTTAACAACCATAACCAAAAAACAGCCAGGAACTATGGCTATGGGTGAAAAAAAATCATCGTAGTCAATTCTCTCAACTTGTCGAAAACCTTTTGCGACAAGTCGAGCTTTATAGACGGTTACATTACCATCAACATCTGTCTTTTTTTAAATATCCATTTATTCTCTACGGCCTTCCGGTCTTCCGGGAGATCCACCAAAGTCCATACTTTGTTGTCATCCTTGGATTGGATTTTGGATTTCATGGCTCCTAGCCATCTCTCAGAATTGGGGTCCTTCCATTGCTGCTTTGTAGGTTGCAGGTTTGTCTATGTTAGTCACCATGACCATGTCGACAACATCATCATACCAATCAGGTGTGGTACGTTGTCTTAAAGACCAGCGAGGTACGATAGCTGACTCGATATCCGCTTTATTAGCGGAAGACGCTTCCGGAACAACTTCCGGTGCGCTATTCTGAATTTCAAGCTCGGGATCAATGATCTTGTCGAGTTCTATCTTTCTTCAACATACTTCTTTAGCGAGAAACTCTTTCTCAAGGAAAGAACCATTTCTGGAAATAAACGCTTTTCCTTCGGTCCTCTTGTAGAAGGTATATCCAATAGTATCCTTTGGATATCCTACAAAAGTGCATTTTGCCATCTTAGGTTCGAGTTTCTCAGGCTGCAGTTTCTTAACGTATGTCTCACAACCTCAAACTTTTAGAAACGACAATTTTGGCTTCTTGCCATGCCATATCTCATATGGTGTTATCTCCACGGATTTGGATGGTGCTCTGTTTAAACTAAATGGATCCGTTTCTAACGAATAGACCTAAAAACATACAGGCAATTCGGTGAGAGACATCATAGATCGCACACTATCTAGCAAAGTCCAACTACGTCGATCTGAGACACCATTGCATTGCGGTGTTCCAGCCGGCATAAATTATGGTACAATACCACAAGACTTCAAATGAGGGCCGGACTCAAAACTCAAATACTAACCACCTCGATCGGATCGAAGGTGTTTGATTTTATTGTTCAGTTGATTTTCCACTTCATTCTGAAACTCCTTGAATTTCTCAAATGTTTCAGACTTACGCTTCATCAAGTAGATATACCCGTATCTACTCAAATCATAATTTGAAGGTAACAAAGTAACGATAAAAATTGTGTGTCGAAACACTCATTGGTCCACATACATCGGTATGAATGATTCTCAATAAGTACAACGCCCACTCCATAACACCAGAGAACGGGGTCCTATTCATTTTTTCCATTAGACATGGTTCGCACGTGTAAGAGAAACAAACTCTGATGACTCTAAAAGTCCATTAGCATGGAGCTGCTTCATGTGTATTATTCTGATATGACTAAGACGACAATGCCATAGTCATGGAATTATCATCACTAAGTCTCAATCTCTTGGCATCTACACTATGGTTGTGCGTACTATTGTCGAGATTCAATAAGAATAAACCATTGCGCTCCGGTGCATGAACATAGAAAATATCGTTCATATAAATAGTACAACCATTTGATAATGATCTGAATTAATAATTGTCTTGTAACAAGAAAGACCCACTGATAATGTTCATATTCTATGCATGCACATAATAACATTTTAAAACTCTACCACCTCCACACCTACCCCCCCCCCCCCCCTGTCGATCCTTGGGCCTACAAATAATATTCCACTTGGTCAATCTATATTTGCGTTTAATCTCATCACGTTGTGAGAAAAACCGATATCGGTAAAAATCTAATCTCTTACAGACACCCTTAGGAATTTCCATGAAAGAGAGCATAAACATAGGTGAACTCGTTAATACCGAACTAAAAAGTACTAACCGATCCCCATAAGAGAGAAGCTTCCCTTTCCAACAACTAAGTTTGTCCTCAAACCGACTTTCAACTGGAAACCACTCAAAGTTTGTAAGTTTTTGGTGATGGATAGGAATGCCCAAATATTTAAAAGGTAGAGAACCAGAAGCACAACCAAAAATTTGCTTATACTCATTCTCAACATATTTAGCCTTTCCAAAACAGAAAACTTCACTCTTGTGAAAATTTATTTTGAGTCCCGAAAGTTGCTCAAATAAGAACAAAATGAGCTTAAGATTTACGGCCTTTTCTAAATTATGCTCCAGAAAAAAAAAATCGTATCATCAGCATATTGCAGAATAGACAGTCCTCCATCAACTAAATGAGGAATGAGACCATCTATATGTCCATCCTCCTTTGCCCGAGCAATAAGGATGGCTAGCATATCTGCAACTATATTGAAAAGAATAGGGGACAAGGGATCCCCATGACGAAGGCCTTTTCTTTTCTAAAAATAATGATCAATATCATCATTAACGCGAATACCTACACTTCCTCCCTGAACAAACTGCATGATCAATTTGTACCAATCCTATGCAAACCCCTTCATACACAAAGCTTGTTGGAGAAAAGGCCATTTAACTTTGTCATAAGCCTTTTCAAAGTCAATTTAAAAAATAACCCCATCCATTTTCTTCTTTTTAAGTTCATGAATGGTTTCATGAAGAATAACCACCCCTTCCAGTATGTTCCTCCTAGGAATGGAAGCCGACTGAGAAGGCCTGAACACCTTTTGCACAATTTGGGTAATACGATTAGTACCCACGTTTGTGAATATTTTAGAACTAACATTGAGAAGGCAAATTGGTCTGTATTGCTGAATTTGCACCGCATTTTTTTTTAGGAAGCATGGTAATGACCCTAAAGTTCAGTTTAAACAACTGAAGATTACCTTGCTTCAGCAGACTAAACATAGCCATCATGTTATGCTTAATCACCTCCCAAAAGGTTTTATAAAACTCCACCGGAAACCCATCTGGTTCAGGAGCCTTATTTAATTCCATCTGCGAAATGGCTTCAAATACTTCTTTCACTAAGAAATCAGAAGTAAGAATATCATTTTCCTCTTGCGATAATTGAGGTATATTATGAGTAACATATTCATCTAAAGAGATATTATTGGGCAACGAATCCCCAAAGAGTTTTTTTGTAATACTCCATGGTATAGGTTTTTAGATTTTGATCCCCTACAATGGTTCCTTCCTCTTGCTCTAGCTAAAAGATCAATTTATTTCTGTGTTTCCCATTAACTAGGTGAAAATATTTAGTGTTCCCTCCACCTTCCTGAATATATTTAACATTAGCTCTATGAGCCCATTTAATTTCTTCCTCCCATCGAAGACAACAAATGTGATCATTTGCTTCCCTGAAAGTTTCACGCTCAACCACCGACAGTGGAATACTCTCAGCCCAGATATCAAGCTCATCAATGTTTTTGAGCAACCTATCTTTTTCAAGCCTGTATTTCCTGCTAATATTCTTAGCCCACCCTCTCAGAAAACTTCTTAAATGTCTAATCTTATTTTGCCATATCTCAATAGCTGAATTTCCTTTGACAACAACCGCCCATTCAGCTGCAACCATCTCATAGAATCCATCCATTTGAATCCACGAAAGTTCAAATGAGAACCTAGCTCTGTTACCAACATGAGCTTTAAACCCAAAATCCACAAAGAGAGGGGTATGGTCAGATCCTGTTCTAGTTAAAGCCTGGACCGTAGCCAGAGGAAAATTTTGTTCCCACTCTACAGATGACAAGATTCTAAGCGCCTATCTCGAATACTCTCTTTAACAAATAAATGTTTTCCAGGGTCACGAAAACCCTCGCTATTCCAAAACATACCGCATAAGTTCTGCATCTTGGTTCTGCTTTCTACAATTAATGCACACACTTCTTCTTTTAGTTTTCAAAGAATAATCTTTCTTCTTCCTAGCTCGCTTAGTTCTTTCCCAATTGACCACTAAATCAATTGGGAAGTCATTATCATTACTGAGCTCCTCTTCAACTAGGTCCTCAGTTAGACTAGCAGCTTTATTAAGAATCAGACTATGAGGTTTATCCTAATAATTACCATCCAAATTATTTTGCAACATATCAATAGTCTTATTCAACTCAGACTCCTTAATCAACTTAGCTGACTCAATAATCGTAGCATTAGACGATCCATAATCTGAGTGTCCCTATTAGCAATACCATTATCGGAAAACGAAAGAAAAGAAAGACTTCTATTTAAATTTGTACCTTAAACATTATCCCTCCGGGCTGCAATCTTCATAGCCCTCTCCATCTGAGTGTCATCAGCATTTTGTTGAGCGCGAATACGGCCACCCGAACGCACACTTGATGTAGCTGCGTCCAAGATGCCCCCGAAGACCATAATCTCCCTCCTCGTGACCTCCCTCTCTGATCCTCCTCTCGAAAAGATAGGAAAAGATGGCATATGTGACGAGAAAGCCGAGACCATGTCCTCTCTAGCTTCTGTCTTATCTGAAGCAGTAGCACCTCCCAAGCGCAAAGCAGAATGATGTACCAAATTCGCTCCCAAGGTCTGAACCATTGCCTCCGTACATGCAATATGAACCCCATAGAGAACAACACAACCAGTATTCGACCTGACTGCAGCATCAATAGTGATCAACATGCTCTGAGAACCATGATTGGCAGCATCAAAATCCGGCCTTTCCATCTTCTCGTCAGCAGCAGAGAGGAGCGCGTAACGGCAGGCAGCTACGCCGGCAGAAGAAACAGTTTGTTTCTCTGCCGTGGCTGTAACAAACACAACAACATCCTTTGCCCTAGCCGACCCTGGTACCACGCCCTCCTCCTCGGTAACTGACCATGCATGTAAACCATCTGATTCACACGATGGTTGGGCAGAGCTATGATCAGCACACATGTCAAGGGTCAGGCCTATCGATGATAGATATGAGTAGGAGGCCAAGGGCCAGACCTATCCATCACAATTATGAGTAGGAGGCCAAGAGCCAGACCTATCGACCACAGTTATGAGTAGGAGGCCAAGGGCCAGACCTATCGATCACACTTATGAGTAGGAGGCCAAGGGCCAGACCTATCGATCAAAGTTATAAGTAGGTGGACAATGGCTAGACCTATCGATTGAGTTACATAAGTAGACGGCCCATGGCCAGATCTATCAATTGACCAGATGGTGGACAAGTACTTAGTTGTGACACCATACATGGACAACTTGGAGCATCTAGTCTTGATTAAGTTTGGAGTTTCTTACTCAACCCAGATTCCTAGAGAGGACTTTGTGGTTGAACAAGAGAAGGGGTTGACTAGATTCTATCAGTGGTACCAATTGAAGATTCAAACATGTTTTATGAAAATCATAGGAGAAAACTTGCTTTCTTCTAAACTTAGCCAAAACTCCACTCGGCCATATATTCATTTAGTTATAGTCTTGCCATTTATATCCACCATAGTGTCATTTGCCAATACATTAAATTGTATTGACCCCTTGTGGCTGTATATTTCATCCTGCAGATAAATTTGCAGACGAGTTAAGATTTTGTTTAGGATCTCGAGTCTACCGCCAACATGTTTTGCTTGTGGAACAAGAAGATGGGCTCAATGTTGTTCTATGTTTTTTGCTGTAATACTTCGTATCCTGCTAGTATTCTAAGACTATGCAAATTGTAATGTTATTATGTAGAGACTAGATCATGCGATGTAATAGAATTTGATGCATTTGCATGATATTTCATTCTGTACTATGGTGCTTGCAATTGATCCAGGGACTAGCACAATAATATAGGTGTTCTTGCATTATTTAAATGTGGGAACGCTACATGAAATAATTGCTGGCCTACATGTTGAGTTACATATTATGAGATAATAGTCCACCAAATGTTCCGCCTTAATTTTTTACATCCACTTGAAACCCAAACTACCATTTATGTAGCTTAAATAAATTATCATTTTATTATTTATTTTCAAGTCAGCCATGATGATTAGTGAAATTTATATCAATTAGTCGCTCGTGTGTTGGGTTACATATTCTGAGATAAATTAAACCAAATGCTCCGACTTGATTTATGAGATCGGCCTCAAACCAAATTATCATGTACAAAGATGTACCAATGCATAAAATTATTCTATATTTATAATACATTCATGGTGGTTAGAAAATTAAGAATCGATTACTTGAACTTGTGTTTAGTTACATAGCTTTTGATAATATTCCATCAAATACTCCAACTTAAATTATGAAATCTGCTTGAAACAAAATCAACCATGTTTGTAGATTAAATAATGAACCACTTCATTCTTTATTCGCAATGCATCCTGAAGGTTTTACAGCAGAATACAAAAAATTTCCTAACAACCATAACCAAAAAACATCTAGGAACTATGGCTATGGGTCAAAAAAAATTATCGTAGTCAATTCTCTCAACTTGTCGAAAACTATTTGCGACAAGTCGAGCTTTATAGAGGGTTACATTACCATCAGCATCTGTCTTTTTCTTAAATATCCATTTATTCTCTTCGGCCTTCCGGTCTTCCGGAAGATCCACCAAAGTACATACTTTGTTGTCATCCATGGATTGGATTTTGGATTTCATGGCTCCTAGCCATCTCTCAGAATCGGGGTCCTTCCATTGCTGCTTTGTAGGTTGCAGGTTTGTCTAGGTCAGTCACCATGACCATGTCGACAACATCGTCATACCAATCAGGTGTGGTACGTTGTCTCAAAGACCTGCGAGGTACGATAGTGATGACTCCCAAGTGCAGGAGATCAATTGTAGTACCTTTCGATAAGTATTTGAGTGTCGAACCCACGAGGAGCTGAAGGTAAGCTATCTATTCTCTAAAGCCCTATAACCCTCTTATATGGCTGTTTATGCAAAGCAATAAGTTTGACTAAAAGGAACTAACTAATTAAAATCAAGTGACGTGGAGTGTGGTTTGTCTAGTAACTAGTGAAGCAAGTTTAAAATGCAAGTAATCCTAGAGCAAGTTTCTAAAGCAAGTTTCACAAGTAGCAAGCAGCAAATATCTCAAGTATCTCAAGGGAGCAAGTGTTCTAGGAATAGGTGTTCCGTTCGTGTGGTTGTCACAATTAGTGAAGCACATGTTTTAGTCTTAGTTGTTTCTTCTAGGAAGGAGCCATGAATAGGTATAGTCAAGTAAATGATATACAACCCCTTATGATGGATCATGTGGCCAAGTAAATGACTGCACAAGATTGATTAAGACATAAAGTCCCACCATAGCCTTACGTTCTAAGGTCCCCTATATTTATCCCCCAATAACTTAACTTTGTGGCTCGGTCTCAGGTTACTGTCACTCCCAAGTCACCACCACTCCATTATGCTACCGGTGATCACCTTACATGCATTCCCCAACATATGCGTGCACTCATATATTGTACATAAAGACAATCATAGAAGATAACAAACTTGTATGCAACCAATCAACGAACTATTTCACCATTGCCAATAACAATTCACTACTCAAACATAGACGGGGAGACACAATACATCAAGGGAATATAGTATTGCATCATACATCGTGTTTGCCAAGAGAATACAGTTGAGAGATGGAGCTGATCCTGCTGTAGATATTGATGATCAACACGCCGGAGGGGGGGTGGAGCCCTCCGGGGGTGATCCCGGCGGCGTTTCCCCCCTCCGATCTTCTCCGGCGGCAGCCTTCTGTCTCTCTGTTTTGTGGTTTCGTCTCTCGGCGCCGCCTCCTTCTCGAAAAGGCCAGGGGACCCTTTATATAGTCGTTTTTAGGTCACGAGACACTCAGGAGAAGAAAGATCGACGGCATCGGAGCCACGGGGGCAAAAAGGGGGCCTCACACGCGGCCAAGGAATCTGGCCGGGTGGAGGGTCCTCTTTTCCACCTGGTTGGCCCTTTTGCCCTCTACTTTGGCCCATGGTCTTCGTCTCAAAAATTCTGAACCATGCTCTTTGGCCTTGCCCTTTTTGGAGTCCTGAAGCTCCCGGAAAGTCTGAAACACTAAAAAGTACGTTTTCTGGAAAAACAGGGTTAGAACCAAAAGAAGGGGGATTGTTCAGAAAATCCCCCAAATCATTATAAAACATGAATATAAGTTGCTAATATGTAGGAAAAACAAGTAATAACATGCAAAGTTCATGTATGCATTTTACATGCATCAGATAGCTGACTCGATATCCGCTTTATTACCAGAAGACGCTTCCGGAACAACTTCCGGTGCGCTATTCTGAATTTCAAGTTCGGGATCAATGATCTCGTCGAGTTCTATCTTTCTTCCACATACTTCTTTAGCGATAAACTCTTTCTCAAGGAAAGAACCATTTCTGGAAATAAACGCTTTTCCTTCGGTCCTCTTGTAGAAGGTATATCCAATAGTATCCTTTGGATATCCTACAAAAGTGCATTTTGCCATCTTAGGTTCGAGTTTGTCAGGCTGCACTTTCTTAGCGTATGTCTCACAACCTCAAACTTTTAGAAACGACAATTTTGGCTTCTTGCCAAGCTATATCTCATATGGTGTTATCTCCACAGATTTGGATGGTGCTCTATTTAAAATAAATGCAGCTGTTTCTAACGAATAGACCTAAAAACATACAGGCAATTCAGTGAGAGACATCATAGATCGCACACTATCTAGCAAAGTCCAACTACGTCGATCTGAGACACCATTGCATTGCGGTGTTCCAGCCGGCATAAATTATGGTACAATACAACAAGACTTCAAACGAGGGCCAGACTCAAAACTCAAATACTAACCACCTCAATCGGATCGAAGGTGTTTGATTTTTTTGTTCAGTTGATTTTCCACTTCATTCTGAAACTCCTTGAATTTCTCAAATGTTTCAGATTTATGCTTCATCAAGTAGATATACCCGTATCTGCTCAAATCATAATTGAAGGTAACAAAGTAACGATAAAAATTGTGTGTCGAAACACTCATTGGTCCACATACATCGGTATGAATGATTCTCAATATAGTACAACACCCGCTCCATCACACCAGAGAATGGGATCCTATTCATTTTTTCCATCAGACATGGTTCGCACGTGTAAGAGAAACAAACTCTGATGACTCTAAAAGTCCATTAGCATGGAGCTGCTTCATGTGTATTATTCTGATATGACTAAGACGACAATGCCATAGAGTCATGGAATTATCATCACTAAGTTTCAATCTCTTGGCATCTACACTATGGTTGTGCGTACTATTGTCGAGATTCAATAAGAATAAACAATTGCGCTCCGGTGCATGAACATAGAAAATATCGTTCATATAAATAGTACAACCATTTGATAATGATCTGAATTAATAATTGTCTTGTAACAAGAAAGACCCATTGATAATGTTCATATTCTATGCAGGCACATAATAACATTTTTAAACTCTACCACCTCCACGCCTACCCCCCCCCCCCCCGCCGATCCTTGGGCCTACAAATAATATTCCACTTGGTCAATCTATATTTGCGTTTAGTCTCATCATGTTGTGAGAAAAACCGAGATCGGTAAAAATCTAATTTCTTATAGACAACCTTAGGAATTTCCATGAAAGAGAGCATAAACATGGGTGAACTCGTTAATACCGAACTAACAAGAACTAACCGATCCCCATAAGAGAGAAGCTTCCCTTTCCAACAACTAAGTTTGTCCTCAAACCGACTTTCAACTGGAAACCACTCAAAGTTTGTATGTTTTCGGTGATGGATAGGAATGCCCAAATATTTAAAAGGTAGAGAACCAGAAGCACAACCAAAATTTTTCTTATACTCATTATCAACATCTTTAGCCATTCCAAAACAGAAAACTTCACTCTTGGGAAAATTTATTTTGAGTCCCGAAAGTTGCTCAAGTAAGCACAAAATGAGCTTAAGATTTACGGCCTTTTCTAAATTATGCTCCAGAAACAAAATCGTATCATCAACATATTGCAGAATAGACAGTCCTCCATCAACTAAATGAGGAATGAGACCATCTATATGTCCATCCTCCTTTGCCCAAGCAATAAGGATGGCTAGCATATCTGCAACTATATTGAAAAGAATAGGGGACAAGGGATCCCCATGTCGAAGGCCTTTTCTTTTCCGAAAATAATGATCAATGTCATCATTAACGCGAATACCTACACTTCCTCCCTGAACAAACTGCATGATCAATTTGCACCATTCCTATGCAAACCCCTTCATACACAAAGCTTGTTGGAGAAATGGCCATTTAACTCTGTCATAAGCCTTTTCAAAGTCAATTTAAAAAATAACCCCATCCATTTTCTTCTTTTAAAGTTCATGAATGGTTTCATGAAGAATAACCACCCCTTCTAGTATGTTCCTCCTAGGAATGAATGCCGACTGAGAAGGCCTGACCACCTTTTGCACAATTTGGTTAATACGATTAGTACCCACGTTTGTGAATATTTTAGAACTAACATTGAGAAGGCAAATTGGTCTGTATTACAGAATTTGCACCACATTATCTTTTTTAGGAAGCATGGTAATGACCCTAAAGTTTAGTTTAAACAACTGATGATTACCTTGCTTCAGCATACTAAACATAGCCATCATGTTATGCTTAATCACCGCCCAAAAGGTTTTATAAAACTCCACCGGAAACCCATCTGGTTCAGGAGCCTCATTTAATTCCATCTGTGAAATGGCTTCAAATACTTCTTTCACTAAGAAATCAGAAGTAAGAATATCATTTTCCTCTTGCGATAATTGAGGTATATCATGAGTAACATATTCATCTAAAGAGATATTATTGGGCAACAAATCCCTAAAGAGTTTTTTGTAATACTCCGTGGTATAGGTTTTCAGATTTTCATCCCCTACAATGGTTCCTTCCTCTTGCTCCAGCTAAAATATCAATTTATTTCTGTGTTTCCCATTAACTAGGTGAAAATATTTAGTGTTCCCTCCACCTTCCTGAATATATTTAACATTAGCTCTATGAGCCCATTTAATTTCTTCCTCCCATCGAAGACAAGAAATGTGATCATTTGCTTCCCTCAAAGTTTCACGCTCAACCACCGACAGTGGAATACTCTCAGCCCAGATATCAAGCTCATCAATGATTTTGAGCAACCTATCTTTTTCAAGCCTGTATTTCCTGCTAATATTCTTAGCCCACCCTCTCAGAAAACGTCTTAAATGTCTAATCTTATTTTGCCATATCTCAATAGCTGAATTTCCTTTGACAACATCCGCCCATTCAGCTGAAACCATCTCATAGAATCCATCCATTTGAATCCACAAAAGTTCAAATGAGAACCTAGCTCTGTTACCAACATGGGCTTTAACCCCAAAATCCACAAAGAGAGGGGTATGGTCAGATCCTGTTCTAGTTATAGCCTGGAACGTAGCCAGAGGAAATTTTTGTTCCCACTCTATAGATGACAAGATTCTATGTAGCTTTTCCAAAGTTTGATTACCTCTTCTACTAGCACAAGTATACTGCCTCCCCGAGAGTTCAATCTCTTTCAAATTTAAACTCTTAACTATAGCATTAAACATAACATGCCATCTTGGGTTATAATTATCGTTATTAATTCTTTTTGTCGGGGTTTCGTAAAATGTTAAAATCCCCACCCACCATCATCGGTAGTGTTTCATTTTCACAAATACGAGCTAACTCTGATGAGTACCGTGGCTTTAATTCATCCCGAGTTGCTCCATAAACAGAAACAAGAACCCATTCCAACCCATCACTCTTAGACCTCACAAACAACTTAACACAACAATCTCCAACGTCCACATTTTTGACTTGGATAGATGCCGAATTAATACCAATAAGCATACCCCCTGATCGACCCCGAGGTGGCAAACAAAACAACACAATGTCCAAGCCCGAGGCTATATTAATAAGAAAGGGACTCGCAAAATTCGATCTTCCTGTTTCAGACAAAGCAAAAAAATCTAAGCGCCTATCCCGAATACTCTCTTTAAAAAATAAATGTTTTCCAGGGTCACGAAAACCCTCGCTATTCCAAAACATACCGCATAAGTTCTGCATCTTGGTTCTGCTTTCTACAATTAATACGCACACTTCTTCTTTTAGTATTCAAAGAACAATCTTTCTTCTTCCTAGCTTGCTTAGTTCTTTCCCAATTGACCACTAAATCAATTGGGATGTCATTATCATTACTGAGCTCCTCTTCAACTAGGTCCTTAGTTAGACTAGCAGCTTTATTAAGAATCAGACTATGAGGTTTATCCTAATAATTAGCATCCAAATTATTTTGCAACATCAATAGTCTTATTCAACTCAGACTCCTTAATCAACTTAGCTGACTCAATAATCGTAGCATTAGACTATCCATAATCTGAGTGTCCCTATTAGCAATAGCATTATCGGAAAACGAAAGAAAAGAAAGACTTCTATTTAAATTTGTACCTTAAACATTATCCCTCCGGGCTGCAATCTTCATAGCCCTCTCCATCTGAGTGTCATCAGCATTTTGTTGAGCGCGAATACGGCCACCCGAACGCACACTTGATGTAGCTGCGTCCAAGAAGCCCCCGAAGTCCATAATCTCCCTCCTCGTGACCTCCCTCTCTGACCCTCCTCTCGAAAAGATAGGAAAAGATGGCATAAGTGACAAGAAAGCCGAGACCATATCCTCTCCACCTTCTGTCTGATCTGAAGTAGTAGCACCTCCCAAGCGCAAAGCAGAATAAGGTACCAAATTTGCTCCCAAGTTCTGAACCATTGCCTCCATACATGCAATATGAACCCCATGGAGAACAACACAGCCAGTATTCGACCTGACTGCATCATCAACAGTGATCAACGTGCTCTAAGAACCATGATTGGCAGCATCAAAATCCGGCCTTTCCATCTTCTCGTCAGCAGCAGAGAGGAGCGCGTAACGGCAGGCAGCCACGCCGGCAGAAGAAATAGTTTGTTTATCTGTCGTGGCTGTAACGAACACAACAACATCCTTTGCCCCAGCCGACCCTGGTACCACGCCCTCCTCCTCGCTAACTGACCATGCATGTAAACCATCTGATTCACACGATGGTTGGGCAGAGCTATGATCAGCACACTGAGAAGAAAACATCCCCGCTATCTCTTTGCGAGCAAGATCAAACGAGCGACAGACTAGCGGTGAAAAAAATAAGTCCACGAGATAACGAAGCACCAGGTGTTTTTTCAGACCCATCCCCATTAGTAATAGTATAACCCGAATCCTTAGAGACCGTTGAGTCCTCATATGCAATTTTACCTGTCAGCTTATCAACTGCATTCTTAAAGTCATCACCCATCTCATCCTCGTCATCACTTTCCTCATCATCCTCCTCATTTTCCACCATATCCGTATCCTCAAAAGGGGGTTGCTCCGGTCCCTCCATTTAAAGAGAAAGCCTATAAAACCCATCTTTAATGTACATCTGAAAACGCTTTGGTATCTTTCGATGATTTAAACAACCAATTCTTATACGCAAAATCACATGCTTCCGAGTAAACGACATGTCAATCTCGAGAGTCATACAAAACATATCGCCCACAGCCCATAGAGCCAAGTAATCACCAATGTGAGGGCTTGTGATTCCTTCCACTCGCAGCCAAACCTCAGGTAAAGTGTCTGCGTGCTGAGGAGCCTGGGCCCAACTATTGATGGTGATCTCGCAAGGACTATTGGGTACAATACATCTGCCAAAAACCTTTAGTCTCTCCAACTCCGTACTGTTAGGGAAGTCCACCTGAAAAATGTTGTGCCCCATCCGAACAACGTTCCAAACAAAGTTTTCCGATGGAACCATCCTCTATAAATGTCTAATGATATCTGGAATGGTCAGCTCACCCCCGACACAACCACAGAGGCAAGGCGGTGATTCTCCAACTTTGGTTTATAAGTTTCGGTGCAAGGGAACTTAAATAAGATTAGCTCCTAATGACCGTATCCGTACACCAAGATATGAGGTTTAGGTGCTGCCAATAAATGACACTTCCTTTCACCATGAGCTGGACCCTCACAGATCTGACATATATCGACCATACACGCCTTAGAGCGGTGACCAGCCTAACCACAACGGTACCATTTTTGGCTTTCCAAGGAGCCACATTAGCAATGGGCGTTGCAAGGTGATCTGCGGTCACCACACCTCTGCCCTGATGTTGTCTCATCGTAGCAACCGAAGGGGAAGGCACCACATCTCTGCCCTGATCATGTCTCATCGTAGCAACCACAGGGGAAGGCACCGCGGGAACCGCAGTAACCAAAGGAGCTGAGACCGGGATCGCTGCCACAGTCGAGACAATAGGAGCCGAATGTGCGGGCGGTCAAGACCTGATGCAGCTCGGGCACCTTCTGCTATTGCTGCGCCCCTTGAGCAGCCAAAACTACTTGCTGCATAGGCGGCTGCACTGGAACGTGCTGCACCTGCAGCGCCAGTGACGGACCAGTTTGGACAGCCCTAGATTGATTCCTAGAATTATCAACCACCTGCCTGCCATTATTATTCATGTCACTGAATCTTCTCCGAACACCTCTGTGATCATAGTGGCCATACCCCTTCACATAGTTATAATTGCCTCCATCGTGATGATAGTAGTCACCCCGGCCATGGCCACCTCGACTATCAAAACGGGGACCATGAGCACCACCACCGTATTAACCTCTTCAGCGCCCACGAAGCGCGCCAAACCCCCATCTAGCATGGAAGGGAGCACCCTGCTCTCAGAATTGATTGTCCGAAGAACCTGCAGTACCACTCGCCCCCCTTCTTCGAAGTTGGAGAGACGAGTGTTGCCTCCTCCTCTGTCCTGGTAGAAACCCTCCCGGTGATCACCGCCCCCTCGACCGCCACGGTAAGCCATGAGCGGCGACTGGTCAGCGTTAGACTAGAAGAACCGAAGGAGCCTACGAAGACCTAACCCTTGGTTGGTATTCGTAACGAAATCACGTGGTCTTTTTTCTATCGGGCATGGGCCCACATGAAGCGGGCTGACAGGAACATCAGGTCTGGCCCGGCCAATACCCACCGAGACCCGAGTGTTTGAATTTTGAACTTTCGATCTGAAAACGGTGGATCGCCAGCGAGGGAAATCCCCGTTTGATCGAGGCCGGCGGCGACAAACCCTCATCCACTCTAGTTGATCAAAACAATCCTCCACGAATAAGGATGTTGGCATAATCACGATTTTCGGAACTCGAAACTTTGGTGCAGAACGAACCTGAGCAGTCGATGATCGAAACACCTTCGACACCTCCTGCCGCCGCCGCATCTTTTGGAGTTTCTTGATTTCTTTCTTCCCGGTTGGACTGAGAGTACAGTTTGGATCTACCAAATGCGACCTGCAAACATCAAAATAAACTGAGGGATCAGCATCTTCCATACCTTCCTTCGTCGCATCGCTGGTTTCTGAGTCCGAATCTACCGCGGCTAGGCACCAGAACTGGCCTCCGAAAGATTCCGACGGGCTACCCGAGGAAGAAACGTGGCTGGATGCAGCTTGCGAGACAGCCAACAGTGCATGGCACGGCGATCGCCGTTTCGGCGGTCCGGTCACCTCCCCCGTCGCCTCGGACATGCCGCACTGTGGATTCAGTCCAATGAAGACATGGGAAAAAGGAAAGATTAGAGGGCGAGCTGTAATCAAATGAAAGCTATAATCCAAGGCTATTAACCTGCATAATTAAACTTTGCAACTTTTTAGATGCAATATGTTTCTAGTAACATCTATTATAATGGTATTCCAATCCTTCCATGTGTCATCAACCAACTTTTTAGGTGCACCGTGCGCGGGCAAGAGATTCTTGTCTAGGGTTTCTACCGCAGGAGGTTGGTCTTTTATCTCACGTGGTGAAGAAAGCGTAGGGTTGAGATGCACTAGGAGAGACGATAGGACGACCCAAACACCACATGCCTGAGAATCGCCGTGGCTCTCCCAAAGGATTTAATCTTTAGATTCGCTAGATACAACAGCTACTATTGTTGTACCTCTAATAATGCATCATATTATTCTTTATTTTCAATGCATACATTGTGTTTTTAGAAATATAGATTGGTTAGCGTCCCGCGTGTTGAGTTGGAGAGTCTAAGATAACACACTACCAAATTCAACGACTTAATTTATGAGATTGGCTAGAAACCAAACCTATTAGTTTGTAGCGTATGTAGCCCTAATAATGTATCATGTTATTCTGTATTTGTTGTGCATCCACGGTGGTTAGATAATTATTCATCGATAATGGCCCATGTGTTGGGTTACATAGGCTGGGGTAATAATCCACCAAATTCTCCAACTTAATTTATGAGATATGCTTGAAATCAAAACTAGGGTGCATCTAGTGCAAACAGTGATTCATTTTATTCTTTAATTTCAATGCGTCCATGATGTTTAGAGAAATGTAAATCTATTAGCCGTCCGCGGGTTGAGTTACATACTTACTGGAGAGAAGATTTGCCACCCAGGGATACCTACACAACCTGCCATTATACGGTGATCGCCATATATACCCATGTTAGATTGTTTTCCTAGTAGAGCACGGATACTTGGTGTACAAAACTAGTTTCAAACTTTTGAAAAAAAATTTGCTGGTTGTCATTCTGTTTCGTTGACTTCTTTTGGTTGAATTTTAAAAATAATCATTACTGCCGGGATATAACTTTAAAAAAATTCAGATGATTTAGAATGATTCTATATAAGACACACTATCCTACAGTTTCAATTTTGACCACATCTATACCTATACCTAATAATAAAGGGAGGAAGGTTTCTTCCCCCTTTTTCGTCCGTTATGTGATTACGTTTTCGTCCGTTCTAAATTTACGTGTTTTCATCGCTAATATCTATTCCCTAGTTGTGTTACAACTTGTTTCACATCCGATCAATCCAAATATGTCGTCCTCCCGTATTTTCTCCGTTTGTCCTCAACTCCCACGATCTCACAATGCAAGACATCTCGAAGTATTGATGCCATACGGCGATTCCTTTCTCGTTTATATAATAAGCCTCAATGTTAGCTTCAGATTCAGGGGTGGAGAAGAATCCGGTGCTTAATTTTAGAGATCTGCGCATCGTCGGCAGCGGCACACGCATCACCACCATGGTCATTGGCAAATTAGCACCTCGCCACACTCTAGACAGCACGCCAATTGTAGCCTAAAGGGCCAGGTTGGGGGTAAGCTTGGGACTCGATGCCAATTGCAGCATGCTGCCACGTAGAAGCGGCCCCGGACAGCAGGACATGGAGGTCGGGCAGAGGAATTTCGCCCAGGAGCTTCGACCTTCTCCTCCGCATCTCGAGAGAACTGAGAGATGACATATGTCCACACCCTCATCTTCGACGGATTGGTGAGGGTCATGGCTACACCGGCCAGGTCACTACAGGAGGGAAGGGCTCGGCAACCTCGCCATGCCTAGGGGAAAGCGGAGAGCTGTTGAGCAGAGGATGGCACACCATGTCGCTCAATGGTTGTTTGCCTCTAGACGGGCGGAGGGCCGGCCGTGGAGATGGGGAGCAACGGGAGGAGAGGAGGAGCCGCACCGCTCCAGAGTTGGCCACCCTGATTGAGATTAAGGATTTCCTGGGCATTGGCATGAATATGGTGCCGCTCGGAGCTTCGGAGTGCAGTCGTTCATGGAGGATCTGCTTTGGGCGTGCGGCCACGTGCACGGGCTGCGGGAGGTGCACAAGGCGATCAGTATTGTTGACCAGGTGCGAGGGCTTCAGAACTGGAGCATGGACCTCATCTCCTCACTGTCGAACCATACATAGGAATTGGTGGGTGGAGAGGCAAGCATGTGTCCCTCCATGACATTCAGATTCAATAGGACGCCAACAGCTCAGTATGGCTGACACTTTCGACCTGATGAAGTGCTTGCCAGGGAGATATGTGGCGGTATTGCGGGAAAGGTACATGGTTAATGTGGGCGAGGTGCAGTCGTTTATCTAGAACTGTGCACAACTACAAATGTTTAATGATGCTGTCGACTTGGTCTGAATCAACTTGGCATGTTTGCTATATCCAGGAAAACATATTAGCGTTCAGTCACCTTCTCAATACTGACGAGGGGAGCATCGATTCAAAGGTTGCGCAAGTTATTGATCGAGAAGCAATGCAACACAAAGGGTGAAGTCACAGATGTTAAGCAGCAAGTTTAACAGTGTATGTTTTGACTAACGAGCTAAGGCTAGCTGGTAAGAGTAGAAGATGCTCTCGGCAAAGATAGTTTTGAGTCTGGCAAGGTCAGATTCAATATATTTGTTAATAGTTTGTGTCAAAACGGGCATGTTAATAGTTTCAGCTACATTAGTGTTGTAAATTGCTTGTGTAAAATGGGCACCATGAAGAGGCTAAGGGAATTATATATCTGTTAAAGGATAATTTTTTTTTGTTTTGCCCGAGACTACCACCTTCAAAATGCTCTCTGCGTAGATAATCTACTTTAGAACCTTGGACCTTGCACGCGATATGGTGACGGGAGTCTCTCCAAATATTCAATTTTTTGAAGAGATAAAGACCGGCGGATGCAGCCTTGATAAAGTTACGAATACCAACTGAGATTGGCCTAATAACTTCTAGCAATAGATCTGAGTGTTGGGAAGCAGTGATCTCAATGATGTCGAAGTACTCCCTCCGTCTCATATCAATCGTCTCAAACTTGGACAAAAGTAAATATATCTAACACTAAAATATGTCTAGATACATCCATTTTTGTCCAACTTTGAGACAATTAATATGAGACGGAGGGAGTAATACTTCAATAAATGTCTCGACGGCATCGGCATTATAGTGTTGGATCAGATAATCGAACGGCGCCAGTTTCGGAGGTACCTCACGGTGCAATAACTTGCTTCCCTCGCCTCGGCAACGCTATTTCACTCCGGTTGCAACGGACGGGCATTTTTGCTAGTACATAGTAAAATGAGTAAATATATGTATAAAAATGAGTCTTGGTTCACTCATTTTAGAATGTATGTGAAAATAATTAAAATGCCTTACAAACGTGAACGGATGGAGTACTTTTGAAGCCGGTAACTAACTAGGACAAGCCTGGTAACTTACATCATGTTTCTACAAATAATAATGTCCGTTATTGTAATATTGAATTTACCAGAACAGCCTTGTTCGCGGGCATTGGCATCTTAAGTTAGGTAGTGCTTTTTAGGTCTACCTACCGCACAAAAATAATGAAACGGCTAGAAAAGGATCTATTTCACTGAAGCGGTGACCTCTGCGATGAAATTTAGTTTCGTACTGGTACATATCATTTTTTTTCTTGTATTGGATGGCTATATTAGTAAGCTGATGGACGGCGAGCTTCTCACTTGCAAATCAAACCATGGATGGGTGGTTGACCCTATGTTTGGTAGCACTGACAACGCTACTAGCCTTTTGGGTTTTCAAGCTCCCCGGTGGTAGGAAGCAGCCTCTGCCTCCTGGACCATGGAGACTCCCGATCATAGGTAGCCTCCACCACATCGTCAGCTTCCTCCCACACCGCACCATGACAGAGTTGTGTCGCCGGCATGGACCAGTGATGTACCTGCAGCTAGGTGAAATCCCCACTGTGGTGGTCTCCGGCGGGGAGGCGGTGGGGCAGATGATTCAGTTCGGGAACCGGCGGACCACGGGGATGCAGGACATCGTCAGCTTCGGTGGCAAGGGCATAACCTTCGCCCCCTACAGCCACCACTGGCGCCAAATGCGCAAGGTGTGCGCCACGGAGCTCCTCAGTTCCAAGCAGGTGAGGCGCATGGAGAACGTGAGGGCCGAGGAGATGGGCAGCCTCATCCGCTCCATGATGGCATCAGCATCAGCTGGCGCCACAGTCAATGTCAGCGAGAAGGTGGCGGCACTGAGCAACGATGTCGTGGCGCGGGCGGTCTTCGGCGGAAAGTTCAGCCAGCATCAGGCGGATTTCATCTACGCATCTGACCAGATCATGGACCTCCTGGGAGGCTTCTTCCTCCTCGACTTCTTCCCGTCCTCCAGACTCGTGCGGTGGTTGAGCAACCATGAGAGCCGCACGAAGAGCAGCCGTGACGTCATGCAGCGCATCATCACCGACGTCCTCGTCGAGCGCAAGGCTGTGCGAGCTGCAAGTAACGGTGGCACATGCGACGATGGGCTGCTAGATGCGCTGCTCACCCGTCAGGAGGAGGAGGAGGTGGAAACCCCTCTAACCACAGAGATGATATCCACCGTCTTGTTTGTGAGTGTATCTTTTTCTCTCTATTGCCATCTTATCGCAACGGCACTATATATCACCTTAAACATGTGCTTAGTTAAAACTGTAAGTCACATCTCAATTAAGAACTATGCGCACGTCTGGGCAGAATCATGCATCTCTCATGTCTACATAATGCAAAAAAAAAAAAAAAGTTAGCATCCTATAGCTGGGTGCCTCTCAAAACAATAAGATACTCATGGTTGACCATTTTTTTTCTAGATAAGTCTGCTTCGATATAATTGCTAAAATCTAGATCAGTTGAGATATATATATATATATATATATATATGTATGTGTGTGTGTGCGCGCGTGCGCGTGCGTGCGTGCGTGTGTGTGGTTTAGAACATGGCTAATAGTATAGCAGCTGCTGGCTAGTGTCACGTCATCTTTGGTCATAAACTATAGCTACTCATAGCTATTAGACCACTAATTTAATCATCTTGTCTCTCTGTCTTTCTTCTTGTTTACTTTATTTGTCTACTAGAAGTGTTCGCAAAGGTTGGCGCTTACATTTTCCAATGCCTCTTCTGTACATGAAAAAAGCTATAATTAAGCCTCTTAGAGCAAGTTCAATAGTTCGGCTAGCAGCCGGCTATAAGAAATTGTCACGTCACCTATAGCCAACTATATAGCCAACATGTACAATAGTAAGCTATAAAAATGTGTTACTTTATTGATACATGACCCACCTCCCACTCTCACAAGGTGTCTAGGAGCACGTGTTGCAGCTAGCTCTTGCATGAGAGTCCACTTCTCTTCTCTCTCCTATTCTCTATCTTACATGTCATCACAAAAATATTATTCTAATCCTTATAGCCCTGTTACATAAGCTTATTGTACTTGCTCTTATTACAAGTGGGCAATGAACTGTTCCAGTTTTCGTGGATTAGATTTAATTGATCTTTTGTATGTGCAAAATCCTATGGTGCTCGGTCAATTTTAACTCCTGCGCACCAAACAGTCATCTACTATTAAACATTTGTATCCAATACATAACTAATATATATCCTTTTTCTTCAAAATATTAATTGATATATCTCCAATCCAGGATATATTTGGGGCTACTGATACCACTTCGAACACTTTAGAGTGGGCTATGTCGGAACTCTTCAATCATCCAAAAGTTATGGCTAAGGCACAATTAGAGGTCCGTGAGGTACTAGGTCCAGACAGAGAAATCATTGCCAGTACGGACATTGCAGAACTCCACTATCTGCGGATGGTCATCAAGGAAACTCTTAGACTGCATCCACCTGGTTTACTCAACCGCAAGAATGACGACGAATGCAAAATTATGGGTTATGACATGCCGAGAGGTACCAATATATTGATTAATATATTTGCAATTTCCCGGGATCCTCAATACTGGAACAATCCTGAAGAATTTATTCCAGAGAGGTTTGAGGTCAATAACATGGATTATAATGGGACATGCTTCCAATTCACTCCTTTTGGGTTTGGGCGACGCCTATGTCCTGGGATAACATTTGCTTCGTCTATTTTAGAGATAGCATTGGCAAACTTCCTCTATCACTTTGACTGGATGCTTCCTGATGGGGCAATCTCCAAATCGGTGGACATGTCCGAGAAATTTGGGTTAATTGTACGCAGAAGTTCTGACCTGCATCTCAAAGCTATCCCACACCAATTCTCCAAAGCTATGTAAATCAACGATCCAATACTCAAGGAGATCCATCATGTGTGGATATTTTACCTTTATGCGAACATTGGAATAAGAGAATCTCATGGAAAAATAGTTGTACCACACTATTGTTCATGATACTATTCTCCAAGATTACTTTTCGTGGTTGTCGCTGCATGGCGCAGTAGTTACTGCGTAGCACTAAGTGATTCAACTATTTGTCATATATAGTCGTACGTATACTTTGTAATGTTCTGAGTGTATAAATAATATTTGCATCGGGGGTTCAGTACTAGAATTACATGTACAACTCATCCCTTTTGGTTTTTGACTATATACTGTAAATTGTCCCACGACCGTTTTTAGATGAGAACAACATTTTTTTTTGGAGTACTACCTATGTCGATTGAACACATTTCATGTATCACTGGTAGGAAAAATCATACGCGTGGAACTGCACTAGTGGCGAACAAATTACAGTGCCGGCCACAAGTGCAGTTCGAGCTCTATCTATACTTCTTTTAAAACAAAACCTCACTAATATGCATTAATGATTTTCTATCTCAATATGCAACATATCCGTAACATTCATTCTCTTAGCCAACCAAATGTCCATGGCATCTACACTAATATTTATTAATCACTACATGGAAGCTATATAGTTCCCTACCAATTTCGGCCCGCTATTTAGGGCCTCTTCCAACCGGACCAACCGAACCTACCGACCCGGTGCGACCAAGCCACCTCCTTTCGTGCCGAGCGAGTGAGCTTCGGCGGGATCGCTGATGCGAGGGAGCGAGATCCGGGAAACGGCACTGTGCCCATCCTAAGCACCTACTTCATCGGTGCGGGCCCCGCGACGGAGAGCCGACGGGAGCGCCGGCGCGACGGAGCTGTGTTCGCCCACGGCAACAACCGCGCCGAAACCACCTTCTGCGTCGCGGGGCGAGCGAGCGAGCAACGGCGGGTAGCCGCCGCGAGGGAGCTCGTCCCGCCGTGTCCTTGTTCTGATTTGCGGCGGCGTCTCTCCGACAGCAGCGCGTCCATACATTCCCGAGATCTGAAGAAGGCATCGCCGCCTTCTCCTATTTCCTTCATAGACGCTGATCTCCACCGTTTGAAAAATGGATCGAACAACGTCTATGAGATCCAAAGACGATCCGCTGAAATCTGTCAAGAGGTCTTCGCCCAGATTTCTGCAGAACGGAGAATAGACATCCAATTTTCGTATAGACGCATCGATATATAACTGTATGGTCCATTTGGTTGTAGACATGCATGGCCAAGATATGCCAGGACAGAAAAGCTGATAGTAAAAACAAGAGTTAAAGTCTATTGTGTAGACAAAAGGTATCGCACACCATGTAGTCATATATAGGTAAAATATACAATACAATATGTAAAAATCAGTAGAGAGTTGAAGTTCCCCCTTTTTTTTTTCTACAAGCCGATTCTTCCGTGTTGTTTTGCCGTACTACTGAGGTCTTGGACTAAAGGAAAAATGATCCAACACTCATCGCAAACTAGGTATCTCATGAAAAACTCCATCGGGAAATTACATTTTCGCGAAACGAAGATTTTCCGTGATCATATTATCGGAATAAAGCGAAGTTTTGACGAGAGCCAAACTGAAGCCCAGTGCAAAACAACGCAGAGATGGCTGGGGGCACTAGTGGAAACAGGGCCTTTTGTCCCGGGTCGTAAGGGCCATTTGTCCCGGTTGCGCAACCGGGATGGGCTAGCCGGGACAAATGGCCCTCCCCATTGGTCCCGGTTGTGCCAGCACCCGGGATGGTAAGGCTGGCCCACGTGGCGACTCTGGGCCAGGGACCGCGAGGGAGTTCGTCCCGGTTCGTTTTAGGGACCGGGATGGATGCCTTCTTAAAAAAAGAATAAAGTCCGCCCATTTTCCCTGCCGCGGCAGGTTTTTTTTGTTCGTTTTTTTTTTCTCCTGCCTCGCAATCGCCAACCGGCCTCCCCTTCCCCAACCGCTCCAGGCCCACGTCTTTAATTAAGCCCACTGACACATTTTTTTAGTCAAAAAGGCCCACTGGCCCGCGTCTTTTATTTATGGACAGTCAACGGTTATTATGGCCAGTCAACAGGGGCCACTGGCCAGCGGCCTGGTGGCTGGTTCGCCTGGTCCATTAAACTAAGACCGAAGGACGGTCAAAGGGCCGCTGTCCGCCTCGTCTTCCCGCCCCGCCTCGTCTTCCCGCCCCGCCTCGGCTTCCCACGCCCCCACTCCCCACGCGCCACGCCTCGGCTCCCCGCATTCATGGCCGCCTGCAACCGCCGCCACGTCCAGGCCGCCGGTTGGCATGCCAGCCCACCCCGGGTCCTTTTTAAAGGACCCCCGCCGCCCGTACAACCCACCCACCCCGGCCGCGCCCAAGGCAGAGCAACCCTAGCCGCCACCATGTCCCGCTGGTTCTCGAACTCCGGCAAGCGCCCAAGGAACGACGACGGAGGCTCGTCGAGCGGCGCCGGCCGCATCCCGCCCCCACCGGCGGAGGCCTTCGGCTACGGCCCGGGAGGTGTCCGCCTCGGCGGGGTGCCGCGCGTCCCCGCGCCACCACCGGCTGCACGCCCGCCGCCCCGCGCCGCGCCCCCGGGCAAGCGGTTCCGCAGGTACGTCCGGGTGGACGAGGCGGAGTGGCACTGGAACAATGCCACTCCGGTCTTCTACAACGACGTGCACCTCCCGGACGGTTGGCACCTGAATCCCCAGCGGATCCCAGTGCCGCCGGCCCCGACCGGCGCGGCGCTGCTCGAGGAGATCGAGCGCCGCCGCGAGCTCCTGCCGGCCCCCGTCCGCAGGGAGCGGATCTACGCGCGCAGCTCCCCCTACTGGGCCGCCTGGCTCGAGCAGGAGCACGAGCAGCGCCGCCGCTCCTTCATCCCCGCCCCCCTCGAGGCCAACGTGGACGACTACCCCCCGCCAGCGCCCGGCCGGGAGAGGGAGCTATGGCTCCTCGTCGACGAGCCGGAGGACTTCTCCGGGGAGCCGGACCCCGAGCTCCGGGCCCAACTGGAGGAGGCCTGCGAGCGCTCCCGCCGCTCCCTCGTCGACGACGAGATCAAGAGGTGGCACCGTGTCGTGGCCGCCGCCGCCGCCGACGCCGCTGCCATGCCACCGCCGCCGCCACCCCCTAACGAGCCTGCCATCCCCTGGTGGCAGGCCATGAACGCCGAGCTGGAGGCGTCCGAGGACATGCCGGAGCCGCAGCCGCTCCCACCAGGCCTGGAGTATGGCATGACCTGGGCCTGGACCGGCGGCGTTTGGGCGCCGGGGTCGCCGGAGCAGGAGGAGGAGCTGCCCCCGCCGCCGCCGCTGCCACAGGAGGTCCTGCCCCCGCCGCCGCCGTACGCGCCCCCGATGGCCCCCCCGGCGAGCCCGGCCCAGCCGCCTGCCCACCTGTGGCAGGCACCCCCGTATGTGAACCTCTCCGACGACGAGGACGACTAGGTCGCCGCCGCCCCCCTATTATCTATAGACAACGCCCCTAGCTAGCTACCCCCCAAGAAACGGCCGGCCCGCCTGTGGCCGCGCCGCCGCCCCTAATGCAAGTACGGCCGGCCGCCTGTGGCCGCGCCGCCCCTATGTAAGCAAGGCCCCTGGCCCTATTTTAATATAAGTTGTGTTCCCCTAACCTACTGTGCCCCTTGTCCATCCCCGCCGGCGAACCGCCGGCGAATCTGTCCACTCGTTCCCGCCGCCGGCAGGGCTTCGCCCAGCCATATCCACTCGTGCCCGCCCCTGGGGTAGTGTCCGCTCGGCCTGGAGAGAGGGCCGCGCTTTTTTATACACTTGGGCCTTTAGTCCCGGCCCGTGCCACCAACCGGGACTAGAGCCCTTTGGTCCCGGTTGGTACCACGGCCCGGGACCAAAAACAAATTTCGAATTTCGGTGGCACCTCTGCGCGCCCAAAATTTTTTAGCGCCAAAATTTGAAAAGTGTTAAGTTTGCACATTAACAACTTTTATATACTTCCAAATTTGACAAAAATTCCAACATGAAAAATGCTAGAATTTGCAAAACTAATTTAAATCCATTTTTCGTTTAACTAAATAATTATTCTAACTATTGAAACTATTAATTATTTTTTCATTTGTATATAATTTGAATATAAATTACGGAAATTTATATTCAAATTATAAAGCGGCTCTGTGTCATACAAATTTCTGGAAATTTCCACCCATACACTTTTTTGAGCTAGGGCCTCATTTTCATAGTAGAAGTAGGGTGGCTTGTTCATCCTCTAGAGTCGATGTCAGTCCTGACTGCTTGTCCATCCTCTACAGTCTGCTCTGCTCTGCTCTACTGCTCCTTGCGGCTCAGGTTGGTAACGGTCCATGCTTGCGTATGCTTTGTGAACTTATGGTTTGATTTGAGAATTTCAAAACTTTGATTTGATAATCTTTTGGCCGGAAGCACCTAGCAATATCTTTTAAACCTTGTTTCTCTCCCTATGCTATTTGTACTTCTCATCGGCCCTAATGTTTCTCTACCTGATTCTACTTCTCCTCTGCCTAGTTTACAGATGTTTGCTCTTTTCTGTAGATGTTTCTACACTGTAAAATGGGCATGTCCCAGTAGTGGTGATCAGCGCCTTGTCTTTTGACTTCCCATACACGCCCAGGAAGCATAGCAGATTGACACATAGATTCTTTGTCACGTGCATCACGTCGATCGAAGACCGGACATCTAAAACTTTCCAATAGGGTAGCTCCCAAAATATAGATTTCTTCTTCCACATGGGTGCCCTCTTATCAGGGCCGTACGGAACTGGTTGGCTGCCAGCAGCCTTACCAAAGATTACTTCTAGGTCCTTGACCATATCGAATATATCATTACCACTACGGAGCTCAGGCTTCTTTCGGTTATCTGCCTCACCTCTGAAATGCTTTCCTCCTTTTTTCCTTAAGGGATGCTTGATCGGAAGAAATCTACGATGCCCCATGTATACAACCTTTTTACATTTATCCAAAAAAACACTGTCAGTCTTATCTAAACAGTGTGTGCATGCATTGTATCCCTTGTTTGTATGACCGGAAATGTTACTAAGAGCTGGCCAATCATTGATGGTCACGAAAAGCAACGCCCGTAGGTCAAATGGCTTTTGTTCGTTCTCATCCCACACACGTACACCTGGTTTGCCCCACAGTTCTAAGAGTTCTTCCACTAATGGCCTTAGATACACATCAATGTCGTTGCCAGGTTGCCTCGGGCCTTGGATGAGAACTGGCATCATAATGAACTTGCGCTTCATGCACAACCAAGGAGGAAGGTTGTACATACATAGAGTTACAGGCCAAGTGCTATGACTGGAGCTCTGCTCCCCAAAAGGATTAAAGCCATCTGTACTTAGACCAAACCATAAGTTTCTCGCCTCTCCTGCAAAGTCTGGAAAGTCTCTCTCGATCTTTCTCCACTGCGATCCATCGGCGGGGTGCCTCAACTTTCCATCTTTCTTACGGTCTTCTTTGTGCCATCGCAACAACCTAGCATGCTCTTTGTTTCTAAACAGACGTTTCAGCCGTGGTATTATAGGAGCATACCACATCACCTTAGCAGGAACCCTCTTACGGGGAGGCTCGCCGTCAACATCACCAGGATCATCTGCTCTGATCTTATACCGCAGTGCAGTGCATATCGGACATTCATCCAAATTCTCGTACTTCTCACCGCGGAAGAGAATGCAGTCATTAATGCATGCATGTATCTTCTGCACATCTAATCCTAGAGGGCAGAGAGCTTTCTTTGCTTCGTACGTACTCTCAGGCAATTCGTTATCCTTTGGAAGTTTTGGCTTCATTAGTTGAAGTAAAGTCTCAAATGCCTTGTCAGTCACACCGTTTTGTGCCTTCCATTTCAGCAACTCCAGTGTGGTACCGAGCTTTGTGCTACCATCTGCGCAATTTGGGTATAACAATTTTTTGTGATCCTGTAACATGTTGTCCAGTTTCAACCTCTCCAATCTATTTTCACAGTCTTCCCTTGCATCAGCAATAACTCGGCCAAGATCATCATCGGGCTCTTCTGATGCCTGTTCTTGATCACCTCCTTCTTCTGCATTCTCTTCCATTGCAGTATCGTCGTATTCAGGGAACAAAGGATCTTCTTCTTCTTCTTCATCGTCTTCCATCACAACCCCTCTTTCTCCATGCTTGGTCCAGCAATTATAGCTGGGCATGAAACCTCTCCGAAGTAGATGGCCGTGAAGGATTCTTTCGGAAGAATGTTCTCTGACGTTCCGACAATCAACACATGGGCAACACATGAAGCCATTATCTTTGTTCGCCTGAGCTACAGCAAGAAATGCATTCAGGCCTGCCATATACTCGGAGGTGCGTCGGTCACCGTACATCCATCGCTGCCGTGCATCCATCTGCATCATATAATTAAGTTTATCAAAATACATATTAATACAGAGATAACCACAGTACATCGACAAATAATACTTTTTTATGTATCAGTTACAGATGAAAAAGATAATTTGTTAACCTCGGTCGAAGAAACCATTTTCAGTGAGCTTGTGTGCGTCTCGGGAATTTCGTCGAACACCTCGTGTGCATAGTAAAAAAAAAACAGCAACACCACACTCTCTCACACCTCCAAGCAAAAAAAAAGATGGAAGGAGGGGGGGCTGGGGCAGTATATATATAGGGGAAGGGGGCATTGGTCCCGGTTCGTGGACTGAACCGGGACAACAGGTCATGCGCGTGCCACGTGGCCTGTGGCTAGGCATTGGTCCCGGTCCGTGGCACGAGCCGGGACGGATATGCCCCCACGAACCGGGACCAATGCGCCCAGGCGATTCCTGTTGCCCCGGGCGCACGAACCGGGACCAATGCAGGGCATTTGTCCCGGATTTGGTTGCAACCGGGACAGCTGCCCCCCGGCCCCCTGGACGAGAGGGGTTGTTTCCACTAGTGGGGGGCGGAAACCGTAGCATGATACATGCGGGGCGAATAGCTCCTATGCGACGGCTTTGAGCCGAATTGGACGGACAATGATATCGTTGGCTGAAATAGCTTTTGTGCGCCATTGTTTGATGCACAAATGGCCAGGGCGACAAAGTCTCTAAACGTAACGATTAGCCCAATGGGACCCAGTTTAGGTGGGGCCCACAGATAGCAACGACGACGGTTGAACCGTTTTCCCCTTTCGCGCCCACAGATATCTGTTGAACCTCGAATCAGAAAAAATGAAGATCGACAATGTGATGAAGGTAAACAAAATTGTTATGTGATCTTTTTGATTGTGTTCCTTCGGACAAACAAAATTGTGTCCAACATTTCGTACTACTAATTTGAGGCAAAGGCAAGTCCACGATGCAAAGGCAAGTCCACGACTATTGTGGACGAAACATAGGATGATATAACCGTTCAAGCCTCACAAATGGCATAGTACTTCAAGTAATTCATTTGGTCGTGGATGTACGACACTAGTACAAAATTGGCCAAAGGTTTTTACCTTTAGTACCGGTTCCATTACGAACCGGTACTAAAGGTAGCATTAGTACCGGTTCCAGAGCCCAGGGCTCCGGAAACTTTTAGTACCGGTTCGTTTGGGGTCTTTAGTACCGGTTCGTGATATGAACCGGTACTAAAGGGTTTCGCGCCAAATTTTCTGCGGAGGTGGGGCCGGCGCTGCACCTTTATTACCGGTTCGTATCACGAACCGGGTCTCCAGCCTATTTCTTCAACCCGAGCCATGCTAGCTGTCCATTTTTCATCGCGAACACATTTTCAACTATTTGTCTTGTCTCACACTCAAACAAATCTCCATTTTTCTCCACCATTTTGTTGAGATTAGCGACAACCATCTATCCAAGGGTTAGCAACATGATCCTTTCTTCCAGCCTTGTAACACATAAACTCTAAGAGAGAGAAGTTGTTGCCGGCTAAAAAATTTCCAGAAAATTCAAAAAACCAAAAATGACGGGCGACCTTCGCGTGCTGTCATTATATATGTCCTAGTATCCATCAAAAATAATATGTTTGGAATACGACAGTTGTGTTGAAAACGTGTTCACAAAAAAAATATATCTCCTTCGAACATTATAGGGTTTCGGTCCAAATGACGGGTGTTATGGCCAAATACATGGAATAGTTTGTTTTAATGTTCCAATATTCCATACAAACATGCATCCTCAAAGCACGGATAATGTTGACGGAGGAATTTGTTTTTAAATATAAAAACCATTTTTTATTTTCCGAGTGTCAATAATGGGTTTTTTGTGAAGGACCTACCACAAATATATTGTAAAACTTGGGAGCTGTATTTTTTTAATATACTAGACCATGTTATATGCACAAATAAACAATTTTTTTTCCTAAAAAAAGTTTTCCATCTACCTCTTTTGAAAAACACAAGTTTCTGCCAATTCAGTTGGAAACATGACAAATTTGAACTAAAAGTGACTCTTAATTTGCTCACGATTTTTGGCAAAAATCATTTTTAGGTACACTACCTATTTCAATAGGGATACACCAAGAGTTTCCCAATATTCAACCCATAGCCACGAACGGTCATGCTCCCCGTCTTGACTTTTTCGTGAAACCGCCTGAGAAAATTTCAGAAAATTCAAAAAAAACACAAAATGATGCGAGACCTTCACGTCGTGTTAATATATATGTCCTTGTATCGACCAAAAATAATAAACTTGGAATACAACAATTGTGTTGAAAATGTGATCACCAAAAAAAGCTATCTCCTCCGAACATTTTAGGGTTTCGGTCCAAATGACGGGTGTTATGGCCAAATACATGACATAATTTGTTTTAATGTGCCCATATTCCACCCAAACATGCATCTTGGAAGCACGGAGAATGTTGACTGAGGAAGTTTTTCTTTTATTGAATAAAAAACATTTTTCATTTTCCGAGTGAAAAAATGAGTTTTTATTGAAGGACCTAAAACAAATATGTTGCAAAACTTGGGAGCTGCCTTTTTTGAATATACTATACCATGTTATATGCACAAATAAACAAAAAAATTTCTAAGAAAAGGTTTCCATCCGCCTCTATTGAAAAACACAAATTTCTGCCGATTTGGCTGGAAATGGGACAAATTTGAACTACAAGTGCCTCGTAATTTGCTCTTGATTTTTGGCAAAAATCATTTTCAGGTACACAACTACCTATGTCAACAGAGATATACCAAGAGTTTCTCAATATTCAACCCCTAGCTACGAATCGTCATGCCCGCCGTCTTGATTTTTTCCTGAAACCGGCTGAGAAAATTCCAGAAAATTCAAAAAAAACCCAAAATGACACTAGACCTTCGCGTGGTGTCATTACATATGTCCTAGTATCCACCGAAAATAATAAACTTAGAATACGATAGTTGTATTGAAAACTTGTTCACAAAAAAGAGTTATCTCCTCTGAACATTATAGGGTTTCGGTCCAAATGACGGGTGTTATGACCAAATACATGTTATAGTTTGTTTTAATGTGTCCATATTAAACAGAAACATGCATCTTGGGAGCACGGACAATGTCGACAGAGGAAGTTTTCTTTTTATTGAATAAAAAAATCATTTCTATTTTCCGAGTGTCAAAAATGGGTCTTTTTGTGAAGGACCTACCACAAATATGTTGCAAAACATGGGAGCTACATTTTTTGAATATACTAGACCATGTTATATGCACAAATAAAAAAATTGTTTCCTAAGAAAAGGTTTGCATCCACCTCTTTTGAAAAACACAAGTTTTTGCCGATTCGGGTGGAAACGGGACAAATTTGAACTACAAGTGTCTCATAATTTGCTCATGATTTTTGGCAAAAATCACTTTTAGGTACACCACTCCCTATTTCAACAGAGATACACCAAGAGTTTCTCAATATTCAACCCCTAGCTACAGACGGTCATACCCGTCTCTTGACTTTTTCTTGAAACCGGTTGAGAAAATTACAGTAATTTCAGAAAAACCCAAAATGACCTTCGCATGGTGTCATTATATATGTCCGAGCATCGACCAAAAAGAATCGTAAGAAGTTGTATCAAACCTTTTATGTCGGAGATAGAACAAAACAATCGGTATCGCCATCATACAGCCCTATCGTGGCTCGTGAGTGCATATATGCATATCAACACGTCAAGAAATGTGATGATACATGAAGCTCTATTTTCGTCAATAAATTGTCACTATAGTTTGTTCATGATGATACAATGAAGAAAACCATATCGTTGAAAACCGAGTGTCAGAAATGAAAACAATGACGAATTTTTAGATATCGTCATGAATGTCCACGACGATTTTGGACCGTCATAATTTTACGACGATTCAAAATCGCCACGCGCAATCCGGCCAGGCCACATCAGCTCCGACGTGGGTAGTCCTACGTGAAAAAATCATGACGAAATGAAAATGTCGTGGATGAAAATCAGCCCGGTCCATTTCGATGATCTTCACGGGCATGGCCCAATAACTTTAGCCTTTGCTGGTCTATTTACTACGTGGGCCTTAGCCTTTTTGCAACTTTTTTCATTTATGGGTCTTGGCCTTTTATTTATCATATTTTGTTACATTTTCCAAAATGTTTCTATTAATACTAATTGAGCCATTGCCTTTTTGGGAGCGCATATACATTGGGCCCAGTCGAGTATTCAGACAATTTTCCTTTTTATTTTTATTTTGCCATTCGATTTAGGGCAATGTTTGGGCCAGGCCATGGCCCTCCCTAAATCCATTAACTTTTGTGGCGTTTCCTCTTTAGAAATAGATTAACAACCCATATTTTTTACCAGGTAAGTATTTGAAGCAAATATCTCCAGAATCAGTACACAGATAGACAATAACAATCATAGTATAACAAGCACTACAAGTGCAATACCTGGATAAGATCATAGAATAACAAGCTCTACAAGTGCAATAACTAGATACAATCGCAGAATAAAAATCTCAACTTGTCTTCAACCTCTTCATGGAGCTTCTTCGATAGAGATCACAAACTGGGCTGCTGCTCTGGTCATATGAACCATATTTTGCAAGATCATTGCATGTTTCTGCACATATAGGTTAAAGTTAAACCAACACTTGTTCAAGCCTAAAAATATGCAAGACATTCAAGGATGGCGATCACAAAATGCAATGATTTTGTTAACGAAATTAAGTGCGGTAATGACTTGAGAAGAAATATCCCAAAAATTCTAAATAAAGGAAAGGATTAAGCAGCAGGTAGTACAAGACTACCCTAATGATATTACACAATTTCCAATTGACGATCTTGGCATGATGGTACAGTATATATAGCACCAGTTTATTTTCGATTAATATAACTAAGCAAGATGTTCAATTAAGATTCTCGTTTAATTCCAAGTGCGATAGTTAGTTGACGACTATGAACTAACCAGAATTTTGCACTTCTAATTCTTCAGTGCAAAATCTTTTCACAAAAGAGAAATCAGTTGGAGGACACAACTACACAGGATAAAAAGAGATGTCCCAATAGCTTTAGAGCCAACAAACTCACCAAGACCACAAGAGCATCACCAGCGACATAGACCGACGGGCGACCTTGTAAGAGTTCCTCATTACCTTTCTGGCTAGCACACTTATGGTAATGTTAAACAAGGCATGAGTTATATGGAGTCCATGTTCTGGACTCCTTCTCTTCTGTCCCATTGAGCCACTCCTTCACTTAAGTCGCGAAAGTCCCACGTGGTTAACATACCAGGAAGAAGTAAGCAGTGATAATGGGAACTAAGCATGCATAACAGGAAGACGAGATGTACATCATACTATAAATACTCCTACAAGGATAAACAATGACACCGCAACACCATTCACTCCCAAATTATCATTCGAAATCTGGAGCACACTAAAATCACACAATTCACCATAAAAAAAATCAAGTCTCATCTAGACGAAAAATCATGAATCCGTAAATGGAAGGGTGACCTGTGAAAGACTAAATCAGTGTTAATTTTATACTGCCTTTGCCACAAAACAACAAATATGAACGAACAACAAAAGTATTACGAAATATTCAAGAAATGACTAATGATCATTATTTAAACCACGATTAATGTGATGGAAAGCTAGATTCATGGAACCTATACGCTATCAAAGCATACACACCAGGAAAATAACTCTGATGAGGATACACAAGGAGTTGTAGCTATCTTGGAATGTTATAAATAGGGAAAAACTAATAAGAGAAGAGTTTTTTAGGTAGTTAACTCAATAACCGATAGAAAGAAAGATAAAAGCACAACTTTTGACCTTAAACCATCCAGGAAAAAGCTCTGTTATCGCGCTCGCAAAGTTAGCTTTCCAAGTTTATTATTTTTGTGGATACTAGGTCATATAAGAGGACACCACGCGAAGGTCTCGCGTAATTTTGGTTTTTTTTTTATTTTCTCGAATTTTCTGAGCCGGCTTCAGGGAAAAGTCAAGACGGTGAGCATTTTCGTTCGTAGTTAAGGGTTGAATATTGAGAAACTCTCGGTGTATATGTGTTGAAATAAGTAGTTGTGTACCTAAAAATTATTTTTACCAAAAATCATGAGCAAATTACGAGGTACTTGTAGTTCAAATTTGTCACGTTTCCAATTGAATCGGAAGAAACTTGTGGTTTTCAAAAGAGATGGATGGAAACCTTTTCTTAGGAAACAAATTGTTTATTTGTGCGTATAACATGGTCTAGTATAATTAAAAAATGCAGTTCCCAAGTTTTGCAACATATTTGTGGTAGGTCCTTCACAAATTGTTTAGGAAACAATCTTTGACACTCGGAAAATGGAAAATGGTTTTTAATCAATAAAAAGGAAAACTTACTCCGTCAATATTGTTCGTTCTTCGAAGATGCATGTTTATGTGGAATATGGGCATATTAAAAGAAATAATGCCATGGATTTGGCCATAACAGCCGTCATTTGCACCGAAACCTTCGAATGTGTTTGGAGGAGATAGCTCCTTTTTGTGAAGGCATTTTCAACACAACTGTCGTATTCCAAGTTTATAATTTTTGGTGGATACTAGGACATATATGAGGACACCAGCGAATGTCTTGCGTCATTTTGGGTGTTTTTTTTGAATTTTCTGGAATTTTCTCAGCCGGTTTCAAGAAAAGGTCAATACGGCGGGCATTGTCGTTCGTAGCTGTTTGAATAGTTAGAATATATATTTTTTAAACAGAAAATGTATTTGAATTAGTTATTCTATTTGAAACACTTTTCATATTGAAAGTTTTTCCAAATTCAAAACAACTCAAAAACTATGTATTTTTTAATATGTGAATAGAAAAATTGTTACTCCCTCCGTATCAAAATGTAAAGTGTTTTAGCATTTCCTAGACAAAATGAACCTAGACATGTTTTAGTATAAGATGCATATGAATCTATAAACTAAAACATGTCTAGATACGTTTTGTCTAAAAAATGCTAAAACATCTTATATTTTGATACGGAGGGAGTACTAGTTTGAATAGTTAGAATAATTATTTTTGAAAACTGAAAATGTATTTGAAATAGTTATGCAATTTAAAACACTTTTTATATTGAAAGTTTTTTCAAATTCAAAATAACTCAAAAACTAGGTATTTTAAACGTATTTAATGTTTATAGGAGGTTTGAAAAAAAAAGGCGGGAATAGTTGAATAGTTTGATGTAAAAAAAACTTGTCAAACCACCCCGGTAGTAGGTATGAGAAACATGTATAAACGGAGTACTTGTCTACCATCCATATCAGTTTGCATGCGTTAACATCGATGGTCTAAAAGTGAGTAGGTTAGAGTTGCAATCCCTCGCCAAAGCCTCCTACCGTATAGACACCTCCGTAAATAGGTCGCGATGATCATCAAATTTTAGAGACAACATTTATATACTGCTAATTGATATTGCTCCCACAAGTTACCGCACATTTATATCGCTCTCACATGTTATAGCCACCAATGATTGACTGGATGCAACAACGACATGTCGTTCTGTATGCACGGCTCGCATGTAGTCGAGCGATGCATCCCACATGGACCTAGAGCTCCCTGTTTGTTGCACCTAGTTGGTTGGTGATATGCCTCCAGTCTGGCTTGGTCGATTAATTATTAGCTCGTGTTCTCTGACTGGTTGGATCTGATCGTTTTATCTTTAATTTCATAGATAATACTATACATATGGCTCACATGCAGTGGAGCGATGCCCACACGCGGCTTTATTTCTTGCATCATTAACATATATTTGTTTGAGTGGTCACCTCACTTTTTTATATAATTTCTTAAATACTATCGTCCGTGGGTTCGGCTTCATTTGATCTATATTTTTTCTTTATTACCGAATAAAATACAAGCACACGATTGAGAGGTAGCCATATTTGTGCCTCGGTTTGCATCTCATACTCGACACCCGCGGCCAAAAAAAAAACACCACCATGCTAGAGCTCGCTGGTGTCATGCTACTGGCCTTACCTAGGATGGTGCCCAAATCATGTATCTCCTTTATCATGATGAGTCAGAGACAATGTAAACATTTGTCACCGTGCCGTGCTAGGCCTTGAAGGGTTGAAGTGAAAATAATTCTTAGACGGTTAAGTTTCATTGAGCCTTTCAAACTTTTGTGTTAACAACATGGCCGTCGAAGTGCAAATCATTTTAAAATTAGTGGACGGAAGCCACACTCGTCCAACTGTTCCAAAAAAAATACGGTGACACAAATGGATGCATAAAACTCAACAGCACCTCACGAACAAGCACAATGGATAACTGCCTCCAGTATATGCTGCATTTTATCATGCAGACAATATTACTTTAGGGATTCAAATTATTATGCCTAGTAACCGCATGCGTTGTGGTGGTTCTACTAATTTGGTAAGGTTAAGCTTTTCATTGAGTATTTCGAACTTTGTGTCAACACCATGGTGTTAAACTGCAAGTCATCGTTCAAAGTGATTGCAAGACACAATGGTGCAACATTTCTACAAAATTTCTCGGACGCAAACGGTATACGAAACTCATCGGACTGTATTTTGGCTGATATTCCGATATTTGGACTGCTATTCCAATAATTCGGCCGATTTACCACTTATCGGAGGTCGACCGATAAGTTACGATAAGTGACATCTTGAACTTATAAATCGTAACCTATTAATTCATTCCATCTAAATAAATATTGACAGGGATAAATATATATTTTACATAGAAAGTGGTGATGTTACTTCATAATGCTAATTATGTAAATTAAGACGACGTGCCAAATTTGTACAACACTTCATACGGGTGCTTCGACGTCTATGGTTTGCACTCAATGTTATGAATATTCATGAGAGTACCATTTAAAATGAATGTGTGTTGACCTTTTCTAGTAATCCCTAGTTTATATACCCAAATGACGCCATGAAATAAACATGTATGATTTGTTCAGAAGGTTTAGTTATTGTTTAATTTTTCCTATTATAATCAACTAGAGGGAAATGGTAAAAAACCCACTTGTTAAATCACCCCTGTAGTTGGTAGGAGAATGTGGTATAGACCGGAGTACTCGTCTACGTACCATCACTAGTGGAAACACGGGCACTAGTCCCGGTTGGTAAGGCCCATTTGTCCCGGTTGTGCAACCGGGGTGGGCCAGCCGGGACAAATGCACCTGCCCCATTGGTCCCGGTTGCGCCAGGACCCGGCACAAATGGGACTGACCACGTGGCGAACCTGGCCAGGGGAGGTAGTCCCGGTTCGTGTTAGGAACCGGGATGAATGCCTCCTCTGAAAAATAAATAGCTTCGCCACTTTCTCTGCCACGGTAGGGTTTTTTTTCCACATTTTTTTTCCAATATACGATGCGTGCCTTGTAATCCCCAACCGGCCTCCCCTTCCCCAACCGCGTCCACTGGCCCACGTCTTTAATTAAGCCCACTGGCCACATTTGGTCAAAGGGCCCACTGGCCCGTGTCTTTTATTAAGCCCACTGGCCACATTCGGTCAAAGGGCCCACTGCCCACGCGGGGGGTCAAAGGGGACACTGGCCGGCGACCTAGTGGTTGGCTCGCCCGGTTCCACGTCCCCACGTCTTTAAGTAGGACCATAACCGCAGCCGCGCGCGGTCAAAGGGCCCACTGGCCAGCGACCCCAGCGGCCGCCTCGGCTTCCCCGCGCCACGCGTGGCCACGAACGGTCATTCCATGCCTCGTCTTCCTCCCCGCGCATTCATGGACGCCTGCAATCGCCGCCACGTTCTCGCCGCCGGTTGGCATGCCAGCCCCGCCCGAGTCCTTTTTAAAGGGCCCCCGCCGCCCCGTACACCCCTCTCCAGCACCAAGAACCCTAGCCACCATGTGGCCCCGCCGCTGGTTCAAGCGCCCCAAGAACGAGCACGAGGCCGGGTCCTCGAGCGGCGCCGGCCGGAAAGGCGCCGGCGTTCCCCCGCCGCCGCAGGAGGCGTTCGGCTTCGGGCCGGGCGGCATCCGGATCGGGCGCGGGCCGCGTGTCCCCGAACCACCTCCGGCTGCGCGCAACCCGCCGCCGCGCGCCCCACCGGGAAAAAGGCTGCGCCGCTACGTGCGGAAGGAGGAGGCACTGTGGCACTGGGAGCACGCGACGCCGGTCTTCTGGCCGGACGTCCACCTCCCGGACGGCTGGCACCTCAATCCCCAGAGGATCCCGGTGCCGCCGCCCCCGATGAACGAAGCTGCCCGCGAGGAGATTGACCGCCGGCGCGCGCTCCTGCCGGCCCACCTACTCAGGGACCGCGCGTACGCGCGGAGCTCCCCGTACTGGACCGCCTGGTTCCAGCAGGAGCACGAGGAGCACCGCCGCTCCTACTTCTCCACGCCCCCGGAGGAGCCCGCCGACAGCTACCCAGCGCCACCGCCCGGCAGCGAGCCGGAACTGTGGATCGAGGAGAACATCCTCGAGGACGAGGAGGACCCCGAGCTCCAGGCCGGTTTGGAGGCCGCCTACGAGGCCTACCGCCGCACCCTCGTCGAGGACAAGATCAAGCAGTGGGAGCAGGTCCTCGCCGCTGCCGCCGACGCCGACGCGATGCCGCCCCCTCCGCCACCGCAGCCGTGGTGGCAGACCAAGAACGCCGCCATGGAGGCTTCGGAGGACCAGCCGCCGCCACAGCCGCTGCCCCCCGGCCTGGAGTACGGGATGTCCTGGGCCTGGACCAGCGGCAAATGGACAGAGGAGCTGCCGCCGCCGCCAGAAGAGCTGCCGCCGCCACCACCGAACGCGCCCCCGATGCCTCCCTAGCCACCGGCGGGCGCCCCCCAGCTGCCTGCCCACCAGTGGCAGCAGCCGCCCTACGACTGCATCTCCTCCGACGAGGAGGACTAGGCCGGCGCCGGCGCGCCCCCGGCCACCTACGTAGTACCTAGGCTACCCCCCCCCCAAGAAACGGCCGGCCGCATGTGGCCGCACTAGTAGAAAAAGGCCTTTCTGTGGCGCACCAAAATGGGATTCTGTGGCGCACCTAGGGGCCAGAGGGGTGCGCCACAGAATTCACGCCACAGAATTTTTTTCTGTGGCGCACCGAGGCCGTGCGCCACAGAAATGTCAATTCTGTGGCGCACCTCAGCCGTGCGCCACAGAAATTTGCAATTCTGTGGCGCACCAAGGGGGGGTGCGCCACAGAATTTTTTTTTGAATTTCAAAAAAAAAGGCGGCCAGATCTGGCCGCGGGAAATTTTCGAAATTTCGAAATTTCGCCGGATTTCGTCGGATGCTCGCCGGAGTTGGTCGGTGGAGGATGGGGGTCACCGGAGTTGGTGGGGAGGAGAAGGAGAAGCTCGCCGGAGGTGGTGGTGGTGGTGGTGGTGGTGGAGGAGGAGGAGGAGAAAGAGGAGGAGAGGTGGTGGTGGAGGAGGAGGAGGAGAAAGAGGAGGAGGAGAGGTGGTGGTGGAGGAGGAGGAGGAGCTCGCCGGAGGTGGTGGTGGTGGTGGTGGTGGAGGAGGAGGAGAAGCTCGCCGGAGGTGGTGGTGGTGGTGGAGGAGGAGGAGGAGGAGGGTGGTGGTGGAGAAGGAGGGGTGGTGGTGGTGGTGGAGGAGGAGGAGGAGGAGAGGTGGTGGTGGTGGTGGTGATGGAGGAGGAGAGGAGAGGTAGAAGATGAGAAGTGGAGGAGAAGTGGAGGAGAGAAGGGAAGAAGTGGAGGGGAGAGGAAAGAAGAGGAAGAAAAGAAGGCAATTTTCGAATCCTGCCTCAAAATTCTGTGGCGCACCCCCCCTTGGTGCGCCACAGAATTTTTTTTTATTTTTTTTTTTATTTTCTAGTCAAAATCTTAAAATGGCCATAACTTTTGTTCCTTTTGGAATTTGGCGATTCTAAAAAAAGCTCACAGACCTGTCTTGCCAGGACGCATCCCAGCAGCAAGTGGTCAATATCTTCTCCTTGTTGGTCACACAAGGGGCAAGTCGTGGGGTGCGGGAGCCCTCTCCGTCCAAGCCTGTCGGCAGTCCAACACCTGTTCCTCAATGCCAGCCACATGAAGAATTTGCATTTGTTGGGCGCACGGGATCGCCAAACTTGCTCCGCTCTGGCCAGCCTTTTAGAACCCTCGAACATGGCGCGGTAGGCGGAGCGGGCCGAGAACCGCAGACTTGGTTCCCAGTTCCAACGGAACTCGTCATCCACGCCCTCCACGAGGGCCACGTTGGGAAGAAGATCAGCCAAGTTGAGGAGCTCTCGAAGCTCAACCTCAGCGAGGTCAGGGGGAACATCCTGTAACCATGCTCCCGCCAGGCCTTCTCTCACCCCGCGGGTTAACCGTGCACGTTTAAGGATCCTCTTCCATAAGTGGGGGGCCACGTGTCTAACTCTACCCTCTAGCAACCACCTATCAGTCCATAAGAAAGTGCTTGTCCCATCGCCAATCACAGAGGTCGTTCCTGCTTCAAAAAGGTGTGTCACAGTCTTGGGCACCTAAATGTTGAACTCACTCCACGGCTTTGTGGCCTCCGTCCGTTGGAGCCACATCCACTTGGCTCGCAACGCCTGGTTCAAAACTCTGAGGTTGGGAATACCGAGGCCACCAAGGTGTTTCGGCATGCAGACTCTCTCCCAAGCCACAAGACAATATCCACCATGGACGTCTTTCCTTCATTTCCACAAGAAGCCTCTGAGAATCTTGTCAATATCCGCAAAGTTTTTCGCTGGCAGATCAAGAGACATCATTGCAAAGATTGAGACAGTCGACAAAGTGGTTTTCACCAGCTCCAACCTTCCACATTTGTTCAGCAAGTTCGCCCTCCAACCCGGCAGGTGGCTAGCGATACTGTCCATGATATATTGCAACTGAGCGGCCGACAGTTTTTTTAGCGAGAGTGGCAGCCCGAGGTAGGGCAACGGGAAAGGCTGGATGGGGCACTATAACTCTAGCTCCACCAGCTCCCTTTCCCTGTCTCCACACCTGATCAAGTGAGCCGAGCACTTCTCCAGGTTAGCTCGTAGCCCCAAGGCCATACCAAAAGTCTCTAGGATCTCCGTAAAAACCTTGAAGTCCTGCACGGTCGGCCTCAGGAAGGTTACCACATCACGGCATAAATGGAAGTTATGTGTCTCAGGCCTAACTGTGCCAGCCGGGTCAGCAGTCCCATGTCTGTTGCCTTCTCAATCATGAGATGTAACACTTCCATTACCAAGATGAAAAGTTGCGGGGAGAGTGGGTCCCCTTGATGGGGGGATGCTAACCCGGTATGCCAAGATCCGAGGAATAACCCGGCCCAGAGACAGTGATTAGGATACGGTTAGGGATAAAGATGTTTGTGAAGGCCCAAGCTCATGGGCCTGGTGACCCGGATTGTGGGTGATGTAAAGGAAAGTTAGGGTTAGCACGCCGTGTCTGGGTAGGACCCGGGTGTGCCTTGTAAAGTAAGTTAGGGGGTACGGGAGCTATATAAACCGACCCCCGGGTATAGATTAAGACAGAGATTCGAGAGCCTTAGCAATATCGAGTGGTATCGAGTATCCAGTGTAAACCCTAATCGTGTTATTGTATCGAGAATAGAGATCCGGCGACTTCGATTGCCGGCTGTCATATCAAGTCGTATCATGTCTTCCTTTGAGCTAAACCCTCTCCCGAACGCCTGTGTCGACTTGCCCCAAGATCAGTTACCCCTGGTAACATCTGTCGTGATTATCCCACGACAGTTGGCGCCCACCGTGGGGCCTGCGTCCAAAGGTGTCTACATCACGGGAGAAGCTCGGAAGGACATGGAGGATCTTGTCATTGGCGAAACCTACATCGACCACGAAGAAGAAAAGTTGGCGGACGATCCCGGCTGGGGGCCAGAATCGGATTACCTCGAGTCCGGATTTATATTGAAGATCGGCCGGATCAATATCTTCGTCGACACGGTACGAACAACTAACTTAAAGGGACAATATCATGTGCATACTACAGGAACTTCTAGCAGGAACAAAGAGGCATCAAAGCAAGCGGCAAGTTCGGTTTCATCAGCCGCGCCGGGATATCTTAGATGGGCAGAACAAGAGATAACGTGGAGTAGAAGAGATCATCCGGAAAAGGTGGAGCGTCCAGGAGTCTTGGCGTTGGTGGTTGCTCCACAGGTTAATGGTTACGAGCTGAAGAAGGTCCTGATGGACGGTGGAAGTAGCATCAACATCCTTTATTGGGAGACCTTCTTACGGATGAGTCTCAAAGAGTCCCAGCTGCAGAAAAGTTCAACAATCTTTCACGGGATCGTACCGGGTCACTCGGCAAGCCCCGAGGGAAGGATCACCTTGGAAGTTGCTTTCGGAGAATCGACGGACAACTATCGAGTGGAGTGGCTCACGTTCGAGGTAGTCAAGTTGCGCAGTCCTTACCATGCGCTGTTGGGGAGGCCGGCTTACGCCCAATTCCTGGCTAGGCCATGCTACGTGTATTTGCAGCTGAAGATCCCGGGTCCTAAACGGACCATCACTATATATGGGAGCCGGGATATAGCGGCCGAGTGCGACGAAGGAGATTCAGTTATGGCCGAGCAGGCATGCAGGAAGGAAGAGCTCGAATATTACCGGTCTCAAGTAAACCCGGACGATAGAACAGCCTTGAAAAAGCCGAATACTGAGGATGAGAGAGCAAAATTCAAGGCAGCGCAAGACACCAAGAAGATAGATTTTGTCGAAGGGGATTCCACTAAGCAGTTTACCATAGGGTCTAACCTGGGAAAAGAGCAGGAGGGAGCACTCGTGGAGTTCATTCGCTCGAATGCAGATGTGTTTGCCTGGACACCCAGCGACATGCCGGGTATCCCTACAGAATTGGCTGAGCACAGTTTGCATGTGGATCCCAAGTCTAGGCCCGTGAAACAAGGTTTGAGGAAAATGAATGAGGAAAGAAGGAAAGCTATAGGCGAAGAAATCGCTCGGCTACTGGCAGCCGGCTTTATCATGGAAGTATTCCACCCGGATTGGTTGGCTAACCCGGTCCTGGTGATGAAAAAGACCAACGAGTGGAGGATGTGCATTGACTTCACTAGTCTTAACAAGCATTGCCCAAAGGATCCATTTGCGCTCCCAAGGATAGATCAGATTATAGACGCAGTAGCTGGAAGCGATCTGTTATGCTTCCTGGATGCATATTCCGGGTATCATCAGATTAAGCTCAAAAGGGAGGATTGGGAGAAAACATCATTCATAACCCCGTTTGGGGCCTTTTGTTATAAAACTATGACATTTGGGCTGAAGAACGCTGGCGCAACTTACCAACGGTGTATTCAAAAGTGCTTCGAGGACCAAATCGGACGTAACGTCCATGCTTATGTGGATGACGTGGTCATCAAGACCAGGAAGGCGGAGACATTTATCGATGATCTAAAGGAGACATTCAAAAACCTGAGGAGGTACCAGATGAAACTTAATCCAACGAAGTGCGTGTTCGGAGTTCCGGCTGGGAAATTACTCGGCTTTATAGTGTCCGAGAGAGGAATTGAGGCAAATCCAGATAAAATCAAGGCAATCCAGAGCTTGAAAAAGCCGGAGAACTTGAAGCATGTTCAAAAGCTCACGGGCTGTGTAGCAGCCTTGAGTCGGTTCATATCTAGACTCGGAGAAAAAGCAATACCCTTGTATCGGCTCTTGCGAAAATCGGATAAATTCGTATGGGACGAAGAGGCAGATGAAGCGTTTGAAGCACTAAAGAAGCAATTATCTGAAGCACCAGTACTAGCGGCGCCGGGTCCTAAAGAGCCTATGTTGCTATACGTGGCAGCTGGCCCCCGAGCCGTTAGCGCAGTGGTTGTCGTGGAACGCAAAGAGGACGGGAAAGGTTACCCGGTTCAGAGGCCGGTTTACTACGTCAGTGAAGTATTATCAGAAGCAAAGCAGCGCTATCCACATTGGCAAAAGTTGGTGTTCGGAGTCTTCATGGCCAGCAGGAAATTGAAGCCGTATTTCCAAGAACATCCTATAACGGTGGTCAGCTCAATACCAATGTCGGATATTATCAGAAACTCGGACGCTACGGGAAGAATAGCCAAGTGGGCAATAGAGATGGGAGATTATCATATCAACTACGAACCCAGGTCAGCAATCAAGTCTCAAGCTTTAGTTGATTTCGTTAACGATTGGACACATACAGGTATGGTTACCACAGTTCCAAAATCCGAGTCATGGACCATGCACTTCGATGGGTCAAAGCAATATGAGGGATCAGGAGCTGGAGTAGTGCTGACATCGCCCAGGGGAGACAAATTGAGTTACGTACTGCAAATTCACTTCGATTGCTCAAACAATGTGGCCGAGTATGAGGCCCTGTTGCATGGTTTAAAGGTAGCTAAGGAAATGAACATTAGAAGGATACGATGCTTCGGAGATTCGGATCTTGTGGTACAACAGGTATCGGGAACTTGGGACAGAAAGGATGCAACTATGGCAGCATATCGCAGGGAGGTCGACAGGGTTGCCGGGTGCTTTTCCGGGTATGAGGTGGAGCACATAGACAGAAGAAAAAACGAGGCAGCAGACGCACTCGCTAGACTCGGCTCGCGTAGAGAGCCGGTTCCACCTAATGTGTTCCTGGATGAATTATGGCGACCATCAGTTAAAGCTGAGTCTGAGGAAGAACTGGCAAACCAAGACCCGGATTTGGAGTACGTGGCCACAGTACATGCCATCCCCGAGTGGACAGAGCCATACCTGGCCTATCTATCACGGGGCGAGTTACCAGAACAGGAGGTACTAGCAAGACAAATTCTGAGGCGAGCAAAGGGGTATTCAATCATCAATGGAGAATTATACAAGAGAAGCGCAACAGGAGTCTTCTTGCGCTGCGTAGCACCAGAAGAAGGCCGACAGATTCTCAAGGAAATACACGAAGGCGACTGTGGGCATCATGCATCTACAAGGTCCCTGGTGGCTAAAGCTTATCGACACGGATTTTTCTGGCTTACGGCTCTATCGGATGCAGAACGTTTGGTAGCAAGATGTGACGGATGTCAAAGGTACGCCCGCCAAACACACGTACCGGCTATGGAATTACGGACCATCCCATTAACTTGGCCGTTCGCCGTTTGGGGTATGGACATGGTTGGTCCCTTCCATATGTCACCATGCAAGAAGACGCATCTTTTGGTGGCCATTGACAAGTTTACCAAGTGGGTTGAGGTTATGCCAGTTACTAATTGCGAAGCGGCTACAGCAGTCAAGTTCCTGAAAAGGATTATCTACCGGTTTGGGTATCCTCACAGCATAATCACCGACAACGGAACTAACATGTCTCTTGGCGAGATGGAGAAATTCTGTGGTAACAATGGAATCCGGCTTGATGTTGCATCAGTGGCTCATCCGCAGGCCAATGGACAAGTGGAGAGGGCAAACCAAGAATTGCTTCGCGGATTAAAACCACGATTGCGAGTCCCCTGTATCAGGGCAGCTGGTGCATGGGTCGAAGAACTTCCTTCCGTGGTTTGGGGTATCAACACTACACCTAACAGATCCACTCAGATGACACCCTTCTTCATGGTCTATGGTGCGGAAGCAGTGTTACCAAGTGATATTATTCACGATTCGCCCAGAGTATCAGCTTACGTCGAAGTGGAGAACGAAAAAACCCGGCAGGACGCCGTAGATATGTTAGAAGAACAAAGAGAACAAGCCCTGGAAAGATCAGCCATAAATCAGCAAGACCTACGGAGGTATCATAGCCGGCGTGTGAAAACCCGGGTATTCCAGGAAGGAGACTTGGTTCTGCGTCTGGTACAGTCAAACGAAGGAAAACACAAATTATCACCACCATGGGAAGGACCATTTATCGTAAGCCGGAGCCTACATAACGGATCATATTATTTAATAGATGCAAGGGAAGAGTCGGCTACAGTCAATGACACCGCACACACCACTTCATCTATGCAAGAAAGAGATAGACCATGGAACGTGGCTCAGCTGCGTCCGTATTATACCTAGTAAAGACTATATTGGCAAGTGGAATTGCACGATGTAATAGGCAGCAGGTTTTCTGACGTACTCTTTTCCTATCCAGGGCACCTTTGGGGACTGGACGGGTTTTTAATGAGGCGGCTTGCTGACCTACATTTTTCATATCAAGTAAAGAGATGGATATCAAGAAAAGAGATAGTTGTTATCAGTTTTTCATATCAAGTAAAGAGATGGTTATCAAGAAAAGAGATGGTTGTTATCAGGTTACGTATTCTCAGTACGATGCGTATATCTAGGTCTTGGGGGCTGATCGCTTAAATAGCACAGTTACAAACTCAAAGACCCGGCCATGATGCCTATGAGTTATAAGGGCCGATTACTCGCAAACGAGTACGGCTGCAATCTTATAACCGGACAAAGAAGTCCAAATTTCTTGGCTACTCTTACTTAAGCTCGATGTGACTCGCACTTAAGTGGCATGATTTGTTCGCTTACGATGGCAGTTAGTCATAAAAACCCGACGGGGATTGGCTGGCTACGTCTTCGTATTGATGTAACAACATGGTATCCACGCGAAAGCCGGCTTACAGTACAAGACAGTCAAAAGGGTCATCTAAACCACAAGTTATGCAGAGTACAAGGCTGAATAGCTGGAAACTCAATGACTATTAAGCATAACTTCAAAACCAATGTGAAACAACTCATGGATCTTTGTGAAAATAGCAGTAAGCATTTTGTTGCCTTTTCAAGATCAAGTGTCCTAGGCTCGGCAATCCGGGCCCGGTAGCTTGAAATCTTGAAAAGAACTGGCTTACTTGTACAGTTGCAACAGTCCAAAAATCCGAGTCTTGGGGACTTGGGGACTTTGAAGCAAAATCCGCTCGTCAATACCCATGAGACCCGGAAATCGAGTTTTCACAAAAGAAGCAATAAATAAAACCAGATATCGAGAACAGATGAGCTTAAACTTATAAAGGTCGGAGCAGGCATCGAGTATATCAAGGCCTTAGTGTGCATTACAAAATACTGGTGAAAAAATATCAAAGGTGCACAGGCGCACCACCTAAAAAATGACTGTTTCAAAAAGTATGTCGACCGATTGACGCTTAAGAAGAGGCATCGGAAACCATATATCACAATGCGCTCATCTTGGCCTTACCCTTGCCATCATTGGTGGCAGCAGCAACACCCGGATCGGCGGCGCCAGCTCCCGCAGGAGGCGGAACGACTGATGTTGAGGCAGCAGGAGCAGAGCCGGCTTCAGCTTGTTTCTTGGCAGCCTCCGCCCTTATCGCAGCAGCTTCCTCCTTCCACCGAGCCATCATGTCATATGGTTCGGGAAGATCTGACTTAATTGCCACACCAGCAGCATCATAAGCAGGGACAAGAATATTGACATCCAGTTCATCAGCGATCACGCTAGCCGGGTAACGGACCTCCTTCTGCACAGCCTGAAAATCCTCCCGCGAGAATTTTGAACCATCAAGCTTGAATTCGGGGAAGCCGCCCATGAGCTTTGCCAGATCGAGCTTGGGGAGGTAAGCCTTGGCGAGTGATAGCCCCCGGGTCATTCCAACCCGGCAGGACGAGCGCTTCCAGTGCCAAATCCACTCAGGAATCGTGGAAAAGGCGTCCAGCATCCTCTTCAGGTCAACATGTCCTCTACCTGGCCACCGTAACTCTTCCAAAATCCATCTGGTTCCGGCACACAGCTGCCGGATAACATTCTTCATGGTCTTCAGCTTGGCAATATCATCCTCATCCGGCATGGTTTCATCCGGGCCTGGAGTAAAATGAATATATCAGCTAAGCATTTTTTGCTGTTGGTCAAAGGGATAAACTCGGAGAAGGAAGCATACCAAGCAAAGAACGATAGGTATCAGAAATTTCGACAGAAAGGCTTGTCAGGTCGTCTTCGGCTCGGTGAGCCCTTCTTCGGTACTTCTTCATTAATTGCCTATTCCTTCTGGCTTCAGTCTCGGCCGCTTCGCGTAAAGATATTTCTTTTTCAATGAGCTTGGTGGCGTTTGCAAGTTTCTCTTCAATTTGAGTCACGAAAGACTGCATGGGTGTTAAAAAGTGTTAGTCGGATAGAAGAGCACGGTTATCAGTCAATGGTATCATAAAGTCCCGAGCAAGTCATGAATGAACTCACTCGGAACTTGGGGACTGGACAAAGGTACAAGCAACATTAGTTCAACTTACCTCATGTTTGGTTATTAAGGCTCCCAGGATGTTTTCCTCGTTAGCTCGTAAGGTGCGCAGGGTTTCCAGCATCTGGGCAAACGTTAACTCATCGGAATGAGTCCGGGAAGAGCCGGCAGCTTGGTCGTCAGGCAGGGGGGTTTTCCTTGCATTTGGAGTGGAGACCCGGACAGTCTGAGTGTCCGGGTTGGGAGGGCTCATCTTCGTATCTAAAATTTCTATCTCTTCGTCTACTGGCTCCGATAAGGAAGGAGATCCGACGGTTTGGGAAGGTGGATTGTTCAGAGGGCCTTGTTCCCGGTTAACGGCTGCATCACCTCCGGTTGCGGCGTCCGCATCGTCAGTCGGCTTCTCCACCTGAATGTTAGCCGTTTCTGTGTTTTCCGGGTCACTGACGGTGACCTGAGCACTGAAAGAAAGATGAAAAAAGGCAGTTATTGATGATGACGGTGGCTCGAATGAAAGTTTGCTAGAGGCAAAAAGAAATAGTAAGGCAAAAACTTACCCGGCATTTACGGTGTAATCCGATGGGAGCTCGCCACTTGAAGTAGATGAGGTGTTCGCAGGAACCACTAATGGAACCCGGAATTGCCCGGCACGTGGGTGGTTAGGAGAAGGGTGGCGCTGAGGAGAGTTGGAAGAACGAGATGGAGGAGCACTGCCACGAGGGACTAAAGGGGTGGAGATGCCCGGGTTAAGGGGATCTTCACCCGGGGAGCTCCGAGTTACCCTGCGTTTGGCGGGGAAAGGTTCCTTCAAGCACGGCGAATTTGATAATTGATGGTTAAGTCTTCGCATGGCGTCAAAGGAGTAAGATTCGGAAGATAGTGAGGAAAAAGGAACCTTGGATACTGTCCCCCTGCTTTTCCTCTTGGCCCCGGCTGTTGCCTCTGGGTCAGACTCGGTTCTCTCCGGGTCATCCTCGTTGTTTCCACCTTCGTCCTCCAGCCCTGCGAGCCAGATGTGAATTCATTGGGAAAAAGACATACGAAAGGAAAGTAATACAAGCAAAAGTATGTAGATCCTGGGTAAGTACCTTCGCTGTCGTCAGTCGTCTCGTCCTCCTCTTCCGGGTCTCTGGAGGGGGGGAGGGGGTCCACTCTCCAGAAGGGGTCATCAGCCTAAGGTAAAAAGATAAAGTTAATGTTTAGAAGCAGTATCGAGTTGAAATGTGGAGACAAGTTATGAGTGCCGGGTATTACCGTTGGAGCTGGATTTTCCCGAGTAAACGGAGGTAACCCGGAGATGCCCTTTATCACATCCAGCTTCTCTGCCAAGAGGCTCTTGATGGTCTTGATAGTGTCACCAGTCGCAAAGCTTTTGGAGGAATAGCGAAGTGCATCTGTAGTGTGACCCGAATACTCGCACATCAATTTGGTGCGGATGGAATTAGGTTGGATTCGGAAGTCGACCCATGTCTTTATCAAATTGAGCCCTAGGAGGCCTTGGGCCGAGAGAATGGCTATTTTGGCTAGTGCAGGAAGGATTGCTTCCCTGTCCGAGTCTGGTGCGAAGGCACTGAAAGACTCGGAGGGTTTGAGGGGGGTCTCTGAGTAACCCGGCAGCTTCTTCTCGCTGTCGGGGGAGGTATCGCGACAGTAAAAAAAGGATAACTGCCAATGTTTGGCACAGGATTGCAGGTTGAGGGTTGGCATTAAAGAATTCCTACGGCGTTGGATGGATACCCCGCCGCAAGTGAGGAGCGCCCCGTCGCCGCTTTCGCGGCACGGTTTGCATTGGAATAACTCAGTGAAAAGAGTCAGGTTTGGTGGCATGCACAAATACGATTCAGATAGAACTATGAAGTGGGTGATGTTCAACATAGAGTTAGGCCCTATGTCGAACACCCGGAGTCCATAGTGATCTAAGACCTCTCTAAAGAAAGGGTGACCCGGAGGGCGAAATCCTCGGGTCACGTGCTCTACAAAGCAGATTACCTCGCCTTCTGCGGGAGTGGGATGAGTTTCGTTACCTGGCACCCTCCAGTGGATATCTTTCTGAGAGGGGAGGGTGCCTAACTCGGTTAGTTCGTTCAATTTGGCCCTAGTGGTCGTGGAGCGCCCCCAATTGGCGGATATGGCTTGGGTGGTCCTTGCTTGAGCCGGATGTTTTCCTTGCCGCTTGGGAGCCATGGGGTCAGCCTGCGAAACACAAAAAGAGAAGGATGTATGAAATAAGACCCGGGAAAGTTGAAATATCCGAGTATAAGGTATCAAGAGGGTACGAAGTTGAGAACCGTCCGGGTATTGATCACACTTGTGGAAATTGATGGTCACTTACGTAGGAAAAGGTATTTGGGGATGACGGATGGTTGCCCATATTTATACCGCAAATGAAATAGCTGGAAAAGGACGGTTTTTCCGGGTGTTAATGCAATAAGCGGAAAACAACGGAGGAACGGATCTAGATGGAGAGGTTCGCGGATGGCTTTTAAGTAAAATTGGTGATCAGTGATGGGTGGAAGATCATTTGCGACTATCAGGCAGTCAATTAAAGGGGTTGGCGAGCGTTGAATCAATCTAATCTGGTGCAATCGGACAAGTAATTCGCGGGATGACCTAGATCTGACCTTGGATGGATTAAAATCTGTGGGGCTGAATTGATTGATTACGAAGAGCTTACCGAGAAGATTGGGGCTTAATGTGGTGGCGACGAGCGGTGCGGCTCGGATGGGAGGAATGGAGGTACCAAGGTGGCGCTTGACGGCGGCGCAAGGCGATTCAAGGGCAGGCGCGGCCGCTGTTAATCTTGCGTCAGTAACGGGCGCGAGTTCTTCACGATGGTGCTGCGAAGGTGTTTGGGGCAATGAGAGAGAGGAGAAGTTGTGGCGTGGTGATGGGCTTAGGGTTACCCTCTAGGCGCTATTTATAAGGCAAGGGAGAGCTTATCTTAACGGCTAGGAGCCGGGAATCGTGGAGTGGTGGTTATCCACGAAGATTTCGCAAGATGTGTGTCAAGTGTTGGGCAAGGCATCGTGACAGAGGAAGGAAGGGATTCGCCCGTAATGACAGGACTGGTTATCAAGCATGAGATCTTGCTATTTCTTGTTGTGGTTTGGATTTAGGGATTTGGACCCAAGTATGCGGAGGAAAGGTCCGGGTTATTGTATGGCCGCCATGGAGTGAGGCCTAGCTGAATATCATGATATCTTAACTCAGTTTTCGTACGCCCGTATGGTCGGTATCTTTGCAGGGAATAGCAAGCGCTTCAAGGAGATCCGTGAAGCCCAAGCTATTCTGGGGACTACTGATGGGGGGATGCTAACCCGGTATGCCAAGATCCGAGGAATAACCCGGCCCAGAGACAGTGATTAGGATACGGTTAGGGATAAAGATGTTTGTGAAGGCCCAAGCTCATGGGCCTGGTGACCCGGATTGTGGGTGTTGTAAAGGAAAGTTAGGGTTAGCACGCCGTGTCTGGGTAGGACCCGGGTGTGCCTTGTAAAGTAAGTTAGGGGGTACGGGAGCTATATAAACCGACCCCCGGGTATAGATTGAGACAGAGATTCGAGAGCCTTAGCAATATCGAGTGGTATCGAGTATCCAGTGTAAACCCTAATCGTGTTATTGTATCGAGAATAGAGATCCGGCGACTTCGATTGCCGGCTGTCATATCAAGTCGTATCATGTCTTCCTTTGAGCTAAACCCTCTCCCGAACGCCTGTGTCGACTTGCCCCAAGATCAGTTACCCCTGGTAACATCTGCCGTGATTATCCCACGACACCCCTTGTCTCAGCCCACACCTATTGCGAATTTTGGAACCCGGCCAACCATTTAGCAAGACTCTCGTGGAGGAGGATGAGAGGAGAGCGCATATGATGGAAATCAGGGTGTCTCCAAGACCCATCTTCCTCAAGACTTCCAACAAAAAGGCCCAGCTGACCGTCTCAAAGGCCTTGGTTATGTCGAGCTTCAGAAGCACCGCTGGGGTGGCCGACCCATTCAGTTTCTTTGTCGTTTCCTTGACAGTCATAAAGTTATCATGAATGCAGCGTCCACGCACGAAGGCACTCTGATGCACACCCACCAACTGTGGGAGCACTGGTGCAATTTGGCAGGCCAGCACCTTGGCCACAAGCTTTGCAAAGCCATGGATAAGACTGATGCGGCGGAAATCCTTTGGCTCCTCAGCGCCTGCTTTCTTCGGAATAAGGGTGATGTATGCATGATTGACTGCTCCAAACCCCCGCATGTCCCGACGACCCAAGGAACTGAAAGCATTCATGACGTCTGCCTTTATGATGCTCCAACATGCCACGAAGAAGCTATTAGTGAAGCCATCCGGTCCAGGACATTTGTCAAGCGGCATTCCTTTGATAGCATTCCACACTTCCTCCTCAGTGAAGCCATCCTCAAGGTGATGTAGCTCTAACGAGGGAAGCTGCCGGAAATCCAAATCTACTGAGAAATCACGCTCCACTTCCACGCCTAGGATGTTATCATAAAACTCATCCAAGGCTTCAGCTTTATCTTCGTGGCTCGTTAATCTCTCCCCGTCCACCATGAGGTGTCCAATGAAATTTTCCCGCTTCCGATGACTAGCATGGGTGTGGAAGAATTTCGTGCAAGCGTCTCCATCACGCAGCCAGGAGATCCATGCCCTCTGTCTAGCCAACGACCTTTCCAGTGAGGCAAGCCCTAACAGTTTTCCTTTCAGTAGCTTTCGCAACGCTCTTTCCTCGGCCGAGAGAGCTCTGGATTCCATAGCCGCGTCCAGCCTCAGGATCACCTCATTTGCCAACAGAATCTGCAGCTTGATGTTCCCTATGAATTTGCTGCTCCAGCTGGCGAGCTTCTTGGCTGTTGCTCTCAGCTTGTTATCTAGGAACTTGAATGGGTTAGCTTCATGTTCCACCGAGGTCCACGCCCCACGTACCACGTCCATAAAACCCTCCACTTTTGTCCAGAAGGCTTGAAAGTGGAACCTACGCCCCAACTGCAGATCCGGGGCCAAGCTTAGTATCAATGGGCAATGATCGGAGGGGCCGGATGATCCTGCTGAGAGGAAAGCATCCGGGAAGCTATCCTCCCAATCCACTGTCGTGAAAACTCTGTCGATCCTCTCCAACGTTGGCTCTTTCTTCTCGTTAGACCATGTGTACCTACTCCCATTAAGATAAACCTCCTTGAGCTCGAGCGTCGAGAGAGCACGCTTGAAACGACCCATCATCGGACGATTCACAGTGCCTCGATTTTTGTCCTCCGGACTTGTGATAAGGTTGAAATCACCAGCGACCATCCACGGGCCTGCATGCAAGTCCCGAATCTCGGCGAGCTCTTCTAGGAAATCTCTCTTATCCTCCATGCCCTGAGGGCCATCAGAATTTTTTTGCGTGGATAGACTGGCCTCTCACGTATGTTATGGACTGGAGGGCGGCACGTCTCAGCCCATATACCAAGTCAAGATCAGCCCATCACCGTAATCGGAGTATCTGCTTCAACACTATCTAAACCCTAAACTACTATTAGTATAAAACAAGCAAACATTTTCTTTCCTATTACCACCCAACAAACGTACACGGAAACACCAGCACCACTGGATTAGACCCACCAGATTTAATCTAACCGTTAAGATAATTCTAAGCCCACCTCAAATGTGCACTTAGCAATTTCCTTGAGCGGACGAAACTCTGTCGCCAGACGAAAAACTCCTCCGCGTCCCGTACAACCCGGCCAATTCCCGTAATTCCGCACCCAGCCGCGCTAACCGCGTTTAACAAAACAAGTCACGCATACTAGCTTTCTCCCGGACATCACGCCGCCGCTATCTATGGTATGACCCTCCATCGTCCACCCACTGCCAGAGGGGAGGCCACCGCCTCCCCACGTGACAAGCCTGCCCCCTGCCCCCGCCATCCTCTGCCTCGGTGCCTCCTCGACGACCGATGCAGAGCCTTCTGAATCGCGATGATACGGAGAGTGGTACGCCGACGGCTCCATGGCCTCCGTGGTTCAAGCAATCAAAGAACCTCCGCCCACACACGATCTCTGTCTTGCGCGACCTAAGGGCGACGGAAGGGCAGCCAGGAGGGGAGGGGAGGCGCTTTGTTGATCGGGAAGCCATCCGCCCACACACGATCTCTGTCTTGCGCGACCTAAGGGCTGCCAAACGGCGCCTCCGGAACGACAGCTATGTCCGGGGCTCGGTCGCCTCCTCGCCGTCCCTCCGCACGCATCAAGGTATAAACCGGGAGAAATTTGCCCCTAATCATGCTAGCTCCCCTGATCGCCTCCTCACAGGTCCGTATCCCGCTGCAATTCGCTACCCACATTCCGGCACTGCTCCCATTGCCTCTGACGGCCTCTGTGCGCCGACTATCTCCAATCCACTATGTACTGCTGCTCGCCTGCTCTCACCGTGTAGGCCATCCATGCCCTCGCCCAGGTCCCTCCACTTCCTGCCTTTGCTCCTCCTGGGACTGACTCTTCAATCTTAACATTGAAAAGATGAGAAGGTTTATATTCAGATCAAGGTGCATGCTCTGGTACTGTCACACCCCTGTTTTTAAGCACTTGTATAATAGTAAATTAGCAAGCCTTTTAAGACTTTTGTAACATAATTAAGTGGACAACATGTTTGTGAAGTAATGTTTATCTATGCAATTTAAGTGGTGTGTTCTTTTCACTCACTTGAGGATTTTTCTCCTAAGGAAAGCATTGTTTTCTATTTGTTTTCCTATGTTTTCCACTAAGGTTCTTAAGAGAATATTTTTCAAAACTTGAGTTAACACTTTGTATCAACTTAAAAATGTGTTATTGTTGGTTAGGAATCAACTTGGCCTTGAAATAAAATTAATTGGAAAAGCTTTCATTGGATTTTCCAATATAATTTTTGTCTTGAAAAACAGCCAAGTAGCTGTTTTGAACCCTTGTTTTCCATCACAAGGATTATCCAATTATGGAGTTTATTTGATCAAAACTACTCTCTGATATGAGGACAACAAAACTACATCCTTGGATAAATTTATAAACATAATTAACACACAATTCCATGATGGTTTTTGAACCATCTTGTTAAGGCAGATTATTAGGCAGTGTAAAAACAGAAATAGTGCCTACTTAGCCAATTGTTTTCAGGGCCTTAAACCCCTCCTTTTTCAGAACAAATGATTGGTTATGAAACTTGGATAGTTGATCTTTGTTGAGCATTTTAAATCACTCATTTTTGAGTTTGTTTGCTTGGTGAAAACAACTCAAACTTTTGCTATCTCTGTCTGTTTTTCCAGCACTTAGAAAAATTCAGAAAAACTGGCCGGAACGGCTCTGTACTGCACGCCGGCGGCGACTCGGGGCTCGCGCGGACCGCGCGGGAGGGCGCGTTCGACGCGCGCGGACGTGGGCTACCTGTGAGTTGCCACGACGCTACCAAACGGTCGCCGGAAGGTCGCCGGCGACGAGCTTCTGCGGCCGACGGGGCGGCAACCGACGTCGTCGGCGTTATAGAGGGAGATGGAGGGAGCTGGGACTACCTAGATCGAGGTTCGCACTCTCACCGTGAGCTCGTTGGCATCGTCGGTGACGCGACCGGAGGCCAAACGGCGGCGAATCGGGCGCGGAGGAGCTCGGCCGGCCGTGGAGAAGAAGACCTTATTCGTCGGTTTTAAGTCATCCCGACTCGCGAGAGTGAACAAGGAGCTCGAGGGAGGCACGGCGGAGCTCCCTGGATGATCAAAACGAGAGGAGGGGGTCGGGGGCGACGGCGCGAAGCGACGGCCGGAGGGCTAGGGTTTGGGTTCTTTTGGGAGGAGATTACAGAGAGAAAGAGAGGGAGACGATGGGCGAGGAGGAGTAGAGAGAAGGCGATCCATACGGCTCTCTGCAGCCTTATCCCCGCGCGCGGCCAAGCAGGACGTGGCGTAGGCGTCGTCGACATCTTCCGGCCTACTGTCACGAGGAGGAAGACGACACGGGAATTTTCCTCCATGACCCCCTGAAGCTTTTAAGATTTGCAAGTAGGCCCTTTTCTATTGTAAAACAGGACAGAAAACAAACTTTTTGGGGACCTTTTTTGAACAGAAAATTTGGCAAAAATATGATTTGGAAAGCTCACAAAATTTCCAACAAAACCATGTGTTTCTTTGGTGTATTTGAAATATTTTCCAACACAAAATTTTGGAAACCAAAATAAGCACTATTTGTTGGATTTTTGTCAAACCATTTAAATTCACAATTTAAATTGTTTCAACATGGTTTAAAATTGTTGTTTCATGCATGTATGAGATGCCAACAACACTACACACCCTAATGTTAGCAAAATTGGGATGTTACAGTGCCCAAAGATTGTGCTGACATTAAGAGCCTCCAATTAAGGTGTGGATGCGTGCCTCGAGATTGAAGGTTGCCAATAGTGGAAGGTGAAATAGGACTTTGTGGGAGGCGCATTGGAGAATAGGGTGAGACCTTTGTGGCGTTGAGTAGACCTATTGTGACGAGTTCACACCCCTCCAACGAGTCGTACTCTCCTCAAAAGGAGGAACTCGAGAATACATCGTCGTCTCTCTGTGCCTTAGTTATTTTTATACCCGAGCTATTTACTTATGCAATTTACATTGTGATAGCCTTCGTGCTTGAAGTCATTTATCTTGATTTCACCTTGTTATTTGTCTTGATTAGCATAGGTTGTTGGTGCACTTAGTTGAGCGTGGAATATTTAGGTTGTGTGCTTGTTAATTTAAACACCTAGTTTATTTCCGCATTTACCAAGCCTTAACTGAAAAAGTTTTAATCGGCTATTCCCCCCTCTAGGCGACATCTTTGTCCGTTCAATTGGTATCAGATGCTCTCGTTATTATTATTTACGTCCTAGAGAGTACAATGTCGATTAGGGAATTAGTGCATGACCCCTCTTTTAAATTCAATGGCACAAATTATGATGTTTGGAAAATTCGCATACTTAATCTTTTTGGGGACATGGGTCCAAACTATGTAAAGAGAATTGTAGATACGGATTTTCCTCCTCCAACGGATTCCCAAAAGTTATCTTTAGAGGATGAGGAAAACTCGTATCTCGATACTCGAATATCTAATGACCTCATTTGTGTTTTGAGCGATGCAGTTCTTGGATCAATCATGCCTTTTCGAAGCGCTCATGAGTTATGGACAAAACTTCAAGATAAACATTATGTGTCCAACATTATTGAGGATGATTGTTCTCCTTCCACTTCCGGCCGTGATGAGTTCACATCTTTCTCCACTCCACGAACATGTGATTTGTCACAAGGTAATGATATGGTGAGTGTTGATAGAAATTTCATTGTTGATAGTGAATCTGCGATTGACTATATTTCATCTCTATATCATTGCAATGTTCTATCTTTGGACTTAAACTCTTCTAGCACTCCGAATGCCCTACATGCTAGTGTTGATAGTGCTTGCATATCATGTAATAGTTTCTTAACTAAATCTCTTGATGATATGCTTCTCATGTCTTGTTGCCATGAAAACAATGCTTCCATATCCTCTAGTACGTGTGTGGCTAACAATATAGAGGAATCCCAACGTTGGTTGGTACAAGACATGGACCTCAATGGGGCTTCAAGTATTCTCTCTTCATCACCTTCCGGTTCTCACTTATGCCTTATGGCTAAGGATTCAAAGGTATCTCCACCTTTGGAACCCTCTACATCTTGTGAGGATGAGGTTGAGGTCATCATTATGGAGATAATAATGATATTGACTAGTTAATGGATAAGGGTGAGATGGTTTTTTATGGTCTCCCTAAACGTAGTAAATTTCTCTCTACTTTTCATAAAATTTTGCTTTTACTATTGAGAGCACAAAAATCATTGAGAAGAAGGGAGAAATGGAAAGAGAATATGCTCTTGAAATAGCTTCTCTTACCGTCACCCTTGAGGAAGAGCATGAGCTCTGAGTTACTCTTGAGGATAAATTTCAATATTTTCAGGAGCTCTATAATGATTTATTTTTTGTTTTCTCACTAAAGCACGTGACCATGCTATTGGTAAATATAAAGTCCTTAAAAAGGAAAAGGTTGGAATTGATGTTGGCAACGCTAATCATGCTAAGTTGAATACTGAGCTTGCCAAGTTTTCTTATTATATTTCTAATGATGCTTGTGCTACTTGCTCCACATCTTGTGAAGCATCTATTTTGAAGTAGAATGTTGAGCTAGGGGCTCAACTTGAGTTGAAGACTAGCAAGTGTGGGAAATTGGAAGAGAGTCATGAAAATCTATCTAGCTTTCATGAGGATCTTCTAGCATCCCACACTAGGCTAAAATTATCTCTTGAGGCTATGTATACAAAGGTAACACCTTGTGATCCCCATGTGGTCACTAGCACAATCCCTACTAAAAAGGATAAAATGCAATGTGCTAGTCCTAGTAATTCTTCATCTCATACTATTGCTAAATTTTGTGATGAATTACTTTCCATGCCTTGTTGCTCTAACAATGAAGCATCCACTTCCTCTAGTACTTTTGTTTTCACTAACCATGTAGATGAAATAAAATATCTCAAGGCACAAGTCACTTCTTTGAAGAAAGAATTAGAAAAGTATCATGAAGGGACGTCCACCCTTGACAATACATTGAGAGTGCGAAGACTTCCAAATGAAAAAATTGGACTTAGATTCAACTCCTATATCAAGAACAAGTCCAAGATTGACAAGAAGAACGAACAAGAACAAATAAAATATTCGGCACCGATTATTTGTTTCAAGTGCAAGATTCAAGGGCACCATGTTAGATCTTGCCCTATGAAGAAAAAGATTCTTAGTGAGAAGTAACTAGGGAAGCAGCCTCTTGTTGAATGCCATGCTTAACCACGAGTTGAACAACGGCCAATTCCTAAGAAGAATCAAGCCAATTCTCCTCAAGTTGGGGAGACTATTAAGAATAAAGAAAAGAGCCGATGTTTCTACCTTTTCCGTGAGAAGGGTCACTTTGCTTCTTCATGCACTAACAGTACCCTATCCAATCCTATTATAATTGATGAAGCCTATTCTCTTACGAAGGATAGTGTTGGAAATGTGTTTTCCAAATATGTTGGAACTCAAAGTGGTGTCAAGAAGGGAATCATTTGGGTTCCAAAACGTATTGTGACTAACTTCTTAGGACCCAACTTGGTTCGGGACCAACAAGCTCAAACTTGATCAATCGGTGTTGTTGGAGGGAATTGGAGACTTGGCTATCTCATGAAGAATTAAGGGATCTTCATCCATTATATTTTCTTAAGACAAGTCATTTAGATTATCATGTCTGAACCTTATATCCAATGTTCCTTCTTGCGGTAACTTGTATTTGAATCATATATGCATTTAAAGTTGCTTGCTCTCTTGCATTTGTTTGGTTTTGTACCTTACTATTGTTTGTATATGGTGTGGTCTCTACTTACGTAACTTGAGTATCAACTATGTGTATGTTGGTTTGCACACAATATACGTATCGAGATTTTTTTATCAACTTTCTTATATCTTATTTGACTCTTTTGAGAGATTAATGGACTATACCATTTTTGGGGTATTGATATGCTTTGGCAACTCACAATCCTAAAATGTGTGATCTTGATAAATTCAAATTATTTAATGTCCATGAACTTTCTCTAGTTGGATTTTTGTGTGCCTCTTGTTGAAAAATGGATTATCACATTATGGGGGTGTAATAAGCCATGTGTATATTACAAGCCTAGAAAATGTAAACATGTGAGGTATTTCCACCTATAGTTCATATTGTTAATTATCTTGTTCCTATGTGACTTATTTCTCAAACAAGTTTCATATTTTCTTAAATGTGTTTTGTCTCTTTTCTTTTGGTATGTTGTTTGTGAGAGAGTCTTTTAGTGCTTTGCATATTCGGATATTATTTGAATCTTCAAAAATCTCTATCTAAGCATGTTTTTGAACTTTTATCTTTTGCCACATGCTTATGTTTTGTGAATATGATTGTGAATCTTTGCCAGCTACCACCGAGGAATATCACCATACATTCCTTCTCTTTGACAAGTGATCATAGTTGTGGTAAATTTATTGATCATACTTACATTGGCTTTTGCTCGGAAATTGCCTTGTTTCTTGCCAAGGATTTGTTTTGGTTTAACTCCCTTGTGTCTTCCTTATACCTTTTGAATCCTTTGTTCTACTCAAAATTGTTTTATTCTTTCTTGTGTTAGGAAAAGCAATGATCCCATTCTTGTGCACGTACATTCAAATTAATGCTTCTATACATTGCACTATTTTTTTGGGAAGCTATCCTACATTGACTAGAACACCTTTCTCTAAATTCGTATTGCATCTTATTGCTTTTCTTGAAGTTGACTAGTGTTGAATAATATATATGGAGAGTAATGATCCCATTGTGTGCACTGTGTATTCAAATACAAGATCATAAATAATGCACAAATCTGGGAGGAGCTATCTTATATTATTTGAACATTTGTTGTCTTCAAATGCTATTTTATCTCGATGATGTGTCTCTTTGGAAGAAGAATTGTGTGACATCATGAAAAGTGTAGAGGGTTTGGTTTATTTGTTGATCATATGTTTTTTGGTATGCTCTAACTTTGGTTTCCTCAATCATGTGTTGGTTTGGGTTTTTGATATAATTTGAACACTTCGTTTGCTTTGTCTCTCTTGTGAGTGCCTTCTTGGTTTAATTAGTGTCTTGTCCAAGTTGTATCTCGTTTGGTTCTTAAAATTTTTGTGCATGTATATTCAATATATGTATATGTTTTGGTTTAATATAGTACTTTTTTGACATATTTCATTTGATCCCGATCCGTACAAGAACAAAATGAAAGCAGTTGTATCTTCTGGGATGTTTCAAGTTCAGATATAAACTTTTCAAAAAACCAAATGTGGAGTTGAACTTAGATCCTAGTTGCAGATGGGATGCAACTAAGATCCTTGTTACAATTACTATGCATCTAAGTTCCTAGTTGCAGTTAGGTTGCGACCGGAATTCCTGGTATTTCGGGTAGGTTGCAACTAGTGTAGCTGAACTAAGATCCTAGTTCTATCTGATCCCGATCCGTACAAGAACAAAACGAAAACAAGTTGTATCTTCCGAGATGTTTCAAGTTCAGGTATAAAAAGTGAGAAAAACAAAATGTGGACATGAACTAAAATCCTATTTGTAGATGGGATGCAACTATGTTGCAACTGAGATCCTAGTTGCAGTTACTATGCATCTAAGTTTCTAGTTGCAGTTAGGTTGCGACCGGGATTTTTGGTATTCGGGTGGGTTGCGACTCTAGTTGCGCATAGGCTGCAATTTTTTTAGAACAATTAGGATTCATCTAAGTTCCTTGTTGCACTTTGGATGAAACTAAGATCCTAGTTGTAGTAAGGTTGCAACTAGGTTCCCAGTAACACTTGGGATGCAACCAAGGTTGCAACTTGTGATTTGTAGAAAATTTTCAGAAAATTAATAATTATCTTAGAAGGGTACACAAAAATGGTGTTTAACTCATTCAAATTCAGTCAGTTCAGAAGACAAGGTATTATTCACATCAACTATTGCAAAAAAAATATCGGTGCCGGCTTGTTATTCCACCTATTATAGCAAATAGTGCTACTGTTGGCAGCTTCCATTTGAGCATGAAATCTACAACAACAGCCGCACATAAGGGTTGTTATCTATGGTGATACAAAATGAGGTGCGCTCAGAGAAAATTCATCACTCAAAAAATGTTAAGAGAATACTAATTTATTGTTGTTCATGAGATTTTTGTGTTTTCTTTATCTACAGGTAGCACAACAGGATAATTTCATGCATCAACCATGAAGCCATCCACACAATACAGAGGTTGTAAATCTATTAACAGAATCTCTGAAGCTCAATGTTCAAACATGTTTTTGTTCGATACTATGATAAAATAAATAAATGCGTCCATATGAAAAAGTTAACTCCATGTTGGTTATTGAGATTTTGAGTGGTGCGTTTTATTGTCAGGTTCCATTTGAACCGGGTCCTTACAATAACTCCTTCAGACATGGATTGTCATCAATGATGTTTCAACATGCGGTACATTCCTAAACATGACTACGAAAAATGATTGCATTTTGGTACTGAGAAAAAATAGACGAGTTGGTTGATATATAATAATACTGATTATTATTGGACTATTACATGAACAAGTACAAGATTTCAAGTTGAATTCAATGAGATCACAAGCAGCAGAGGTATATAGTGAATTTTTACTAGGATAAAATAGTTCCAAAAAATATACTGACCTCGCTTGATATCCGGTGGGGACGACCGCCTCTTCTCAGGCGGTCCGAGATGGGCAGCTTGAACGCTCGGGACATATAGCTAGCATGATAATATGTCTATGATGTTTGTATGCACGTTTGTGTATGATATGGGAGTTTGTATGCATCATATGTTTGTATGTTATGGGTGATGTTTGAATTATATGCATTATGTTCATGTTATTTTATTTGAATTTAAATTTCCTGCAATTTAAATTCTTTTTGAAATCTGCAATTTAAAACTAAATAGCAACAAGGAAAAAATATTATGACAGTGCATACGCCGACGACAAAGCGATCGGCGTATGTCCCTCCTAGGCGCGCGCCGACCAACCACGTGTCCAGACGTGGACGGATAGGTCGTCGGTGTCTCGGGGGCTAAAGGCATACGCCGTTCTGACATTAGGTGGGGCCCACTCCGACTACGCTGACGGCCTCCGTGCCTTTCCCGACGGTCCAAAACGCTGACGGCGAGACGGAAACAGCCACCATCGGCCTAGGTTAACGTAGACGGGGATCTCTTTTACGCCGACGATAGAGTCTCGACATTTTGCTATAGTGGATCCGACGGGTTTATTGCTCTGTGGAAAGGAACTGGAAGAGGGGGAGGCCGGCTTCTACCGGAGCCGGACCCCGGAGTTGTTGCGTTTCTTTTCTTGGGGCACTGAGATTTAGGGGATGACAGCCACCCACGTACTAGTTTTTTTAGGGTGCCACGCACGTGATACGGTACTAGTAATTAGTATGACAATCTGTCGATTCCTGAAATTCTGGGCTTATACATCTATGGATTGAGTAACACCCCCCCCCCCCCCCGTGTCGCACCCAGCGCGACACCGGGGGGCGAATCCCACGCCGCCGCCGGTCCCTCTCCCTTGTCGCGCCTCCTTGCCGCTGCTGTCGCCGTCCTCCGCGCCGCGGCTGTGACGGGCTCCCCGCTGCCACACAACTGGAGGGCGGGGTGGTCTTCTTCCTCTCCGCGCGGTGAGCGTCGGGCCCAGGCTGGGACGGTGATGGCGCGCCGTCGGCGCTGGCATCCGGAGCGGCGGCTCCGGGACCGCGGGGCTACGGTAGGGCGGCGGATCCGGGCCCTTGTGCCAGGATCTTGTGGGGGAGTGCCTTGGCTTAGCCGCGCGGGGGGCAGGTCGAGGTCGTCGGCATCGCGGCGGCGCGGACTCGGCCGGGCGTGGTGCTGTCGACGACGCGGCGTGTGTGGCACGACCGGGGGCCGTGGGGCGCCGGCACGACTTGGGGGTTGGGCCCATGGGGGCCGCATCTAGGCCGGGCGGGCAGGTGCCGGGAGGGGCTGCTGTGGCACCTGGGGCGTGGGCATGTAGGAGCTTCCCGCCCTTACTGCGGAAGGGGCGAGGTGGGGGCTGGAGGAAGTCGGGGCGGCGGCCCCGGAGCTTGCGGCGGCGGGTGGGCCGCGGCCGGCGTGTTGCCATGCCGAGGCTTGAGGTGTAGCGGTTGTGGCGGCCCGCACATACGGTGGTTTGAACGGTCCCGATGGGTGGTTGGTGGGGTGCGACACATCGTCGGGCAAAAGCCTAGCCCGGGCCGACGACGTTGACGCCCTCGGGCGCCGCGTCCTTCTTGAAGGCGTCGTCGTGGTGTCGTTCTTGTTCCTCCACGCCGGGATCTCCAAGGGAAACCCTAGATCCCACGGGATCGGGCGAGGGCGGCGCTCCGACGTCGTTTGCCTCTTGGGGCCTCGCCTTGGATGTTCCACCGATCAGCGGGACCTGTGGGGTGAGGGTGGCCGGCGGCGGCGAATCTTCGTCTTCGGCTTGGAGTTGCGCGGCCCCGGGGCCGCCATGGATGCCGGAGCGGCGGCTCCAGGTTTTTTCACCTTCGCCTTGCGGCGTTGAGGTGGCGGAGCATCGACTTGGGTCGTTTGAGCGTCTTGGTCGTCGGCTTGTTTGGGACGCAGCCTTGGGGCTGGCGGGGATGTCGGAGCGGCGGCTCCGGATGCTTCGCCGCCGTTGTGGTGGCATCAAGGCTCTTGGTGTTGGCTTTGGTCGCTTGGTCGTCTTGGTCTTTGACCCGTGTGGAGCGCGGCTTGGGAGCCGGCGTGGATCGCGGAGCGGCTGCTCCGGATTCTCATCTCCGTCGTGTTGCGTTGAGGGGTCTTGGTGTCGGCCTTGGTTGCTTGGGCAACATGGTCGTAGACCCGAGTGGGGGGCGCGGCCTCGGGACCGGTGTGGATCGAGTTGTAACTTTTTTCTTTTTCTAGGCCTTGTCATGCGTGTTTGCTTCTACTATATCAGTGCAAAAGACAAAGCTTTCGCCTCGTTTAAAAAAAAGAAATTCTGGGCTTCGCAGGGCCGTTTCTAGCTCCTTTATTTTTGTTTGTTTAGAGAATGTGGGGTGTTCGCTTCTCGTTTTGGTTGGGCTGGAAGCCCATGTTTTAGTCCAATCCACGGAGTCGCTGCTGGAGGTGGCGGGGGCCCACAGGTTCTAAAGTCGAGAGATGTGTTGGAGTCGTGGCATCGTGTAAGCATCGGTTGGCCGTGGGCCGTGGCATCGTGTAAGCATCGGTTACAGTAGAAATTTGGCCATATAATTTCTCACATAGTATATCATTCTTAAGAGTGCACGCAGCAGGACTGGCTAGATTCTCATCTGTATTTCCATTTCCCTCCCTAGTTTCCACCAGTTAAATATCAATCATTAACGAAAATTGCGATTCCTTTTAGGGTCCTTTGTGCTTATTCACAGGACTGCGCTGTAATTTTCTTTTTTACCAGTGTCCTGGTTGTTATTGAGTCTGTACCTACCTCTTCTTAATGCAGCATCCAGGCCTTTCGAGACCTATCCCATGTTAAAAATAAAAAAATAAAAAAACGAAAATTGCACTGTAGGCCTACGGTGTATATATGGTAACAAAATACGAGTAGTTTAGAGTAGCACAGGTTTGAACCTCAGCGTAGAAGTCGGTGGCAGATTTGACTTTTTGATTCACATCTGAAACCGATCAAGCTTGCCTGCATGGCACAATAGTAAGTGGCCGGTGAGACGTATCTGGGAGTTTGTTCAAAAATAAAAATTAAAAAGTCTATGCTGCATCGAGAGATCAAAGATGGATGCAAGAACCGAATATAATTTATGAAACCGATAAACGAGCAAGTGGACTTACGATTAAGTAATTGTCCAAAAATATCTGGCTTGTACGAAGAGATCATATGTGACATGAGATATATATAAGATTTGGTGACCCACAACCGACACAAAATTTGAATAAATAAGCAAGTGGTCGGTCAGGCATATTTTGGAGTTGGTCTAATTTAGGGTATAACCGCGTCGTGGGGCGAGATCGCAGTCGGAGATGCCAAAAATTATTGATCAAATTATTCAACTGTCTAGCGCTACAGTTAATGCAAGCTGGTCGTCCCATACGAGCAAGTCGTAGGCTAGGCGCATTTTGGAGTTCGTTTAAAATTAGCATTTTGGCTGCATCCAAAGATTATATACGACAGAAGATATATTATTTGATTATATCCACTATCCCGACCCAACTAATGATACATGAAGATATCACATACTCTCCTTCCTCCTCAAATAAGTGCACTACTTATAGAGTTTTTCTAGGTTATTTAAAAAAAAATTGATAAAATTTATAGAAAATAGCATCAACATATATGATTTAAAATACGTGCATTATGAAAATACATTTCAAAATGGAACTAATGAGACCAATTTAGTGTCATAAATATTGTAACATTTCCTATAAAAAATTTCGAACTTTACAATATTTGACTTCAATAAAAGATAAATGTACACTTGTTTGAGGACGGAGGGAGTATACAACGATAGCTAGCAGATACCCAAAAGTCTGACGCATACAGTGGAAGCAATAAATGAGCTTGTGGTAGTATTTGTAGGAGTTCGTGTAATTTAGACTCTGCACTTACTCGCGCTTCACGATGAGATCTGGTACGTTTGAAGATATGATTTGACTAAGTTAAATCGGAAATAACTAATGGAAGCTATATATGAGGAAGTTAAGATTTACTTACAAGTTTGTTTACACGCTCAGTCTTTAAAAGAGTTTAATTTCAGCTTATTATAGGGTCAAACCATTTTAAAGTTTAACCATGTTTTTACAAAATATGTTAAATTTTGTGAAACCAAATATGTATATGCTGAAAATATATTTTACTAGGAATATAATGCTACCAATTTGGTGACATACATATTCGTGGTTTTTTATATACATATGGTTAAACATATAAAAGTTTGATTTTCCAACAAAGTTGGAGTTGGAAGTACGCTTTTTAACGGTATCTTCATATGGTACAATCTTGAAAGACATTCACCATGCATTGCATTTTGAAAGTACCGGAGTCATTTAGCCATTGGACATGATAAGTATGTGGATGATTCTTGTATTGCAAGCTGAGTTCGCAAAGGTCTTTGCTAGCAAATTCATGACAACTTCCTCCATCTATGATGATTTTGATAGACTTGTCATCTATATCGGCTCTTGTTTGGATTATGTTGCACCGTTGATCTTGATATTGTTGTTGGGATGTAGTGAGGACTTTTGTAACCACTAGGGATGGGTTATACTGTCGAACCCACGGATACCAGGGTATCCTGGGCCATCCGCAGCTGGGCTAGCCCATCAGGTACGGAAGAAGTCCGTACCAGTCCACCACAAGAGGAGGGAACCCCCAACAGTTCTCCACCAAGACCGGCCCCTTGGAGAGCATTCTTCCCCGAGGTCTCCCCCACGCATCGCTGGGGAGGAGTCCTGCTCCGATCCCGCTCCTTCCCGGATGGAACCTCACCCGTTGGGAGACAGCGCATGTGAGGATGACGTCCTGGCCCCTGCGCGGATGACGAAGTCACCGCAGGGGACAGAGTGGCTTTGGTCACAGTTGCAATTCTCGTGTATAAAGCGCAGAGCTCCGCTGCGTGCACCAAAGCACGGTCTGAGACTTTCCTCTTTGGTGCAAGAAGACCGAGTCCGCGCTACAAGACAAATGCGGCGTCACTGTGCTCCCCCACCATGGCGCCATGGATGGTGGAGCTGTCCCCCGGCGGCCAAGACCGTGCAGGAGGCGCAGTAGTACGGGACGCTGCCTTGTTTGGCACCTTGTGGTATCTGTTTCCCGCCAAGTGAGCGGGAAAGAGGTCGAATGGCCTATATAAGTAGACCACCCCTACCACCAGAAGCAGAGAGGGGAAAAACAAGGAAGAGAGAAGACACCAAGTAGATAGATCACCGGAACTCCCATGTGTACTGTAACCACAGCGGTGCAATCAACTAGACAAGCAGAAGTAGGGTTTTACATCATCACAGTGGCCTAAACATAGGTAAACTTCCCGTGTCACCATTGTTTTCCTTCGAGATCTCCCCTCCCGAAGCCTTCGGAGGTGCGATTAAACGCGGTTATCCCCCAGTGTTCGAACCATTGAGTGCTACCATGTCGTTGACAGAACAACAACTCCGACATTTGCCGCGCCAGGTAGGCGGCTAAGGCATTCTCGCATCTCCGTCGCCATGGTCCCCTCCCGCATCGACCAGACTGGCCGCAGGGCGCGGTCTTGGAAGCGGAACAACATCGGTGGCCTGGTCACCGACTTCGCCCATATCGGGCTCTCCAACCCCTGCACCCCCGCGCCACGGCGCCGACTAGACACGACGCACGCCGGCGAGCTCCACGCGAACCCGGTGCGGCCCTTGCAGTCTTCTATGCAGGCGACTTCGCAGGAAGCCCTGCCTGGAGGACAGGGGCCGACGAGCTATCCGCTCGTGCTCGACTCCGGTGGTTCTCGGTTGGTGCACACCACTTAGCTCACCCCAGCGCCATCAACTGACTAGGAGCAGACCGGCTTCACCACGGCGACCACTCCCGTGGTCGGGCCGACGGAACCCTACACTCGCAGGGCTCGACGCTCTCGAGCGCACGACATGACATCCTTCCCCCGGGAAACGCACGACCGACTCAGGCGGGCGAGCGCCCGGGCAGGGTGCTGCTACGCGTTCAACAGAGTCCTGTGGGAGGCAAGGTGGCCCTTGGTCTTCCGGCCTCGCCCCCCGCCACGCTACACCGGGGACATCCCACCGTTGGACTTCCTACGGAAGTACGAGCCGCGAGTCAGGGCTGCCGGGGGAGGCGGCCGGTACCTCCTGAGGTATTTTCCCCTGGCTCTCCTCGGCCCTACGCTCGCGTGGCTGCTAAACCTCCAGGACAGCTACGTGAATTCGTGGGAAGACCTGCGCGTGTAGTTCCTCCAACGCTTCCGTCACTGCGGCCGTCTTCCCCGCGGCGAACCCGAGGGTCACGTGACTCTCAAGCACTTCGCCGTGCGACACGACGGTCACATCTCGTTGGAGGCGCACGATACCACTCGTCACGTCGCGTGCATCCTCGGCGGATCCGTCGCCCCTTCTTCCGGGCGCCACCTCAAGCCCTTTGCGGAGGTACGACAACCCCGTCGCCACTCAAGTGGCCCAAGCAGGAGATCTCTTCCGACGTCACCGATCACCCCAAGGCTGTCGGCTCGGTGGGAGTCATCCCTCTGGTGTGCACCCCCACGATCAACCACGTCGCCGTCTCGAAGACGCTCGTGGACGAAGGCACATGCCTCAACATGATCTCCCTTGGGACCTTCGAGGATCTGTTCATTCCGCGCTACCGCCTGAAGGCCACCAGGCCCTTCACCGGAGTAACCAGCGGCACAACTGTACCGCTGGGGAGGGTTCGGCTGACGGTCACGTTCGTCACCCGCCAAAACTACCGCACCGAGAAGATCGACTTCGACGTCGCCCACATCAGGCTGCCCTACAACGCAATCCTCGGCTACCCGGCGCTAGCCAAGTTCATGGCTGTCACACACCATGCCTACAACATGGTCAAGATGCCCGGGAGCAGCGGACCCCTCGCTGTTCTTTGGGACGTGAAGGATGCAGTGCGTTCCATGGATGACGCCTACAAGGAGGCAGCAGCAACGCACCCCGTCGACGAGGGCAACCTCGAGGACGTAGTCGAGCCCCCAAAGAAGAAACAACAGTTCTCTCACGAGAGGGCGGCGGCAAAGAAGGTCTCCATGAACACCGACGGCACGGGGCCATCACTCACCATTGGCGGCGGGTTGCCTCCCAAATAGGAAAGCGCGCTCGTCGCCTTCCATCGGGAAAACGCGGACATGTTCGCACGAACAACGTCTTATATGCCCGGTGTACCAAGGGAGGTGATCGGGCACCATCTGGCAGTATGCACGGGCGCACGCCCGGTCAAGAAGAAGGCCCGTTGCCAGGGCCGGAGAAGCAGGAATTCATCGTCCGGGAGGTGGAGAATCTCCTGAACGCCAAGATAATCCACGAGGTCATCCATGCGGAGTGAATCTCCAACCCCCTCGTCGCCTCCAAGCATATGAGCGGAGGAAGTCTCTGCGTGAACTACGCCGACCTCAACAAGGCCTGCCAAAGGGATCCATACCCTCCCCCGAGGATTGATCAAATAGTGGACTCCACTGCTGGGTGCAACCTACTCTGTTTCTTGGAAGCCTTCTCAGGCTATCATCGGATCAAAATGGCAAGGAGGATGAAGAGAAGACCTCCTTCAGGACGCCTTGAGGAGTGTTCTGCTATGTCTGCATGCCCTTCGGTTTGAAAAACGGAGAAACCACCTTCCAGAGGCTCATGCGCATCACCCTGGGGACGCAGATATGGAAGAATGCGGAGGCCTACATTGACGACATCATCGTCAAGACTCGCGAAGAGTGCACGCTCATCGATGACCTTGCGGAGACGTTCCAGGACCTCCGCAGGGTCAACATCATGCTTAACCCCGACAAATGCGTATTCGGGGTTGTGGCAGGGAAGCTGCTGGGCTCCTTGGTGTCCCATCGGGGCATCACGGCGAACCCCGACAATATTTAGGCCATTGAAGAGATGCAACCTCCACGATGACTAAAGGATATGCAACGCCTCACGGGATGCGTGGCGGCGCTGGGGCGCTTCATTTCCAGGTTCGGCGACAAGGCTCTGCCATTCTTTAAGCTCCTGAAGCGTTCGGGTCCATTCAAATGTACTGCGAAGGCAGATGCTGCATTTGAGAAGCTCAAAAGATATTTGGCAAGCCCTCCCATAATCATCGCACCGCGACCGCGGGAGCCGCTGCGCCTGTGCCTGGCGGCCACCCCTCAGACAGTCAGTGCTGCATTCGTAGCTGAATGGCCGGCTGACAAGAAAAGAGCGGCCTTGCCCGACCTGGGGCCCACGCCCGCTTCTCCCCGAGAAGACCCGGTTGCAGGCCAAGGGATCTACAAGGAGAATACCCTTATGCAGCCTCAAGAAAGCCTCAATGCGCCATGACAACTCACTGTCGTGACCACTCCAGTCGCTCTCGTCGAACACCCGGTCTACTTTGTTAGCACCGTTCTTCGAGATGCCCGCGAGAGGTACCCCGTGTAGCAAAAGCTCCTGTACGCGCTCCTTGAAGCTTCGAGGAAGCTTCACCACTACTTAGAGGGGCACCCTATGACTGTGGTGTCAGCCTTCCCCCTCGAGCAGATCCTTCAAAATTCCAACGCCACGGGGTGTGTCGCAGAGTGGGCTGTCGAGCTCCAACACTTTGAGCTCTAGTTCCTTCACGACCAAGACCATCAAGGGAGGAATTCTGGCGGAATTCAACACAAAGTGGAAAAACCCACCACCGGAAGAAGACCCTGAAGAGGGGACTGCCGTCCCCGGCAAGCTGGCTCCTGGAGAATGGACCATGCACTTCGATGACGCTTTCTCCTCAAGGGGCTCGGGGGCTGGCGTCGTGCTTACGTCGCCTACTGGTGACAAACTCTACCACGCCGTCCAGCTCCATTTCGTCCACAAGGCCAAAATGTCAAACAACATCACCGTGTACGAGGGGCTCCTCGCCGGCATCAGGGCCGCCATCGCCCTGGGCGTGAAGGGCCTCGTCGTCAAGGGAGACTCCTAGCTCTTGGTAAATTTCTCCAACAAGAGCTACGTCGCCAAGGACAAGCACATGGCGCTATACCTTAAGGAAGTTCGCAAGATAGAAAAGCGCTTCCTCGGCCTGGAGTTGCAGCATATCCCGCGCGGGAACAACCAAGAAGCAGACAACCTCGCCAAGCGAGCATCAAGGAACTGGGCACATGCCCCGGGCGTCTTTGAAGAGAGGCTCGCCAAGACAACCATCATACCCCCCGTCAACGAGGACGAGCCACAAGGACACCAGCACCTCGAGGAGGAGACCCCACCCGCTCCCTCCCAAGGCGCACCTGACTGCGGAATATCTCCGGGGAACCGACTAGTGCTCGCCTTCACTCACGAGGAAGCATGATGGAACAAGAGCATGATCGACTACCTCCAGAAGGGCGACCTACCCGAGGATGAAGCAGAGGCCGAGCAGGTCGCTTGTCGAGCCAAGATGTACTGCGTCATCGACTCCAAGCTGTACCGGAGGCCCCCCAATGGTGTGGCACTGTTGTGCGCCCCCCCCCCCCCCCCCCGCCGACGACGGCATGGAGCTCCTCAAGGACATCTACCAAGGCATTTGAAGTCACCACTCCTCATCGCGGTCCCTCGTTGGCAAGGCCTTCAGGTACGGCTTCTACTGGCCCACGACTCTCAAAGATGCCATCAACCTCTTCAAGTCCTGCGAGGCTTGCCAGTTCCACGCCAAGCAAACACATCAGTCCGCGCAAGGACTCCAGACCATTCCCCTCTCATGGCCGTCCACGGTATGGGGCTGGACATCCTGGGACTCTTCCCTCGAGCACTCGGGGGCTACCGCTACCTCTACGTCGTTGTCGACAAATTTACCAAGTGGACGGAGGTAGAAGCTGTCCGGGACATCCCGGCAAGAACGGCGGTGAAGTTCATCAAGGGGTTAGTCTTCCCTTTTGACGTGCCCAACCGCATCATCACCGATAACAACACACAATTCACAAGCGGCCTCTTGAAGTCCTACTGCGCCAACCTGGGCATCAAGATCTGCTACGCCTCCTCCGTGCACCCGCGTAGCAACGGACAGGCGGAGCGTGCCAACGCCGAGGTCCTCAAGAGCCTCAAAACGCGGAGCTTCAACAAGATCAAGGCCCACGGAAAGAAGTGGATCGACGAGCTCCCGTCGGTCCTATGGTCAATCCGCACCACCGCAACGAAGCCCACGGGGGCAATGCCTTTCTCCCTTGTCTATGGGGCCGAGGCCGTTCTACCTGCCGAAATCAAGCTTGGCTCTCCCCGAACCATGGCTTTCAGTGAGGACAGGCAGGGGGAATTCCACAACGAGGACTTGCTGCTTCTCGAGGAGACAAGAACCCGAGCCGCCACCCACGCCGCTCAATACCATCAAGGCGTCCGGAGCTACCACAACAACACCATGAGGCTACGCACACGGGAGGGGGGCGACCTAGTCCTGAGGACGATTCTCTCTCGAGAGGGCTTGCAGAAGCTCTCTCCCATGTGGGAGGGGCCCTACCGGGTAGCGCACATCGCGAGACCTGGTGTGGCATGACTAGAGACTTAATACGACATGCCTATGCCAAACCCGTGGAACATCCAGCATCCGTGGAAGTTCTACCATTAGTTCTTGCTCGCTCAACGTGCCTCTCCTAGGCCGTGGTGACTAACCCTCGAGGGGACCCTGTGACGCCACGGTAAAAACGATGCCAGGACCACTCTCTGTGAGGGTCTCAGGGGGCATCTCTCCAGGCGGCCGCCTGACCACGAGAACCTCTACCCACACAAGTCGGAAGCCGCATGACAAACCTTTGCACCTGAGCTCGTGCGAGTCTCAGCGCCATGACGATGGGAGTCCCATGTCCGCACGTCGTGTCAAGTGCTTCTTAGGGGACCGCAGGTTCATGACATCCCCAAGCGTGTAATGTAGAGCCTCACCCTAGAAGTAAAAAAAATTATCCCTGCCAATAACACTTGTTTCTCGGCAAGACCTTCTTTCTTTCTTCGGGAGCGTGCATCTGCCACTCCTTCTCGAGGACACCTCACGAGCGGGGGCTAAGATCGGTACCCGTGCACGGGTGAGACCCAATCAGAATAAATCCAAGTGGCAGAGCTCTGTCTAAACGGGTCACTACCGTGCACTACACCTCATCTAAGCCATTGGTGCTGACTTCCTCTCGAGGTATCCACGAGAAGAGTACCATGCACGTACTCTGGCTCAATGTAGAAACAAGCACCTGCCTCCCGGAGCAGCCAAGCACGGACCTCCGAAGGAAAAGAAGGATGCCTCAAGAGAGGAAGAAGCAGAGACACTCGCAGTAAGCGGCTCAACGCGCCAAGGACACCAAAACTCCCAGAGCTAAGTCCAAACTTCTTCATGCTGGCTCTCCAAAAAATCCTTTCGCAAAGTGATAGACAAAAAACACATTTCCTTCATGTTTCATACATGAGATACGTTTGGATACATGGAAATGCTACAGATCCACCACGAAGACAAAAAATGCTAGGACCTGGAAGGAGCTATCCCCCTTTTGCGGCTATCAAAGAAAGAAGAACTGCGACCAACCTCGGCCAAAACTGTCTTCGCCACAGCTACGAGACATGATCGGCCGAGGAGGAGGGATGGGGTTGACGAGGAGAAGGAGGAAGAAGAGGAGTCCAGACGAAGGCTGATTGATCAGGATTGTCAGGCCCCCCGTCTGGACGAAGGAACCCAAAGGCCTTCAGCCGCTCGCCGAGTCCATATCGTCGCTCTCCTCCTTGATGGCCGACGGATCTTCCTTGTCCTCCTCTCCAGCAACATCATCTTCATCATCGTTGTCATCTTCCTCGTCACTACTCTCTCTCGACGCATCACTCCACACGTTTGCCGCGACGCCCAAAGATCTTCACGAAGAGGAGGTCCACTGCGTCGAAGCGAAAGTGGAGGACCTGGCTCTCCTCTAGCCTCTGGGAGTGGGCGACTGTTTTCCACCCCTTGCCAATGACAAGTGTCCAGCGGAGCAAAATCCGTCGACGCCCACCTGGGCCCTTTGATGCAACCCACCACCTGAAGCTAGAAGCCAGAAGCCGCGGGTCGGATTGCGGTCGACGGACCCGGTGAAGACATCAGGGAGCCTCAGCTGGCTGCGGAGGCGACCGCAGAGGGCCACCAGGAAATCGTGCTCCAGCACGCGAGTATCCTCTGCCCAGCGAGGAAGGGAACCCCCACACCGCAGCCGCGAGAAGAGCGGCCACCACGACCGTGACGGCTCCCCGTGTTCGCTTCAGCTCGAGTAGAAGACCCCTACAACGTGTCTAGGGCGACCATGGCACGCCTCGCGCTCCGCCGAGGGGCAACGCCAGAGCCCAGGGACGAGCCTCTACCTCGACCTCCACGAGCCATAGTTGGCTTTCTTTTTCTATCTGTAGGTGAAGAACGGGGGGAGGATGAAGGCGAAGCCGGAGTTGGAATGGGAGAGGGGCGCCCCCTATTTATGCCGAGGCGAAGGGACGACACCGCACTCGTTCGGTTTTCCACCATCTCGAGCGTCGAGGCAAAAGAGGCCACGTCCCCCAGACGACAAGGCGCTCGCTGGTCTGCACCGCCCGGTCGGAACAGTAATTGCAACAAGACGTTTCCGCCATGAGGGGAGATCGTGGGGTTCCCTGTGAACCGTCGCGCCACGTGCAGAGGCTATTCTAATCCGCTCCGCCTTCCCTGAACGCGCGCGCGACATTGGCCTGGGGGCTACTGTCGGACCCACAGATACCAGGGTATCCTGGGCCGTCTGCTGCTGGCGAAGCCCATCAGGTATGAAAGGAGTCCGTACCAGTCCACCACAAGAGAAGGGAGCCACACAAAGTTCTCCACCAAGGCCGGCCCCTTGGAGAGGAGTCTTTCCCGAGGTCTCCACCGCGCATCGCTCGGAAGGAGTCCTGCTCCGACCCCTCTCCTTCCCGGAAGGAACCTCACCCGCTGGGAGACAACTCATGTTAAGGTGACTTCCTGGCCCCTATGCGGATGACGAAGCCACCACAGTTGACAGAGTGGCTTTGGCCACAGTTGCCATTCTCGTGTATAAAGCGCAGAGCTCCGTTGCTTACACCAAAGCCCGGTCTAAGGCTTTTCTCTTTGGTGGAAGAAGACCGAGTCCGCGCTACAAGACGAAGGCGACATCACTAGGCTCCCCCACCGAGTCTCCATGGACGTTGGAGATATCCCCTGGCAACCAGGACCACGCAAGAGGCGCAATAGTACGGGACACTCCCTTTTTTGGCACCTTGTGGTATCCGTTTTCCGCCAAGTGAGCAGGAAAGAGAGCCAATGGCCAGTATAAGTAGACCACCCCTACCACCACAATAAGAGAGGAAAAAACAAGGAAGAGAGAAGACACCAAGTAGATAGATCACCGGAACTCCCCTGCATACTGTAACCACCATGGTGCAATCAACTTGACAAGCACGAGTACGGTTTACACCATCAAGGTGGCCTGAACCTGGGTAAACTCCCCTTGTCACCATTGTTTTCCTTCGAGAGCTCCCCTCCCGAAGCATCTGGAGATGTGATTAAACGCGGTTAGCCCCGAGTGTTCGAACCTTTGAATGCTACCCTGTCGTTGACAGAACAGCAACTCGCACAACAATATACATATTCTACTTCATTGTTTTCTTCATCCAAAGGGTTTAGAACAACTTCATGCAAGGAATAGTATTTGGCTTCACTCATTGAGTCACGTTCACCATCTTTGACAATAATAACTTTGTTTTTGGATCACTCAAAAGATATGTGTCCATTACCACCACACTTGAAAAAATTTATTGAGCTTGACTTGCTTGAGGAGCGCTCGTGTTGGTGGTTGGAGTCACTTGTTTCTTTAAAGGTTGAGTTTCTTTGTTTGTTGCATTTGGAAATCTTGAGTTGCCATTGGTGGTGCTTGGTGTAGATGCTTGTCCCATTGGATGCGTCGAGGAGGAAGGCTTAGAGGCGAAAAAGGCCATTTTCTTTGAATACTTGTAGTCTTCCAATAGTGGCGGTTCGGCCTTAAGAACTTGATGGACAAGGCCAACACGAGTATCATTTGGTTGGAACTAAAAAATTCTATTCATGGTATGATTTAGGCAATTGAGGAAACATGCCATTATTTGCTCTTGTGATTCAATCACATTTTCTCGTATCATGGAGTTTTCCATTTCTTTATAGTATTCATCAACCATTCTCATTTCTTGATTGAGCTCTTTTAGCTTCTTGAAGAGATCTTGCTTCTAGTGAGGATACACGAATCTTGTGTTCATGACTTCTTTCATCTCATTCCAAGTATTGACTGGTTGCAAGAGGTTCTCTATTCTTTCAACTTGTACTTGATCCCACCAAAATAGGCCATATTTTTCATCTCGTGGCAACCATTTTCTCATCACTGGAGTTGTGGATGCGGAAGATATTGTCAACTTTTAAATCCCATGAAAGGAATTCTTCCAGACCATTTTCACCAAGGAACTTAGTTACATTGGAGCGTATGGAGCTCATGGTGTTATCTCAATTTGGTTGATGATGGCGCTCATTAGGGTCTTCATCATATATTGGTTTTGTTGAGCATTCAGATCATCATCATGTTTTGGTTGTTGGCGATCATGTTGATTTTCAGGTCGGTGATGATGTCGATGATGATGTAGTTGAGCTTCATGACGTTCACTATCTACCTAGTCATGGTGGTGATGTTGAGGATGTTCTTGCTCGTGGCGGTCATTATGTTGTGTTGACGCGTATTTGCTTTACCTCCATTATCATGTGGAGGATGGTGTTGGTGATGTTGCCTTGGAGGTATTCTATGTGGGCGAGCACCTTCCACAAAGTCATGTTCTCCATATCCATCTTCATAGTTTGGTGGAGGTGTTGGCAAAGGATGGTGACTAAGGTCTTGATGTCCTTGTTGATGTTGAGGAGGAGGCAAGGGAGGTAGACTATCCTCATACCAATTGCAATGTTATACTTGCGGTGATGTGGAGGTTCATACTCTTAGAGATGAATTCCATTATATTCAATGCGAGGATGTCGACAATGGCGATGCGCTTGATGGTGTGTGTTGGGTGTAACATCCCAAGTATGAAAATACCCCTAGAATGTTTTGTTCCTTGTTTTATTTCAAGCAATGCATCATGGCATCATGTTTATTTATTGTTTGCATTTGTTTCTACCTGTTTTATCTTGTTTTCACAACTCAAATTCAAATCTTTTTCAAACATTGCTTTCATACTTGTTATGTTACAATTTTGGAATAAAAATAACAACTAAAAAACAACCATGTTATTCCTTTTCTCACTAATTAAATTGTTGCTTTAAATCCAACCAATATTTCAAACAATAATTCTCAAATCACCTTTTAAATTTCAACCAAGTTTCAAATCAGTACTTGTTTTGAATCCATCAATTTCACCACACTTTGAAATTGTAAAATCATGTTTAAACAACCTAGGGGTAACCCTATTCAAATGGTTATTTTCAATAACTAAATTTAATATGAAAATACCCCAAATTTGGTTTCAAACACTAACTACAATTTTAAAATTTCATTTTGGAAATCCAAGTTGATATTGTGGTTTCTAATTGTCTAAATAGCTTAACTTATTTTTTTCAGAATTTTTCTCAAATAAAGCCTTAACAACTTTCTTCCAAAACCATTTCAGCAAAAAAAATATAAAACCAGAAAAGAATAAAAGAGAAGCGCGCGGCAGCTAACCATCTGGCCCAGCCCACCTAGCCCTACGCGCGCCCCCGCCAGCCCGCAGCACAACTTACCGGTTCAACCGCGCGGAGATTCGTGCAACTCCTCTAATCGCGCTTCTTCCCGCGGTACGGCGCCATCCGAGCGGTGCCACGGCGGCCCGCGCGCGACTCCGGCGGCCGCACCGCGCCTCCGGGCCTATAAAAGACCCCTCTAGCCCCTGGTAGAAACCCTAGGTGCCTAGGTTTCCGCCTCCTTCCTCGCTCGCGCCGTCAATCGCCGCCATCGTCGACCTCCACCCCTCTGCAACTCCTTTCCCGCCGTCGATCTCTGAAGATCTTCATGGCGCCGCCGCATAAGCCACCCACCTAGCCACCTCTGCCCAGGAATCGGGTCGCCATCACCTCCTCTTCCCCTCGGACCCCTTCAATCGCCCCGGTGAGCATCAAATCGGCGACGCGATCCCGTTCCTTCTTTCCGGCCACCGTGGCTCGATTTCTGAATCCGACCACCGCGTCGCCGTTGCAGGTTCCCTCGACGCCGTTTGAGCACGGGATCATCACCGCCTCCATCCCTGCTTCCCGTTGGACACCTGCTCGCTCGCGGAGAAGCCCGAGATCGTCCACGCCGTCCTCGACGCCGTCGTCACCTCTCTGCCACGGCAACTCCACGGTGAGCTCCACCGTCACCGTCCCCTCTCCCTCTGCTGCTTGCGCAATGAACCAGGGCACGTTCTGCACTAGCACGCGCACCTCACCGCAGCGAGCACGTCCCCGTTGAGCTCATCGCCGGCGAGGCATGTTTCTGTCAGTCGAATTTCAGTTAACGCAGCAAGGGAACGTTAACATGTATCCACCTCCTTTACTGACAAGCAACGTTCAGTCACCGCAATGGTTCAGAGAGCAGAGCACGCACCGCGAGCTCGCGGGTTCGAGCCCCGCGGCCGCAAACTTTTTGGGGTTTTCTCCCCCACGCTGAGCCCCACCAATCAGTGGCACTGGAGGCCACGCCAGCGTGTGCGCCACGCTGGCCCCTCTGGCCCACTGCGCAGTGGCAGTGGGTAGATAAACCCCGAGTAACAAATGTTTCCTGCGATTTTCAGAAAATTCCAAATTCTTTTTAAATAACAGAATTAATTCAAAACTTTAAAATTCAATAACTCCCATTTTATAAATCCAATAAATATAAACTTGATGTCTATTCTGATCCAAATTTCATAAACTTTCCAAATTTGCAATTTGTGTTCTGTTTTGAATTTTCAAAATGCAATCTAAATTCAAATTCAAATAATTCAAATGCAATTTGAAATAATTCATAACTAATTCATACTGTTTTCAAATAATACAAATAAAATATGTTTTTCACACCTTTTTGAATACTCTATTCAAATATAAATTTTGTTTTCTGGTTTGAATAATTTAAATGGCCTAAACTATTTAATCCTTGTTTAATTCAATTAAAAATTGTTTAACTTTGTTTAATTCATAAATAATTAATCCAAAGTCCAATTTCAAATTGTGAAACATGTAATCCAACCAGAATTTGATGTTCTTTTCAAATATCAACTTTGTTATTTGTTTTGAGCATTTTAAATGGTTGAAAACAACAACTACATGTGTGGTACCTCTAATGCACCCAAAATTTTCCAAAATTAATAACAAACTTTTAAATTGCTACAACCTATTGTAATTTGGTTCTAATGTTGTTATTTTGCTGTTTTCCTTTTGCATGCATCATGCTAATCCATTATCACCTGTTGATTAGTTGGAAAACAAATAATCTAACCAAATTCCATGGGCTTGTCATATGCAACTCACAGTTGCATATCAGTCCATTTAAATTGTGTTATCATATCAAATAGTTTATCTTGTTGCATCTATTAAATTGTCATGCATCATATTTGATTGTGCACACTGCCATGTCAACGTTTGTTTACATACCTGTTTTGTTTGTTTGCTTCTTCTCGGTTAGACGACGACTACGTTGAGACCGACGATCCTTACGACACCACTACTCAGGACCTAGCCCAGTACGAGACTGAGCTGCCAGGCAAGTTATCACTCACATGAATCATCGAGTTTCCTTTCCACACTTGTTGTCGATACTGTCCTTTTGTCTACTATTGCTAGCCCTATGTATCGTTGCTTGTTCTCCGAACCCATCACATGATACCTTGAGCCATGATATTGCCACCACCTCCATACCCATAGCCTTTGCTTGTGCCTTAGTATTATCTAGCATGCTTAGGGTTGCTTTTACTCGAGTCTGTTGTCGGTTACTACTTTTACTATCTTAGTATCTTGTACCGGGGCTCGTTATTAATCAATCAATCCTGTTAATTGCTAATGGTAATAATAACTTGATGATAAGGCACCGGCAGGAGGCCCATGAGTGGTTTTGGAGCCTGCTAGTGTCGACCCTAATAGGAAAAGGGTCTTGTCTACTGATCCATGATGAGCGCACTACCCGCATTTGGGAAGCGAGTATGGGCGCCCCCCTCAACTTGACCTGATTCGCATCTCGTCCAAATCGCCTCATTTAGTTCGTGTTTTCCATTGCCGCATGCATGTTTTTGCGAGCCCAGCGCAGGGTGGAACTTTTGTAGTCGGCATATAGGGGGACACGTTCTTAGAGTGCTATGAGGGTCCATTTTCTTCTGGGCTCGATTAGCCGTGCGCCCAAGGTGCTTTGGGCTTGATGCGGAGAATGGTTGGTTGTGTAGAGTACCCCGCTTGGTGGGTTAGCTTCCCATCTGGCGGGTTATTCTTGAGTGTACGGCCAAATTGGTGCAACCCTGCAGGGATAATCTTCTCGAGAAGCCGTGTTTTCCGCGGTTATGGATTACTTGGTGAAAGTACTGGCTAACAAGTACTCAGGACAACTTCAACATAATGATCAACCATGTTTCACCCAATGATTAATAACCTGACTAGTAATAGGTTATTCACACAAAAACTTGATTCACCTTATCACAACTGTGTGAGTTATCCTCGGATCGCTTCTTTGGATAAGGGGCGAGATCCAGGATGGGTTTTGGTTGAAGTTATCTTTCAGTTGGTTACAATCCTCGATCTTATCTTTTCTATTAGCCGGAACTTGTAGTTATATTTCTGTAGTTGGTTAGAGCAGCCAGCCGCAACTTTTATATCACCCCTTTCTTCCGTTGATCCCAAGCATCTATGCTTGTGTTGACGGGTAACTCCTTGATGAACTGTGAGTCTTGCTTGCCAGTACTTGGATGTACTGACCCCGTTGGGGCTGTGGTTTTACGCAGAGTTCTACTACGACTACGATGCTTCTCAGGACGGCTACTTCGTGGAGTTTGACGACGCTGCAGACGAGTAGATAGCTGGACCAGGGCAGGATCCAGACCGTCGTGGATGGGCTTCGTTTTCCTTTATGTTCTCAGGCTTCTTAAGCCATGGATTTGTCTGTACTCAGACCCCCTTTGTTTGCTTCCGCTGTTGTAATGAATGATATGTTGGGACATGTGTCCTCTGGATGACTGTATTCGATATTTTCTGCCTTAGTGAAGGCCAGTTGCCCTTATTTCATTCTTTTGTGTATTAGAGACATTCTGTGTTATCATTCGTACCAAGCTGTTGACGTACCGTGCGTGTTTGATTATGAAGTACGTCGACAGTAGCGCCTTTAGGTTCCTAGCGGATAGTTTACTTCGACGGTGGAAGCAGGGCTTGAGTTGTCGCGCATAAGCGCAGGCCTACCAGGAAGCTGGGACGTGGGAGCATGTTTGCCCCATAATCCAAGCACCTGACTTCCAGTTCGTGCGGAGAGTATCCTCTAGAAACCCAGGGTGCGACAAATGGTATCAGAGCCTGTCTGCCTGTAGGATCCCTTTTTACTGGTCGCAGTTGAGTCTAGAAACTATTTTGTAGCTATATAGGAAAAATGAAACGTGAGAGTAGGAATTCTGCCATTTTTCTTCTTTCCCCACCCACCCACCCTTTTCTGGTAAGGAAGTGAAACGTTGTTTTCTGTTCTCACCTAAACTTTCAAGTTAGGATTTCACGTGTTTTGGGTTCTCTGTAGTACCTCAGGATTTTTGGTCTCGTTTTCCCGATGTTGCTTCAATATCATGTTCTTTTCAACATCCTTTCGTCCGTTCAACCTTGTTGTTGTTTTCCACTTCCTTTTTCATCTACCGGAGTCTAATCAAAACCTTCCAAATAATCTGCAGATGGGTCTCAACTACTATCCGCAGGTGGTTCGTATGACTCGCTGTGAGAGCACCGCCGGTTTTCCGGAGTTGCTGAGAGACATGGTTACCTTTCTGGGGTTCCATTGGGCACCAGAGTACCGGGTCTACGAGCACCAGCGAGAGTGTGACCAGACTTGCTACCGGGCTATCGTCTACATTCTGTCGGATGATGGCAGGAGCATTGCACACCAGTACGAGGCAGTAGGGTCCACAGTGGATATGGCAGTGCAGCAGGCAGCGTACGTGAGTGTCACCGTTCTCCGTGCTGACTACTGGGGGTTTGATAAGTCCAGTTTTCGTCACATTCCCCGTGGTTACATCACGGCAGCAGGAGCTCACTTCACTATCCACCGTGACATGGATACCTACGAGACTGATAGCTCCAGGCTCCAGGTCACTGCCCAGTTTGCTAGTCACAGTGATGCCGTTGCTTCCGCACTTTCTCAGGAGTTAGCCTCAGTCAGGGAGCAGCTCCACCTTGCTCTCACTCGTCTGGCGACGTACACCACAGACTTTGTTGGAGACGAGCGCTTCGCACGTGTCGTTCAGCCAGCTGGTCTTCCGTTGCCAGATGCTGGAGGTTACGAGCCGATCAGAGGCCCACTTCTCGCCCTCGGAGCCGGTTACACAGGGATTCCCCGCTATGGAGCACAGGGATACGACGCTTTCCACTTCACCACACCGAGAGTTGCTCTCAGAGCAGTTCCTATCTACATGGATCGTCGTGATACCTACTTCCGTGGGATTCCTCCTCACCGTATCTCTCGTCGTACTACTCACCGCCGTCCTGCGTGATGAGCATGGGAGTACCGTTGTATCCATTACTAGCTGTGTCTAGTTTATCCTTTCGTTTTTCGAACCATGTATTTGGTCTGTTGGATATTCTGATGTATTTGAACATGTGATGATGTACCTGTTGGTTATCTATTCATGCGTCGGAATAATCTGTCTTTCGGTTACCAAGTCTATCCTTTTCTGCTGTTGTGCTAAAATGAATTTCTGTTCAGGATGCCTCCAACCAGGAACAACCCGCCACCGCCACCACCGATGGGGGAGCTGTTGGCTCAGATGACCCAAGTGGTGACACAGATGGCCCAGATCCAGGCTAACCAGCAACACAACCAGAATGCTCCAAGGGTCACCATCAAGGACTTCCTCAGCTTGGGCCCAAAAGCTTTCGTGGCAACACGTGAGCCCCTGGATGCTGATGACTGGATCCGTGACGTGGCAAGAGCTCTGGAGATAGCTCATGTTGCTGAAGAGGATAAGGTCAAGTACGCCACCTACCTACTGAAGGGTCAGGCAGCTACTTGGTGGGAGAACTACCAGGCCATGAGGGCTGGCTTTCCTATCAACTGGGGATGTTTCAGAGATGCCTTCCTGAAGCACCACATCCCGGATGGTCTCATGGAAAAGATGCGTGAGGAATTCTGCTCTCTCAGACAGGGCAAGCTGGACGTTCTCGGCTACCAGAACGAGTTCAATCGTCTCGCTCGGTACGCTGGTGACGAAGTGTCCACCGAAGCCAAGAAGATGGCGAGGTTCCGCCGAGGTTTTAACCCGGAACTGAAGTACGCTCTCACAAACATCAAGTGCAAGGACTTCGTCGAGCTTGTGAACACCGCGCTCAATGAGGAGAATGGGCGCAAGGCGTTCGAGGAGTCGCGCAAGCACTCGCGTGAGGGTGGTACCTCCTCCAACATGACCACCCCTCCGCAGAAGCGCCGCATCTGGGTGCCAAATGGTGCTGTCACTCGGGCTCCAAATGCCCAAGCTTCTCCAGGCTTTGGTCCCCGCCCACCCAACCCATCTCAGATGCAGGGTCAGAGGTTTCCGATGGGGCAGCCAAGGCCAGGTCCTTCTCGTATCGTCACTTGCTACAAGTGCAAGGAGACTGGACATTATGCTGATAAGTGCACTCAGAAGCAGCTACCCCTACCTCCTCGCCCCAACACCAACCAGGCTATGGTTCGTGCTCCTCCGGCTAAAGCCTTCAACTCCAACAATAGGCCTGTCGGGAGGAACGCGAGGGTGAACCATATCAAGGCCGACAAAGCAGAAGAGGCTGCTGACGTCGTTCTCGGTATATTACCCGTAAACTCTATTCCAGCTAAAGTGTTGTTTGATACTGGAGCATCGCATTCATTTGTGTCAAAGATTTTTGCAAAAGCATACAACCTAGTTCTGGTTCCGCTAAGCAATCAAATGACTGTTCACTCTCCGGGACCGCAAATGTTGACTTCCAAGATAAGCATGGACAATGAGATCCTAATTGGAGGTCGTGTATTCCTTGCTTCACTCATGTTGCTGGGAAATTCTGACATTGATGTCATTCTGGGTATGGATTGGTTGAAGACCCACAAAGCTAAAATTGACTGTGCTCAAAAGTCAATAACTCTCTCCCACACTTCAGGCCAGATAGTCTATTCTCCATATGGATCAACTTCTGCTCAGCTGTTCAGCCTTGATGCCAAACCCCTTCCGGCAATTGAAAATGTTCCGGTGGTTTGTGAATTCCCTGACGTCTTTCCAGAAGAGTTGCCAGGGATGCCTCCGGACAGAGCAGTTGAGTTCGTGATCGAGCTTGAGCCAGGTACTGCTCCAATCTCTAAGCATCCATACAAGATAGCTCCTCCTGAACTGAAATTGTTGAAGGAGCAAATCGATATGTATATGGACAAAGGTTTCATTCAGCCTAGTTCCTCCGCTTGGGGTTGCCCAACTCTGTTTGTTGCCAAGAAGGATCAAACTAAGAGACTCGTGGTTGACTATCGTCCTCTCAACGAGAAAACCATCAAGAACAAGTATCCACTTCCTCGTATCGATGATCTTTTTGATCAACTTGCTGGAGCCTCAATATTCTCAAAGTTGGACTTGAGGATGGGTTACCATCAGATAAAGATCAGAAAGGAAGATATTCCTAAGACAGCTTTCACCACAAGGTACGGTCTATATGAATACACCGTCATGTCCTTTGGTCTCACCAATGCACCGGCGACCTTCTCAAGACTCATGAATTCTGTCTTCCATGAATACCTCGACAAGTTCGTTGTGGTATATCTTGATGATATTCTAGTATACTCAAAATCCGTGGAAGAGCATGGAGAACACCTTCGTCTCACTCTCATGAAACTTCGCGAGCATCGTCTGTATGCCAAGTTTTCTAAATGTGAGTTCTGGATTCCAGAAGTTGCATATCTTGGTCATATCATCTCTGCCAAAGGCATAGCCATTGACCCGGAAAAGGTTAAGGCAATTGTTGATTGGAAACCCCCTAAGACGGTGAAACAAGTTAGAAGCTTTCTTGGCTTGGCTAGCTATTGCCGTCGTTTCGTCCAAAACTTTTCCAAGATTGCTAAACCTCTCACTGATCTCACAAAGAAGGACAAAAAGTTCGTTTGGACTCCACAATGTGATGAGAGTTTCAACCTCCTGAAGACAAAACTCACTTCCACACCTGTTCTAGTTGGCCCCGACACTACCAAACCTTTCCAGATATTCTGTGATGCATCTCTCCAAGGACTAGGAGCAGTCCTTATGCAAGAACGTCAAGTTGTGGCTTATGCTTCACGTCAGTTGAACCCACATGAGCAAAACTATCCCACTCATGATCTTGAACTTGCAGCAGTTGTGTTTGCCCTCAAGAAATGGAGACAATACTTGTTGGGTAACAAAACTGAAATCTTTTCCGATCACAAGAGTCTGAAATACATCTTCACTCAGCCAGATCTGAACCTCAGGCAAAGGAGATGGATTGAGAAGATTAAAGACTTTGATCTCACCATTTCTTACACTCCAGGCAAGGCTAATGTTATGGCCGATGCTCTCAGTCGCAAATCCTATTGCAATAATCTCATGATCATGGAAAGCCAACCTCCACTTCATGAAGAATTCCAGAAGCTGAACCTTGGTCTTGTTCCTGAAGGATACCTTGCTAGCTTGACAGCCAGCCCAACTCTCGAGGACAAGATTCGTTCTGAACAACTTCGTGATAATGAAATCAAGAAGATTGTGGATCACATCAAGGAGGGCAATGATAAATTCAAGTCCTTCTCAATTGATGACAAGGGAACTGTGTTCTTCGAAGGACGCATTGCAGTCCCTCAGATTCAAAGTCTCAAGGATATCATTCTCAAGGAGGCTCATGAAACTCCTCTATCCATTCACCCTGGAAGTACAAAGATGTACCAGGATCTCAAGACTCTGTATTGGTGGCCTGGCATGAAACGTGAAATTGCTCAATACGTTTCTGAATGCGACGTTTGTCAACGTGTTAAGGCAGTCCATCAAAAGACAGCAGGTCTACTCCAACCTCTGAAAATTCCTGACTGGAAGTGGGACATGATTGAAATGGACTTCGTTACTGGGTTTCCAAAGTCCAGGAAAGGCAATGATGCAATCTTCGTTGTTATTGATCGTCTCACTAAGGTTGCTCACTTCTTTGCTGTCAAGGAAACTATCTCAGCTAGCCAGTTAGCAGAGCTCTACACAGCAAAGGTTGTTCCCCTTCATGGTGTTCCATTGGAAATAAGCTCAGACCGTGGAAGTATCTTCACTTCTCATTTCTGGAAAAGCTTTCAAGAAGCATTGGGCACTAAACTTCTGTTCAGCACAGCTTATCACCCTCAGTCTCAGGGGCAAGTCGAAAGAGTCAATCAGATTCTCGAGGATATGCTCAGAGCATGTGGTCTCTCCTTTGGCATGAAATGGGAGGATTGCCTTCCATATGCTGAATTCTCCTACAACAACAGCTACCAGGCAAGCCTAGGTATGGCACCATTTGAGGCACTGTATGGTCGCAGATGCAGGAGTCCAATCAATTGGTCTGGAGCTGGTGAACGTTCACTTTTAGGCCCTGACATTGTTAAGGAAGCCGAGGAGAAAGTTCGTATCATTCGTGACAATCTCAGGATTGCTCAGTCTCGTCAGAAGAGCTATTATGATAGCAAGCACAGGGATATGGTCTATGCACCTGGTGATAAGGCATATCTCCGTGTAACTCCCCTCAGAGGCACTCATCGTTTTGGTGTGAAAGGAAAGCTTGCACCAAGATACATTGGCCCTTTCAACATCCTCTCAAGACGTGCAGAGAATGCTTATCGTCTTGAACTTCCAGAAAAACTTTCCAAAGTGCACGATGTGTTCCACGTGTCACAACTCAAGAAGTGTTTCAAAGATCCAGATCGTGCAGTTGATCATGATTCCATTGAGCTGCAAGATGATCTATCTTATGAGGAGCACCCTATTCGTATTCTCGATGAGACCGAGCGTAAGACTCGCAACAAGAGCACCAAGTTCTTGAAAGTCCAATGGTCGCATCATTCTGATAAAGAGGCAACGTGGGAGACCGAAGAGGATCTTCGCAAGAAGTATCCGGACCTGTTCATTTCTCAGTAGGGAATCTCGGGGCGCGATTCCTTCAAGGGGGGGCGTTTTGTAACATCCCAAGTATGAAAATACCCCTAGAATGTTTTGTTCCTTGTTTTATTTCAAGCAATGCATCATGGCATCATGTTTATTTATTGTTTGCATTTGTTTCTACCTGTTTTATCTTGTTTTCACAACTCAAATTCAAATCTTTTTCAAACATTGCTTTCATACTTGTTATGTTACAATTTTGGAATAAAAATAACAACTAAAAAACAACCATGTTATTCCTTTTCTCACTAATTAAATTGTTGCTTTAAATCCAACCAATATTTCAAACAATAATTCTCAAATCACCTTTTAAATTTCAACCAAGTTTCAAATCAGTACTTGTTTTGAATCCATCAATTTCACCACACTTTGAAATTGTAAAATCATGTTTAAACAACCTAGGGGTAACCCTATTCAAATGGTTATTTTCAATAACTAAATTTAATATGAAAATACCCCAAATTTGGTTTCAAACACTAACTACAATTTTAAAATTTCATTTTGGAAATCCAAGTTGATATTGTGGTTTCTAATTGTCTAAATAGCTTAACTTATTTTTTTCAGAATTTTTCTCAAATAAAGCCTTAACAACTTTCTTCCAAAACCATTTCAGCAAAAAAAATATAAAACCAGAAAAGAATAAAAGAGAAGCGCGCGGCAGCTAACCATCTGGCCCAGCCCACCTAGCCCTACGCGCGCCCCCGCCAGCCCGCAGCACAACTTACCGGTTCAACCGCGCGGAGATTCGTGCAACTCCTCTAATCGCGCTTCTTCCCGCGGTACGGCGCCATCCGAGCGGTGCCACGGCGGCCCGCGCGCGACTCCGGCGGCCGCACCGCGCCTCCGGGCCTATAAAAGACCCCTCTAGCCCCTGGTAGAAACCCTAGGTGCCTAGGTTTCCGCCTCCTTCCTCGCTCGCGCCGTCAATCGCCGCCATCGTCGACCTCCACCCCTCTGCAACTCCTTTCCCGCCGTCGATCTCTGAAGATCTTCATGGCGCCGCCGCATAAGCCACCCACCTAGCCACCTCTGCCCAGGAATCGGGTCGCCATCACCTCCTCTTCCCCTCGGACCCCTTCAATCGCCCCGGTGAGCATCAAATCGGCGACGCGATCCCGTTCCTTCTTTCCGGCCACCGTGGCTCGATTTCTGAATCCGACCACCGCGTCGCCGTTGCAGGTTCCCTCGACGCCGTTTGAGCACGGGATCATCACCGCCTCCATCCCTGCTTCCCGTTGGACACCTGCTCGCTCGCGGAGAAGCCCGAGATCGTCCACGCCGTCCTCGACGCCGTCGTCACCTCTCTGCCACGGCAACTCCACGGTGAGCTCCACCGTCACCGTCCCCTCTCCCTCTGCTGCTTGCGCAATGAACCAGGGCACGTTCTGCACTAGCACGCGCACCTCACCGCAGCGAGCACGTCCCCGTTGAGCTCATCGCCGGCGAGGCATGTTTCTGTCAGTCGAATTTCAGTTAACGCAGCAAGGGAACGTTAACATGTATCCACCTCCTTTACTGACAAGCAACGTTCAGTCACCGCAATGGTTCAGAGAGCAGAGCACGCACCGCGAGCTCGCGGGTTCGAGCCCCGCGGCCGCAAACTTTTTGGGGTTTTCTCCCCCACGCTGAGCCCCACCAATCAGTGGCACTGGAGGCCACGCCAGCGTGTGCGCCACGCTGGCCCCTCTGGCCCACTGCGCAGTGGCAGTGGGTAGATAAACCCCGAGTAACAAATGTTTCCTGCGATTTTCAGAAAATTCCAAATTCTTTTTAAATAACAGAATTAATTCAAAACTTTAAAATTCAATAACTCCCATTTTATAAATCCAATAAATATAAACTTGATGTCTATTCTGATCCAAATTTCATAAACTTTCCAAATTTGCAATTTGTGTTCTGTTTTGAATTTTCAAAATGCAATCTAAATTCAAATTCAAATAATTCAAATGCAATTTGAAATAATTCATAACTAATTCATACTGTTTTCAAATAATACAAATAAAATATGTTTTTCACACCTTTTTGAATACTCTATTCAAATATAAATTTTGTTTTCTGGTTTGAATAATTTAAATGGCCTAAACTATTTAATCCTTGTTTAATTCAATTAAAAATTGTTTAACTTTGTTTAATTCATAAATAATTAATCCAAAGTCCAATTTCAAATTGTGAAACATGTAATCCAACCAGAATTTGATGTTCTTTTCAAATATCAACTTTGTTATTTGTTTTGAGCATTTTAAATGGTTGAAAACAACAACTACATGTGTGGTACCTCTAATGCACCCAAAATTTTCCAAAATTAATAACAAACTTTTAAATTGCTACAACCTATTGTAATTTGGTTCTAATGTTGTTATTTTGCTGTTTTCCTTTTGCATGCATCATGCTAATCCATTATCACCTGTTGATTAGTTGGAAAACAAATAATCTAACCAAATTCCATGGGCTTGTCATATGCAACTCACAGTTGCATATCAGTCCATTTAAATTGTGTTATCATATCAAATAGTTTATCTTGTTGCATCTATTAAATTGTCATGCATCATATTTGATTGTGCACACTGCCATGTCAACGTTTGTTTACATACCTGTTTTGTTTGTTTGCTTCTTCTCGGTTAGACGACGACTACGTTGAGACCGACGATCCTTACGACACCACTACTCAGGACCTAGCCCAGTACGAGACTGAGCTGCCAGGCAAGTTATCACTCACATGAATCATCGAGTTTCCTTTCCACACTTGTTGTCGATACTGTCCTTTTGTCTACTATTGCTAGCCCTATGTATCGTTGCTTGTTCTCCGAACCCATCACATGATACCTTGAGCCATGATATTGCCACCACCTCCATACCCATAGCCTTTGCTTGTGCCTTAGTATTATCTAGCATGCTTAGGGTTGCTTTTACTCGAGTCTGTTGTCGGTTACTACTTTTACTATCTTAGTATCTTGTACCGGGGCTCGTTATTAATCAATCAATCCTGTTAATTGCTAATGGTAATAATAACTTGATGATAAGGCACCGGCAGGAGGCCCATGAGTGGTTTTGGAGCCTGCTAGTGTCGACCCTAATAGGAAAAGGGTCTTGTCTACTGATCCATGATGAGCGCACTACCCGCATTTGGGAAGCGAGTATGGGCGCCCCCCTCAACTTGACCTGATTCGCATCTCGTCCAAATCGCCTCATTTAGTTCGTGTTTTCCATTGCCGCATGCATGTTTTTGCGAGCCCAGCGCAGGGTGGAACTTTTGTAGTCGGCATATAGGGGGACACGTTCTTAGAGTGCTATGAGGGTCCATTTTCTTCTGGGCTCGATTAGCCGTGCGCCCAAGGTGCTTTGGGCTTGATGCGGAGAATGGTTGGTTGTGTAGAGTACCCCGCTTGGTGGGTTAGCTTCCCATCTGGCGGGTTATTCTTGAGTGTACGGCCAAATTGGTGCAACCCTGCAGGGATAATCTTCTCGAGAAGCCGTGTTTTCCGCGGTTATGGATTACTTGGTGAAAGTACTGGCTAACAAGTACTCAGGACAACTTCAACATAATGATCAACCATGTTTCACCCAATGATTAATAACCTGACTAGTAATAGGTTATTCACACAAAAACTTGATTCACCTTATCACAACTGTGTGAGTTATCCTCGGATCGCTTCTTTGGATAAGGGGCGAGATCCAGGATGGGTTTTGGTTGAAGTTATCTTTCAGTTGGTTACAATCCTCGATCTTATCTTTTCTATTAGCCGGAACTTGTAGTTATATTTCTGTAGTTGGTTAGAGCAGCCAGCCGCAACTTTTATATCACCCCTTTCTTCCGTTGATCCCAAGCATCTATGCTTGTGTTGACGGGTAACTCCTTGATGAACTGTGAGTCTTGCTTGCCAGTACTTGGATGTACTGACCCCGTTGGGGCTGTGGTTTTACGCAGAGTTCTACTACGACTACGATGCTTCTCAGGACGGCTACTTCGTGGAGTTTGACGACGCTGCAGACGAGTAGATAGCTGGACCAGGGCAGGATCCAGACCGTCGTGGATGGGCTTCGTTTTCCTTTATGTTCTCAGGCTTCTTAAGCCATGGATTTGTCTGTACTCAGACCCCCTTTGTTTGCTTCCGCTGTTGTAATGAATGATATGTTGGGACATGTGTCCTCTGGATGACTGTATTCGATATTTTCTGCCTTAGTGAAGGCCAGTTGCCCTTATTTCATTCTTTTGTGTATTAGAGACATTCTGTGTTATCATTCGTACCAAGCTGTTGACGTACCGTGCGTGTTTGATTATGAAGTACGTCGACAGTAGCGCCTTTAGGTTCCTAGCGGATAGTTTACTTCGACGGTGGAAGCAGGGCTTGAGTTGTCGCGCATAAGCGCAGGCCTACCAGGAAGCTGGGACGTGGGAGCATGTTTGCCCCATAATCCAAGCACCTGACTTCCAGTTCGTGCGGAGAGTATCCTCTAGAAACCCAGGGTGCGACATTGGGGGGGGGGGGATGAGCTTGTTCATGTGGTCTACCTGATCTTGAGAATCTCGTTGTTCGATGCGAAGAGGAGGATGTTCTCAGACGGGGAGAAAGGTTTGCAGAGTTGATGTTGATTCTCGCCATGTGGTCATTGAACCTTTCTTCTTGTGCTCGTAAACAAAGCTCATAGCTCTCCAAACTATCACACACTATTTGGCGGAGTGCACATGTTCATTATGGGTTAAAAAGGTGTAGGGATTTTTGTTGTAGAAGGGGTTTCCATCATCATCCAAACTCGCGGCTTGTGAAATTTCCTTCCCTATCCATCTAAAAGGAAAACAAGTGAAAAGTGTGGAATGTGTATCACTCACCCAATTTGACCTTTCTTGGTGATATAGGAGAAATTGGCTTGCCAAGTTGAAGGGTTTTTCACAATGCAAATTAGAGTTGAAGAAAGAGAAACGAAAGCGACAACACACACATACACACACACACACACACACACACACTTTATGAGGATCTTCAATGGATTAGAAAAGTCGCAAGAAAATCAACCAAATCAAAATAAATCTTATGTTAATGGTAGTATAGGAAAAAAGTGACTATTGCAAAATAAACCTATACCACAAAGACGAAAAAACAAGAAGAAAACTCACAGAAGAGATACATGTGGTTAGTGCGGCCAAAGGACGAGTGACGCTGACATGTTCCTAATGAAGACTAATCTCGGATGCCACACAACTTCAAGAGGGACGCTACCTAGATTGCTTGAAAGTAAGGAAAAAAGATTTGCACAAAGTGTTCACAGGTCACTCTCACTTTTTTCGCAAAGCTAGGCGTTCCTACAAAGCGAAAAACTTGACACCACTCTTTTGTTTATTATTTATTATTTTTTTTAATTTTTATTCTAGTGCCAAGATATTAGAGGACTCTACAACTCTCACAAGTGATAAATTAGCACTCTCGGTGACACTAGTGCAATGCCCTGCAATCATCTGAGCTGGTCTGGTAGGTCAAGTGTCGTGAAAGGAAGAATGGGGTTGAGGCAATGAATCTACGGGCCGTCTATGTAGATGATGTCATAAACGTTGTTGAGGGTTTTGCGTAGGCAGCTCAATAACTCAAATTGGAGAAATTCAACAAATTTTAAAAGGAAAAGGGAGGAGGAGTGTGTCCGCCAGGCGTCGGATGGACCGGCGGGTTCGGCGCTGGATCGTCCAGCGATTTGGCGCCAAATCGTCCGACCTTCACGATCATGCATGTGTTCTTTGCAAAATTCTACTTCCAACTCCAAAATCCTTGGAAAATAGGGAAAACTTGGGGAAGTGTTAGAATGGAAATGTGGTAGGGGGTCTAAAGCAACAAATCCATTTACCAAAATTACGAAAAAATGTAATGAATCGATGGATGAGTCAAAATCTTTTTTTGGCTCTTTTTGTGGAATATTCGAAATTAGGGATGGGAGGAATTTTTTTGGTGGAGAAGAACTTGAGGGATAGAATTCGTGGCAGCGAAGTTGTTCATACCATATGGTGAGGGTCAACCTCTTGGGTTTGGCCCGATCTCAGAAATTGACTAGGTGAAGGATGAGGAACACGAAGAACACAAAGGGGAAGATCGAGAGCAAAGTAACAGATAACTAGTGCTAACTATAACATTCACTCTCCCGACAACTAGACCACACCGGCCACATCTAGAACCCAACCAACTCGAATTCACCCTTATGGAAACCGATTCAACACCTACAACCATACCACCGCACAAATAGAACCTCAAGAGTTATTTTGAAATAGATTTTAGAGACACCAACAAAATTCCAAGGTGAAAGAATGGCCATCGCGGAGTAGCCTTGATAAGATCCAAGAAACAGAGTATTTGGAATAGCCTTGATACGGTTCTAAATGCACTAGAAGTAGCCTCACAAATGTCAATTAATAATCTCTAATCCTAGATTTGGGCCATGGGTTCCTATTTATAGTAGGTGGGGTGAAGGATAAGTGGGGAGGCAAGATACAAGCCTCACTGGCCTTTACTCGCGCATGCAGGGCGCCGGACGATCTGGCGCTTCATACCCCGGATGGTCTGGCGTCTAGAGTGGTGCGGCTTGATACGTCCCAAACGTATCTATAATTTTTGATGTTGCATGCTTTTTCTATATGTTCTTACATGTTTTCTACACGTTTTACAGCGTTTTTAAAATGATTTCATGGACTAACCTATTAACAAGATGTCTAGAGCCATTTTCTATTTACTGTTGTTTTATGTTTCAAAAAAGTTCTGAGGAAAATATTTGCCAAAATTCCTGAAAATTCACGGAAGTCATTTTTTACCCGGAACGAAGACAGAGTCCAAAGGAGAGCCGAAGGGGAGCCACGGGCACCACGGGGGTACCAGGCCCGGTCCGATCCCCCCTAGGCAGCCCCTGGTGGGCCCCTCGTGGCCCTGGGGAACCAAGGGCCACCGGATCATGCCACCTAACGGGTTCATACCTCGATGGTGTTCTCCCCTCCTTGTGCCACCATGTTTAAATCTGGTGAGCTTCCTAACATGATCAAGATCACCGTTATGTAATTTCTACATGTTGTGCTTGTTGGGATCCGACGAACCATGAGATTATGATTACTTGTTCATGTCATATTGAGTTGCTTCACTTATATCTTTAAGAGAGTTTTAATCTTGTTTTGCAATGCTCTCTGGTGTGCATTATTGACTTGGCCAAGTTAGTGTATGCATCTCCAAGAGAGAGTTTATATGCTAGATAGTGAGTTCATGCCTCCTTTGCATCCGCGCTCGAGTGATAGAAATGTGTAAGGTAGAGAATCTGTTGTTTCCACTAGGGAGAAAACAACGGTGTTCTTCTCTACGGATTGGAATTATTGCTAACATTACGTGTTATTCTTAATGTATTTTTCTATTGCACACAAGCAATCACTTCATTGTTGCAACTTAATACCAACGAGATTTGATGGATTTCCTTCTCATGGTGGACTTTTAGTAATAGATGTTTTCAGATGGCGGTCTATTTACCTTGACGTAATTCCTACAATGTTAGAATCCGTGAACTATATTTTCCCATAATTATTGTTATCGCTCATTATTTGTCCATTGCCGAGCTGTAATTTGTTCACCCATCATGTTTATCGTTCTTAGGAGAGACACCACTAGTCAAACTATGGCCCCCGGTCCTATTTTCCTCATTGATTACAACCTTGTTTACTTTCTTTCATCATCATTTTCTCGATGTTCCTTTTTCATTTAATCTTCTCCAACCATTCGATACAAGTAATCCTCCAGTTTTCAGTAGGACTGGAAGATTTGCAGCCTCCTCGGAAAGTTGGGAGCAAGAGATGGTTTAAGTTTGTGTGTAGGTCCACGCTTGTTGAAGATCTAGAAAACAAGCAACCTACTGGGAGACTTCAAAGTCCCACTGGATTGATCACTCTGGTTCCTTTACTAGGGGAAAATTCACTGCTAACTATATCATACCTTCATTTTGTGGTTTCCCAACGGGTGTGTGGTCACACCAACTAGCATAAATTTTCTGGCTGCATTGCCGGGGAATTCAAGCTTTCATCTAGGGGAGTTACACACTTCCACTTTCTATCTTTTGTTTTGATCTTGCTTAGTTCATTTTTGTTTAGTCTTGTTTCTCTTATATAGAAAATCCAGAAAATTCGTTCTATAGTTTCTAGTCTTTTACTTTCTTTGTTAGTTTATCCTTGGTTTATCGTTCTTGCTATCTATGGTTACTTTCTTTGAAATTAGATCTTATTTGCAAGGGGGGTTCATGGAAGATCAACAAAATATTATAAGGAATACGGCTTGTCTCAAAATTGGAAATACTTATGGATACTTAAAAGTAAATAAGATGGCTATGCTAGAAACTTATGCTCTATATAAGATGTATCTTATTGTTTTGATGAATCTTGCTGCTATTTGGATATTAAAAACCTTCATTTCCAATGTTCTTGTAATGATAATAAAACTATATCCTCTTATATTAAAGGAAACTAACAAATTAAAGAATTTATTGTTTGGAAAGGTTCCTATGAAATTATGTCTTTGCTTAAAAATATTATTGATGCTACTTACAGAATTGAGAGTATTGCTATACTTTAATATTAGTATTATAATTACAAGGATGATAATTGCTCTATTATTAGAGATCTTAATAGAATCTCTCCTCCAAAAGGAAGAGAACAATGCCTAGCTGGAACCTATGGAGGAAGAAATTGCGAAAACTAGAATCTTATTGGATGAAAAAGAGGAGGAGAGTGATGAACAAAAGGAGGAAGAATGGAGTAGCTACCCATGCCTACCTTCTAATGAGAGTAACTCATATATTATTTGATTGCCCTCCATGCTTAGCAACAGATGAAGTGGGTTAGACTTAAAATGTGTTCATATTGGCTTCTTGATGGAATTTAAGAGCGAGTCCTTTTTATTTCTGGTCTCCCTGCCTAGGTTGCGGCTCCACCCTCTGAGCTATTGTCTAGTTCCCCGCTCATATAGTTCCACCAATCAATATTATCTCTACCGCGAACCTTTCTAGCCAGCTTGTCCCAAGAAGACGACATCAGCTCATCAAATCCCTGAAGTTCAAACCAATCTGTTTTGAAGAACAAGCGATTACTATGGACTAGGGCGCCTTCGCCCAAATTCAGGATGAGGGGGTGTGGTCCGATCCAAGGCTGGTCTCTGCCTCCAATGAGAGAAGCGAGAAGTAGATATCGAGAAAAGGCGAGATGAAGACCCTGTCAAGGACACACCTGACAGGGTTGATGCGCTTATTGGTCCAAGTGAAGTGCGCCCCAGAGCACTTCACCTCGCGGAGCCCCCAATTGGCAATGTGAAGGTTGAACAAATCGACCCGCGCCCAATTTACGTTTTCATTATTTTTATCTTTTCCCCCACGGATAAGGTTAAAGTCACCCCCATAACCACAGGGTGTTGGCATGTTGCAATCTTCTCGGAGATCTCGTCAAGAAACTGTGCATAGAGGGAAAGATCCGTCGGGTCATACACATTGATAAAGATGAATTTCTTTCTAGAGGGGAGGTCAAGGACATGCAGGCTAGGTGGTAGATACCCATGTCCATGCTACCCCCTCGAAAATGCTATTTCTGACGTCTAGGAGCACCCCCTCCCCCCGGATTGCCCTTAGCGGTCAGCTAGTTCTAGAAGAAAAGTTCTCCCGTTTCTAAGCTACGAAGCTCGTGGTTTGAGAAGTAAGGTTTTATTGTTTCTTGAATGCAAACAATTTCGATTTTATGGGTTTGGAGAAAGTCGTTTATAACTGTTCGGCACCCCAGCGCGTCGAAACCGCGAATATTCATATACAACCACCACATTATGACACTCGCGCAGATCCCCGTGCTTGGCGGGTGTTGGGGGAGCGTGGGCCACAACTACCTTCTTTTGTTTGGATTGTCTCGTGTAAGGTTTCCTAGCAGACTGGATGGACTGGGCTTTCCTCGTTGTGTGTTTAGCAGGGCCCATAGATCCGCTGCTAAGAAGCACGGAGTGTGCGGGGATATTGGGCCCTTTCGAACCCACTTCAGCGACCACCAAGGGATCCCTATCCCTTGGAGTCGATCGAGCTAGATCTCTGGTCTCTTTATCTCGAGCTTAATTCTTTTGCTTCCGCGAGTTTGGTTGTTTGAATGTCCCTAGGCATAGCTAGTTCGGCCTAAGCCAACTCTACCGACCTCGGGATGGAGAGAAATTTTGTGAGGGATTCAAGCGCTAGGCCTACCATAATGCCACTATCGGAAGCTACAGAAAGAAGGTGTTCATCTGGGATGGAAGAGAACAAATCATACTCAGAGATGGAGGGCGTATCTATATCATTACATGCAGTAACCCTAGCAATGGCCCGGTCCAACAGTGGCCCCACGGTCAGCCCGTCCCCATGGGCGCTTTTGCGCTGAGATGACACCGGCACAGCCTTGCTGCGGAGGCCCCTAGCCACCGTGGCCGTGAACACCGACACCATCCCCTCGAGGAGAGAGGAGATGCCTGAGAAGTCCGGTTGGGGGAAGGAGCTGAGGGAGCCCGCCAACACCTTGGCGGGATGGTCCGAGTTGCTCTTGCTCCCGCGTTCCTGAGCGCGCATAGCAGCCGGGTTGAAGGACTAGTCGTGGGGGGGGGAGCACCTGGGGGTCCCGCACCTACCCCCGCGAGCCCTCAGGTTTTGCGCCCGAGTCAAGCGTGAGAGAAGGGGAGGGAGCCGGTGGGCGATCACCCGCCGAGGTAGAGGCAAACACCGCCATAGTAGGCGAAGCCGCACCAGGGAAGCAATCCGCCATGAACATGGCCGGCATAATGGATCCATGCTAATATATTGGGGGAGCCGAGGTCACTTCATCAGGCATGGTAGCCACCGATTTTCCGCCGGTCCCTTTGCCACCCTTGGACCGGGGCGCCTCCTTTGGCGCAACATCTTCATGGTGGCCACGTTGGCCCGCCCAACCTTTGGCGTCATCATCAGAGCTCTTCTCAGCCATCTCGTCTTTGTCTTTGTTGTGCGGAGGAGGTGGAGGCGGAGAGGGCTCGACCCGAGAGGAACCGTTCTCTACGTCCACGCAGATCTTGAAACCTTGGTCGTTGACAAACAACGGGAAGGAGTCTGTCATCCTCACCCCGGGCCGACATCCAAATTGCATTCTTATAGGAATCTAGGGGTCTTCAAACGTGGTTTCATCGACCGCCATCGGATGGCCAACATGGCGGCCCCCCACCCTTAGCTTGTTGGTGTTGCGATAAGGGGGGGAACACCATGAATCTTCACCAAGGTGGGCACGAGCACCTCACTGGCTTCGTCATTCATCGCACCTTCGAGAACATTTGCTCTTTCTTTGGAGATAGGAACGCCGAGTCCACTGCCCCTAATTGCCATGCGTAGCTTTCTAGCGGATGGGAAAACCAGCGCAAAATCCGTTGCACTCTATTGCTTAACCTGCCAGCTCCAATCTTCTTCCACCACTTCCTTGAACTCATTCTCTACTTGCTCTGCCGACAGCGACACCCCCTCTATGTAGAGAGTCGCCAAATTTGAGGGGCGCCTTCCCCCAGCTCTTCATCCTCCACCTCCAAGCACAGAAATCCAATATCATCCGGGCCGTAGCCGGCCCAATATGGGTCAAAGCGCTCATCTACCGCCGTGCACATGGCCGAGGATGGCCCTTCGCATTGCATTTCACGTAGAAAGGCTCCTTCGAGCATTCTGCTTGAAGGTTTCCCACCTTCCAAATGTTGTAGCAGGTTGCCTTGGTTGCGTCGAAGACCGCTGCCGCACCACCAACACTCGAGGCACCACCGGTCCCCTCGACCGGCCCCTCAGGATTCCACTTCTTTGCTCCATGGCTAGCTATCCGAGTTCCTTGAGCTGCCGTGCCCGTACAAGCGCCACTGCTGGTATTAGCCGTAGTCGCCTTGGGGTGGGCCCTCTCACCACCGGTCACGCTCCCTGCTCGCCGACGAGCAGACTCCTAATTACCGCTGTAGTACCGGCGATTTTCCTCGGGCTTCCGCTGGAGACGGTCGTCGAGGTCTCGCCGGTCACCACCATCGTAGTACTCAGCGTAGGGGCGCTTCCCCCTGTGGTTGTCGTAGCCCCGACCCCAATCCATCGGGCGGAAAAAGGGGACGGAGGAGTCAAGGGGACGGACCAGTCGCTTAGCTCTCCTGGGATGCTGCCACACGTCTTCGGCTGAACCTGGAAACCCTAGATCGAGAGTTAGGGTTCCAGACGAGAGCCACCACCAGATATAAGTAGGCTCAGCCAGAACGCCCCAGGGAGATGGGGTGCCCCCCTCCCCCCGCCCGACTATCCTTGCCAGGCGAGGGATCCCGAGAAGACACAGCTAGGCCCAACTCATCACTTTGGGGCAGGTGGCCCCAGGCCCACGCCCTTTGTTGCACACACCTCTAGTTCGTGGGCCTCCTCATAGCCCAACCGGACCGGCCCAAGTGCGGTATGCGGTCCCATACCGCTACCTTCTACCAAACCTGGCCAGCGGGCCGGCACGGCACGGCCCGGGCCCGCCTGGCGCTAAACGTGCCTGGCACGGCACGGCCCGCGTGGGCCCGTTTACTAAACGTGCCATGCCGTGCCGGCACACAGGCCTGGCCGCCAGGCCCAGGCACGGCCCACCTGCTAAACGTGCCGGCCCGCGGCACGATTAGGCACACGTGCTTTTTTCGGCCCGCGTGCTTTTTTCGGCCCACCTGCTTTTTTTTTGACTGTTTTTCTTAGAAAAATGCAAAAAATTCAGAATTAAATATAGAAATGAGACAAAGTGTCATTTGGGATAAAAGTGAGCTTTATTATTTGCTGCCTCATTAAAACCTTCCATCCCTAGGAAGGAAAAAGAGTACAGCTTGCTCTAATCTAAATTACAAATAGTTTGTCCCATAGTTTTGAAAGAAAAAAGATTACAAAAAGATTAAAAATTACAAATACTATGGCTAGTGGTCTTCTTCTTCTTCTTCTTCTTCTTCTTGAATGGCAAGATTATAGAACGAGGCTGCGAGTTCTTTGTTTTCGGCAGTGTGTTGGTTTCTCCTCCTTGCTAGCTCTGCATCCTTCACGGTCATCAGTGTTTTCACCATATCAGGAGTGAGACTGGTTCTTCTATCCTCGATTATTCTTCCAGCTAGACTGAAAGCAGACTCCGAGGATACCGATGACACTGGTACAGATAACACATCCCGTGCTAATATTGATAGCACCGGATATATAGCCTTGTGGTCCTCCCACCACTGTATTATGTTGAAAGCAGCTTCTTCTTCTTCATCTTCATTGGCTTCGTAGTCAGCGTATGGGACTACAGGGCTGTTGAGGTATTTCGCTAGCTCCCCGTCACCTGCAAGAATAGGCGCTGCTCGCCCGGAAGAGCTCGAAGTAGAGGAGGATCCACGGTAAATCTTGCTCCAAAGTCCTTTCCCTCTTCCTGAACTTGGTGCTGGTGGAGGACGATGTACTCGAGCACCATACTTTTGTTCATACTTAGCAAAAAGGGTAGAAAGCTTATCGCGAATGTCAGTGAAATAAGCACCGTCGTACGGTCTACCCGTGGCCTCCGTTAGTAAAGACAAAGCAATACCAAGCCCTTCAGTTTTAGCCCTAGGATCCAACATAAACGCAAAAGCATACAATGGAGGAATGTCCGTCCAATATTTTTCAAATTTACGTTTCATCCTCTCAACAGGTTCGTGTAAAACCACATCATCTTCATATGTTTTCAAGTGACTGGCAATGTCTATGATTACATGGACCATCATAGGAGATGTGGGATAATAAACCCCCGACAAAGTAATGGTATAATCATAAAACATTTCCAAAATTTTTGTCAAGTGTTCACAAATATGCCAAATAAATGGAGTGAGTATCTCATGTCCATATGATGCATTAATAAATCCACTAAAAGAATTTCTGTCTTTAAGAAGTGACTTAAGCATCATATATGTAGAGTTCCTAATGCAATGCAATATTTCTTATAGTTTGCAATTCGACCATTATCACTACCGAGATAAGTAATTGCATCGCGCAATACTTCAATTTGGTTTTTCACCTTCTTTAAAGCACATTTAGCAATAAGATTAAGTATGTGACAAGCACAACGCTGATGCATTAAATAGGGTGCAGCATAGTGGGAAAATAAAGGAGTGAGGTAATTCATTGCACATTTGTTTGCCGAAGCATTATCCATAGTTATTGAAAAAGTTTTGTTGTTGATAGAAAATTCTTGCACAACTTTATTTATGGCATTTGCAATGTTTGGACCATTATGTGAAACATCAATTAATTCGAATCCTATGACTCTTTTTTGTAGTTCCCACTTTTCATCAATATAATGGGCAACCACACAAATATAGTCTTGCTTAGCCCGACCACTCCAAATATCAGATGTTAAAGCGACAGAAAATGTGCATTCAGCAAAGTTGTCTTTAATTTCAACCTGTTTCTTTTTTCCTAACTTTTTCATATCTCTAGATGTAGTTTGTCTAGAAACGGGTCTAAAATTAGGATTCTGGAAGGTTTTAATATATTCAACAAAAGCATCCGACTCACCAAAACCTAATGATAAATCATTATAAGCAATCATAGCACAAAGACCTTCTCTTTGCAGAGCATGATCATAGGTCCAGTTACGTACCGAACCGCCGGGGTGGAATTGGAGCGAGGCTTGGATGCCGCCGGTCCCGTCTTCCTTGTCCTTCTTAGCCCTCCTCTCGTGGCCCTCGATGTGCCTCGACAAGTGGCCGGTTCCTCCTTTGCTCTTCATGGACAACACACTCTTGCATCCACTCCATTTGCACTTGGCCTTGATCTCCGGCTCACCTCCCCCCGGCGGCACCACTCTTTGTTCTTCAAAGTGATCCCACACCCTAGAGGTTCTTTTGCGTGGCCTTTTTGCGGTGGAGGAGGTGGAGGTGGTGGCATGAGAAGTTTGGGAAGGATTTGATTGAGATAGTGAAGGATCACCATCGTGGTGGGTGTCGGCATAGTCGAAGAGAGGAGAAGAGGCATAGGGACCCCCAACCCCAAAGTCGGGGTCGAGATCTTCAATGTTGAAGGTAGTATTCATGTTGGGATCAGCCATGTTTGAGTGTGGAAAATGAGAGGGGTGTGGAGCCCTTTTTATAGCAAAAAAATGACATTTTTTGGACTAAAACAGCCCTCCAACGGATATATGGTCAAAATTCCACTTAAAATGACCTAATCTGGGCCTAATCACGCCTAAACGCCCCCTAACAGGCCAAAAACGACCGTTGGACCCCTCCCCCGCGTCAGACTGCGCTCCAACGGGAAGATTTCGGCCCGCGCGTGCCTCCAACGGGCATAAAACGCTCGCCCCTGCGCGACGGGCCTCGCGTGCCGCAGCGGGCCTTTCGGGTGCTTGGCGGGCCATCGCGTGCCGCAGCGGTTAACGGGCCGTGCCCGTGCCGGCACGCGGGCTCGGCCTGCAGGCCCCGGCACGGCCCCAGGCGGGCCACGGGCCGAGCACGGCCCGCCAAGGCACGGGCCGTGCCGCCGTACTCGTGGGCCGGCACGCGGGCACGGGCCCAGGTGGCCAGGTTTGCCTTCTACCTCCTGCACGAAACCTAGCTCACGAGGAGGACACTCAGCCGCCGCCAGCGCCGCCGCAAGCTCTACCACCAACGAGCCCACCTTGAAACCCTATAGCGCCGCATCACCCATCCCAGGCACCGCCGCGCGCACGAAAGAATGCAGGCCCCGCAACGGGGGGAACTCCTCTGCCACCGCACCGACGGAGAGATCCCGCCGGGGAGAGGGCGTCACGCAGGCCGTCCTCGGCACCGTTGGCCCCGCCGGCGAGAGATCTGGGCGTCCCGCCATCTCCGTTGCGAGGAAGGGGGCAAGCATTACCACCCTTGGTGAGGCTCGGGAATCCATCCTCTCCACGCTCTCGCCATCGTAGAGGACCCGCACCCTTGTGAGACCTCTTCGGGGCCCCACGCCGCGCCGGCCTCCGTCTCGAGCGCCGCCACCGCCAACCTGCGCCCCTTGCGTCGACCGGGCTTCCGCGCCCCGCCCTTGGCACCGCTGGACCCGGCTGAGAGAGATCTGGGCGCGCCACCATCCCCGCTGCGAGGAACGGGGCAAGTGTCACCACCCTTTGTGAAGCTCGGGAATCCATTGTCGCCACGCCCTCACCGTCGGTAGAGGACCCGCACCCTCAGAAGACCTCTTCCGGGCACCTCGCCGCGCCGACCTCCGTGTGGAGCGCCAGCGCCACCAGCCTGCGCCCCTTGTGGGGCTTCCGTGCCGCCCGTCGGGAACATGGCTCGGGGCTCGCGTCGCCTTCCGAGTCGCGAGAGCAAGCGTGTCACTTCGTCAGACACATCTTCCAACGTCGTTAGGCTGCGGTTCCTCCTGGCTGGCGCGTTTTGGAGGATTGTTAAGCTCCGTCCAGGGATCCCAGCTGTCTGCACCGGTCCTTGAGCTCGTCCCAGACGTGGTGGAGAAGAACCTAGGGATCCCATTGATTTTTTTTTGTTTTTTTTTTGTTTTATGGGTTCTTGATGTAAAAGTCTAGGTCCTGGATGTAGTATATGTTTCTTTTGAGGACCTTGTTGTAAGTTTAAAGAGCGCTGGAATATGGCTGTTAGGTCGTTCGGGACATACCCCATGTTAAAACGTGGGCATGTGGCTGCACATTATGTCCTAGCATGAGTTGACAACTTTCAAGTCAACCGTATGAAACCTTGGACATTAATACAGCATATTGACAGCTATAGCGGTAGCTAGCAACATACATGTGGCTGCACATGGATGTCCAAGCACAACACCTTGTCTGCTTCTATAAATAGGATCACCGGCCTCATCGTGTACACACATCAGCTATAGCCATCTGGATCCATTTTTCCTGTCATTGTCTCTGCCTCTCCTTCTTCTTCCCTGTAGTTAGCCACATCTCCGATCAATGGCTCAGATCCGTGCATCTGTGCTGAAGGTGGCCGCTGTAGCCATCTGCATCATGCTGGTACTGCCATCCCTGGCGGTGGGCTGTGATGATATTACAACATGTCTCGCGACATGTAAAGAAGGGTGTGGGCCATTCGCCGAAGGGGCGTGCCGGGGCCTTTGCGACTCCCCTCTACCCTTGATCGAGACGACCTGCAAAGCTAGGGGGGAGTATGCTTGCGGGAACCTTTGTATGTTCATGTGCCAGACCGAAGTGTGATGCTCGATCTACCATTCTACCTCCTCGTCGTATAGTAGTTTGTGTGCTTTTCTTACTTCCTGATGTGTAATAACTGCGCATGCACTTATGTATTCATGCTCTCCTCCCTGCACTTTAGGAGGAGGCATGCACAAGTCGTCCTACGTCCAAGCATGCTCGCATCGTCAACTTTGTGTTTTAATGTTCCACATTTCCCTTGGTGCACACAAACTCTATATGTACTACTAGTACTATGTGTTGTCTGTTTTTTATTTTAATGAAAAAAGTATTTACGGTTCTCATCGTTTCATCAAGACTGTACTCCAAATGGAAAATCACTCCTTTGATGGTTTCTCCTATCATCCTCCAACACAGCTTCTCGTGTGTCCCTTGGATTCGTTTCTTTCGGTTCGGTTTCACTGCCGTTGGATTTACCCATTGCTTGTTCACTCATGCTCCCTGTATAGTAGTCCATGACAATTGGGCCCATGTGACTGCCGGTCCATGTGTCGAGGGCCACCGCCCTTCATCTGTTTAATTTGGTAGATTGCGGCTATTTTCAAGCCATCTGCATCATTTTGAGTGGCTGATTGCGGGTCTTTTGCTGTTTTCTCTCTCTGTCTGTGGCCGTCTTATTCTTTCTTGCTCTCTCGATGCCTTTCTACCGTCGCTATAACTGGCTCCGAACGGGTGCCAGGCCCATTACACCGTCTCATCCAGCTTTTGTGGCTTGGCAAAATCAATTCACCACTCGCCCTCCTGCGGGGCTGCGCCCGTCGCTCTAAAGTTCTCCTCGACCCCTTCTCCATTCTCCTGTCGCCCACCTCCAAACCCTATGTCGCGGCGGCTGTCTTCGGTGCTTACCTTCTTCCATGATCTCCTCTCTCTCCACGGCAACAAGGACATCCCGACAACGCTGGCTCCCTCTTCCCTCCCCTCTTCCTGTCACCCTGGATCTGCATAGTGAACAGTTCACTCCATTTAACCTAATGTGCGTGATATGTTATAAAGAATTTAAACAAAGGCGTGGTACGGCTCTCTCTACTGATATGTTATTGGATCTCTCTTCCTTGCTTACTCCCACAAAAGGCCTTCCTGAATATTATGTGTCCCCCTTTCTATGGAAGAAATTAAAAAAGTGGTAAAATTACTATCTAATGGTAAAGCTACAGATCCAGATGGTTTTAATGGTCAATTTCATAAGGGTTGTTGGCATATAATAAATCTGATGTGTATAACATTTTCAATGATTTTTATGAGGAAAACATAGTTTTGGCAAATATAAATATGGGTCATATCACTTTAATTCAAAATAACTCTTCTCCTGAAGGAATACATCATTGTAGGCCTATTACACTTACTAATTGTTTCTTAAACCTAATTACTAATATTCTAGCAAATAGACTACAAAAGAAAGTTCTTTAAATCATTCAAAAAAATTCAATGTGGATTTCTTAAGGGAAGAACTTTTCAAGATTGTCTAGCATGGGCCTTTCAATTTGTTCATCAGTGTGAAGCCCCGGGCCAGGAAATTATTCTCTCGGCATTGGACATTGCTAAAGAATTTGACACAATTGAACATGGGGCCATGATTAAAATTATGAAACAAATGGGCCTTGATGACAAGTGGATGTAGTGGATCAACATTATTTTTTCCTCTTATAAATATGTTGTTATCTTAATGGAGTGCCTGCAAAAAAAATTATTTTGTAAGAAGGGTGTTAAGCAATGGGATCCTCTTTATCCTTTTATGTTTGTTATAGCAGTATTTATGAAATTAATAAGGCCTTTAGGGAACAGAGACTGCAGGCACCCTTCTCCCGATATTTTCAAATGGATTTCCATAAGATACAATATGCTCATGATACTCTCATCATTGTGCAAGCTTGTTAAACCGGGTTCTGGTAATGAAGAAATTTTTGATAATTATGTTGCTTTCATTGGTTTAAATATTAATGTGCTAAATCCATGCTTATTCCTATAAATATTGCATCATATAGAGCATTATATTACCATAATAATTTGGATGCATCATTGGGAAGCTTCCCTTTACGTATTTAGGCCTGCCTCTAGGCTCAACAAAGCCCTCTATTTTTGAATGATGCCTCTAGTAGACAGAACAGCGAGAAAACATACAACAAACTTTATGATGATGTCTTATAGTTGAAAGTCTATAGTAATAAATTCCTTACTATCCTCAATTGCAATGTTCACAATGTGTTCCCTTCAAATTCCTTTGAAAATTATGGTACACGTTGGGAAAATAAGAAGGCATTTTTTATGGGATACGAAATCTGAAGATGACTTAATGCAATTCTTTGATTTCCTGGGACAAAGTCCACAAATTAAAAGATAATGGGGGACTTGTTATTCAAACCTAAAGATACAAAAAATATATGAAGAATTGTTATTAAAAATTCTTGTACAGTTTCTATGAAAAATTAGATACCCCTCGGGTTGGAACACCTATTATACAAGAAGAGTCCCACACACAATGGATTCATGTGGATCATTCTGGTCAGAATGATTTTAAGCTTAATAATGTTCATAGATGCATTTCTAAATGCACTATTGGAAATGGTTGCTCAGCTGTCTTTTGAAAGATTTGTGGCTAGATCAGACTGCTAATGAACTTTTACCTAGAGCATTTTCATACTGCATTAATGAATATATAAATATATGTTAGTTACTTATTGGAGCTCAAGCTTTATGTGGCACCTTTAATTTTCCTTTATCTCCTGAAGCATTATTGGATGAGTTAAAGATTATACACCAAGTTACTAGACACCTATTACTGCCTATGGAGGGTAAGGATCAGTGATAATATTCATGGGTGCAAAAGTATACTTTCACAAAATTCAATTCATTTTTCTTTAGGAATATTGTTCCTCATAAGGCATTTAAATGGATCTGGAAATTAAAAATAAAGACCCAAAACTAAATTCATTTCGATTTAGTCATATTTTAGTGCTAGATACATCCGATTTAGCGACCATTAATATGGATCGGAGGAAGTATTAACATGAAAGCAGGAGGGGACTTAATTCCCTACTGTTGAAAGGTTGTCTGGCGGCCGGACAAGGACTGGGCCTGAAAGTCCGCCCAAGAGTAAGCTCCTCTTGGGCCCATTGTGTGATCAGGGCCTCTTCTGATCGGAGAGAGTAAATTTTCAGACATTTTTAGCAAGGATTGCTGTTGCTCGCTCCTGAACAACTTTCCACGCATTAGAGACGTGGCGATCCTCGGTGAGCGTACTTCCGATGGCGCATCTTAGCATATAGATACCGCCCACGGTTGCGGAGCTCATGTAGGGTCCTGCAGGGACTGCATTCACCTCCTCCAGGAGGGCTCTGTTGACATCGTTCGCCGCCTTCTCGCCGCCGGCGGTGGGGCAAAGCCGGAAGCACACCAGCGCAAACTTCCTCTCCGTCACCACCTCGAACCTTGCGTCGCCTCTCACCATGCTCTCGAACGCCTGCGCCATGCGGACGTGCGCGCGGATGTGCTCCCGCAGGCCGTCGGTGCCGTAGCAGCGGAGCACGAGCCAGACCTTGAGCGCGCGGAAGCGCCGCGTCAAGTTGATGCTCCAGTCCATGTAGTCCACCACCTGGTGCCCCTCCGCGGCCTTGTCCCTGAGGATCACCTCCTGCTCCACCCCGAGCGCCGCCACCAGCGCGCTCGGCTGCTTCACCCACATGGCGCAGCAGTCGTTGTTCACCAGGAGCCACTTGTGGGCGTTCATGCTCAGCGAGTCCACCGCCTCCACGCCGTCTATCACGTCGCCGAACTCCGGGCAGACGAGCGCGGAGCCCGCGTAGGCGGCGTCCACGTGCATCCACACGCCGTGCGCCGCCGCCACCGCCGAAAGCCCGCGGATCGGGTCCACGGCGGTCGTTCCAGTTGTACCCACCGTGGCGCACAGGAAGAGCGGCACAAGCCCAGCGTCCACGTCCGCCTCCATGGCCGCCTGCAGCGCCGCCGGCGACAGCGCGAACATGTCTGCATGCCACGTGGGTATCGCGCGGCAGTGCTCACGCTGGATCCCCGCGATGCATGCCGCCTTTCGGAACGAGAAGTGGGTTTGGTCCGAGCAGTAGACCACGAGGTCGCCGATCCTCCCCGCGCCCATCTCCGCAAGCTTCTGGTCCCTCGCCGCTACCACGGCGGACAGGACCGCCTCGCACGAGGTGCCAACAAACGTGCCGCCGCCGCCGCCGGCGAACAGGAGGCCGCTGGGCAGGTGCAACGCCTTGCCAAGCCAGTCCACGACAACCATCTCGAGTTCGGTGGCGGCCGGCGAGGCCGCCCACGTGAACGGGACGGCGTTGATGCCGGCGGTGAGCGCCTCCCCGAGCGCGCCCACGGTGCTGCTGGACGCCGGGAAGTGCGCCAAGTGGCGAGGGCTCTGCGCCTCTGCCAGTGCGTCATTCCCGGGAGGATGAGGTCGTGTACGTCCTTCAGGGCCGTCGCGAACGGGACCGGGCTGCTTGCGCAGGAAGCCCGGTGTCACGCTGGGGTGCACCGCGTACTCGCCGATGCCGCCGTAGTAGTCGGCAATGAGGTCAATCACCTGCCGACCCTGGCGACGGAATTCGTGAGCGTCCAGGCCCATCTTGGGGCGCTCAACATGAGACGGCGGGGCCATATCTGTGCCAACCGAATGCTGCCAATCCCATGGCCAGTTAGGGAGCTCTTTTATATGGAGATGAGATGCATAGCAGCTCATTCGCCGATTATTAACTAATAATAAACGGCCCCTTTACTGTGACAATTTAAATCCTCAACAAATGCGCAATTCAAATGTCCGCCACCTCAAGAAATGCACAATTCAAAAGGCCGGCCATCTCGCACAAAAGCACAATTCAGAAAGCCCACACACTCAAAAAATGCACAATTCAAATGGTCGTCGATATTAATAAATGAATAATTCAAACAGACAGCGATCCGGAGGAGAGGGCGAGATTCCGAGGCGACGAGGGAAGAAATCTGGGAAGATTGGGAGGGCGTGCGACAATGTATAACGAGGGGAACTATTTGGCGTCGAGCATGTATCTATGATGGGCAGGCCCTGCCCGTCGGAGGCGTTGTCGATGGGCTATCCGGCACCGCCCTGTCCGAACCCAGAGAGAAAATCGTGTAGGGCCCATGAAGAGTCACGAAACCCAGGACCCGGAGGTTGCGAGTCATCCCACTTCGGATCCTTGGAGTACCAAGCAAGACATGAAGGACTTAGAGTTTCATCCTACCTTGTAGCAGAGTCGGTCAAGAAATATGGTACCTAGCCTGCTATATAAAGGCTCGGAGAGATCGTTGATCGAGATTTAGATTCATATTCGTATCCAACTCGCTAGATCCAATCGGAGCACTTATATCCATTATGGCAACATGATAACCTCGAGATCAATACAATCGAGAGCAGCATGAGCAGGATTTTTTACGTCCACCAGGACCCCGAACCTGGGTAAACCGCGCCCCTGTCTGCTTGTTAGCTGTCGAGTTCACAAGCGCTTACATATTTTCCTCTCACAAAAACCTGGTACCACTACTAGAGAAAAGCCTATAGGAGAAAATGAGGGCTCGAGGCACATATTGGCAAAATGCGCCTCCTATATATTATGCGAGGCGCATTTCCAAGATGTGCCTCCTATAATGCATATATAGGAGGCGCATTCCAAACATATGCGCCTCGAATACTTCATGTAGGGACCACAGCCTCCTGGACCCTGGTTATGCGAGGCGCATCTGTCAATATGCGCCTCCAATAATGTAATTATAGGAGGCGCACTTCTATAATATGCGCCTCCTATATTTTGTGTGGGCCCGGGTGGCTTCTGAGTCAGCGAAGTCGAGGCGCATCTCACAGATGCGCCTCCTATAGTTGGAGTATATAGGAGGCGCATTCCACAAATATGCGCCTCGCATAACATATAGGAGGCGCATCTTCAAAATGCGCCTCGCATAATATATAGGAGGCACATCTTCAAAATGCGCCTCGCATAATGTATAGGAGACGCATTCTAAAAATATGCGCCTCCTATAATATACAACACGATTTTTGCTATTTTATACCACATGACCTCCTATAGTTTGTGTGGACCCGGGTGGCGTCGGTAGCGGCGAATGCGAGACGCATATTTTGAAAATGCGCCTCCTATATTTTGGAGATATAGGAGGCGCATGATGTGCTAAATGCGCCTCGCATGGACCCAGTTACCCAACCCGCGTGCTCGTCCCGTCCACTTCCCACGCATCCTCCCTCTCCATCCACTCCTCACTCTATCTCCCTCTCCCCGATCCGCCTCTCCCGCCGCCGCCCCGTCCCCCTCCCCCCCAGCGGGAGACGGAAAATTCCCTAGCCGAATAATTCCTCTCTCGCTGCCGCCTCCCTCCATCCCCTTCCGTCTCCTCCGCCCGCGAGGGATGTTCGGCGAACGAGCCAGCCAAGGGCCGGCGGAGCTCCAGGCCTGCTCCTGCCCGCCGGCGGGGAACACCAAGGCGGGAGGCCGCAGGAATGGCGACGGGGATCCACCCACAACCGGTGGTTGGTGAGCCCGCCAGAACTGCCGCCGTCTCCGTCCCCCACGGCGACGGCCAAGCACCAGCCGCTCGCAGATCCGTGCGCCACGACACGGACGCTCATGGCTGGGTGAGGGGCGTCCACCTAGTGCAGGCTCCTCCTCCTCGCCTCCAAAGCCAACCGCCCTTCGGTAGCTCATGCAACATCCCAAACAAAAGGTCAATTTTTTCTCCCTTGCAGCTCTGGCGCGAATCGATTGCTATCCAACCTCCCCATGTTTCCCTACTACTTGTACTATTCACTGGAATAATCTCCCTGCCATCTCGATCTGGCACCACCGGCAGGAAGGAGGTTGGGGACGAGTTCGACCAAGCTGCTGCAGAGGAACGTGTCCCTGTACCGCAAGATCGTGCCGCTCGTCGCGGAGCACTCCCCCGAGGCGCTGCTGCTCGTGGTTTCCAACCCCGTCGACGTGCTCACCTACGTCGCCTGGAAGCTCTCCGGGTTCCCGGCGAACCGCATGATTGGGTCCGGGACCAACCTCGATTCCTCCCGGTTCAGGTTCCTCGTCGCCGAGCACCTCGACGTCAACGCGCAGGACGTCCAGGTAACTTACTGAGTCCATCCGTTCCCCCATGAATCCATTACTTGTTCTCCTCGCCTAGACGGGCTTCCTGTGCAGCCTCATTGTAGAAGCAAGTTGTAATTGCAGTGACTTTTAATCTTAAACTCCTGTTCAAGAAATTGGAGCTGCTGATGTATTCGAACATATAACCTTTTAGAGTTGTGTTGCGAGGCATTAATTGGAGACATTGTGCGATCATCCTATAAGCATAGACGTAGAGAGACATATAAGCTATAACTATTTGTACTTGGGTTTGCTACTTTGCTTACCTTCCTTTGGCCTGTATAAGATTTTTAGCATATTACCTCCAGAAAACATTTACAGAAAATTGTCATGCGTTGGAGTTCCATTTGTACTTCTGGGATTAGGAAACCATGGTAAAAAAGTAGAGCAAAATCTCTGCTGATGGCATCTAACCCGAAATTTCTAAATTCTATTTCTAGAAGGCAAGCCCTATTTATCATACAGCTTAGTAGATCTTAACTTAGCAGTTCTTTAGCATGAGAATTTTGGGGTAAGCAATGGGAAATCAGTAAATGAAATGTGTTTTCACAGCAGATGATAAGTAACATATTATTTCAGTGTGAATTTTTTTTCACAGGACTAGGACTGTCAACTTTCTATGAACTTAGTTCAGCAGGTCATGTAATATGGGAAAATGGGATTAAAATAGAGTCAAAATCCCTTGCTTCTGCATTCATTCTTATCTTCATTATGAGTTCGCGCAGCTTCTTTTGACCGTTATATCCTACTCACAATGGTGCCATTTTGTTTGGCAGCAGAACTGAAAACGACTGCTCCTTTTTATCTCCATCTTTTTTTGCCCTTTCATGAAGATCTGCGATGTCAATATCACGACATTTCTTCTTTCAAGAGGAACCACATCAGCAGCTGATTTCTTCTGAAATGTTAGTGCATATTGTGAAATTCCTGCCTTGATCTTGTGCCGAGGGAGTCCTGCCTGGTCTGCATTCCAAACTGTATATCTCTCCTATTCGGCGAGGCGCGCCGGATTGGGCAGTGGAGGCAATGTGCTTGGTGCCACGCGGCGGAGGCGTCGTGGAGGCATGTGCTTGTCGCCGAATGGTCTCCACGTCCGACAAGGGCGTGTCCCTGTCCCGTGCACCACCTCAGCGTCAGGATGAGTATTTTTCTTTTCAACATGCCAGATTTTAATTTGTTGGGTAGAGGGATACTTATCAAGGTGTTTGGTGGATTCATACCTGCTTTGCTCATATGATTGAATATAATTTGTATCGTCATGAATCGTAAATTGTCACATCTGGAAAGTAGATAACAGATATAGTGCTTGGTGCCACGCGGCGGAGGCGTCGTGGAGGCATGTGCTTGTCGCCGAATAGTAGATGACATGTCCCTGTTGTTGACTGCTCTGCACATCCGGCAGGAAGTGTTACTGTCCAGTAGTAGAGCAGTTCAGGATGTCATCTTTATTGTTTTTTTTCCCAGAAAGCGCAGAGCTTGTAATTTGTTTGGTGCGTGGATTGTAGCTACTCTGCTCAACATGAGATGGCTGGTAACTTATAAAAAAGGGACATTTGAAACTAGATTAACAGATTTACTAAATAGGACTTGGGTTTAGTGGAGAGTTGACTATAAGGATAATCCACAGTGACAGTGCTTGGCCATCCCTTTCAAATTGAGCTCCTTCAACCTGTCAAAGCATAAATCATCTACTACCACCGTTCCGTAATTTCTTAACCATTAAATGAATTATGAAATGGTGGGAGTAGTACTTACATAGATTTGGCGCCAGTGATCTCCTTCTCCATGGGTAAGCCCCTGCTCTTCCTCTCCATGCATCTCACCAAGAGAAATAACCAAAGAAAGACAACTCAAAAACAATTATTCTGTTTAGCAAATCTATGTATTTGTAATATGTTAGTTCCATCGGCCTGAAGTTGATCTCTGTTTAGAGACATGGAGAATAAATACCTTTGAATAGCTTCATTTTTTTGCTTATGGCTGGATCTCTTTGTTGATAAATTGTAGATTGGACTTGCACTAGCTAATCTCACCAACCTTCAGGCCAATGATCTTTCTAGGAACAAACTCACTTTGCCAAGCATCTCCCCAACCTTGCCCATCTCATTTGCTTCATATTGACTTGTTAGATAGGTATTCTTCATCTCACGTGATCTTCGTTTGTTCTATATATATAGTTTTGAGAAGCCTTCTACAATCTAGCAAAGGGGTATTGTTCTTTTATGCAGTCAACTTGATGTTATTCAACGAGCACAATCTGGAGCTGGAAAGACTGCTACCTTGTGTTCTGTTATCTTGCAATAGCTTGAGTGCTTGAATATGGTGTATGTTAACTAAATATGTTGAATGTTGACTTGGAGTTTGCTTGTATTGAAGAGTGTGCATGTAGGGTTCTCTGTCCGCCCCACACGGAATGTTAACTTGGAGTTTGATGTGTGCACCGGCGCTGGATTGGGCGATGGAGGCGCTGGATGTGGAGCGGTGCCCGAGCGGCGAATCTGGAGCGACGCAGTAGCAGCGGAGCAGCGTCATAACATCGACTATGGGTTGAAGACGATGTCGTTGTCGTCCTTACGGTCCCCTTAGCGGATGTGGGTTGCTTCTCCTCCTCCTCGCGCTGGTGAGTCGAGTACTTGGAGTATTGCAGTAACTAATATCATCTTTCTTTGTGTGTGTAGGATATGGCGAAGAAGTGCTATGTCGTGTACATCGGTCGGGTTCCAGGTGTGTACGAGGAGTGGGAAGACTGCGCGAAGCAAGTCAACACCTTCTCGGGCAACCTCTACCAAGGCTATACGAGTAGAGAGGTGGCGGAAGAGAAGTGGAGGAAGTGGAGAAAAAGTGGAGGAAGTGGCGGAAGAGAGATGGCAGAAGAGAAGTGGAGGCACGGAAGGAAGAAGTGGAGCAACTTCATCGTGATCATCATCGCCTCATTGCTATCCATCGTAGTCTATGTGCTTTACTCTCACCTAAGCTAGCTAGAGCTCGATCTCTCGTCGCAGTTGTAACGTGATTGTGAACTTGTACTCGATCCGAGACGCAAACACTTGTGTTGTGTGATGTACTTCGTATAAATGAACTTGCGTATATGTATGCCGTGATTTGATTCAAGTTGATGGTATTCATGGTGATGCTACTTTCTGGAAATTCTGGACTGTTGTACTGTATTTGTGTATCTATATACCTGTATATGTGTATTCTGGAACGCGCAGTAATTCTGCAAATTTTAAAATTCGAAAATGTTATACAAGGCGCATATTAAATGCGCCTCCTATAAGTTATAGGAGGCGCATTCCAGAATGCGCCTCCTATAACTTATAGAAGGCGCATTTAATAGTGAGCCTCCTATAACTTATAGGAGGCGCATTCTGAAATGAGCCTCCTATAACTTATACGAGGCGCATTCTGGAATGCGCCTCCTATAACTTATAGGAGGCTCATTATTAAATGCGCCTTCTATAACTTATAGGAGGCGCATACTGGAATGCGCCTTGTATACTTGAATATATAGGAGGCGCATACTGGAATGCGCCTCCAATAAGCCAAAATATGCGAGGCTTGGCGTTCGAGGCTCATTCCATATGCGCCTCGAATAACAAAAAAACGAGCCTCCAATAATCTTTTCTCTAGTAGTGTACCTAATGTATGGGATTTGTCGTGGTGACCCCATGACAATTGGCACATGGTAAGTGGGAGTTTGGCATGCTGAAAGCCGCGACTTTGGTGGTTCCAATCTCGGCAGGCGGTGACTCACCGACTTCAGGGAATCCTACCAAATTTGGCCCCCTCGACTTCATCAACCATGTGTCAAACCTACGTCCAGTCATCGACGCTCTCGACGAGGGCGTGATATGGAGTTCAATGAATTGAACTTTCGCACGAGCCACGTGGGAATTCTCCGACCGCAAGACTGGACCCGTCCCCAAGTGGTGGAGTCGGTATCTTCATCGACCCCAATGGCCACTTCGCCATCCTGCAACCACTCCCTTAGAGAAATGGAGTCGACTTCTACGTCAAGATTGCGCACCAACTGCGATGAACATTACTTTGTCTGCATTATTGCGGTTACGAAGAATGGGGTACCATCCGTCATAGACCTTAAGACCGAATGCCATGGTGGCCCGTGTGGTTGCAAAGAAGGATCCTTTGCAGCGCGGCCCAAGCGCACAGGAGGAAAATCCGGCATATTGGATGATGGAGGCCCACTAGGACTCCGATTTGGAGGAGAAGCCGGACACCGTAGCCATCTATGTTAAGTTAGACTGGATGTGCAGCTGGATGTTGCTAACTACAAGACCGGTTCGGTCGTCTATATGAATCCGGATGGGCAAACCCTAAGGGGTACACTCAATTGTAATCCACGTCATATGCTCGAATAGTGAATCTTTAAGAAAGTAGGCAAGTAAACACCGTGTTCCCACCACCGGCATTTCCCCATACGTCTCACCCCACGTTCTACTCTAGGATATGGCACCGAACGTCGTTCTTAGTTCCAAAATACACCTACAGTTGGCGCCCAGGATGGGGCCAGCCACATCCATGGTTATGTTCCGAGCGGGAATACACCGTGGGATCAGAGACACAGTCGCAGTCGGAACTATCATCTTCAACGAAGAAGGAGGCCGCATCGTCGACAAGGAGTCCTACATGTCGGTGTCTAACCATCTCTTCAATGTGTATCTCTTCCCCCCATCGACTATCACAATATGCTCATCGGAATGACGGTCAAGGCACGGGGAATACGTGGAGAATCCAATTTTTTTCCATCCACCATCCACCCCATCGAAGACGAATTCGACCCGGGGTTCGGATCCGATCTGGCATACACATATGTGGAAGTAGATCGAGATTTCATGAGTCCATCAGGAATACGATCGAGGCCGAAGTCGTCGCTATTCTCCCCATCAGGAACAGAGAACGTCGAGTATAATTACGTCGGCATGGTGGCAGCGGAGCCGGCTCCGGCGATGGAAAGCTCCGAACATGAGTCCATCTGACCCATTATAAATGGAAAAGTGGACTCGAAAGCCGATTTGATAACACCGTCACCATGGAAGGTGAAACAGATTCCGATGACGGAGAATCTGTAACCAAATTTGCCGGTAAGGTGAAATCTTTCAGAGCAAATCATGAGATCTTAATGACCGCACCTGTCGCCAATCCCATAGGCAAGGAAAAGGTGGAATCCGAGAAATCCCCTTCCATGGCTGAAAATTACGTTGGGGAAAATGCCAAAGAAACCGCAGCCGCGGATGAAGAGGTAGTAGAGGAAAAGGCGGCCGCCGAGAAAAACGTCGCCGATAAAAAGGGGACCAAGGCAGCCACCAAAGAGAAGGCGGGCAAGAATACGACCGACAAGAAGGCGTCCAAGGCAGCCAACAAGATGCATGGTGAAGAGCTACCCCGGATATTTGAGAAAAGCGTCTGCAGTGGAAGGCCAATGATGGTTTGGGATGAAGAAGACGAACTAAGGCTGCTAACAACACCAGTCGATAAAATCAAAAGCGTTGTGATGTTGGAAGCGAGGAATGCCATCATCAACCAATCAACAAATCTAACAAATATACGAGAACACCTTAGGGAGGTAGAGCAGAATGCCGAAGAATATAAGCACCTCGTCGAGAAAATCTCACTGAAGACCAAGAAAACCTAGTGTCGTCTTGCCAAGTTGGAAGAAGTCGATAAGGGGAAGGTTCCAGATTTAAAATGTGTAAATGCCGTCGACTGGGCCACTGCCCCCACGTGGATAAATTCAAAGGGGAAGCATAGGAAGGAAAGTCCTAAACATGAAGACCACCATGCTCTGATGAAGAATGGAAACTATACGTCGGACTAGAAGCTCCATCATGGCAACAACCCGATAACATAGGAATTGAGACAACAAGATGCAGCCGAAGCAGGAGGCAAGTTTGTAAACGACTAGAAGTACTGTCGGAAAACCACGGGAGGTGGTGGTCCGCCAGATAATCCCGACAATTCTAGCACTCACAACAAAAATAGTGACCCTAAAGATCCAAATAAAAAAAATCAAAACAGCGTGACGAAGTATCAGGAATTGTCTCTAGCTTCGAGAAATCCGGATACCCTTGTCACAAATCCGACGCATATCGTCACCAAGAAAAAGACTATGGTTCAACATCACATGGAGCCCGAGGAATCATGGAAAGGCGATAGGCATTGGGGACATAGGGAACGAGACAAAAGGGTAGACAGGAAATAAATGCCACCGCCCCGAGCGGGCGGAAGCCGGCACGATGCGCCGCCTCCCATGCAGTTGGGCGTGGACCGGGAAAATATGTTACCCCGCACATGTGAGAAAGATCTCGCACTCCCCCATGCTCCCATGGAGCAGATAACGGACCTAGAGCCAGAACGACTCCAAATCACGGGAGGTGTGGACATTGCGGACAATACAATGAGTCGCGCGATGCGCGTAGACACACGTTCGTTGAGAGACCCCAAGAGGAAGGTATGAAGAGCACATAAACTAGTTTCGCTCAGAAATAAACCAAGGTTGAATCGACCAGTAGGAGATAAAAGAAATCACTTCTGAAGGTTGTTGGTAGCTGATGTTGGCAGGGCACACTACCGGTTCAGCAGCAACGTGGAATCTACACAACACAACCAAGTTACTTTTTCCCCAACGAAACAGTGAGGTTGTCAATCTCACCAGTTTTGCTGAAGACAAAGGATTATACATATAGTGTTTAAAACAAGGCTTGTTTGAAGTGAATGAAAAGAGAACAATGATTGCAGTGAATGAATGGAAATCCGTGTTTTCAGTGGTTGTATTATCAGTGTAAAAGAAAGGACCGGGGTCCACAGTTCACTAGTGGTGTCTCTCCAAAACAGATAGATAACATGTTGGGTAAACAAATTACAGCTGGGCAATTGATAGATATAAAGGTTGCACCACAGTGCATATGGATGTCATGTTGATTACTATGTGATTCATGCGGGCATTACAATATAATTCATAGACCGTTATCCAACTACATCTATGACTAATAATCCACCCTCAGAGCGTAATCCAATCAAAACTCGGGTATTAAGTTGCAAGCAACAGATTATTGCATTAAGTAAAGTGCGTAATATAAACAATGTAAACATCGATGTTTTCTCCCTAATGACAACAACCCATCCCCCATCCGTTACGTTTCTTTCACTCGGGCATGGATAAAAGGGAGGCATGAACCCACTATCTAGCATAAATACGCCCTCTTGGAGTTACAAGATAGATTGATAATCACTTGATAATCACAGAGAGCATTCAAGATCATAAATAACATAAACATGATAGATTGATAATCACTTGACATAGCATTCAATATTCATCAGATCCCAGCCAAGACGGTCTTCTTATTGGAATGCTACTTCTATGTACCCGTAGTCCAAGGATCTAGCTACTTCTATGGAACCGTAGTCCAAGGATGAACTACTCATGCATCACTCCGGATACAGACATGGTGGTGTAGAGACATCGGGTGATGAATTCCCCTTCCAGAAGGGTGCCCGAGAGAGCTTCAGAACCCTCCCGAACTAGGATTGACGATTACGACGGCTATGAAACTTTTTATGGAAAGGGGCTCGGGTGTTTAGCGTTGAGCCGAGGAGGAGCTTAAATAGGAGAAAGGGCAACGTTGGTGGGTGGCCAGGGGTCCACACCACCCGTGGCACGGCTAGGGGGCACGCCGCCATAGGGTGTGGCCACCCTATGGCCCCCTCTAGGTCTCCTCGGACTCCGTGTACGTGACAAACTTCTAAGAGCCTGGGATTTTGTTTCGTCCAATTCCGAGAACATTACAAGAACAACTTTTCTGAAACAAAAAACAGTAGAAAACAAGAACTGGCTCTGTTACATCTTGTTAATAAGTTAGTCTCAGGAAATCCATAAAAATGATGTAAAGTGTATAGAAAACATGTAGCAATTGGCACGAAAAGAACATGGAACATCGGAAATTATAGATACGTTTGAGACGTATCAAGCATCCCCAAGCTTAGTTCTACTCTTCCTCGAGTAGGTAAAACGATGAAAACAATATAATTTCTGAGGTGACATGCTACCAACATAATTTTGATCATCATCATTGTAAAAGCATTTGTAAAGCTGAGATCATAGTCTCTAAACATAGGCAAGATAGACGTAATTCTAACAATGAAACTTCGCAACCATGTTGCAACATGAAAAGTAACACAAACAAAAGATCATGAATAATAATGAACTTGAAAGTTATATGTTTGTTTCGAACATAAACAAAGCATAGCAATGTGGTATTCCGCTTGTCCTTAAAGTGGAGCAAAACATAAATGCCAGGACACCTTCAAAGTTCAAGTGGTGACTAGAAATAAATAGTTTGAGAGCAAGCAGTAACATAAAATCAACCAATCAATTATAATCTTTGGGACAATATTAAACTCATAATGGCAACTACGCTATCTTAACTGTTGTTGATGACTCATATGAACAAATCCCTCAGATGAACCGGTAGGGTTTCGAATAGAGGAAACAATGTAGGCACTAGCAGATACGACGGCTCACAGGGGCACGATTTACCCAGGTTCGGGGCCCTCATAGAGGTAATACCCTTACTCCTGCTTGTCTGTCTTTGTATTATAGTGATTGCTTACAATGGCGAGTGCTCAGATCGAGAGATTGGATCTCGAGTTGCGGCTACAATGGTGGCTTAACATAAATTGGATGTCCCCCTCGGGTGGCTTGATACGTCATAAACGTATCCTTAATTTCTGATGTTCCATGTCATTTTCTATTGGTTCCCACATGTTTTATATACACTTTATGTCATTTTTATCGATTTTCCGGACTAACCTATTGACAAGATGCCACAGAGCCAGATCTTTGTTTTCTGTTATTTTTAGTTTCAGAAATTTTGTTCTGGAAATATTCTCGGAATTGGAAAATTTGAAGCCCAGAAGTCTTAGAATTCCCGAAGGTTCCACGGAGTCCCAAAGAGACCCGGAGGGGGCCCACACCATAGGGCGACGCCCCCTGGCCGCGCCATGGGGTGGTGTGGGCCCCCCAGGCCTCCACTTCCTTTGCCCTTTCGCCTATTTATTCCTCCCGAGACGTAAACCCTAAATATATTCCACTTCGTCCCAAAAAACACCCAAGGCCGCCTTCATCGTCATCCCGAGATCGGGAGGGTTCTGGAGCTCTCCCCAGCACCCTGCCGGGAGGGAAATTCATCACCGGAAGTTCTACACCACCATGCCCTCCTCTGAAGGGATGTGTGAGTAGTTGATCCCTGAACCACGAGTCCCTAGCAGTAGCTAGATGTATGTTCTCTCAACTTTGTACCTCATGTTTAGATCTTGTGAGCTGCCTAACATGATCAAAATCATATTTATGTAATGCTACATGTTGTGTTTGTTTGGATCCGATGAATGTTGAATGCTATGTCTTCTCATTATCAATCTATCATGTTATCTTCATGCATATGTTATTTATGATCTTGCATGCTCTCCGTTATTAGTAGATGTTGTGGCCAAGTAGATGCTAGTAACTCCAAAAGCGAGTATTTATGCTCGATAGTGGGTTCATGCCTCCTTTACATCTGTGCTTGAGTGACAGACACGTGATGGATGGAGGGTTCATGCCTCCTTTAACTTTTTCATATCATGCTAGATGTTATTTTAGTTTATATCCTTGTGGTTATTGATTAGCATGATTAGCCTAAAATAGATGAGAGTGTTTAATGTGCCATTGAAAGAATCATGAGTTGTTCTTGTCATATTGGAGCATAAATTTGTGGTATTCTCCTTTGAATGTTTTATTTGGTTGACTTGGCGCATGCTCACACCATGTTTATTACTATGAACCAGTCACTAATAGCCTCTATGACCATTTAGTTTTTGAACTTGTGGAACCAATTATGCTTTGATTAATGATGTTTATGGCTCTTATGCTCTCTTGATTTTTCGCTCCCAGTCTTTGGCTAGCCTCCACCTGTATTGAGTATGAGCTCTACTCGTGCAATCCAACTTCCAAAAACCAAAGTTTTCCCATTGTGTCCACCATACCTACCTACATGTGGTATTTAACTGCCATTACAAGTAAATTGCTAATGTGTTACCTTTAAAACCTTCAAAATTATTCCTGCTTTGTGTTCCTGTTTTTTGCTTGAGGACGTAAATAGAGAATCTTTATCTCACTTTTTGATTGGATTTCACACCCTGGACGAGTGGCTTCATCCACTTATCCAATTGATAGAAGAGCTGGCAGCGGGGTGGCCAGCCCCAAATTATTACACACAAATTCTCTTCACTATTTTTGGCCCTGATTTATCAGTCAAAGCATAATTGTGTAAACAAAAGAGAAAGAGGGATGACCTTCTACACCAGTTGTGTCCTTCATATGGGAGCCGCTCTTGTGAAGGCTAGTTGGCTTGTGACGTACTGTATTTTATGTTTACCATTCATTGACATTAGCATACATCTCCCAAAATATAGACACTCCTCCACGGTATGTGATTGTTGGCAGGCACCCGATGATTCGGTTAGCCATGGTTTGTGTAAGATGGATGGGAGGAGTGTCAAACATTTTAATACCTCTATTAATAAACTAAAAGCTCTAGCACATGAGTGATCCATGCTTCCCTCTATGAAGGGCCTTTCTTTTACTTTTATGCTGAGTCTCCATCTTCTAACTTTATGCACAGTTGAGAGAGCATATTTGCCATTCTGAGTTTTTTCTGCATTTGTCCTAGAAACATTATTAATTGATTCATGATGTGTTATTGCTTGCTCTCTAATTATTTGTTCTAGTCTTAATCATGAACTTTGAAGGTGTCCTAGCATTTATGTTTTGCCCCACTCATAAGGACTTGCGAAATATCACTTTGCCATGCTTTCTTTATACTTGAAACAAATGTATATCTTTCGCTGCATTGTTATTCATGATCTTTTATTTGCGTTACTTCTCATGATACAAGGTAATTGCTATACTTTATTATTAAAGTTCTATTTATCATGCTTGTCTTAAAGTTCAATAATCTCAGCTTATATATGCTTTTACATTATTGATGATCAAGTTTATGTTGGTAGCATGTCACCTCAGAAATTATGTGTTTTTATCATTTACCTACTCGAGGACGAGTAGGAACTCAGCTTGGGGATATTGAGACGTCATAAACGTATCCTTAATTTTTGATGTTCCATGTTGTTTTCTTATTGTTTCCCACATGTTTGTTATACACTTTATGTCATTTTTTTTTTTGATTTTCCGCACTAACCTATTGAAAAGATGCCATAGAGCTAGTTCCTTGCTTTCTGCTATTTTTAGTTTCAGAAAAGTTGTTTTGGAAGTATTCTCGGAGTTGGAAAATTTTGAAGCCCGGAAGTCTTAGAATTTGCGAAGGTTCCACGGAGTCCCGAAGATAACGGGGGCGGGGGGGGGGGCTCAGGGGGCCCACAACATAGGGCGGCGCGCCCCTGTCCCCGCCGTGGGGTGGTGTGGGGCCCCAGGCCTCCACCGCCTTTGCCCTTTCGCCAATTTATTCCTCCTGAGACGTAAACCCTAAATATATTCCACTTCGTCCCGAAAAACACCCGAGGCCGCCGTCATCGTCATCCCGAGATCGGGAGGGTTCTGGAGCTCTCCCCGGCACCCTGCAGGGAGGGAAATTCATCACCCGAGGGGTCTACACCACCATGGACTCCTCCGAAGTTATGCACGAGTAGTTCAACCCTGGACTACGGGTCCATAGCAGTAGCTAGTTAGTTGTTCTCTCCACTTTGTACCTCATGTTTAGATCTTGTGAGCTGCCTAACATGATCAAGATCATCTTTATGTAATGCTACATGTTGTGTTTGCTGAGATCTGATGAATTTTGAATTCTGTGTCTTCTGATTATCAATCTATCTTGTTATATTCATGCATATGTTATTTATGATCTTGCATGCTCTCCGTTTTTAGTAGATGCTTTGGCCAAGTATATGCTAGTAACTCCAAGAGGGAGTATTTATGCTCGATAGTGGGTTCATGCCTCCTTTGCATCTATGCTCGAGCGACAGAAACGTGACAGATGGAGGATGTGCTGTTGCCATTGGGGAGAAATCAACAATGCTTTGTCTAAGGATGATGTTATTGTTTACATTACACAGTTTGCTTAATGCACTTATCTGTTGCTTGTAACTTAATACCCAATTTTGTTCGGATGATATTCGGAGGGTGGATTATTAGTCATAGATGCAGTTGCATATGCACTATGGTGCAACCTTCATTTCTGTCAATTGCCAAGCTGTAATTTGTTCACCACATATGTTATCTATCTTTCACGGAGAGACACCACTAGTGAACTATGGACCCCAGTCCATTATCTCTTAGTGATAAAACACCTACTGTTTTCATACTGCTGCTACTTCTTTCATATCTTTTTCCTACTGTTTTCCACACCATATGTTTAACCTCTTTGTGCGCAGCAAAACCGGTGAGATTGACAACCTCACTGCTTCATTGCGGCAAAGTGATTTAATTATGTTGTGTAGGTTCCACGTTACTTCTGAACCGGTAGTGCTCCCTGCCCTGTCAGCTGCTTCAACCTTCTCAAGTTACTCTTTCCTCCTACTAGTCGATTCAACCTTGGTTTCTTTCTGATGGAAATTTGCTACTGCACTCTTTGTACCTTGCTTTTGGGGACTCCCAATGAACTTGTGATCACACGCATCATGGCTCTCCCAGCCCTTAAATAGGTGACTGGGTCTCAAGCCGTACCCGGGGGGGCTACAAATTCTAGTTCTAGTCGGTGGAGTCCTTCCATCTTGACCCGCAAGTCTTGCGGGTGGACGATTGCTGGACCTTCTAGAACCATGGGGTAGCCCTCCATAATGGGATTTTACCGCTGGGCCTCAGACCGGGTAGGCTCATCCGATAGGCCCGGGAGTCATCCCCATGTCAGTATACCCCGAGTGTTTGTTCGACTGAGAATAGTCGAGTAAACACTCAAAGAATTTCTTCTGGATGTTGCGACCGAATAGTCAAGCTTTAGACTTAAATGGCGTGTACCCTGTATAGAATATACTCGATTATTGAGTGGTAAATGCGCCTCGCGTTGGCTTTTTTTCACAGAAGGGTATGGCTCGGGCGCTTGGCTCTCCCGAGAGATCAGGGCCAATTAATTGCTTCTTGGGCAAAAACTGTTCTAGCCTACGCAGACTCGAGACCTCCGACTCGAATCTGGCTAGGTGATCATTGTGACCGGGACGTGGAGTACTTATCGATTCGAGTTTAACCTTAAAGGGGTACCCGGTGACAAAGGGATGGGTCCTAGACATATCGGGTGAGCCTAGCCGGTCCAAGGCCCAAGACCCAAGCTCCAAGAGAGACGTTGTGGACAGTTCTAGAAGGCCCAATCAAGGCCCACCCGCAAAGCCTTGCGGGTTAAGAAAGGAATCCTGTAACCGACTTTAGGTTAGGGTTTGTATCCCCCCGGGGGACGGTTTGAGACCTGGCTACCTATATAAGGCCAGGAGAACCACCGGGAGGGGGACCAAGCAATACCGCACCACCTAAGTCTTAAGATTGAGATCTACTCTCGACTTGAGCACCACCACTGTAACCGATCTATTGTGCTAATACAGATCGACAAAAGCAGGAGTAAGGGTTTTACCTCTACGAGGGCCCCGAACTTGGGTAAATCTTGTCCCCTGTTAGCCAACGATTGTCACCAGCGACTACTCGTTCTCTTACTCGAAACCCTATCAGTTCACCCGAGGGACTTGTTGAGATGCATATTCGACAATTGGCGCCGTCTGTGGGAACGGCGGGCGTGGGATCTGCGGCATCTTCGGCCTCATCGTCTCCAAAATTCAGCTGGATCCCCGGAACTTCGACTCCAACCAATCCAATCCAAATCGGGTCAGTCATCGTCACGCCCTACTCGCCGAAATCGCGCCCGACGTTCGGCGACCTGGAGAAAAGCATCACCCTGACGTTCGGGAGCTTCAAATTCTACACCAACAAAGAGGGGATCACGCGCTTCCCCGAAAAAACCGATCTCGAAGGATCGGACTCTGAGTCAGTCTCGAAACCTGAACCTGTCAACATGCTACTTAACTACGCTAGTCGCGACCTAGCGAAAAGCGGCGAGTCCATCCTCCCGAACACTCGCAACTTCCACACCATCTCCGCGGAGAACCTTCTCGTCTTGGGGAAGCTCTCCAATCCACGCCTAGGACTCCGGGGCCATATCTGGCTCAGGTCTGCATGGTAGGATTAACTGACCCACCCGAAGAGACGGAAGAAAGCGCAAGGGAACGCGAGCACATCAAAGTGTCGTGAGCAACCTGGCTCAAGGCAAAAGCGGCCGTGCACTCATCCAAGCCAATTGAAGAAGGAGCCCCTCAGAAAGAGATAACCGCATACCACTACCATCTAGTGAAAGCGGCGACATTAATCAAAGAAGCTCGCAAAGATCTGGCCGAGCGGCAAAAACTGGCGGATGAATCAAGCCAGCGCCGTGCATCACTCTCCAAAACGCACTCAGTGGGGAACCAACCCGTGAGAAAAAGACACGTCTCAAAGACCGCGACAATGGATAACGAATCCCTGACCGGGATCAGTAGGTCACTCGAAGCCTCTCTTATGCGCGTCGACAAAGACGGCAACGTATACCCGACAACTCGAGCTGCCGCAGTCTTGGCTACAGCCACTTATCTGCAGACGAACCAACCAGGGGAGAACGACCCCCACGCGGAGCAATATAGGCAAGTCCAGAAAGGGTTAGGCATGGCAGCCGCAAGACTTGCCGCCTACGACCGCAAAAAAGCGTATGCACCAAAAGACAAAGAGGCATCCCGCGGACATACGAGTACATCGCCTAGGAAGGAGAAGTTTCCTCGTCGCGCGCGAGGAAAAGAAGCTCGACGGCGTGGAGATAGCCCGAGTAGCAGCGATGACAGCCCGAGGGGTCGGGATCGCAACCCGCGACATCACAACAGCCGCTCGCGACACTGCAGCAAGGAGTCGTGGAAAGACGTCAATCGCGACGAGCCTGGGTACAACGTGCGATCAGACATCGCTCAGCACAAAGTCGACAAGGCTCGAGCGGCGAGGAACCGCGCGCGTTCCCCATCTACCTCTTCCGATGAAGAGGCCTGCAGCCCGTTATGCTTTACTCGCGACATCCACGAAGCGCCAATGCCCAGGAGATTTAAGCTCACTACGGAGGTGCCAACATACGACGGTTCGTTGGAGCCGCAATCCTTGTTGTCAGATTACCTCACGACAGTAAAATGCCAACGTGGGAACAAGACCATAGCCATGCAGTACCTTAACCTACATCTCATAGGTGCTACGCGCAGCTGGCTCGAAGGAAGGCTGAAGGCGTGCTACGGGTCATGTGACGATCTAACCTTTGACTTCCGCAAGAATTTCCAAGCGACATATAAGAGACATGCGACCATCGAGGAGCTGCGAGCTTGCAAGCAGAAAAGAGGAGAGTCTACTCGCGAATACATCCAGCGATGGACCACACTTAGGAATACGGCAGAAAATATATTGGAGGAAATTGCAGTCGAAGCTTTTGCCAAAGGAGCTCGGCGAACCGCCTTCCGAGAAGAACTGGGATGGGCTGCACCCAAACCATTGGAGAACTGATGGCTATAGCCGCCAGATGGGCCAATTGCGAAGACTCGGTGCGCAACGAGAAAGCATCTTCACCACCACCTGAGGACGGCCGCCATGGTCGAAAGAAAAGGAGAAAGAATTACGATCACGATGATCGGGAAGAACTAGTGGCGGCAGAATTCACAAGAAAAATCGCGATAGCGGACATCATGGAAATCGCGAATGGAAGGCGAAGCCCGAGGATAAAACTCCCGAGGAGGACCTCGAAGGTTACTGCACGCTACATCTATTTACAGATAAGCGCACTGGCAATACTAAGGCAACACACCTTCTCAAGGATTGCCAAAAGTTCCTTGACATACACGAGGCCTTCTCGAAGAAAAACAGAGCGACAGTCAATCAGGGCTACCCGTAGCTCCCGGGAGGAGGTACCCAAGGATTCCACCCGCCGCAAGCCCTACCTCCACCAGAAAACCAAAACACGGTGCCAGCCACGCTACTAGCGGCGCCCGCCGCAAACCAGGGAGTCAATGGGTACCCGAACCCAACAGGACTCCTAGGGATGATACAGAAAGTTTGCCCGTCCCGCAGGGTCCAGAAAACAAACACTCGACAAGTATTCATGGCCGTCCAGGCCCCACCATCCAAACCCGAGTATCTGAAGATGGCCGACCAGCCGATAACCTTCTCCAAGGAGGACCATCCCCCCAAGTCTACCGACCAGGGGACACCGCACTCGTCATCCAGGCGAAGATAGGCAACTACGAACTTGCTCGAGTGTTCCTGGACGGAGGCAGCAGGATCAACATCATTTACACGGACACACCACGCAGGATGAACAGGAACCTGGACGGACTCACAGAATCAGAGACATCTTTTCACGGGATAGTACCAGGGAAGGCAGTCCGTCCACTCAGAACAATCAACTTGGAGGTGGTGCTCGGCGACCGAAGAAATTACAGAAGAGAATTCCTCGACTTCGAAGTAGTCGACTGGCCATCACAGTACCACGCTATTCTTGGCCGAACAGCATTCGCCAGATTCATGGAAGTGCCACACTACGCCTATCAAGATCAAGCTACCTGGGGAACATGGCACCATCACCATCGACGGTGATTTCCAAAAATCCAATAAATGTGACATCGAGTTCAACGAGATCGCCAAATCCTTCGGAATGCATGAGGAGCTAGAAGAGATAGCAAAAACCACGGATCACTCCGTGATGCCTCTCACCAGAAATAACGTCCCAGAGCTCTAGTTCAGCGCAAACAGCGGCACTCGAAAACATCAAGTGCACCAGACGGAGCCTACGAAGACGGCGATGGTGTCCACCACCCTCTCGCCAGCATAGGAAGGCACGCTCGTCGAACTCCTTCGTGAGTACTGGGAAATTTTCGCCTGGAAGCCTTCAGATATGCCAGGGACACCCAGGGAGTTTGCCGAGCACTCACTTGAAGTTTACAAAGACGCCAAGCCTATTAAGCAGACAACCCGAAGGTTTTCAGAGCCAAAGCAAAAAGCACTTGGAGAAGAAGTGAACAGGTTACTCGCCGCGAAGTTCATCCGCGAGATAAAGATCTCCACCTGGTTAGCAAACCCGGTGCTGGTCCCGAAGAAAAATACTGACATCCTTCGCGTGTGCATCGACTACACGTCGTTGAACAAACACTGCCCCAAGGATAACTTCCCCCTACCACGAATCGACCAGATCGTGGACTCCACAGCAGGCTGCCAACGCCTCTCCTTCTTGGACGCCTACTCGGGCTATAATTAGATCAGGATGAAACATGAGGACGAGGAGAAGACAACATTTATCACACCCCACGGCGTCTACTGCTACACGACAATGCCCTTCGGGCTAAAGAATGCAGGCGCAACATATCAGCGCTGCATGCAAAAATGCCTCGCCAAGCAAATTGGCAAGAATGTACAAGTGTACGTTGACGACATCGTCATCAAGACTCGAGTAGAGGACACGCTCCTCGACGACATCAGAGAAACATTCGACGCTCTGAACGCATACAGGATCAAACTCAACCCGACCAAGTGCGTCTTTGGCGTCCCTGCAGGACAACTTCTCGGGTACCTGGTATCTGCTCGAGAATTGAAGCCAACCCGGAGAAATTCTAGCCGCCCTGAGCAGATTCATTGCGAGGCTAGGCGAGCAAGCGTTACCCTTCTACAAGCTACTGAAGAAAACGGATACGTTCGAGTGGACACCCGAAGCACAAAAAGCATTCGCGGACCTAAAGCAAGTGCTGCAGAGTAGGCGTATTCTAGCAACGCCAAAAGAACGGGAGCCATTGTACTTATACCTAGCCGCAAAAAATCAATTCATCAGCACATCAATCATGGTCGAGCGGCCGGAGGATGGCAAGGCGTATGGCGTCCAAAGACCAATATATTACATCAGCGAGGTGTTTTTGCCCTTCAAACAACGATGCCCTCATTATCAAAAGCTCGCGTATGGCGTGGTACTCACAGCTCGAAAACTCAAGCACTACTTCCAAGAACATACCGTCACGGTGCTAAATGACGCATCACTCGGTACTATCATGAACAATCCCATGGCATCCGGTAGAATTGCAAAGTGGAGTATCGAGCTCGGTGCCAGGGACATCATATATGCAGGGCGCAAATCTGTAAGATCACAAGTACTCGTGGAATTCTTGACCGAGTGGACAGGACTGCAGACACCAGGACCACCAGAATACACGAGTAACTGGATAATGTACTTCGACGGGTCGAAGAGGAACGAAGGAGCTAGAGCCGGGGTCGTCCTCATATCCCCCAGAGGAGACAAACTGCAGTACGTCCTACGGTTGGATTTCCCACCCGACGACCCGACATCCAACAACGACGCAGAATACGAAGCCTTCCTTCACGACATGAAAATGGCGATTGCCTGCGGAGCCATCCGACTGATGATCTATGGCGATTCAAACCTGATTGTGCAGCAGACGATGAAAGAATGCGACGTTATCGCAGATAACATGGTCGCCTATCGAGATATGTAAAATCTGCTCGAAGGAAGTTTTAAAGGGTGCGAACTAAAGCACATTGCACGATCTAGCAACGAGGAAGCAGATAAACTGGCAAACATGGGGTCTGCCAACACGACCATACCACCTGGAATATACTTCGAGCGGATGATCAAGCGTTCAGTCAAGGTCAAAAAGCCAGCAGAAGCACCCGCAACATTGGAGACGGACGTCAGCCGGCAAACCGCTGTTATCGAGCTCAGCCACAACATTTCAAGACAAGTTTTTCTGGTCGAGCCAGTCTGCACGCAGAAATACCTCGACTACTTGTCCAACATGCAGCTTCCAGCAGACGTTTGCGAGGCCCGACAAATAGTACGACGCAACAAAACCATTCGGGTGCTCAACAGAGAGCTATATACAAACAGAGCATATCAAGAATATTGCAGAGATGCATAGCAGCCGAGGATGACAAGGAGCTGCTGCGAGACATACACCAATTAAGGAGATTGCGGACACCACGCCAGCTGGAAGGCAATCGTGGGCAAAGCCTTCCGAGCAGGATTCTACTGGCTCACAGCGGCCAGAGACGCAAAGGACCTAGTCGCAAATGCAATGCTTGCCAAAGATTCGCGCCCAAGCCACACGCCCCTGCCACGGAACTACACACGATCCCCATCGCCTTGCCCTTCACACAATGGGGGCTAGACATGGTAGGGCCACTACGCAAGTCGACGCCCGGAGGATATACGCACTTGCTCGTAGCAGTCGACAAATTCACGAAGTGGATCGAGGCTATGCCAGTGACCTCCGCCAGCGCCCAATGCGCCGTGAAATTCCTCGACTCCATTGTGTGCAGATTTGGCATACCACACAACATCATCACCGACAACGGCAGCAACTTCACAGCGAAGGAAACACAGGAATTCTGCGAGAAAAAAGGAACCACCCTCAGCTTCGGCTCAGTGGTTGACCCGCAAACTAACGGTCAAGTCGAGCGATCGAACGGACTAGTCTCAGTTGGCCTAAAGAAGCGGCTACTCGATCTCCTAAACCCAGCAGGGCACTAGGCAAAGGAGTTACCCTCGGTACTGTGGAGCCTTCGCACAACGCCAAATAGGTCAACAAGGTATACGCCATTTTTCATGGTCTACGGAGCCGAGGCCGTCCTACCCGAAGACGTCAAATTCAGCGCTCCCCGAGTTGTCGCGTACAACAAAGAAACCTCGAACAAAGCACTCGCAGAAGACGTGGACGCACTCGATGAAATTCGCGACATTGCACTCGCAAGATCGGCGGTATACCAGCAATCACTGCGCAATTACCACAATCGTCGCATACGCCACAGATATTTCATGGTAGGCGACCTGGTGCTGCGGCTCAAGCAAAACGAAGGACACAAGCTCGAGCCACCATGGGAAGGACCCTTCATAGTACACGAAGTTATCCCAGGCGGCGCGTATCGAATGAAGAACCCGGAGACCGATGGCATTTACTCCAATCCATGGAACGTGGCGCGTCTCCGCAAATTCTATCCTTAGGATTATCCTATTCGCAAAAAATAAGGCTATACTAGCCATCTTGTAGCTCGAGGAAATACATGGCTTCTCAGCCATATCAATAAAAACACATGGTTTTTCAACCATAGCAATTAACATTTCTTCATTTTACATGCTAAAACAGCAGGTATACACCCCAAACGCACGGGGGCTACGCCTAACTAAGCATTAGATGAAAATTTACAAATACAAGGTACAAACAAGGTTCACACCTTATAAAACACCTTACAAAATCTCGAGTGAACTATACAAGGTAACAGGATATCTACATCCTACGATTACACCTGACGGTGAGCAGTCCTTTGAGCCAACACTTGGTCTATCTCCTCCTAGGTCAGTCGAATAATCCGCTCCGTTGCGGGTTGGACGACCGCGTAGTGAGGAGAAAAGTCAATCGGAGAATTGGGAAGTCGCGCCACCGAGTTAAAGTTGATCTCAGGCTGCCACACCCGAACAAAGGCGAGTGCTACCTGCGCTCCATAGAAAAGCTGCTGGCGAACGCACTCCCGAACCTCCCCTACTCGACTAAAGACCCTTATCAAACCGTTCCATCCTTCTGGAACGGTACCCAATGGATAGAAAGTCCGATGTACAGCAGAAAGTGCCTCGCTACAGGACTCCAGAAGAATCTTCGCCTGGTTCGCCCGATACTTCAAAGTGGCCAAGACGAACCCTCGACTGCGGTCTCACCAAAAATTGGCTGCATGTGGTTTGGAGCTACCCGCCTCATAAGAAATGTGGGTATCCACCCAGTGAGTCTCGCAAGGACCGTCGGGTTCAACAACTGCAAAATTCAGCACATACGTCAAAACAAAAGAAGGAAGCAAGCAGTCAAACACTCGGGGGCTTGCTGGCTTACAAAGCATATCCTTCGCAACGGCCGCCAGCTCCTCCATCACAAACTTTTCACGCTCAGCAGCAAGTCTCTCCTTTGACTTGGCGACATCGGCCACGCCCCGCAGCGCTTTCAGCTTGCGCTCACCATCCGCGACGCGATCACGGAGCGAGGCAAATGTACTAGCAGCAACAACAAGGGGATCCACTCGCGCAGCAGATCCACTCGAAGATTCTGCGCTAGGACCCACTACCTGGAAGGAAATGAAGCAAGTTCAGACACACTACAAGACCCCACTCGAGAAACATACCACCTAGTTATCAGGTGATCGGGGGCTACTCCCATCGGGGGCTCATAACAGTCAATCGCAACAATCAGGCATTTTAGATATCAAAGAACACTTCGATTTAAGAAAAATACGGGAGTACATCCCCAGGTTCATTACATCGACGGACAAAGTAAAAACAGACTATCCTACGCGGCAGGCTGCCCCCTGCGACCAGCGCGGGCAAGCAATTCAGAGAGCTTCTTGGCAAGGGCTTCAGCCTGAGCGCCAAAAGAACGGAGCGCTACCTTTCTGCCCGTGACGGCGTCGTAGGGAAGGCTCGACTACGCCTTCTCCAGGTCAGCGACTCCGTGCGCCAACGCAAACTGGATGGCAGTCCTAGCCCCGCATTCAGACTGGGCGATTGAATAAGTCTGGAGGAGATTTTCATCCTCCAGGAAAGCTTTCAGAAGGCCGCCCAGTGTAGGCGGAACCACAACATTCACTAGAAGGCGCTCGTGGAACTGCGACAACACTTGAGTGGCTTCGCCAACGAGAGAGCAGATCCCACTCGCATGCTCCTGGAGCTGGGCGCAGGAATCCAACACGGCATCTACTCGCTGGCTCCCGGGCAGCTCCAATGCAACCCCAAGGACATCTATAAAAAAGAGGGAGATATCGTCAGTTCCCGAAAGATCAAATTAAAGTATATAGCGGCAGAGAGATAGTCAAAGAATGACTTACCCGCGAACTTCTGCGCCAAAGGGCAGATGATGCCAACAAGATCACTGTCGTGTTTGGCACCTGCCTCCTCCAGCTGCTTCAGCGCCTCTTGAGCCTCGACAAGCTTACCCTCAGAGTCGGCTGACTGCTTGCGAGTGGAATCCAGCTCCTTTTGGGAGGACTCCAACTCAGCCTCAAGGGTTTTCACCCGAAAGACAGCCTTAGCTTTCTCGGCCTTCAAGCGGGTAACTTGGGCTACAAAGTAACAGATACAGCTTAAGAAGCCTTCGCGAGTAACAGAAAGAACAAAAGAAGTGGGTTAACCTACCTTGGAGAGCTTGGCCGTCCTCGACGAGTCGATCACGATCTACCCGAAGGGAAACACAATCCGCCTCAGCCGAGAACACTCGACGACCGATGGCAGCAAGGGAGTCAAGAAGAGACTGCAAAAGTACAAGACAAAGTTCAAGTTAAGGGGAAAAAAATCTCTTGACCCTATTCACGACTGTACACAGTCGAGTATAGCCTCGGCGGCTACTCCCATCGGGAGCACTGCCATGCACCCGATAAAATCAAGAAAAGAAAAAAAAGCTTAAACTTGAGTCCGTGGCCAATCGCAAGCGATTAACCACGGCCTCGGGGGCTACTCCCATCGGGAGCACTGTCGTGCACCCAAATAAAAAATCATAAACAGACGAAGCAGAAGATACAAAAGAGGTGACAAGATTTACCTGGCCCTGGGCGGTGCACAGAGGGTCCGCCGAGCTACCCGTAACTTCTTTGCTCGCCGAGGCTCCACCCGCGAAGCTAGGCAACCTATAATCTGGAGCCGCAGCTACCGGTGCTGGGCTCGGAGACTTCTGGGTAGCCTTGACAACGGAAGTTTCACCCGCCCTCGATTCTTTTCTCTTCACAGAAGGAACAAAAGAAGCAAACTGGCCAGGGCTGATGGTTTGAACACTGCCATGAAAGGAAGAATCGAACAAAGGAATAAGGGAAAAAGGAGAAAACTTTCGACTAAAGGATAATGCTAAAGAAAAAACTCACTCATCATCGTCGTCATCATCCAGCATATCCGCATTCCAGGCGGTAGTGACCTTTGACTTGGGGGCTGGAGGAGGAAGCACATTCAGAGACGTCACCAGGAGAGGCTCGGTCACCTTGCTGGATCCGCCACCCAAAGAACTGACTTTGGAGGTTGCTTCATCGTCCCCCTTCCTATGGCGCTTGCGGTGATGAAGCTGATCGCTACTCGACTCCTCCACGTCGTCTGAAGAACCGTGCTCGGAGCTCGAGTCGGCCTCAGCAACACTAGTGTCGAGAGCAGCCTCAAGATTGCTCGCTAGGAGGTCCGAGGCATCCTCACCCGAGACGGGCGGGTAGCACATCGCTATTTTCAAAGTCCACAAAAGAGGAACAAGAATAAAGAAGATATATCTCATTCAATAAAGATTCGTATGGAAAAGAGATTAAAGCAGAGAAGAGAAGAAAACTTACATCGGCTGGAGGAGGTTTCGAAGCCTCGAATGGTTCAAGAGGGCAAGCAGCAAAAGACTCGCCTACCTTCAGCTTGGTGATAGCCGAAATTTTCTTCTCGAATTTGGCATCCGAGAGGATATCTTGGCAAACACGGCTAGGGTCTTGGATGCCCTGGTACTCCCACATAGTCGATGGCCTCTCTTGAAGAGGCTAGATCCTACGCCGGAGGAAGACGCTCGCCAAGTGCAAACCATTCAGCGCGACCCATGTTGTCTGGTCGCGAAGAATTGCCACCTTCGCGAGTAGCGGAGCGACGATCCGGCTCTCTTAGGCTAAGAGCTTATGTGTCCAGGACTTCCGTCGCTTCAAAACAGCGAACGGGTGGAATTCCTAAGCTCCACCGCGCTACTGTCGACAACGTAGAACCATTTTCTTCGCCATTCTTGCGCGGAGTCGATGAAGTGCATCTCCAAGTAGGAGCTATCCGTCTTCGCCTGGATTCCGAAGCCGCCAGTGCGCAGCGTCTCTCCAAGCTGGTTCTCCACCTGCGACTTCTCACGGAAGACCCACACTTTGAATAGGGCCTTCCAAAGGCACCAGTGCGGGCGAATGCCTAAGAAGCACTCGCAAAGTAATATAAAGTACGAGATGTGCTGAATCGCATTTGGAGGCAGATCCTGGAGCTGTATTCCATAGACATACAACAGTCCAAGGAGGAAGGGATGAAGAGGAAAGGAGAGGTCATGCAAGAGTGTGATCCGCGAAGATCACGCGCTGGTTCGCATGAGGATTCAGTACCTCTTCCTTTTTGCCTAAGCGAACGCGCTTGTCGCCATCGGGGGGCAGCAGCCCCTCCCTCTGCATCTCCTTGATGCTTTTGTTGGTGGTGTTGGCAGAACCCCAGTCGCCCGTCCTCGCGGCGGGTAGCACGGGGACATCCTCGGTCGCCTTCGACGACGAAACAGCAGTGATGCGCTTCTTGCCTCCCGCCATGAGAGCTCGTGAGTTCTTGCAGAGGAGGAGATGTGCGCGAGGAAGAAGAAAGGGAAGCAAATGACCGGGGAGTTTTACTCTCCGCCTAAGGGCAGATATATATATACACAAGCCAGGCCAATCTGGACCTCAGATCAAGCAACGCGGAACCCATCGCGGCTGCCACGCGTGAAGTGGAAACGAAGCGGCGGTGAAAAGCTGTTTTATGCCACGATCTTAACAGCGGATCGCGCGCATTTACTGCGCGTGGCTCGCGGAAAAACCGGAAACGACGTCTCGTTTCCAGTCAAAAAGCTAACAAGGTGGGCCAGCATGCCCTGTTTTCACTTCGTCATGTCCAATCGGGAGCAGTCAGAATGAACAAAGCGCACAATTACATCATTGCATACCTCATCAAACCCGATAATTCTCTCGGGTGGGATCCGAGACACGAAATTTTCTACGTCTGGGCATATCAAGACGCGAAAACTCTTTCGCATAAACTCCATAACACGAAATTTCTTTCGTATGGACACATCAAGACGCGAAAACTCTTTCGCATAAACTCCATAACATGAAATTTCTTTCGTATGGACACGTCAAGATGCGAAAACTCTTTCGCATAAACTACATAGCACGAAATTTCTTTCGTATGGACATATCAAGACGCGAAAACTCTTTCGCATAAAAGCCCTTGACACGAAATTTCTTTCGTATAGGCACAACAAGGCTTCCGGACACGAAGATTCTCTCGTATGGACAGGAAAACACAAATGCAAAAATCCTTATGTGTAAAAACAACAAGGAAAAATTCTTTTACTCGAAAAATCTCGAGGAAATATTCACGAGTGAGCAGTCCCTACCACTCTAACACATGATGTATACACATATTTACCCTGGATCGTTCAGCTGACTACGCACATCCGGATGCCGTATTTTCTTGGATACGAAGGTAAGACCCAAAAGATCTCTCTTGAGGGTCTGGAATCGCACTCAAGCTGCGTCCTCCGGTAAATTTCCGTGTCAACAACACGAAGAAAAATCCTAGCGGACGCGCCGGGTACCCTTATAGGTTAAATTCTACTCGGTAAGACCTCCACGGCCCAGTCGCAATGATCACCTCGCCGGATTCGAGTCGGAGGTCTCGAGTCTGCATAGGCCAGAATTGTTTTTGCCCTAGATGCAATTAATTGACCCTGAGCTTTCGGGAGAGCCAAGCAACTGAGCCACATCCTTCTGCGAAAACGGCCAACACACAGGCACCTTTATTTCTTGATACTCGAGTACAAGAAACGCATCCACACAGGGTACACGCCCTCTTTGAGCTATCGAACTCACCAGTCGAAAAGAAATCAAGATGAACTTTGAGCGTCTACCCGACAGATTCTCAGCCGAGTAAACGCTCAGGGGCTACTGACGAAGGGATGGATCCTAGACCTATTGGCTGAGCCTACCCGGTCCAAGGCCCAAGACCCAAGCTCCAAGAGAGACGCCGTGGACAGTTCTAGCAGGCCCAATCAAGGCCCACCCGCAAAGCCTTGCGGGTTAAGAAAGGAAACCTGTAACCGCCATTAGGTTAGGGTTTGTATCCCCCCGGGGACGGTTTGAGATCCGACTACCTATATAAAGCCAGGAGAACCACCGGGAGGGGGACCAAGCAATACCGCACCACCTAAGCCTTAAGATTGAGATCTACTCTCGACTTGAGCACCACCACTGTAACCGATCTATTGTGCTAATACAGATCGACATAAGCAGGAGTATGGGTTTTACCTCTACGAGGGCCCCGAACCTGGGTTAATCTTGCCCCCTGTTAGCCGACGATTGTCACCAGCGCCTACTCGTTCTCTTACTCGAAACCCTATCGGTTCACCCGAGGGACTTGTTGAGATGCATATTCGACACCTGGCGCGTTCGCTAGGATTTTTCTTCGTATCGTTGACATGGAAAGTTTACCGGAGGACGCAGCTCGAGTGCGATTCCAGGCCCACAGGATAGATCCTTGGGTCTTACCTTCGTATTCAAAGAATACGGCATCCGGATGTGCATCGATGGCTGAACGACCTGGGATTTGTTAAGTGATGTGTTCATACATCGGAATGTGGAGTTGTGGTACTTGCGGGATCCGCATACTTGCCATTCTCTTCTAGCTGCGCATCGAGTGCAGCCTTTTGTCCGTAATGATGGTGAGTGCCACTGCTTTCATTTCGCGATCCTCGTGCGAGGTGATCTTTTTGTCTGGGTTTATACGAAAGAAATTTCGTGTTATTAAGTGTGCGATGACGTCACCGTGCACTCGCCTGCTCCCGATGAGACGAGGGGCAGGGCGTGTAGGGCCCATCTTGTCAGCTTTTGACAGGAGAAGTGCCGTTGTGCGCCGGTTTTCCCGCTGGACATGCAGTAATTACACACGATCTTGCGTTAAAGATCATGCGGGGGTAACTTCCCTCCACCTCTTCGTTTCAGTCCGGCGTGTGGCACCCGGGATGCGTGCCACGCGTGCCTCTTCCATGCAGATCTACGGCTCTTCGTGGCCCGGCAACAGTATAAAGAGTGGGACAATAGGGAAAAATTTATTTCCCCAGCCCTATTCATCGTCTTCCTCCTCTAGCGCCCACCTTCCTCTACGAGAGCAAGCTCCAATTATGGCGGGGGAGGGGGGGAGCAAGCATGCCGCAATCATGGCTTCCAGTAAGGACGTTGCCGGTGCTTCCTCGGCCGCTCCAGTGAAGAAGACAGGCGAATGTCGCCCGTCAAACATGATGAAGAAGAGCATCTCCACAATGCAGAGGGAGGGACAACTTCCTCCTGAACACTCCGGGCGCGTGCGAATGCCGGTGAAAGGAGAGGAGGCGCCCAATCCGCACACCAACGAGCATGTTGCCTCTCGGAGCACGTCGTTCGAGGTTTGTCCTTTCCCCTCCACCCGTTCCTTATCGGGCTGCTGTAGGTCTATGGCATACAGCTGCCCGATCTCCCCCTCCCCAATGCGGTGCAACACATTTCGTGCTACATCATGCTGTGTGAATGCTTCCTTGCCATTCGCCCACATTGGGACCTGTGGGAGGCTATATTCTAAGTGAAGATTTATCGTGAGAAAGCTCCGGCGGGTGAGAAGGTTTGGGAGCCGTTGGCGACTGGAGGCTTCGGAATCCAGGAGACCCACGAGTTCCCCTATCTGGAGATGAACTTCATCGAGTCAGATCAAGGGTGGCGCCGGAAATGGTTCTACGTCCACGAAAATGACGCGGGCGGTGTCCCTGAGTTCAAGCCATTCGCGATCTTGAAGCGGAGAAACTCTTGAGCGCACAAGCTATCACCCAAAGAATCCAAAGCGACATCGCCTCTACTCGCACAAGTTGCTCGCTCCGACGGAAGGACCAGGGGCCCCTGCTGAACGTGATCCACTTGGCGAGTGTCTTCTTGCGCTGGAGGGTGCAGCCGCTGCAAGACAGGCCTACCACCTTGTGGGAGTTTTTGGGCATCAACGATCCGAGTCGGATGTGCGATGACATCCTCTCAAACATCAAGTTTGAGAAGAAGATCACCGCCATCACCAGCTTGAAGAAGGTAGAGGACTATTCTCCATGTCCTTTCACACCCTTTGACGCTAAGCATCCTCCGAGTGATGTAAGTTTTTCCTTCCTATTGTCTTGTACTTTTCTCCTGTTGAATTTATGTCGATTAAGTCTGTTTTTCCTCTCTTCTCTTTGTAGAACAAGGACATGGTGAAGTGTTACCCGCCACTTTTCGCGGATGATGGGGTTCAAATCTTGTTGCGAGTAACATTGAATCCCCTCCTGACACTAGTGCCGCGAACGCGGAGTCAAGTGAAGAGCAGGAATATGTGGAGGAGGAGGAAGAAGAGCGCGAGTTTCTTCTTATTCCTTGGAATGATGTTTCTGACTATGCGGGTCCCTCCAGATTCTTGTTCATTTTGCGGAGTGTGTCCACGTATATGATTTTTTTCCTGCTGCCTCCATCGATGAACACCCTGGCTATGTCGCAGTTGCCTATTTGTGCCTGGATGATGAGCGCTCCATGTCCTGGTCAATATTCCCGAGGTGGGTGATCCTCCCTGGAGAAAGCAATCAGGTGCTCAGGCATCTTGAGGTACTCTGTTTTGGACGGTGGCGCTTGTACTGCCATGTTAACATGGCGAGTACTAGTCTTATGGACTCGTCGAGACGGGCATGTCTTCTTTATCATTCCTATGGTTCCGTGCGGGTTTGGGTAATTGTTGACTCGCGGGTTCGCTGATGGTTTTGCGACTATCACCACGTTGTGTTGCGCCGCTTGTGGAGGTGGGGGCGGTGGTGGGCGTTTCGCGCGACTACACTGCCTCTATTTACTTGCGGGTATCCCTGGCTTCAGGAATTTCCGGCAATCCTTGAGAAGATGAGTGGCCTTGAGCTTGCCCGTGTGCTTATCCGTCAAGGTCCTCTTTGGGTGATTTTGGCCTCCACTCGCTATTTCCACGGGATCCGCCATCGCGGTTTCTTGTGAATTCGGCCGCCACAAACTCCGACTGATCATCTTGATCGTAGTGTTGCCTCTTTCTCCTCCGGCGTTCGCCGTTGAGGTCGTCGTTGTGTGTGGGTGAGGGAGGTTTCTCGTTGCGCAGAGAGTCTTCTCCATTCGCCCATTTGTCCGCTATCACCATCAGCTCGCCGATAGTTTTGGGCGCGCATTGTCCCAGTTCTTCCCGAAAATCCACGCGTCGTGATGCCTTCGTGAAAGCTTCGACCGCTCCTTCCTCCAATATGTTTCTAGCTGCGTTTCTGAGTGTGGTCCATCTCTGGATGTACTCGCGAGTTGTTCCTTGATATATGCGGGCCTCTTGTATGTTGCCTGGAAGTTTTTTTTATCGAATTCATAGGTGAGATCGTCCCAGGATCTGTAGCATGCACGTGGACTACTCTCGAGCCATCTTCGGGCAGCCCCAACTAGATGCAGGTTTAGGTATTGCATGGCCGTCACCTTGTTTCCGTGTTGGCACTTCACCGCGGTCAAATAGTCTAACAACCAAGTTTTGGGTTCTTGGGAGCCATCGTATTCCGGGACATATTAAGTGAGCTTGAATTTCTAGGGCATCTTCGCCTCGCGAATGCTGCGACTGAAGCATAGTGCACGGCATGCTTCTTAGTCAGAGGAGGACGATGAATGTGCGCGACTCCTATGTGCGCGGACCCTGTCGACCTTGTTTTGAGCGATATCGCTCCAGGAGTCGTGTGTCGTACAGTCACGACTACTGTCGCGCCGCAGCTCTCTACTATGACGTCGGGAGTCGCGGGTGCGGCGTTGGGGTTCCACGCTCCAGCGTCGCGGCTCTTGCCTGGCCTTCTTGGTTCTTCGTCGCGGTGTCGCAACTGACCATCACGGTGTCGTGGGCTATGGTCGCGTTGTCGTGGGCTGTCATCGATATCTCGTGGGCTATCTTCGCGACGTCGTGCCTCCTTGCTCCGGTGGCAGCGAGGTGACTCCTTGTTCCTTCTTCTTGGTGATGCATTCTCGCGATGGCGAGGTGATTTGTCTGCTCGAAGCGCTGCGGTTCCTAGAGTGGGAGTTTTCTTGTGAGCTCGGGCGGTGATCGCCGCTCCGGCTAGACCTAGCCTCCCAGATGGCTTGGTGAGACGTCATAAACATATCCTTAATTTCTGATGTTCCATGTTATTGTCATGTCGTTTCCCACGTGTTTCCTATACACTTTAGGTCATTTTTATCGATTTTCCGGACTGACCTATTGACAAGATGCCACAGAGCCAGTTCCCTGTTTTCTGCTGTTTTTAGTTTCAGAAAAGTTGTTCTGGAAATATTCTTGGCATTGGAAAATGCGAAGCCCATAAGTCTTAGAATTCCCGAAGATTCACGGAGTCCTGAAGAGACCCGGAGGGGTGGGCCTCAGGGGGCCCACACAATAGGGTGACCCGTCCCCCTAGCCCCGCCGTGGGGTGGGGTGGGGCCCCTAGGCCTCCACCGCCTTTGCCCTTTCCCCTATTTAATCCCCCGAGGCGTAAACCCTAAATATATTCCACTTCATCCTGAAAAACACCCGAGGCCGCCGTCATCATCATCCCGAGATCAGGAGGGTTCTAGAGCTCTCCCCGGCACCCTGCCGGGAGGGAAATTCATCACCGGAGGTGTCTACACCACCATGCCCTCCTCCGAAGTGATGCGTGAGTAGTTGACCCCTAGACTACGGGTCTATAGCAGTAGATAGATGGTTGTTCTCTCCAGTTTGTACCTCATGTTTAGATCTTGTGAGCTGCCTAACATGATCAAGATCATCTTTATGTAATGCTACTTGTTTTGTTTGCTGGGATCTGATGAATGTTGAATGCTATGACTCCTGATTATCAATCTATCATGTTATCTTCATGCATATGTTATTTATGATCTTGCATGCTCTCCGTTATTAGTAGATGCTCTGCGAAGTAGATGCTAGTAACTCCAAGAGGGAGTATTTATGCTCGATAGTGGATTCATGCCTCCTTTGCATATGTGCTCGAGTGACAGAAACGTGACGGGTGGAGGATGTGTTGTTGCCATTAGGGAGAAAACAACAATGCTTTGTCTAAGGAGGATGTTCTTGCTTACATTACACATTTTGCTTACTGCAATTATCTGTTGCTTGCAACTTAATACCCAACGTTTGTTCGGATGATATTTGGAGGGAGGATTGTTAGTCATAGATGCAGTTGGATAACGGTCTATGTATTTTGTTGTAATGCCCGCATATGCACTACGGTGCAGCCTTCATTTCTGTCAATTTCCCAGTTGTAATTTTTTCACCACACATGTTATTTATCTTTCACAGAGAGACACCACTAGTGAACTGTGGACCCTGATCCATTTTCCTCATACTGATAATACAACCACTGCTTCCACTGTTTTCACACTTCTGCTACTATTTTGATACTGTTTTCCACACCATATGTTTAACCTCTTTGTGTTCAGCAAAACCGGTGAGATTGACAACCTCACTGTTTTTTGGGGCAAAGTGATTTGATTGCGTTGTGTAGGTTCCACGTTGCTTCTGAACCGGTAGTGCGCCCTACCATCTCAGCTTCTTCAACCTTCTGAAGTTACTCCTTCCTCCTACAGGTCGATAAAACCTTGGTTTATTTCTGAGGGAAAACTGCTGTTGTGCTCATCATACCTTCCTCTTGGGGTTTCCCAATGAGTGCAAGACCTGCACCATCAAGCTATTTTCTGGTGCCGTTTCCTGGGAGGAAGAGAATATCTGCAAGGGGAGTCTCTCACTCCCAATCTCTTACCTCGTTTTTTTTTCTTAGTTTATTGTATTTTGTCTTGTTTGCTTCTCTTTACGAAAAACACAAAAAAATTAGTTCTCATTCTAGCTGTAGTTTTATTCCTGTTTTTAATCTTGTTAAAATGACTACTCCTGAGAACACTAAGTTGTGTGACTTTACTAACACCAACAACAATGATTTCATTAGCACACCTACTGCTCCACCTTCTCGTACTACTGATTTTTATGAGATTAAGCCCGTCTTATGAGATTAAGCCCGCCTTGTTAAACAATTTTCTGGTGTTAGTACTGATAATGCTGCTGCCCATCTTAATAATTTTGTTGAACTATGTGAGATGCAAAACTATAAAGATGTAGATGGAGATATTATTAAACTAAAATTGTTTCCTTTCTCTTTGAGAGGAAGAGCTAAAGAATGTTTGCTATCTTTGCCTAGAAATAGTATTGATTCTCGGACTAAGTGTAAAGATGCTTTCATTGGAAAATATTATTCTCCTGCTAAGATTATATCTTAAAGAAGTAGCATTTTTAATTTTAAGCAACTTGAGAATGAGCATGGACCGACTACATGGATGATCATCCAAACTTTTTATGCAGGTCTGAATTTTTCTTCAAGAAACCTTCTGGATTCAGCTACTGGAGGAACCTTTATGTCCAGGACTTTGGGGGCAACAACAAAGCTTCTTGATGATATGATGGTAAATTATTTTGAATGGCATACTGAGAGAGTTACAACTGGTAAGAAGGTAAATTATGTTGAAGAAACGTCCTCTTTGAGTGATAGACTTGATGCTATTATGTCTATGCTTGTTAATGGCCATGCTCCTACTGATCCAAACAATTCCCCCTTAGCCTCTTTGGTTGCTCAAGAAAAGCATGTTGATGTGAACTTCATTAAAAATAATAATTTCAATAGCAATGCTTATAGGAATAATTTTGGTAGCAACAATTATAGGCCATATCCTCCTAATAATAACAATGCTTATGGTAATTCTTATGGTAACTCCTATAACAGCAACAAAAGTGTCCTCTCTGATCTTGAGAACATGCTTAAGAATTTTATTAGTACACAAACTCCTTTCAATAAATCTGTTGAGGAGAAATTTGGCAAAATTGATGTTCTTGCTTCAAAAGTTGATAGCCTTGGTCTTGATGTTGATTTTCTGAAACTAAAGTTTATGCCTCATGATGTTAAGGAAATTAAAACTTTAAATGCTATCCAAATGCGAATTCATGATGATGTTAGAATGTTAGCTGAATTGCATGCTAGATGGGAAAAAGAAGATGAAATAGCTAGAAAAAATAATATAGCTAATGTTTGCACCATTACCACTAATAGTAAAACTGAAGCTTCTCGTGCTATAAAAACCTTCTACTATCAATGGTAAAGTAATTGGTGTTGGAAACACTCCCACTTCTGCTATTAAAAGTGCAAAATTGCTTGAAACTGCTAAAAATGCTCCCGATAATAGTGCTGAAATTGTTAGAAACATGGGAGACAATAGTCCCATTATCTTTGATAAAAATGATCTTGAATTTGACGATTGCCACATAACTGAAGTGATTATGTTCTTACAAAATCTTGCTAGTTGGCCTAATGCTAGTGCTATGAATATGTCTTTCAGAAAACATATCACAAATGCTCTCATGCAAATTAGAGAGGATGAATTAAGATGTGAAGCCTCTATCCATAGGAAGCTAGATGATGCTTGGGAACCTATTATTAAAATGAAAGTGAATGATTTTTATTGAAATACTCTATGTGATGTTGGTGCTAGTTCTCTATTATGCCCAAGAAACTATATGATATTCTTGATTTACCACCATTGTAAGCTTGTTATTTGGATATTCGTCTTATTGATAATTTAGATAGAAACCTTTGGGGAGAGTTGATGATGTTCTTATCATGGTTAATAATAATCTTGTCCCCGTTGATTCTATTGTCTTGAATATTGAATGCAATGCTTCTTGTCCAATTTTTTTGGGAAGACCTTTTCTTAGAACTGTTGGTGTTATTGTTGATATGAAGGAGGGGAATATTAAATTTCAATTTCCACTCAAGAAAGGTATAGAACACTTTCCTAGAAAGAGAATAAAGTTTAGTTTTGATTCATTTATTCGAACAAGTTACAATTTGGATGCTTCTTCACTTGAAAATACTTGATTCCATTTTTCTGGGCCTAGCCAAAAGGCGTTAAAGAAAGGCACTTCTTGGGAGATAACCCATGGTTTAATTTTTTGCTTTTTTTACGTTTTATTTGATTCAAGGGGTTGTATAATTCTGTACTAACTCCTTTGAATCTTTATTTTCATGTTTTAGTAGTGCCAAGTAAAGTTTCTGATGAGAGTTGGAGTTGGTTTTCGGATTTCTGCGCACGAAACATATTTCTGTTGTTCACCGTAAAAAATCGTATAATTCACAGAAAATCAGAATGACCTTAAATTTTTTGTGCTCATTCCTCGGCTAATTACGCAACTTTATTGTTCTTTAGGTTTTTCGGATTGAGCAACGTAAGTGCAGCGAAAAAACTCGTCTTTACAGGTTGTTCTCGTTTTGACAGATTCTGTCATTTTTCTTGCATTGGCTCTTTTGCAATGTCAAGTGGATTTCTTTGCTTCACGAAACATCAGTGGCTATATCTAATGTTTAAAAGTATCAATATTACTTGTGCCATATAGAACCTACGGATTTTTTTATTGTTGCACTAACCCTCTAATGCGAATTACTGTTTGAGTATGGTGTGAAGGAAATTTTCAAGGGTCTAGAGAAGAGGTGATATATGTGATCAAGAAGAGTGCAAGGTCAAATCTTGGGGATGCCCATCCAAAAATATTTTTAGAAGAGTCAAGCATCTAAGCTTGGGGATGCCAAAGGCATCCCCTTCTTTATCAACCATTTATCATGTCACTTCTCGTAAAACTATATTTTTATTCGGTCAAATCATACGAAGTTTACTTGGAGCTTCTATTTGTTTTTATTTTGTTTTCTTTTGTTTTTCTTTGTTTTAATTGTTTTCCTTGCTTCAATAATATTGTTTTACCTAGCATTCTTTTTTGGGAGAGAGACACACTCTTCTTTTTCGTTTGAATACTTGCTATGCTAGTATTGTTAGTTTTTCTTCTAGTTACTGCAAAAATTCATATTTACCTCTTGTTTTGATTGCATCTCTTATTCAGAGCTGTCAGTTTTAGTAGTGTTATGTGAGTACTCTCATGTTTGGTTTGCTGTAGCATGTAGAGAATTTTTGTTAAAGAATGTTTTGTATGGTGCTTGTTGGGAAAAGAAACTGCTGCTTGAAGTAGAATTTTTAACGGTGCAAGTAGAAGCTTTTATAGACTGTGGCTAGACTTTTTCATATCATGCTAGATGTTATTTTAGTTTTAAATCCTTGTGGTTATTTAGTAGCATGATTAGCCTCAAATAGCTGGGAGTGTTTAATGTGCCATTGCAAGAATCATTAGTTGTTCTTGTCATATTGGAGCATAAATTTGTGGTATTCTCCTTTGAATGTTTTATTTGGTTGACTTGGCGCATGCTCACACCATGTTTATGACTATGAAACAGTCACTAATAGCTTCTATGATCATTTAGTTTTTGAACTTGTGGTACCACTTATGCTTTGATTAATGATGTTTATGTCGCTATGCATGACTATGGCTCTTGTGCTCTCTTGATTTGTCGCTCCCAGTCTTTTGCTAGCCTCCACCTGTACTAAGTATGAGCTCTACTCGTGCATCCAACTCCCAAAAACCAAAGTTTTCCCATTGTGTCCACCATACCTACCTATATGTGGTAATTAACCGCAACTGCAAGTAAATTGCTCATGTGTTACCTTTAAAACTTTCAAAATTACCCCTGCTTTCACTAGTACAGAAAGCCTTATCTGTGGCGCACCATTTTGCAATTCTGTGGCACACCTAGGGGCCAGAGGGGTGCGGAACAGAATTCATGCCATAGAAATGTTTTCTATGGCGCACCGTGGTTGTGCGCCACAGAAATGTCAATTCTGTGGCGCACCTCAGCCGTGCGCCACAGAAATTTGCAATTCTGTGGCGCACCAAGGGGGGGTGCGCCACAGATTTTTTTTTTGAATTTCAAAAAAAAAGCCGGCCAGATCTAGATCTAGATCTAGATCTGGCCGCCGGAATTTCGACGAAATTTCGAAATATCGCCGGAGCTCGTCGGATGTCGTTGTGACCGTGGGCTTAGGTGGCTTGGTCGGTGGTGGGTGGAGGATGGGGGTCGCCGGAGGTGGTGGTGGTGGTGGAGGAGGAGGAGGAGCTCGCGGGAGTTGGTGGAGGGGAAGCTCGCCGGAGTTGGTGGAGGAGGAGGAGGAGGAGGAGGAGCTCGCCGGAGGTGGTGGTGGAGGAGGAGGGGTGGTGGAGTAGGAGGAGGAGAGGTGGTGGTGGAGAAGGAGGAGGAGGATGAGAGGTGGTGGTGGTAGAGGAGGAGGAGGAGAGGTGGAGGAGAGAAGTGGAGATGTAGAAGAGAGAAGGGGAGATGAGAAGTGGAGGGGAGAAGGGAAGAAGAGGAGGGGAGAAGAGTAGAAGAGGAGAAGGGAAAGAAGAGGAGGGGAGGAGGCAGGATTCGAAATCCTGCCTCAAGAATTCTGTGGCGCACCAAATGAAGGGGTGCGGCACTTTTTTTTTCATTTTCTAGTAAAAATTCATCAAACGGCCATAACTTTTGTTCCTTTTGGAATTTGGCGATTCTAAAAAAAGCTCACAAGCCGAAGGCGAGTGAGGTTGGGTTCCTTTTTCTCTCTAGTTTTTTTTTGATATCTTGATCATTTTTTTACGACATCGTATGCAAAAGTTATGCCCATTTTACTTTTTTTAACGAACTTTTGCTCAGAAAGTCGAAATTTATATTTCAAAATTTGATAAAAAAGTAGACCTTAAACTCTCTGTGCATCTATAAGGGATTTATTTTTTGATGCTTTTTAGACCGGTAACTCTTCCGTTAAAAACTAGAAAAGGCGTTCCCGGGGGGGGGGAGTTCGTGCGTGGACAGAATTTTTTGGGATGGGAATTCTATGGCGCACGTGGCAGTGGTGCGCCACAGAAATGTCATATTTCTGTGTCGCACTAACCACCATGCGCCACAGAATAGGAGTGTGGCCCACAGCATATTTCTGTGGCGCACATCTGTCCCGTGCGCCACAGAATTCCTCTTTTATGTGGCGCACCCTTGTCCCGTGCGCCACAGAATTCCGCTTTTCTGTGGCGCATTTCCCCCCGTGCGCCACAAAAATAAATTTCTATGGCGCATGGTTACATGGTGCGCCACAAAAAGCTATCCATAGAAAGGCACTTCTCTACTAGTGTTTGTGTTCCTATTTTTGCTCATGAGGACGTAAATAGAGAATCTTTATCTCACTTGTTGATTGGACTTTCACACCCTGGACGAGTGGCTTCGTCCGCTTATACAATTGATAGAAGAGCTGACAGCAGGGTCCCCAGCCCCAAATTAATACACGCAAATTTTCTTCAGTATTTTTTCCCCTGCTATCGGTCAAAGCATAATTGTGTAAACAAAAGAGAAAGAGGGATGACATTTTACACCAGTTGCGTCCTTCATATGGGATCCTCTCTTGTGAAGTCTAGTTGGCTTGTGACGTGCTGTATTTTCTGTTTACCATTCGTTGACATTAGCATACACCTCCCAAAATATAAACACTCCTCCACGATATGTTATTGTTGGCAGGCACCCGAGGATTCGGTTAGCAATGGTTTTGTGTAAGATTGTTGGGAGTAGTGTCAAACATTTTAATACCTCTGTTAAGAAATAAAAGCTCTAGCACATGAGTGATCAATGCTTCCCTCTGCTAATGGCCTTTTCTTTTGCTTTTATGTTGAGTCTCCATCTTCTAGCTTTATGCGTAGTTGAGAGAGCAAATTTTCCATTTTAAGTTCTATGTGCATTTGTCCCATAAACACTATTAATTGATTCATGATGTGTTATTTCTTGTTCTCTAATTATTTGTTCTAGTCTTCCTCGTGAACTTTGAAGGTGTCCTGACATTTATGTTTTTCTCCACTCTTAAGGACTTGCGAAATATCACTTTGCCATGTTTTCTATATACTTGAAACATACGTATATCTATCTTGGCATTGTTATTCATGACCTTTTATTTGTGTTACTTATCATGATGCAAGATGATTGCTATGCTTTATTATTAAAGTTTTTTTTATCATGCTTATGTTGAAGTTCTATGATCTCAACTTACATACGCTTTTACATTATTGATGATCAAGTTTATGTTGATAACATGACACCTCAGAATTATGTGTTTTTATCGTTTACCTACGCTTGAGGATATTGATACATCATAAACGTTTCCTTAATTTCTAATGTTCCATGTTATTTTCATGTTGTTTACCACATGTTTGCTACACACTTTATGTCATTTTTATCGATTTTACGGACTAACCTATTGACAAGATGCCATAGAGCCAGTTTCCTGTTTTCTACTGTTTTTAGTTTCAGAAAAGTTGTTCTCGAAATATTCTCGGAATTGGAAAATTCGAAGCCCGGAAGTCTTAGAATCCCCGAAGGTTCCACGGAGTCCCAAAGAGACCCGGAGGGGGGTCCTCAGGGGGCCCACACCATAGGGCGTCGCCCCCACCCCCCGGCCGCGCCGTGGGGTGGTGTGAGGCCCCTAGGCCTCCACCGCCTTTGCCCTTTCGCCTATTTAATTCCCCCGAGGTGTAAACACTAAATATATTCCACTTCATCCCAAAAAAAACCCGAGTCCGCCATCACCGTCATCCCGAGATTGGGAGGGTTCTGGAGCTCTCCTTAGCACCCTGATGGGAGGGAAATTTATCACCGCAGGGGTCTACACCACCATTCCCTCCTCCGAAGTGATGCGTGAGTAGTTGATCCCTGGACTATGGGTCCATAGCAGTAGCTAGATGGTTGTTCTCTCCACTCTGTACCTCATGTTTAGATCTTGTGAACTGCCTAACATGATCAAGATCATCTGTATGTAATGCTACATGTTGTGTTTGCTGGGATCTGATGAATGTTGAATGCTATGTCTTCTGATTATCAATATATCATGTTATCTTCATGCATATGTTATTTATGATCTTACATGCTCTCCGTTATTAGTAGATGCTCTGGCCAAGTAGATGCTAGTAACTCTAACAGGGAGTATTTGTGCTCGATAGTGGGTTCATGCCTCTTTTGCATATGTCCTCGAGTGACAGAAACGTGACGGATAGAGGATGTGATGTTACCATTAGGGAGAAAACAACAATGCTTTGTCTAAGGATGATGTTATTGTTAGATTACACACTTTGCTTACTACAATTATCTGTTGCTTGCAACTTAATACCCAACGTTTGTTCGGATGATATCCGGAGAGTGGATTATTAGTCATAGATGAAGTTGGATAACAATCTATGTATTTTGTTGTAATGCCCGCATGAATCGCATAGTAATATTTGTGTCTTGCATATGCACTACGATGAAACCTTCATTTCTGTCAATTGCCCATTAGTAATTTGTTCACCACACATGTTATTTATGTTTCACGGAGAGAAACCACAAGTGAACTGTGGACCCCGGTCCATTTTCCTCATACTGATAATACAACCACTGCTTCCACTGTTTTCACATTTGCTGCTACTGTTTTCCATACCATACGTTTAACCTCTTCGTGTTCAGAAAAACCGGTGAGATTGACAACCTCACTACTTCATTGGGGAAAAGTGATTTGATTGTGTTGTGTAGGTTCCACGTTGCTTCTGAACCGATAGTGCGCCCTGCCATCTCAGCTGCTTTAACCTTCTGAAGTTACTCCTTCCTTCGTCTGGTCGATTAAACCTTGGTTTTTTCTAAGGGAAAACTTCTGCTGTGCTCATCATACCTTCCTCTTGGGGTTTCCCAACGAGTGCAAGACCAGCACCATCATTTGGCAATGCTGTTCCGCACGAGGGTCGTTTTATAGCGGCTGGATTACCCGTAGGCAGGTTGTGGCGGCCAGGACTGCGACTGCGGGAGTTGTGGGGTGCATGTTGCCGTCCTTTTCGACACGCATGAATAAGGACTCGATGGTTCTAGAGATCTTGTTGAAGGAGTCTTGGTCCATGCGGGCGGTTTTCGAGGCGTACTTTCCTTTTCTGGGAGTTTTGAGTAGCGCCGACCTGCGCGCACTCGAGGCTTCTGCCGTGTTTGCTCGCATCGATTTTCCGATTTGGATTTATCATTTCCTGGTTTTTCTTCGAGAGGAAGTAATTGTAAGCCTTCAGATCTTCTTGAGAAGCGCCTGGTTCTAGCGTGTGATTAGCTTGCACAACCGTTTTTTCTTTGACCCACGCCTCACGCGAGACTACGATCTGCTGCCTCGCAGTCATGCTTTCCGTAGTTTCAGCGGGTTGCTCGTCTGGGTCAGCCATGCAGACATGAGCCAGATATGGCCCGTGAGTCAGGGTAGGCTAGTGTCGTTGTCGAGATCGGCGCGTTCTTCCGCGGCGATTGTAACATCCCAAATTTGCTAACAAAAGGGTTGTGGTGTGGTGTTCATTGCATAGCATGCATGGAAAAATTTGAATCAATTTCTTAAATTGAATTTAAGTGAAACTTGCATAAAAGTCACTTAAAGTGATCACCCAAAAATTGTTTTCAAAACAATTTCAATTTTGGAAAACCAAGTTGTGGTTTTGTTGGAAATTTCATAAGCTTTTCAAAAACTATTTTTGCTAATTTTTCTGTTTGCAAAAAGGTCCCTAAAACTTCTGTTTCTGTCCTGTTTTAAAAGAGGAAAGGACCTTTTCGTAGTTTCCCAAAGTTCCAGGGGGTTTTGTCGAAAAACCCTTTTCTCCCTTTCTTCTTCCTCCTGCCAGAAGGATGGAAGAGCGCCGACTCCCTCCTGGCCACCTCATGCTTCACCTCCTCGGCGTGGTTAGGACGCGAGGAGGCGTCCAAATCGAACCCTCCTCCCACAGAACCCCCCCTCTCCCTTCTCTCTGGCTCTCTGCCCCGCAACGACCAAACCCTAGCCTCGCCATGTGTCATCGGCCGGCGATACAGCCACCCTCGGGCTTCACCGAGCAGTCCACGAGGACCGCCTCGACTTCCTCTTGCTCCTAGAGCTCGCTCGCAAGCCGGGAGGCCCTGGAGGCTCCCAATTTCACCGCTGGTTCCGCCACGGGCGCCATGGATTTCGGGACGCCGGCGGCCACTCCGGGTCCCTATCGCGATTTCGTCGTCACCGTAACCCTCCTGGTGAGCCTCTGCACCTTTAGGTGCATTTTGTTTGTCCCCTCCCCCTCTGGTTCTCGCTGCCGCCGCCGTCCGTCATCCGCTGCCGCGCCGCAGCTCGCCGGCGAGCCTCCGGTGAACCAATGCGAGCGGCGCCGCCAGCTTTTGGCTCCCCTTGATCCCCTCCTCGTTGTGGTATAGCTTAATTTCGAAAACACCCGCGAATCGGATCGATTTCGTGTTCTGCTGTGAAGATCAAGGCCTGGTGACGTCATCCTCACGTCACGCTGACGTCATAATCAGTTTTTCTCTGTTATAGAAAAGAAATTAATATGACACGTGGACCCCACCATTTTAATTACAGAAAATGGATTAAATTTAGATAATTAATAACTTTTGTTTTATAATTCAGAAAAATATAAACAAGGTACCAAAATGTTGAGAAAATTATTCTCTACCCAAATATATGATTTTCATTCATGTTTGAGAAAGTTGAAAATTGAACATTATTTTAATGTTGTTAAATCATTTAAAATAGAAAAATATGTTTTTATTCAATAAATTTAGAAAATTAAAAGTTATATACCAAATTGCTCAAAATGACAAATGCAATCTGTTTATGATGTTTTCAAACCCATTTGAGCAACTAAAATGGTACTCACTTACCGAATCGTCCGAATTGCCCCTCCGGGGTCTATTTCGGGCAAATTTCAGTAAAACTTCTTAACTGACATACGAACCCTATCAACCCATCGAACATGTTTAGGACTTTATTTCAGTGCATTAATCTGCTCATGCATACATATTGCGCATTGCATCGATGCCATGTGTTGATTGTTGTTCCTCTTTTCGGTGTTTGTTCCCCCTCGGTAGAACGTGACTCCGAAGAGAAGGCCATCAATCCAACGACGAATACTTGATCTTAACCGACAAGTCAAGCACTTATTCCCTGAAGACTTTATCTGGTTTTCTTATAACCAAGGCAAGCATAACCTCTTATCTGCTCATATATGCTTTCGAACAACATTTGATCTCGTACTTTGCATTCGATTCCAAAGTATTTGATGCTACTAGATATAGTTCACCTATATATTGCATTGCCTCAATATCCTGATCCACTGCTCCTAGCCGCCATAGATTTGCTTGTGCGCATCGCCAGAGCCTCATATCTGCTTCGCTTAGCTTTACATGTTTGTTACCTCTGCTCCATCCGGTTGATGAATCAGAGCTGCGATAACCTAGTATGATATGATGACGTGGTAAGATGAGCATTGTGTGGTTAACTTGACTAAGGCGAGAACGGGAGGCCACTTGGGAAGTGGTTCTTGGTCCTGTACTTGCCAACCCTAGGAGTAAGGTCTCGCCGTGGAAACCAAGACTGAGCGTGCAACCACACGCGAGGCCTAACAGACCGCGCTCGACTAACTAACTTGTTTGGTTCTATCCGTGAGTCACGTAGTTTGGGATTTCCATCTGCGTGTGAGTCAAAAACCTTTTGGAGGTGTTTAGGGCGTGACCGGGACAAGTGATGGACGTACACGGATCTTGTTCCCGACTCACAGAACAGGTGCCGTCAGGAGGTGGCCAACTCCCTGTTGACGGGGTGGCCCTGTTTGGGTTGACTCATGGATAGGGCTCGACAAGGTAAAGGTCGTGGCCAACCACCCTCTGCCGCGCTCCATGGACGAGCTTACATGTGGCGTTAAGAGTCGGATGGTACGTGTGGGTAAAGTGTACCACCCTGCAGGGATAAATCTTTCGGAAAGCCGTGTCCACGGTTAAGGACGACTTGGTGAAAGCCACGAGGTCATAGATAACTTGAACGTGCCGTAAAAGATGTTGACAATGCATGGAGGCAGTAGATCAAGGGTGCCTCCCCGGAGATGCCGGGAGGGGTGATCCTTGTAGCATGTGAGGTGCTGGGAAATGATGTTGGTGGATGAAAGGATGATGATACAGTAGTTGAGTTTCTCATCTGTTTTGAAAACCCTCTACAAGACGTGCTATTCCTCCTCTATTTGAAAAATAAAGATTGCTTTACGCAAAACATCCTTCATAAAACCCTTTCTGAAGTTAGCAGATATATAATAGGTTAACTAAGTCTTGTTGAGTACCTCCCGTACTCAGGTTTGCTTAATTTTGGTTCAGGTGAAGATCTTTCTTCAGTGGTGTTTCAACGTGGACATCGACGAGTAGTTCGGGGTTCCCAGGTAGCAGCCTGGAATCTATGGGCTGGGACGTCGCCTTATGTTGCAGCCTCTTAGGCCTTTTTGGTTCTTGTTGATTAGCAACATAATTTGCCTTCCGTTGTTTGATGTAATGTTGGGTCGTGTGACCTCTGATTGTAAGCTATACTCTAGTAACACATGTTTAGTACAGCTTCCTTGTTTAGAGTACTGCTTTGATCGGTTGTTGGATTCGAGCTCATTGTTATACAGTTTTGGCTATGCCTGCATAGTTGTCGCAGTCGAGGGGTTGTGGAGCCGATGATCCATGTCCGAGCCCGCCTGTCGATTTGATCGGCCTGGGGCGAGGTAACCCCAGTAACCCTCGATTGTTGTTGCACTTTCTGGACACATAGCAGCTCTGTATAGCTTTGGTCCCGTTTCTTTCAGTTTCATTCGATTTGTGGACGCTTTGATATGCATAGTTGGTTATGACTAGCATGGATACAAGGAGTAGTAGACTGGGGATCCGGACTACGTGCCGATGAATCCAGTCTGCCTGCCGTTGTTTGTTGCGGCCGGGGCTGGTAACCATGAAGCCCTTGTGAGTCCATGTCTAGGAGCACATAACAGTATGTATATCTCTGGGTCCGGGGTCGTGACAATTCATGGTATCAGAGCAGGACTGCCTGTAGGAAAACCTTACTGCTTGGTCGATGTTGAGTCTAGAGTTTATGAAAACTATTTGGAAACTCAAATGGATTGTGAAAAAAACCTTCTTAGGATTCTTTTTACTCCGTATCTGGTATCGCTCTAAACTCTGGGTCATCTTACCTGTTTTGATTTGAAAAGGTTTTGTTATCTCTTCTAGTCATTCAAAACCTAGGTGCCTTCTCTGGCAATGACGTTTTTACCCAAGTTGACCTAGTGTTAAAGTTTCTAGAGTCGTGTGAGTTCCATCCTCCGTTACCTCTTAAACTGGGAGATCTCCTTTCCATCCTAACACCTCAGAGTTGTGTGGGTTCCACATACTCGTGTTCCAAAGTCTTAAATCCTGAACCTCGAGATTTCTTTTCCATCTCGAATGTATCTGTTATCCTCCACTCCAATTCTTCCGGAGCTAAGTTTGTTTTCTTGGAAAGATACTCCAGGATTGCTATTCGTAGTGTCCTTTAAGACACCAAGAGAGTAGTTACTCCTTTCGTTGTGTTCTAATCCTTGGAGTTGAACCGAAGGTCCCGGAATGTGCTGAATTGTGGTGGGTTGGACCATGTGGTTTCTTAACCATGTGATGTATATGCTACCAGCACAGGATGCTGACCTTTAACCCAAGTTCTGTACCTTTGGATCCTGAGGAAAACTGTTTTACCTCAGGGTGGCCAGGAAATTCCAACTCTCATAGCCATAGGCTCTCTACTGGAATCAAGAAGGGATCACAACAAGAGTGGTCATCATGAAATCCACATCTTCGTTCTTAATTCAGCTATATTGATCCTCTAGCATGGGTTTTACAAAAGAGTATCACCTGTGCAATCCTCATGTCCTATGGATTTTCTGGAGAATGTTCCTATCTTCCAGTTGCTTTCCGAACTCCATCTGATGTTTGGAAACCAAGTTACATATGAATGTTGGATTCTTCCGATGCATTTGTTCTTGTTTTCTGTCAGAACATTCCACCTGGGAATGTCAGGAGAAACAAACTCCAGTACCTCGTTCACCTCCAGGACCAGGTCAAAGTTTTGTAATTCGCAGATTAAAGAAGTTTCACTAGCTTCTATTCTGTTCTACCTTCGAGTATCACACTCTTTGGCATCAAGAGGTCATGCTGAATTTCATGGTCTTATTGATGAAGTGATGCTCTTACATGTGTTCACTCCCCCTTCATCCAAGCTTGAATGTTTGAGTATGATGTGTTTATGCATTGACATGTGTATCCGGTACTCCTAGCAATTCTTATTGCTTCGAAAAACCTAAGAAACATCTGTATCCTTCTTAGCACTATTGGTCACCCGGTCTCTGTTTGAAGTAGACCGTGTTATCAAATCCGTTCAATCCGGTGCACACTTTTGTTCAGAGAGATAGGTTCGTACCAAAGCTCTCAAGATCATATCGATTGCTTTGAAAAGCATGCCTCTTTTCGATTTCTAAGACATACCGGTAGGTTGTGATGTTCTGGTTGTCTTTCTAGAAGTATCACCAGGTTTTACCTGACCGTGATGTCTAAACCAGGAGTAGTGTGAACTACTCTTTTCTCCAAGAAACTCCGCTGGACACCCTGGACAAGTAGGTTGAGCTTAAACAACAACTTGGAGAGTTGAAAGGCAAAAGCTCCGCCAACTTGTTCCTTTGATAAGGGATATCTAGTTTTCCTCGTGTTGAAGCATGATAGTATCTCTTTAATGGACATGCTATCATTCTACCTTGATTTGATTTGGGCTATCGTCAGATCAAGTCCAGATCCAAGGACTATCTCTATGGTGTTCCCACTCATGGTGTTCTGCCTAGGTACACCTTAATGTCCTTTGGTCTGACCAATATTCTGCCTTGTTCATGTATCATATGAGTCCCTCTTCTTGGAGTGTTTTGATAAGTGTGTTTTCGAGCCCATCGATGACATTCCTATTTTCTCCAAGTTGCGAGAGGCTCATGTTGAACAATTGAAAAAAATGTTGGAAACTTTCGAGAACCAACTTTGTGTCATCATGAAGTTGTGTTTTGGGTGTTCGAAGTAAACTACTCCGGTTCATGTGCTTATGGTGAAAGTTGTCGCCGTGGACCCGAGTAGAGTTTTCTTGTTCCTTCGGGAATAACTCCAAATCGGTCATAACTGTGTGGACTATTCTTGATATGGTGGATTGTTACCTCCATTTCTTGAACCAGTTTTGTATCCACACCCAACCACTGACTGATCGTTCGTGAAAGAGAAGAAGTTTAATAACTTCGTTATCTTTGTATCATCTTCTCAACAAGGACTCTGATGTGTTCTTTTGCAAGTAATCCATGTAGGTGCAGCCGTCTTTCTATGGTTGCTAATACATGAGTTTTGCAATCTCGCTCATCTTCTTGAGCGTGGCATCGTAGTCTATACCTTGAGAATCCAGTAATGTATCTCGTTGATAACCGGTGCAATCTCTTCGCTCAAACATACCGAGTCTAAGTTATCAATCCACTAACCAGAGCTGAATCTCAAGCAGCAACGATGGTTGGTGTTTCCTCAAGAGTATTGAATTAGGTCTTTTCAAACCCCGACATGGTTGATGTTGTGGTTGACACAACTAGCCGGAAGGCCTAATGTCATATCTCTTTAAGTCCGTAAGAACAACCACTCTCTGTGAGAATACTTGTGTGGCTCGTTCTCAACAAGTTTTCCTCCTCGTTCTTCCAAACCGGAGTTTTATATTCACTTGATGACCTATTGAAGGCTTGTTAAGAGTCTGATGTCGGTATCTAGAACATCAAGGAAAACCTGGAAGTTGTTTCCTCCAATATCTTCCCGTTAATCTTCCAAAACCTCCGTTCTAGTGGAAACAAGTTCATCATGAGAAAACTCGTGGTGTTTCGTAACCACCAGTTATCAGTTCCCCTTTTCAAGTTGTTTAAATTTGAAGTTCGGTTCATCTCACACATTGTGTGAATTTGTCAGTTACTTCAGCCATGGGATCTTAACCATGTGGTAAACGTATTGCTACGTACAAATCCACAATAGGAAAAAGATTCTTATTCCTCCCAGTATTCTAATCCCTCGTTGGTTAACCATCCTTATGGTGTGACCAAGAATTCCTTCTTCGTTACGGTGCCTCAACTTCTTTTGGTTACTCAGTCTCTGCAGTGAAGTAACATCCCGATCTTTGACAAAGATTTCGACAAAATTTGACGGAATGAAGTTCTGTTATCTTTTGTGTCCACTCCGAAGAGTGAACCTGATCCTGTATCAAATTCTCTTTGCCTCACGATTATAGTGTTTTCTCGTGATTTCCCTCGTCTACGGATATTATGTCGTGGTATCCAAGACCATCCTTTTCATCTCGGTACTCTGTTTGAAGAAACCTCGATGTCAAAAGTTGTTCAACCTTTCTTTTCCAAAAGGATTTAAAGTCTTGTGCAAAGCTCATATTCTAAATCCTTTCAAGAACCATCGTCCATAAACTTGAAACCATCTTCTATTCACTCCGTCACCTTGATGTGTTTCATGCCTGTTAACTCATAAGTTCTTTATGAACATCCCTGTCATGAGTTACCCATGAGATACTCGATCTTCGTAAAGATCAATTCTTAAGAGTTTTCCCTCTTACCTAAGGTGTAGCCTTTGGAGATCTTCGCAAGTGCTACGGATCAACCTCTTCGAGAAAAGAACCGTAACGTTCGAGAAGATCGTTCAAAACCGGTGTTCCTTCTTTCTTCTCCTTCGGGAATCTCGGGACGAGATTCTTGTAAGGGGGGTAGATTTGTAACATCCCAAATTTGCTAACAAAAGGGTTGTGGTGTGGTGTTCATTGCATAGCATGCATGGAAAAATTTGAATCAATTTCTTAAATTGAATTTAAGTGAAACTTGCATAAAAGTCACTTAAAGTGATCACCCAAAAATTGTTTTCAAAACAATTTCAATTTTGGAAAACCAAGTTGTGGTTTTGTTGGAAATTTCATAAGCTTTTCAAAAACTATTTTTGCTAATTTTTCTGTTTGCAAAAAGGTCCCTAAAACTTCTGTTTCTGTCCTGTTTTAAAAGAGGAAAGGACCTTTTCGTAGTTTCCCAAAGTTCCAGGGGGTTTTGTCGAAAAACCCTTTTCTCCCTTTCTTCTTCCTCCTGCCAGAAGGATGGAAGAGCGCCGACTCCCTCCTGGCCACCTCATGCTTCACCTCCTGGGCGTGGTTAGGACGCGAGGAGGCGTCCAAATCGAACCCTCCTCCCACAAAACCCCCCTCTCCCTTCTCTCTGGCTCTCTGCCCCGCAACGACCAAACCCTAGCCTCGCCATGTGTCATCGCCGCCGGCGATACAGCCACCCTCTGGCTTCACCGAGCAGTCCACGAGGACCGCCTCGACTTCCTCTTGCTCCTAGAGCTCGCTCGCAAGCCGGGAGGCCCTGGAGGCTCCCAATTTCACCGCTGGTTCCGCCACGGGCGCCATGGATTTCGGGACGCCGGCGGCCACTCCGGCTCCCTATCGCGATTTCGTCGTCACCGTAACCCTCCTGGTGAGCCTCTGCACCTTTAGGTGCATTTTGTTTGCCCCCTCCCCCTCTGGTTCTCGCTGCCGCCGCCGTCCGTCATCCGCTGCCGCGCCGCAGCTCGCCGGCGAGCCTCCGGTGAACCAATGCGAGCGGCGCCGCCAGCTTTTGGCTCCCCTTGATCCCCTCCTCATTGTGGTATAGCTTAATTTCGAAAACACCCGCGAATCGGATCGATTTCGTGTTCTGCTGTGAAGATCAAGGCCTGGTGACGTCAGCCTCACCTCACGCTGACGTCATAATCAGTTTTTCTCTGTTATAGAAAAGAAATTAATATGACACGTGGACCCCACCATTTTAATTACAGAAAATGGATTAAATTTAGATAATTAATAACTTTTGTTTTATAATTCAGAAAAATATAAACAAGGTACCAAAATGTTGAGAAAATTATTCTCTACCCAAATATATCATTTTCATTCATGTTTGAGAAAGTTGAAAATTGAACATTATTTTAATGTTGTTAAATCATTTAAAATAGAAAAAATAAGTTTTTATTCAATAAATTTAGAAAATTAAAAGTTATATACCAAATTGCTCAAAATGACAAATGAAATCTGTTTATGATGTTTTCAAACCCATTTGAGCAACTAAAATGGTACTCACTTACTGAATCGTCCGAATTGCCCCTCCGGGGTCTATTTCGGGCAAATTTCAGTAAAACTTCTTAACTGACATACGAACCCTAGCAACCCATCGAACATGTTTAGGACTTTATTTCAGTGCATTAATCTGCTCATGCATACATATTGCGCATTGCATCGATGCCATGTGTTGATTGTTGTTCCTCTTTTCGGTGTTTGTTCCCCCTTGGTAGAACGTGACTCCGAAGAGAAGGCCATCAATCCAACGACGAATACTTGATCTTAACCGACAAGTCAAGCACTTATTCCCTGAAGACTTTATCTGGTTTTCTTATAACCAAGGCAAGCATAACCTCTTATCTGCTCATATATGCTTTCGAACAACATTTGATCTCGTACTTTGCATTCGATTCCAAAGTATTTGATGCTACTAGATATAGTTCACCTATATACTGCATTGCCTCAATATCCTGATCCACTGCTCCTAGCCGCCATAGATTTGCTTGTGCGCATCGCCAGAGCCTCATATCTGCTTCGCTTAGCTTTACATGTTTGTTACCTCTGCTCCATCCGGTTGATGAATCAGAGCTGCGATAACCTAGTATGATATGATGACGTGGTAAGATGAGCACTGTGTGGTTAACTTGACTAAGGCGAGAACGGGAGGCCACTTGGGAAGTGGTTCTTGGTCCTGTACTTGCCAACCCTAGGAGTAAGGTCTCGCCGTGGAAACCAAGACTGAGCGTGCAACCACACGCGAGGCCTAACAGACCGCGCTCGATTAACTAACTTGTTTGGTTCTATCCGTGAGTCACATAGTTTGGGATTTCCATCTGCGTGTGAGTCAAAAACCTTTTGGAGGTGTTTAGGGCGTGACCGGGACAAGTGATGGACGTACACGGATCTTGTTCCCGACTCACAGAACAGGTGCCGTCAGGAGGTGGCCAACTCCTTGTTGACGGGGTGGCCCTGTTTGGGTTGACTCATGGATAGGGCTCGACAAGGTAAAGGTCGTGGCCAACCACCCTCTGCCGCGCTCCATGGACGAGCGTACATGTGGCGTTAAGAGTCGGATGGTACGTGTGGGTAAAGTGTACCACCCTGCAGGGATAAATCTTTCGGAAAGCCGTGTCCACGGTTAAGGACGACTTGGTGAAAGCCACGAGGTCATAGATAACTTGAACGTGCCGTAAAAGATGTTGACAATGCATGGAGGCAGTAGATCAAGGGTGCCTCCCCGGAGATGCCGGGAGGGGTGATCCTTGTAGCATGTGAGGTGCTGGGAAATGATGTTGGTGGATGAAAGGATGATGATACAGTAGTTGAGTTTCTCATCTGTTTTGAAAACCCTCTACAAGACGTGCTATTCCTCCTCTATTTGAAAAATAAAGATTGCTTTACGCAAAACATCCTTCATAAAACCCTTTCTGAAGTTAGCAGATATATAATAGGTTAACTAAGTCTTGTTGAGTACCTCCCGTACTCAGGTTTGCTTAATTTTGGTTCAGGTGAAGATCTTTCTTCAGTGGTGTTTCAACGTGGACATCGACGAGTAGTTCGGGGTTCCCAGGTAGCAGCCTGGAATCTATGGGCTGGGACGTCGCCTTATGTTGCGGCCTCTTAGGCCTTTTTGGTTCTTGTTGATTAGCAACATAATTTGCCTTCCGTTGTTTGATGTAATGTTGGGTCGTGTGACCTCTGATTGTAAGCTATACTCTAGTAACACCTGTTTAGTACAACTTCCTTGTTTAGAGTACTGCTTTGATCGGTTGTTGGATTCGAGCTCATTGTTATACAGTTTTGGCTATGCCTGCATAGTTGTCGCAGTCGAGGGGTTGTGGAGCCGATGATCCATGTCCGAGCCCGCCTGTCGATTTGATCGGCCTGGGGCGAGGTAACCCCAGTAACCCTCGATTGTTGTTGCACTTTCTGGACACATAGCAGCTCTGTATAGCTTTGGTCCCGTTTCTTTCAGTTTCATTCGATTCGTGGACGCTTTGATATGCATAGTTGGTTATGACTAGCATGGATACAAGGAGTAGTAGACTGGGGATCCGGACTACGTGCCGATGAATCCAGTCTGCCTGCCGTTGTTTGTTGCGGCCGGGGCTGGTAACCCTGAAGCCCTTGTGAGTCCATGTCTAGGAGCACATAACAGTATGTATATCTCTGGGTCCGGGGTCGTGACAGCGATGGAGTGGAAGTCGAGTCGGTTAAGGCGGACCGATTCGAGGCTCGATTCCGAGCAGCAATCCGAGTCGGCGAGTGGCGATGCTGGAGTCGTCGTTCTTGAGATTCATTCTGCGTCAGATTCGGCGGGGGACGAGGAGTCGGGGAAGCGCGGTATTCCTTTCTTGCTGGCGCGGAAGTGGAGGTCGCCGAACGTCAGCTTGGCGACATCCTAGAGTCTGCTAAACGCCGGGCGAGAAGCCGGTGAGTGGGGCATGTAGATGAACGACCCGAAACAGATCGGCTCCGTGGGAGCCGATGATCACATGCTCCAGCCGAAGCTCGGTGCAAATGAGGCCGACGAAGCCGTGGATCCAGCACCTGCCATTCCCATAGATGACGTCAATTGTCGAATACTCATATAAATAAATCCCTTGGGTGATCCGGTAGTGTTTCGAGAATAGGAAACGATTAGGTGCTGGTGAAGCCGACGGCTAACAGGTTGGCACAATTTACCCAGTTCGGGGCCCTCGTTGAGGTAAAACCCTTAGTCCTGCTTGTGTAATCATGTATTATGGTGTGATATTACAATGGTGGGTGCTTTGTTGAGAGTTGGATCTCGAGAGACAACACCTATGGTGGCGTAGAGATTAGATGTTCCCCCGGGGTGGTTCTCGCAGCCTTTATATAGGAGGCTGGGTCTCAAACCCATACCCGGGTGAGTTACAAACCCTAACCCGAGTCGTTAAGTTCCTTCTGTCTTGGCGCGTTAGTCTTGCGGGTGGGCCGCAGTAGGGCTTCTAGAAGATTAGGGCAGTCTCTCAAGCAGGGCCTTTATGTTGGGCTTTAGACCAGATAGGCATGTCCAGGGGTCGGGAGTCATCCCCACGTCAGGCGTTCGAGCAGGGGCGTTTGAACATTGGGTTCCTCCGCACATTTGGTCAGGTGGAGGGCAATATGTTGGAGCGATTGGTGGCTAGCCTCCCACTAAACCTGATGGACACACCAGAAAGTGTATCATGATCTCTCTTGACCTCAGGCATTTTCACTGTCTGTTACGCATATCGGGCCCCATTTAGGGGGCATGTGTTACCCTAGTCTACCCACATATGGAAAAGCCCCGATGCCCCTGAAGATTAAAATCTTCACCTGGCAAGTGCTGAGGGACTGCTGAAAGTGCATGGTGCCCCATATGTGGTTTTGGTAATTACTGACAATCCCTATGGACTAATGTTTGCATTGAGTTATCCTTGTAGTTCTTGTTCATAGGAAATAATGGAGTTCATGTGTTGAACTCTATTAGCTTCCTTGATGGCCATTGTTATATTCAAGGATTTATATGAAGAATGGTCATGGTTTGAGTTGAGGTTATTGCTAGTGTGTCTTGAAGAAAAGTATTATGTTATCCTTCATGGTTATCTTCAAGACATCATCATTTGAAGTGAGAAGAAAAGATACAAGGTTGATCTAGCTAGTGATCAACACACAAAGCTACACGATGTACCAAGTGGGATTGTGTATCTCATGGTATGGTAAGAAATTGTCAATATAGCTTTGTGATCTAACCCATATATGTGTGTGTGGCATCTCTATGTGTGGTTAGGTATCTTTCCATGGGCATGAACAAAAAGGTAGATTTCATATAGCCCATGGTCTATGTCATCGTCGAGCGATGTTCGTCACCTAGCTTGACGTGGAAGCTCAAGTGAAGCATCTAGAAGAAATCCTATGCTTGAATCTTTCCACCCATATGGAGATTATGGTCAAGTGAAGATGTTCATGTGATAAGCTCTCTCATATTAGCTTATGGGGGAGCAATTCACAATCTTCACGAAGCGAAGCGCAATCAAGAAAGGTGGTCCAACTTGAGGTGATTAAGATCGCCATCATCTAGCTCAATTGGATTGCGCAAGGCAAAGGTATGGCTTATATAGGGTTTCTATTTTACCGGTCTCATTATGCTAGTTGGGAGACCGGATTATAGGATAGATAACCGTACTATCAAGAGGGGCTCTTGAATGCATATCTTGATCGTATCTATCATAGAGAGCTCAAACCTTTGCATACTTGGCATCATCCTTCTTGGTTCTTATTTGGGTTTTCTCCATGCAAGGTTTTAGAGCTTGTCATGTTCTTCATGTCAAGCTCAAGTTCATCAAAAATGGATTTCGTATGAAAAACTTATCGCATTTTTGTTGTTGGAGGTTTCTACCGGTTGTCCTTTATTGATAGGCCAAACCTTTCATCATTTGGTTTTATATTCCCATTTGGACTATGATGTTTCTCTGCATATTCTTGTAGTGCTCGTCGTTGCGATTTCAACGAGCCCAAGAACATCGAAAACGGAGTCCGGATGCAAAAGTTATGACCGTTTTCATATAGGGTGTTCTGCAGTTTTTTCCACCAGCGGAGGCTCCGGTGGTAGCTCCGCCGGAAACCCCTTCGGTTTGAAAGTGGCGGAGGTTCCGGTGAAACCACCGGAGGCTCCGGTGGTTGGGGCATTTTTTCAGCCATTTTGATGTCCTAACTCATCCGGGGGGCGGAGGTTCCGGTGGTTTCACCGGAGGTTCCGCCCCTGCGCGAATTTTCCTCCAACGGTTGGATATTTGGGTGACCTATTTAAGGGGCCTTCTTCCCCAATGGTTCCCCAACCTTTTGGGCAAGTTTGACCTCCATTGTTGACCTCCAAAATCTTGCTCTCTCTCAATCCCTCCAATGATTCTTGCTTCCACTTGAGGGAAAAGAGAGAGGAGATCTAGATCTACCACTTCACCAATCAATCCCTCCTCTTTGTGAGGGGAATCTATTGGATCTAGATCTAGGGATTCATTTGTTGTTTTCCTTGTTCTTCCTCCTTCTTCCCTCCATAGCATTAGTTGCTTTGGTGGGATTTGAGAGAGAAGTTCTTGACCACTTTGTGTGTTCTTGCCATTGCATTAGGTGCATCGGTTTGAGTTCCCCACGAGATTCGTGAAAGAGAAGTTCGTGAGCTTGTTACTCTTGGGTGCTTGGTCACCGGAGAGATTGTTCCTCTTGGGTGTATTGAGCACCCTAGACGGTTAGTGCTTGGGGCTTCCACCTTGTTGCAAGAAGCTTCGTTGAGAGCCTCCAATTGAGTTGTGGAGATAGCCTCAACCTCGTGTAAGGTTTGGTCAACGCCTTCAAGTCGACCTCATAGTGGAAACGAGCATCTCCCTCACCGGAGAAGCTCAAGGAGAATAAGGTGTGCACATCCGTGCTATTGAGGAGCGCCTAGGTGGCTCCCCACCTCTCCAACGAAGACGTACTTCCCTTGGGAAGGAACTTCGGTAATCACACCGGTGTCTCCTTGTGCTTCGGTTATCTCTATACTCTAGCTCGTTACTTATGCGTTTACCTTTGTGATAGCCATCGTGCTTGAAGTCATCTATCTTGCTATCTCATAGTTGTATATCATGCCTAGCATAAGTTGTTGGTGCACATAGGTAAACCTAGCTTGCATAGGTTTTGTGCTTGATAAATTAAACGATAGTTTTATTCCGCATTTACTCAAGCCTAAACCGTAATTATTTTAAAGCGCCTATTCACCCCCCCTCTAGGCGGCATCCTTCTACTTTCAATTGGTATCAGAGCCAGGGCTCTCATTGTTAGGCTTCACCGCCTTGAGAGTAATGATGTCGCTTAGTGAATTAGTGCAAGATCCCACATTTCATTTCGATGGCACAAACTATGATCTTTGGAAATTTCGCATGCTCATTTATTTCCGGGTCATGGACCCACACATGGAGCAAATTGTAGAGATGGGTTTTTCTCCTCCAAAGGATCCTCAAAATCCAACTTTAGAGGAAGAGAAAAACTTATCTCTCGATGCTCTTGCTATTAATGCGTTTTTCCTTCTTGTGAGCCTTGTAGTTATTAAGCCACTTTTTCCTATTCGGAATGCTCATGAATTATGGACAAAGCTTCAAGATAAATATGGAGTGTCCAATATTATTGTGGATGATTGCTCTCCCTCCATCTCCGGTCGTGATGAGTTCTCAACTTCTTCTACTTCACCAACATGTGGTAAGCCACAAACTAATGAGATGGTGAGTAGTAATAGGCTTTGCAATAATGATAGTGAGATTATTATTGATGATCCTTCATCTCTATCTTATTGCAATGTCTCATCTTTGGACTTAAACACAACTAGCACAAAAAATGTTTTACATGCTTGTGTTGATAGTCTTTGCATATCATGTCGTCATTGCTTGACTAAATCTCATGATGATATGCTTGCTTTATCTTGTTCCCATGATAAAAATGATTGTGTTTCCTCTAGTATTTGTATGGCTAACAATTTAAAGGAAACTCAACTCTCTATGGAACAAGATGTGGACTTGAGTGGTGCCTCAAGTAATGATTCATCATCATCTACCACATTTTGCCTTATGGCCAAGGATTCAAAGGTATCTTCAACTTTGAACCCCAATATATATTATGATGATAGTAGTGATGATGATGTTGGTAAGGAAGATGATGATGAGTCTAAGAAATTACGCTTATGGTTCGCAAGCCTTGTTGGTGAGACCAAAGAAAATGTGAATGCTCTCCTAGAACAACTTGATGAGGCTAACTCTCTTGTAGATGAAAAGGAGGATATCATCGTGACTTTCGAAAGTCATAGTGGTAGTCATTCTATCAAGGACAAAGAGCTTGAAAAGGCTTTTGAGAAAGAGCGGTCCCTTAGATCTTCTCTTGAAGAGAAACTATATAGTCTAGAAGAAACATATGCTATTAGCGTTTCTAAGCTTAGAAGGGACAATGAGTTATCTCTTTCGCTTGCTAATGAACTCAAAGCTAAAAATGTTGATGCTTGTGCTACTAACTCTATTTCTTGTGAAGCATCCACATTAAAGGAGAATGTTGAGCTACGGGCTCAACTTGAGTTGCTAACTAGTAATTATGGGAAATTGGAAGAAACTCATGAAAAGCTCTCAAGCTCTCATAAGGATCTTCTAGTCTCCCATGAGAGTCTAAAATTAGCTCATAAGGCTATGTTAACTAAGGTAACATCTTGTGAGCCTCATGTGGACAAAGGCACAGTATCTACTCTAAATGCTATATTGCCTTGTGCTAGTCCTAGTAATTCATCCTCTCATAATGTTCCCACATCTTATGATGAATTGCTTTCCTTACCTTGTTGCTCTAATAATGATGCATCTACTTCCTCTAGCTCTTGTGTTGATACTAACCATGTAGAGGAAATCAAAGAGCTCAAGGCCCAAGTCACTTCATTGGAGAAAGACTTGGAGAAGTGTCATAAAGGGAAGTCCACACTTGATAATATGTTGAGTGTCCAAAAATCCCCCAATGACAAGAGAGGACTTGGATTCATTTCCAATCAAAAGAACAAGTCCAAGGTCGACAAGAAGAAGGGCCATGAACAAGTCAAGAATTTGGCGAATATTGTTTGCTTCAAGTGCAAGGTTGAAGGGCATCATGTTAGATCATGCCCTATGAAGAAGAAGAAACTTAGCGAGAAGCAACAAGGGAAGCGGCCACAAGTTCAACCTCAATCTCAACTTCAAGTTGAAGAAAGGCCTCTTCATATGAAGACTCAAGCTAATGCTTCTCAAGTTGAGAAATCAACTAAGAAGAATGGAAGGAGTCGTTGTTGCTACTTATGTCGTGAAAAGGGCCATCTTGCTTCTTCATGCACAAATGGTACATTATCCAACCCTATCATAATTGATGATGTGTATTCCATTCGGAAGGATGATGTGGGCAATGTGTTTGCCAAATATGTTGGTACTCAAAGTGGTGTCAAGAAAAGAACCATTTGGGTAGCCAAGCCTATTGTGACTAACCTCTTAGGACCCAACTTGGTTGGGGACCAACAAGCTCAAACTTGATCAATAGGTGTTATCGGAGGGCATTGGAGACTTGGCTATATCATGAAGAATTAAGGGATCTTCATCACGTATATTTTCCTTAAGCCAAGTCATTTGGATTATCACGTCTCTATCTCATATTCCATGCTCCTTCTTGAGGTAACTTGTATTTATTACATTATATATATACATTGAAAGTTGCTTGCCCCTTTGCATATATTGGTTTTGTACCTTTCTTGTATTTTGTATATTTTGTGCTTACTACTTACTTATCCTTGAGTAATCTAGTATGTGTTTGTCGGTTCGCACAAAATGTATGTATGAGTTTGCTTTGAGCCTAATTGCATCTTGTGTGTATCTTATTTGGCTCTTTTGAGTGATTAATGGACTATACCATTTTGGGAGAGTAATATGCCTTTGGCACTTCACAATCCCAAAATGTGTGTACATGAGGAATACCACATAGTGTTGATATTTCAATATTATCTAGTCTCTATGTGGTATCTCATACTCATGAGAAATTCAAATTCTAATGTCTATTGATTATCTCAAGTTGGTCTTTGTTTGCCTCTTGCTAAGAAGATACGGATTATCACATTATGGGGGAGTAATATGTTTGTGCATATTACAAGCCTAAAGAATGTGAACATTTAAGGTTTTGCCACGTAGAATTGATATTGTTAATTATCTTATTCCTATGTGGCATGTGTGCTCAAACAAGTTCCAATTTTCTTAAATGATTTTATTTGCTCATCTTTTGGTATCTTATTTGTGAGAGAGTTTCTTGGTGCGGTTTTCCACAAATTAGTACTAGAATTTACCTTCTCGGAAACCGGTTGCTTCTTGATATATTAATCATTTCTTTGCATGATCATTCGACTATTGAAGCCACCAAGAATATCTATTTAAGTATGGTGTTTTCATTCCTATCTTTTACCACATACTTATGTTTTGTGAATATGATTGTGAACAAATATACCACCGAGAAATATCTCCATACATCTCTTGTCTTTGACAAGTTATAATAATTTGTGGTAAGTTTATTGATCATATTTACTTTGTCCATTGCTCTAAAATTGCCTTGTTTCTTGCCAAGGATTTGTTTGGTTCAAACTCCTTTGTGTCTTCCTTACTCTACTCAAAATTTGTTTTATGCTTTATTGAGTTAGGAAAAGCAATGATCCCATTCGTGTGCACTCTTATCCAAAGTCATACTTCTTTGTGTTGCATTTCTTGGGGAAGCTATCCTACATTGAGTAGAACACAATTCTTTAATTGGTATTGCATCTTATTGCTTTTCTTGAGCTTGACCAGTGTTTGAACAATATATATGGAGAGTAATGATTCCATTGTGTACATCTTGTATTCAAATGCAATATCATAATTAATGCACTATTATTGTAAGAACTATCCTATATGTGTTTGAACACTTGTTGTCTTGAAATTGGTACTTTATCCCAATGACTTGTCTCTTTGGAAGACGAACATTTTTCGTCTTGGTACTTTGTGTGCCATCATGAAAAGTGTAGAGGGTTTGTTTATTCGTTGATGTTGTTTTTGTTATCTTCTCTATTTGATTTCCTAAATCATGTGTTGATTTGGGGTTTTGATATAACTTGGACACTTTGTTTGATTTTATCTCTTGTGAGTGCCTTCTTTGTTTTAATTGGTATTTTGTCCAATTTATATCTTGTTTGGTTCTTGAAAGTTTTGTGCATGTATATTTACTATGTATATTCTTTGACATGCTTACTTTCGTTGATCCAATATATAGAATAAACTCCATCAAATCCTAAATGGCTAAGATGTGCATAAAATTCAAATTCATATTAATATGCACATATTTATGTGGAGTTTGTCCTATGTATTGTAGTTGTTCTAACTACTTTGGACCCAATAAGTTTGGGAACCATTTTGTACTTGATTTTTGTTTTTAGGTACAATGGAGATACATTGGTTGCTTACTTCATTCATAAGGAAGGTGTTCTCACCATCATATCATAGGAGTCAAGCTACGATGATTATCAAACTCGCATCCTCTTCATCACCAATGCCGTCTCGGTAACAACTATCTATTCCATGCATACATTTCTAGCTTTCAACCTTGTGTAGGTTGCATCTTGGCATGAATTCCATGTGTTGCATTTCATTTGGCTCTTGCAAATGTCTTATCAAAAACATCTTTATTGCAACTATGGGTAAGCCGGGATGATTACATACTAAGGGGATATTTATAATCATTTTCATGATTCTCCAATCCCAAGTATATTAATCTAGTAACTTCTACTTGAAATCTCTCATATGCAATATTTATGAATTCTCAAAAACCATTTAAATATTTTGTGATATGCGTTACCTTTCTCGAAGCATTCCAACTATCACTTTTCCCTTGTGATATTTGTGATGCTTTGGTGAGTTTATTGTTTGTCCATCTATATCCCCTTAAGATTAAACTAATCCTAGTGCTTTACTTTCAAGCAAAAATCTTATTGGTATATGTATGAACCTATCTTGGATATCATGTTCTTCACCCTTGTACCTATTTTTGGGTGTGCATATTTCTTTGTGGATATATATCTTTGTGATTGGTGTCCACTTAGAAACTTATACACACGAGAACAGTTACATCTTTAATTGATATTCTATTTCTTTAGTGACCATGTTTTATTGCTTTATATTACTTGGTGGTTCCTAAAAGGCACAAGCTTTTCTTTTTCTTTTGGTATTCCTTTGGAATCTTATAAAGCTTGTGGACATATGTGTTTTATCATTTGTTGGTTTGTGTGTATGGGAAAGACATGATATGCACTATGTGACTCATATATTTAAAGACTATGATGAAGCATTGCTCATCCTATTAGTCTCCTACAAATGTCCTTCCTTGTCACACTCATCTCTTTCGGTTGAGTAAATCTTTACTTGTCGCTTCTTGATCTTAATTTTTCAACTCTTGTTTGTTTGCAAGTTGCTTTGCTATATTTCCTATCTATTCTCTTGCTCTTGTTTGTGTTCAAAATTATCTAGAAGGGAGTGATGATTCCATGTTGTGCACATTATATAGTAATTCAAATCTAACATTGTGCATGTACCTTGGGGAGTTCCCTCTTGATTTTCTAGAACACTTGGTTGATCTTATCATAATATTGATTTTGGTAAATCGTTTTTTTTTTCGGATCCTTTGGTTGGTTGCTTCTTTATGAAAGTATCCTTCAATTTGACTTTGCTTGTAAATCTTTGGATCCTCAATATAGTTTGATCTCCCTCCATCTATTCCTAGTTGGATACATGCTCTTGATTTCACTCATATCATGAGGAATGCATACACTATGGGGGAGCTCTTATTATATTTGCCTTCTAATCTTTTTTCCCATCTTGGCAATGGATGCCAATGGGGGAGAAGTTTAGAGGGTTTAAGGGAATTTGGTTCTATGCTTTAGTTTCGTTCTTAAGCATTTGCCTTCCATGCTATTGCATCCTTACTCTTTGTTTTGCATGGTTGCTTAATTCATCATATAAACCCTCGTAAAAAGGGATTGTCATCAATTACCAAAATGGGGGAGATTGAAAGTGCATGGTGCCCCATATGTGGTTTTGGTAATTACTGACAATCCCTATGGACTAATGTTTGCATTGAGTTATCCTTGTAGTTCTTGTTCATAGGAAATAATGGAGTTCATGTGTTGAACTCTATTAGCTTCCTTGATGGCCATTGTTATATTCAAGGATTTATATGAAGAATGGTCATGGTTTGAGTTGAGGTTATTGCTAGTGTGTCTTGAAGAAAAGTATTATGTTATCCTTCATGGTTATCTTCAAGACATCATCATTTGAAGTGAGAAGAAAAGATACAAGGTTGATCTAGCTAGTGATCAACACACAAAGCTACACGATGTACCAAGTGGGATTGTGTATCTCATGGTATGGTAAGAAATTGTCAATATAGCTTTGTGATCTAACCCATATATGTGTGTGTGGCATCTCTATGTGTGGTTAGGTATCTTTCCATGGGCATGAACAAAAAGGTAGATTTCATATAGCCCATGGTCTATGTCATCGTCGAGCGATGTTCGTCACCTAGCTTGACGTGGAAGCTCAAGTGAAGCATCTAGAAGAAATCCTATGCTTGAATCTTTCCACCCATATGGAGATTATGGTCAAGTGAAGATGTTCATGTGATAAGCTCTCTCATATTAGCTTATGGGGGAGCAATTCACAATCTTCACGAAGCGAAGCGCAATCAAGAAAGGTGGTCCAACTTGAGGTGATTAAGATCGCCATCATCTAGCTCAATTGGATTGCGCAAGGCAAAGGTATGGCTTATATAGGGTTTCTATTTTACCGGTCTCATTATGCTAGTTGGGAGACCGGATTATAGGATAGATAACCGTACTATCAAGAGGGGCTCTTGAATGCATATCTTGATCGTATCTATCGTAGAGAGCTCAAACCTTTGCATACTTGGCATCATCCTTCTTGGTTCTTATTTGGGTTTTCTCCATGCAAGGTTTTAGAGCTTGTCATGTTCTTCATGTCAAGCTCAAGTTCATCAAAAATGGATTTCGTATGAAAAACTTATCGCATTTTTGTTGTTGGAGGTTTCTACCGGTTGTCCTTTATTGATAGGCCAAACCTTTCATCATTTGGTTTTATATTCCCATTTGGACTATGATGTTTCTCTGCATATTCTTGTAGTGCTCGTCGTTGCGATTTCAACGAGCCCAAGAACATCGAAAACGGAGTCCGGATGCAAAAGTTATGACCGTTTTCATATAGGGTGTTCTGCAGTTTTTTCCACCAGCGGAGGCTCCGGTGGTAGCTCCGCCGGAAACCCCTTCGGTTTGAAAGTGGCGGAGGTTCCGGTGAAACCACCGGAGGCTCCGGTGGTTGGGGCATTTTTTCAGCCATTTTGATGTCCTAACTCATCCGGGGGGCGGAGGTTCCGGTGGTTTCACCGGAGGTTCCGCCCCTGCGCGAATTTTCCTCCAACGGTTGGATATTTGGGTGACCTATTTAAGGGGCCTTCTTCCCCAATGGTTCCCCAACCTTTTGGGCAAGTTTGACCTCCATTGTTGACCTCCAAAATCTTGCTCTCTCTCAATCCCTCCAATGATTCTTGCTTCCACTTGAGGGAAAAGAGAGAGGAGATCTAGATCTACCACTTCACCAATCAATCCCTCCTCTTTGTGAGGGGAATCTATTGGATCTAGATCTAGGGATTCATTTGTTGTTTTCCTTGTTCTTCCTCCTTCTTCCCTCCATAGCATTAGTTGCTTTGGTGGGATTTGAGAGAGAAGTTCTTGACCACTTTGTGTGTTCTTGCCATTGCATTAGGTGCATCGGTTTGAGTTCCCCACGAGATTCGTGAAAGAGAAGTTCGTGAGCTTGTTACTCTTGGGTGCTTGGTCACCGGAGAGATTGTTCCTCTTGGGTGTATTGAGCACCCTAGACGGTTAGTGCTTGGGGCTTCCACCTTGTTGCAAGAAGCTTCGTTGAGAGCCTCCAATTGAGTTGTGGAGATAGCCTCAACCTCGTGTAAGGTTTGGTCAACGCCTTCAAGTCGACCTCATAGTGGAAACGAGCATCTCCCTCACCGGAGAAGCTCAAGGAGAATAAGGTGTGCACATCCGTGCTATTGAGGAGCGCCTAGGTGGCTCCCCACCTCTCCAACGAAGACGTACTTCCCTTGGGAAGGAACTTCGGTAATCACACCGGTGTCTCCTTGTGCTTCGGTTATCTCTATACTCTAGCTCGTTACTTATGCGTTTACCTTTGTGATAGCCATCGTGCTTGAAGTCATCTATCTTGCTATCTCATAGTTGTATATCATGCCTAGCATAAGTTGTTGGTGCACATAGGTAAACCTAGCTTGCATAGGTTTTGTGCTTGATAAATTAAACGATAGTTTTATTCCGCATTTACTCAAGCCTAAACCGTAATTATTTTAAAGCGCCTATTCACCCCCCCTCTAGGCGGCATCCTTCTACTTTCAACTGCCTTCCATCAGGCGTGGAGGTGCGAAAGCGACTAGGTCCAGGGGATGGTTTGTGCCCTCTATGTGTGGTCCCCGAATCAGGCACTACGGGAGAAAACCCTGTTGCCGTGTGCCGAAAGCACACAACAAAGGCTAGAAAACGCACGGCAAAGCCTTTGCCGTGTGCTTTTCGTCGTGGCACACGGCAAAGCCTACACGGCAGCGTTCTGCACAACAAAAAATTCTTTGCCATGTGCATTTCATCGTGGCACACAGAAAAGACACCGTGTGGGACCCAGCATCACTTGGTCACACACGAAACGAGAACCGGAAGTAGTGGGTCCCACACGACAGTCATTGCCGTGTGCTAGCACACGGCAATGACTGTCGTGTGGGACCCACTGCCCTTCCGGAGTGCAATCTTTGCCATCCAAAGCACACAACACACCTATACTAACATGGTATGGCACCCCCTAGCTTGTGTTGGGATCCAGACGCTCCGTAGCCCCACCTCCGGTGAAACCTAGCCCCGCTGGAGAAATACCGGACTTATACAGAAACACGCGGTAACGGCGTCGAAAGGGGGTAGCAATGTGGAACTAGTTGCATGATTGTGGTAGGGTAAACAAGGGGATTTATTATAAATTGATAAATAAAATTAAATTTTGTAATTATAAATTTAACAAGCTATTTTGGAAGAACAGACTGTGGGCAAGGAACGGGGGATACAGTGTCAGTTCTTTTCCGTGAGCATGCACACGGCAAAAGACATATATTCGCCGTGTGCATGCACACAGCAAAGAACTGATGTACAACTCAGTTTTGCCCCACAACGGAATGGCCACGTGGCCGTAATCTTTGCCGTGTGTTGTCTTTACCGTGTGCATTGTTGATTCTTTGTCGTGTGTTAATCTTTACCGTGTGCTCTTCTCGCAACTAGACCGTGTGTTTGCCTTTACCGTGTGCGACACACGGCAAAGAGAATCAATGCCGTGTGCCCGATGGAGTGCACACGGTAAAGAACTCGACACCCGTAGGGAGGGACGCAAAGTTTGTTTTCTTGTTCCGCAGCTCGCTTCCTGTGGAGCTTAATTGCTGAGGTCCTTAGGCCTGAGTGGCAAACCCGGGACCTCGGTGAGTTTCTTTAAGTACATGCAAACCGGACCTGTAAGAGGAGTCATCTCTTCTTGTTATGTTTGCCGCGATTAGCTGGACCTTATGGAATATTTCTAATAAAATTGTTATTGAGCATGTCTTCCTAAGACGTGCCTCTAACTCTGTGTTTAAATTCTTGGCATTCGTGCAGCTGTGACGCCCTCTCTGTAGACAGCGGGACAAGGCTCGGCTGGATGGCATGATTGATGACCTTCTGATGGCTGCTCGCCGACTTGCTGTCGTCCAGCCATTGACCCTTACTCCATGCAGGAGTTGTATCTTTGTTTTTTGTTGTCTTTCGCTTTCATGTTGGTCTTAATGTGCTGCTGCCCCAGCGTTTGTTTCTGTTCGTTACTACTTTGAATTTGTACCGTGTGACTCTGTGGTTGGTTGCTTTATTTATAAAGCAGGGCGAAAAGCCTGTTTCGAGGACCATTTATTTTAGTGTGTCTGCCCATCCTAAAAATAACAATGCATGCATGATTGCATTGTACTCGGCGTGATGAGTAATGATGAACCAGTATTGGATATATAAGTTGCATTTGGCATGTTAAAGACTTATTTACATATCTTTATAAGTACATGTTGTCCCTGAAATGACTTAATTCTGGTCGGTTTATAATGTCCACAATATGAGTAAAAGCCAACAATTTTGGAATTTATATATTCCCAGAAATAATGGACTGCAATGAACATGAGAATAATATTCTTACAGGAAATCTCTTGTAGATTGGAAACCACATATAAATGAATCTAAAATATACCACAGCGGTCGTACACATGAGCACTGCATAATCTTAATAAACTTGGTTAGGTGTCCTCGTGCAAATTTATTTTTTCAAAATTCATACTTTTCTATTTTTGACCAATTGTTTGTTTTTTTATTTGAAAAAAACTGTCAACATATACCAATATGAATGATTCATATATAGGGCTGTAGGTGTTGATACTTTTCCTAGAAATATGAGTAAAACTGTAAAAAGCCAACAATTTTGGAATTTATATATTCCCAGAAATAACGGACTGCAATGAACATGAGAATAAATCTCTTACAAGAAATCTCTTGTAGATCGGAAACCACATGTAAATGAATCTAAAATACACCATGGAGAAAGTAGTGGTCGTACACATGGGCACTGCATAATCTTAATAAACTTGGTTAGGTGTGCTTGTGCAATTATTATTATTTTTCAAAATTCATACTTTTCTACTTCGGACCAATTTTTTGTTTTTTGATTTGAAAAGCTGTCAACATATACCAATATGAATGATTCATATTTAGGGCTGTAGATGTTGATACTTTTCCTATAAACTTGGCCGAGCGCATAAGAGATTGAATTTTGAGAAATTAATCCACCTTAATTATGAAAAAGATTTGACTCGAGGGAGTATGTTGCGTGTAGCAGGCGCTCGAAATCCTTGAGAGTTTCTCCGGTCTCCGTACACATCACATTGACGCTGCCATCCCCTTTGGCGCCGTCTATGAGGTAGACGATCCCGGCGTGCTGTTGCTCTGCGAGCATCAGCGCCTGGGGCTTCCCCCACCCAAAATCATTGTGGTACACGGGCATGCCTAGCCAGCTGACAATGGTCACGTCAGTATCCGGCATGCTTCCGGGCATCTGGCCGCCCCCGGTATTCAACTCCATGTAATCAATGTTGGAACGCACAAATTCATTGTCGATTCTGCGAATGCCATCTCTAACACGTCCGGCAATGGAGGCCAGGTGATCTGAGGAGGAGATGATGTCCTCCACCTTGCTGACAACTCCTAGCTCGATGAACGCGTTGCCAAAGTAGGAGTCCGGGAGCGCCGGCCTCAGGCTGCGTCGAAAGTTGGCCAGGAAGGTGAGCTGGGTGGTGGCTTCCGGAGCCAGCCGACGGGCAATGCACATGCACCGCCACACGTGGGCACTCACGGAGCAGAAGGTGCTGCCACCACCGGTCTTGAGAGCCGCGACCAGATCCTTGGAGATGGAGAAAATCTCCTGAACGAAGGGTCCCTTCATAGGTGCGCTCCACCTTTCAGTTGGAACCAAGGCGGTTGATGGCGGCGAGCGCGCACGGAGCAGGGTGTGGTCGTGGCATGGGAACTCCAGCTCCACGTCCATGGTGCCGTCCTTGGACCTGGAGAAGGCAGACCAGGCCTTGTAGAAGTTGCAGGCGCTGGTGCCATCAATGAGCGCGTGGTGCAGCGCCGCCCCAAAAGCCACCCCGCCGCACTTGAGAAAGGTCACCTGGATAGCGCACATGAGGCTTGGGGACTCGTCGATGATTTGTGGCACAAAGAGCCTCTTTACTTCCAGGGATGGCTGGTATTCGCTCAGGTCGACCACGGTGAGGTTGGATGACCGGGCAATGACCAGATGCACGCCTTGCCCAGCGCAGTCGATCTCCGGCCGGCCGTCAACGTTCACAGAGAGACGGCCGGCCAGGGGGTAGAAGGGCACCAGAGCCTTGCCCAAGGAGGCCGTCAGCCTGTCGACGTCGAAGAAGTCGTGGTCGGCGGAGTGCCGGGGGTACAAGTACACCGTCGGGGTGTGGCCCCTCTTGGCATGCAGGAGGTCCAGTGGGGAGAGCCAGAGACCATGCCTAGGAGTATCCGCACTGGGCGGCACAACCAGGGACTTCACCACCTCCACGGCCATTGATTAGTTAAAGCTTGCTCACTTTCACTCAATAGGAGATGTTGTGTACTGATTACTCAGAGCGTCTTTCCTTTCATGTCCTTTTATATATCGCGGCCGGCTGGTCTGTTATACATATATATACATACATTTATACATAACTCATGATACATACGTACTTTTAGAATTCCGCCTAAGGCAGCTTGTCTCTTCGTACCGAAGGACATGACATGTAAATTTAGTCATCAGTGCAAGAAAATTAATAGAATTATCATATGCATGCATGCGCTAGCTAGGCCTTTTCATTAATGGATACTAGAAGAATACCCCGCGCGTTGCGGCGGAAATATTTTAAAAACATCTGCGGAATAGGCACACATAAGACACACATAATATTCATCTGTCAAGATTCAATTGATCATAACAATGTTTATAACAAATTTAATTAGCGTGAAATTACTATATAATTGAGCATTGCATATTAGTGACATGGACAATTGTATGACTGAAAAAAGATGACATGGATATGTTGCATGAAAGATGTAACATTATTAATTATTTGTTAGTCGAGATGACATGGACAATTGATTGGCTAATAGAGTGGATGATGTGGATAGCTTGCATGTTAAGATAGACAAATCATAAATGCATCTTAGTGGGGTTTTGCTTTATAAGAAGTATAGATATCTCCTATCCGGGTCCGGATGCTAATCCACTACGATCCGTTCACATCAATTATATATGGAAGTTGCAATGGTGCTATCAGGTTCAATCATTTTCACCGGAATTTCGCTCTGACCTAGAGGCGATCTAGGAGGCGACGCCTAAGGCTCCAACTACAGCGGCGGCCGCCGGTCCCTGCCTCCTCCGTTAGCCACTCCGGCGACGCGAGGAGTTGGGGACCATGGCGCTTCGGCGCCGGTCTGTAGCTACGGTTAGCCTACTGCTTTCTTGGGGCGTCGTTGGGGTGGTGGGAGCAACGCCCGGGCAAATAAATCTGTCCCAACTCCACTTCCATACCGGCGGCGATCTTCAGGGCGTCTCGGAGTTGATGGCAAAGTGTGCTGCTTGGTCCTTAAGATCAACAGTTTGGTCTTCTCGCCGTTCTTCAGATCTGGCGAAATTAGTTTCTCGTTGTGTCGCTGGCGTTCGTGTTTATTCACGAAGGCGCTGGCGGCCGGGGCGAGATGGTTCTTCTGGAGCGCGGATGCTTGTCCGGAGGTGGTGGATCTGTCGTTCCTCTCCGACTTCGTCGATGGGAGGCGACATATCTTGGTCCAAGACAGCACGGGGACGTCCCCCGGTCGACGTGCCACAGCGACATGTGCCTTGCTGCGTGCAGCGGGTCTGTTCATCGACTCATAAAGCCTCGTTGGTGATGGTGCTTTCTCGGATCTTGCAATAGTGGAGGCTCGGCGTTTCTTCCGGCGTTCGTCTCGACGGCGCTGGAGGAAAACGGCGGCCGCTCGCTACGGTGGTTGCAGTAAACCCTAGGGGTCGTTTTGTATTTCTCGATCTGTTAGGGTTCTCTTTGCAAATTCAGGATAATCATTTTATCCCGGTCTGTCTTTTAGTTTCCATATGTGTTGCTTATTGTAACTTGATTTTCTATTAATGAAATATGTGGTTGCTCTCAAAAAAAAAATCACAACCATGGATGTTAGAAAATTATGAATCAGTTAGCAGTTGTGTACTAATTACATATTCCGAGATAATAGTAAAGTGAATATCCTCCCACTTAATTCATAAGATTCAATCGATACCAGAACTACTATGTGTGTACCTCTAATAATGCATCGTATTACTTTTTTTATTTTCAATTCATACATTGTTTGTTTAGAGAAATATGGATTGATTAGCGGCCCGCGTGTTGAGTTGCACGGTCTACGGTAATAAACAACGAAATTCACTGACTTAATTTATGATATCGGCTAGAAACCTAACCTATTATGCATGTAGCATATGTAGCACTCATAATACATCACTTTATTCTTTATTTGTAGAGAAACTGTGATGGTTAGATAATTATTGATCGACTATGGCTCATGTCTTGGGTTACATAGCCTGAGATATTAGTCTTGAGTTACATAGTCTAAGATAATAGGCCATCAAATCGTCCGAATTGATTTATATCCCTTTTCAACCAAAATTTTCATGAAATTTGCCGTAACAATGCACCACATCATTCTATATTTACAGTGCATTTATGGTGATTACAGAATTATGGATCGATTACTCGCTAGCTTCTTGCGTTACACATTATTAGAAAATAGTCCATCAAATCATCCGACTTAAATTATGAGATCCGCTTAAAACCCATTTTTCACATATATAGCTCAAAAATGTATCGCTATATATATTCTATATTTGCAATGCAAACATGATGGTTAGACAAATATAATTCGATCGGCGGCTTGTGCCTTCGTTTACATACACTAGTGGAAAACGGGGCATTTGCCCCGGTTGGTAAGGGCCTAAAGCCCCGGCCTCCAAACCGGGTTCCTCAAACGGGGCACATGCCCCGGTTGGGTTACCAACCGGGGTAAAAGGCGTGCCCCACGTGAGATTTGCGTAGCGTGCAGGCACCCACCTTTTACCCCGGTTGGTAACACCAACCGGGGCAAAAGGTGTCCTGCCGCGGCAGAGTTTTTGGTTGTTTCTCTGCCGCGGCAGAGCTTTGGCATGTTTCCTTTTGGGCTGTTTTTTTTGGTGAGGCTGTTAATAACATATTTTTTGCACATCGATAGTAATCATCATAAAAATCATTGCATGCATTGATATCATCAAAATATAATTACACTGATCTCAATTAGATCATTACATCCGAATAGAGTTATACACATTGAGAGATCATTACATGCAGATCATTGTTTATACTTAAGGATGCAATCTTCCATTTTCAGATACAACCTCCTTCAGCAGAAACCCCGCCCATTCCTCTTGAAGTGCTTGTAAGGAGTCTTCCGGTAGGAGCTTCCTCTGGAGATCGTAGAGCCTTATATTTACTCTTCTCCCTAACCGCTCATTCACGATTATCCTTGAAGGGAATATGTCTGATAGGCAATATTAAAATGGTTATTATCTTATTCCTTGTTTATGATGAATGTTTATTTCTCATGCTAGAATTGTATTAACCGGAAACGTTGATACATGTGTGCTTAATAAACAAACAATGGTTCCTAGTAAAGCCACTCTTTTAAATGGCTCGTTGATTAATAGATGATCAAGGTTTCCTGATCATGACCATTGGATGTTATTAATAACGGGGTCATGTCATTAGAAGAATGATGTGATGAACATATACCCAAAGAGAATATAGCAATGCGATCAACTCATTAAGTTTACATTGTTATATCAAACATACGAAGTAACTTATTCCTTAGACCATGAGATCATGTCAATTGCTGATACCGGAAGGGTGCTTTGATGGCATCAAACGTCACACCGTAACAGGGTGAATATAAAGGTGTCGTTAAGTATTCAGAAAGTATTAGTTGAGGATCATGAATCAAGAGTGGGATTTGTCCATCCAAATGACGGAGAGATATAGTCTGGGCCCTCTCGGTGATATCACATCGAAACCGCTTGCAAGCACGTGATATGATCACAAGGATGTTATATCACGGGAGCGAGAAAAGAGTACTTGTCAGTAACGAGATTGAACAAGGTATGGTTGATACCAATGATCGAATCTCGGACAAGTAAAATATCGCGAGACAAAGGGAATAGTTCACGACGTTGTTGGTTCACACGATCACGAGAGTCATCGTTGAATATATAGGAGTCATCACGGATCTCCAGATCACGCTGTTGATTATTGATCGGAGAGGAGTCTCGATCATGTCTATCTTATTCGCGAACCGTAGGGTGACACACTTAAGGTTCGATGACGCGTCTGAGAGGATACGGAATATCAAGAAAATTTTGGGCAGCACCGAAATTGTTTCGGGGAAAATTGAAATAGTTCAAGGGGTTTTCGTCGAAAGGTTGTTAATAGAATTAACAAATGATTCGAGGTGCTATATGCAAAAGTTTGTTAATAGAATTAACAAATGCTGAAATAAAGAAATAAAAATGTTGTATTTATTTATTAAAGGAAAATCTTTGGATTTTCCAAGTGGAAAATAATGGGAAAATGAGTGGAGGTGAGTGGAGTGTCCACTCACATGATGAAGGAAGAGGTGGGGGAACACCCATGGGCTGGCCGCACCCCCTCTCCTATAAAAGGAGGGTGAGAGCTCTCCGTCCTTCACACACTTGGCCACTTCCCTTCCCCTCCACCCGCTGCTCCATTTCATGGTCTCCGGCTTGGCGAAGCCCTGACCGTGGTATTCTTCACCACCACCCCGTCGTCATGCTGTTGGAGTTCCGAGGGATCCTCTACGCCAGCAACAGTACGTGTGACCGATAACGGAGGCACCGCAGGATGCGGTGCACATCTTCTCACTATCGGGATCGGTGTGAGTACGACTACGCCAACAACGAGATTTGATCTCGTAACGCTTTGTGTCTTTGAGGGTATGTGTTCTCCTTCACCCTCTTATTGCCCGTTTCTCTTCGTCTCCTACATTAGATCTTGCCTTTCGGGTGTCTCTCGCGTAGGAAATTTTTTGTTTTCTATGCAACAACCCCTTCAATCCTTATGTTCTCCATGACATAGAAGCCACATATATTTGTTCCCTGTGGCTGCTTACGACGAGTTCGTCAAATCTCATTTTCAACTCCGCTAAACCGGGTTGTCAAATAATTGAGTCAAATATAATTGAGTCAAATAATGATCAAGGAATTAAAGAGATATGCGTGAATGTAGCAAGTACTACTTACGACGAGCTTGTCAAATCTCATGTTCAACTCCGCTAAACCGGGTTGTTCCTTCTTAAACCGGTTCCAAGCCCTATCTGGAAAAAAAAATTAGGGGTCATTGTATGATAATGATTGAACAAAAGGGGACGGTGTAGTGCGACAACGATTGAATTTACTTTGTGAGCATTGACATAATGGGCTCGTACTCCTCTTTCTCTTTATCCACAGAGTCCAAGAGATCAACTATTCCGATGTCAACGTGAATTTCGAAAATAATCCAGTGAAATCTGCACAGGCGATTAACTCATCAATTACACTTAATTAACACAGACTTACACTGGTAGAAAAAAGGCCTTCGGTATGCCAGCATCAGTCCCCAAGCGTCGCGCACCGTGACTAATGAGTCTTTAGTCCCGGGTCGGGAGGAGACCCGCGACAGAAGGTCAGACGTCGCGGGTTGGGAAGCGCGTTGCGGCGCGTGGAGGGAATTAATTCCGGTTGACCTGGCCGCCCGGGACTATTGGTCCTTTATTCCCCGTTCCCGTGGCCAACCGGGACCAATGGCCCTTTATTCCCCGTGCCCGTGGCCAACCGGGACTAAACATCAAGCTTCTCGCCTCCCCCGCGGCGGTTTTTATTTCGCGAGCGAGGCAGAAGGGCGCCATTCCACTGCTCGCTCTCTGTTCTTCCTCTCGCTCTCTGTTCTTCCTCTCTCGCTCTCTGTTCTTTTCGATCCAAGCACACGCACGCAAATGGCTGAAGTTTGGACGCAATATAATGGTTCCACACCATGCGGCAAGGATTTGGACGTGCTCTTCACCAACAGTTCCGCGAGGCTGCATGAAGCTCTAGGTCATTTGGTCGATCTCTATTTTGCAGCTCCCGAAGAACACCGGTTCTTTGGGCTTGATCTGGAGTACACGGCGAATCAGAAGGATGTTGCCGTCATCCAGATTGCGTTCAAGCAGTCGGTGTTGGTCTTCCAATGGTCAAGGTAGAAGCTATAGCACACGTACAATCTTGCATGCATCTTCGAGTTTTTTTGTTGCATGTGAAGAATACATGTGTTGCAACATATCTAACACATATCCTATTTTTGTTGTTACAGTAGTTCAAAGCATTGCCCGGACCTTGTTGATTTTCTTGTCAACTCGGGGTTTGACTTTTGCAGCGTTGACATCACGCAAGACCGTGTGAAGTTGATGCGCATCGGTATTATGATACCTGAAGATCACTACATTGATCTTCAGAATCTTATCCAGTTGACCGGGCCAAAGACCGGGATGGCTGTCATGGCAAGCACCTTCATCCACCAGGGCTATCAAAGGATGAAGACTGATTTCCGCCGGGAGAATCACTTCTATTGGGAGGAGACCCCATTACACATGACGAACCTCAAGTATGCGGCCATAGATGCATATGTCGCGTACGAGTTGTTCCGCATCTACTCGGCGGGGCCATAGATGATGTATGCGTTCGATATCTATGTGCATGTAATGGGTATGTAATTAGTAGTATATATATGTAATGGATATCTTTTGTGATCGACTCTATATATATATGTTATGAAATGTGATCGACTCTATGTTTGTGTTATGTGTGATCGACTCTATCTTTGTGTTATGTGTGATCGACTCTATGCATGTAATGAATATTGTTTGTATTATTGTTCTTTATTTTTGATATATTTTTTCATTTTAAGATTTTAAAATGAATTAGTATTATTTTTCTTCATTTTTTGATATATTATTTGTATTTTTAAGATTTTAAAATGAATTAGTATTATTGTTCTTAATTTTTGATATATTATTTGTATTTTAAGATTTTAAAATGAATTAGTATTATTGTTCTTCATTTTTGATATATTATTTGTATTTTTAAGATTTTAAAATGAATTAGTTCTATTTTTCTCAATTTTTGGATATATTATTTGTATTTTTAGAAATAATACAAATTAAAAGTTAATGTTTATTTATTTATTCAAAATTATTAATTACATCATTACTTTTATTTATTAAAAGATTTATTTGAAATTCAAACAATAAAGAAATGTGGCTTCGACCAACATGGTAATAATATTGATATGATACTACTATCACATACATGCGTGAGAAACACTTGGATTCGGGACGGGATGGAACTCGGAAGTTAAGCGTGCTAGTGCTAGAGTAGTGGGAGGATGGGTGACCGAGCGGGAAGTTTGACCATGAGTAACTAATTTGACTAGAGATAATCTTAGTTAGACACTAAGCAAATAATACAAATTGTGAAAAAAAAGGGAGTGAAAAAAAGGAGTGAAAAAAAGGGAGTGAAAAAAGGTGAGAAAAATAATTAGAAACCAAATGAATTAAAAAAATTACGAAATAAATCTAGTCCCGGTTCATGTGGCCAACCGGGACTAAATGTCCTCCGACCCCAGGCTCCGCCACCCGCCCACGTAGACGGGCCTTTAGTCCCGGTCCGTAAGTGGCGGGACTATAGGGGGGGGGCCTTTAGTCGCGCTTAGCTAGTCCCGGTTGCCCGGACGGGATTAATGGGCCTGGCGAACCGGGACTGTAGGCCTATTTTCTACCAGTGTTAGCGAAATAGAAATGTGAAGGATTATGCATAAGACAATAAACACTCACTTTTGTCTGTAAGAAAATAGTATTTCACTACAGTGAGATTGATTCCTCAAAAACATAACTAGGTTATCCTCCGTATCTTTAGCGTGTAACTTTAAAACGACATCATTGACGGCATATGGGTCAATGAACCCAACGCCACCGTTTCCATTACATTCCATAATCTTCTTCCTGCATAATATATATCGTCCAGTGAGGATATAATATATATAAGAAGCAATGATCAAACTAGCTGAGGCAGATACTTACAGACAATAGGTGCTGATGATCGATTTGTCGAGGGCGTCTAGATTATATAAGAAATAAAGATCTTCAAAATCAATATACATCAAGTCATTGCGGAAGTAATCCTGATGTCTAATTTTCACCTCAACTTGCTCTATCCCATCTCCTGCGCTTTGGATATACCACGTATGCAGTTGGCGCTTCAATGTTGTCATAGAGCCCAGCTGCTCAGGTTTGACGAGAGACTTCCCCCTCTTATATTGCCATGCCAATTCAGCCTCTTCGAAGTTGTCGGATTGGCCTAGGAGTTGCTCAACTATTATACCAGTGTGTCTGGCAAACCTCTCAGCTCCTTCCATATCAATTTGAGCCTGTGCAGTGTCTGACACCTTGAGCGGGGGGACCGATTGTTTTGACTGGTTCCCGAGCTGGGGAATTGTTCTCTCCGCCTTCCTGGCTATGTTATAACTCATCGTTACTCCGTGGTCATAGTCAGTTGGAAGACTCATCTTAAGTTGGGACGACATCTCCAGCATATTCTTGAAGTGCTTTTTCACAGCCAGATCTATTGGTATCTTTGGCGGCTCCGGGGTTCTCTTTCCCCACGAAGCCATCTAACGTTTCGTGTCTGCAGTCACCCAGTCGTCAGTCTCTTTCTCATTCATATGGTAAGGAAACACTTCTGGCAGCTTCTTGGCTTTCTTCTTCGTAGGACGTTTCTTCTTCGGGGAAGACTTAGAGGCAGCAGCCTTCCGGTTAGAGGACTTAGTGGGCGGCGGAGTCGGCTGAGGCATCGGAGATCGAGCCGGACTCGGGCTGCTGACTTCCATGGCGTCGACGTGTGCTGGCGATGATAGAGCTAGGCTGTGTCTCAGAGAAGTAGGTTGCGGTGATGGCGGCGGTGGACTGCGTCTCAGAGAAGGTGGTGGTGGTGGCGGCGGTGAACTACGTCTCGGAGAAGTAGCTGCTTGTGTTGGCGGTGGACTGCGTCTAGGAGAAGGTGGCGGTGGACTGCGTGGGGGAAACACTATGCCACGTTTTTTCCATTGAATGATGGAATTGACGGCCTCTCCAAGTGTCTCTACCCCGTCACCTCCGGGGATTTCAAGCCGCAATATCCTCCAATCCGGCTGAACATCATCAACGCCGACACGAGCATAGCCAGGTCTAACCGGAAGGCCATGCGAGGTCGCTCCCTCTACACAAGGTAAAGCGTAGCCGTCCGCCACCTTGATGGATATGTTTGAGACCGACACGTATAGCGCACAGCTTGTCTTCTCCTTGATTGCATCCACGGCCTCCGTCTGTGGAGGGGCATCAACAAGTAGAGCTGCTCCGGCGTTGAGATGGTGATGTTTCCTCGAATGTACTAGTGTCTTGCATCTGGGAGGGCCGGCTAGAAAGCTCATTAATCCGTAGTTGCTACTGCATCACTGCGGCTTCCAAGGAACCAACATGTGCTACGACCGCTGCATCCTTCTTTATCTGTCCTCTCGCTCGGCTTCTATATGGAAAGAGACAATCTTCCGGCTTGAAGCCAAAGCACCACGGATATCGTCCTTTGCCTCGTGTCCAGCCGCCATGTTCTGCATTCCCGAGGGCCTTTGTAAGCTCGTCATTCTCTCGATCCGGCTTGAACTCTCCCTCTCTAACCTCCTTGAACAATTTCTCAAGTGCTGCAAAGGGGACCTTTATTTTTCCGGTCATAATAAGGTGCCCTTGTTCGTCAAACGTAGCCCCATGCCCAAGCAACCAATTCCTTGACCTCCGGGGAAAATTCTCAGTACCTGGAATGATCCCCTTCTCTCGCAGCTCTGCCTCGAGTGCGTCAAACTTAGCCACCTGAACCCATCTTATGGTGATATCTCTTCCTCTTGGTATTTGCCGCATTCTTGGCTGACCTCAGCTTCCCCTTTTCTTATTCCTTGTACGCCAGAAATGCTGACCAGTGTACCTTCTGCTTCTCAAGAGGTCCCTCGAATTTTGGGACTTATTTTTTCTTCTTATATTCTTTCCATAATCTTTTCTTGTAAGCATTGAAAGCCTCGGCCGTCTTCTTCAGAGCCCAGTGCTTCACTGCGTCTCGCAGTTCCTCCTGTGTCATCTCGTCCTCCTCTTCATCATCATTCTCATATCGTGGAAGCTGGAAATGGCTCATCAGCTTCTCGAACAAGAGTTTTTAGCACCGGTCTGTGACGAAAGAAACTGCCATTCGTCCAGGATCGTCTTCGTCCTTTGCTGGCTCATTCCATTCTTCAATACTTATAGGGACCATGTCCCTAACAATAACCCCACATTGGCTTGAAAACTTTGGTGCTGTCTTGGCGGGCCAAGCAGGTTGGCCGGTTCGATAGACTTGATCGATTATCAGTTTCTCTTTCGAGCTCATCTCTTGGGCTGGGCCTCGTTTCGACCTATTGCTAGACGATGTCGATGAAGCCTTCACTAAGGCTTGTTCATCATTTGTTTTCTCCGGTTCCGCATGATCTGTTCCATGCAATTGCTCGTCTTCCTCCTCCATTCTCCGACCTGATTCATTCAGGTACTGTGAGCCGTCGTCTTGATCACCTCCCCCGTCGTCATTGGGTCCACCGGGGAGTGTACCTTCTTCTATGATCGCGAACACCTGTTCTTCACCCTCTCTTCCATCCATAGCTCAACTAATACAAATGGAAGATAAAATACTTTAGTAATTTATAAATTCTATTGAAGAAATAATATTCCAGTAAACGATCATCACAACAGTACACTTTAGTAAGGAGTATGACTAGCAGATCAGATCTAGTCTTGCCGAGTATAGTTGCGACTCGAATGGGACATAACAGATGTAGCATCCCAGATTATCCAGTCATGTGTGAAAACATCGCAGATCACTTTCTCTTCTTCTCGAAGAAGAAGATGAAGTGACCTGCAATATTTTCACACATGATTGGATAATCTGGAACACTGTTATGCACCCGTTCGAGTCACAAGTATACTAGGAAAGAGTGGATCTGTTCTGCTAGTTATACTCCTGCCTATGCATGTAGTAATCTAACGCGTAGTGTGCCCCTCGGTTCCCTCTAGATATATAGCTAATTTCCCTAAAAAATACTCCCTCTGTATCGAAATATGAGATTTTTTAGCTAGCATTTCCTAGACAATATGTACCTAGACATGTTTTAGTGTAAGATGCATATGAATCTACACACTAAAACATGTTCCGATACATTATATCTACAAAATGCTAAAACATCTTATATTTTGATACGGAGGGAGTACTATGTAAAAATCCTAAGTATCCTAAAAATTCCCAAGTATACTAAAAATTCCAAAAAATTCCTAAGTATACTAAAAATTCCTAAGTATACTAAAAATTCCTAAGTAATCTAAAAATTCCTAAGTATACTAAAATTCCTAAGTAATCTAAAAATTCCTAAGTTTCTAAGTACTAATTCACTAAGTAATTAATATTCCTAAGTACAAATTCACTAAGTAATATTCCTAAGTACAAATTCACTAATACTAATAATCCTAACTACAAATTCACTAATACTAATATTCCTAAGTACTAATAACAACTAACAACTATTAACAACTAATAAAACACTAACAGTAAAAACTAACACTAAAAAGATTAACCCTAAAACAACATGAACACAAAAAAACCCGGCGAGGTGAGCACACTACGGCGGTGGAGCTCTCTCCGGCGAGCCCTACGGCGAGAACTACCTCGAGAAAATGGCGACGAGAGCTAGGCGCGGGCTCGGGGGCGCGGGCCGGCCGGGGGCGGGCTCGGGGGCGCGGTGGCGAGCTAGGCGGAGAGCTCAACGGCGCGGCGCGGCGCGATGGAGCTCTCTCCGGCGAGCACGAATTTGGGCAGCCTGACGGTGTCGGAAAGGAAATCTGCGCCGGGGACTTAGCGGTTTCTGCGAGAAGTGACGGTTTGCCCCGGGCGGTTGCTCCGCCCGGGGTTATATAGGTGGGGGCCTTTTGCCCCAGTTGGTAACACCAACCGGGGCAAAAAAAGGCTCTTTTTCCCCGGTTCGTGTTACCAACCGGTGCAAAAGGTTGGGAGGTGGGGCCCTCGCTTGCCGCTCACCTTCCCCTTTTGCCCCGGTTGGTAGCTCGAACCAGGGCAAAAGCCCCAAATTTTAGTTTTTTTGCTTCCTGCCGCCATTTTTTTCCCTGCCCCGTTTAAATACGTTTTCAAAAAAAAATTAGATTACATTTGAAATGATTTCGAATTAGGAGAAAGTTTCAATATGAAATGTTTTTGAAATTGGACAAAGATTTTAAACACATTTTCTGTTTAAAAAAATAATTATTGCAATTATTTAAACTAGCAACAATTTTTGAAATTTCATACATTTTTTAAAACCTAGTTTACGAATGGTTTTGAATTTGAAGAAACTTTCAATATGAAAAGTGTTTAAAATTGCGTAAAGATTCGAAATACAAAATATGTTTTAAAAAATAATTATGAAAAGAGAGGCACGGGAGTTGTGCCTCGTGGCGCGGGAGTCCTGCCACGTGGCGCGTGAGTTGTGACATGTGGCGCGTGAGTTGTGACGTGTGGCCACGAGCGCGCGGTATAAACTGCCGCGCCTCGAGCGTCTTCTCCTCTCCACGCACCGTCGCGCCGCCACCATGCCTCTGAGGAGGAACAACACCACCGGCTTCCGCGGCGTCCGAGCATGGCAGAACGGAATGTTCACCGCGCATATCCGCTGCGGGGACGATTGCATCCCCCTCGGCTCCTTTGCAACGGCGGCGGAGGCCGCCCGCACCTGGGACGCAGCGGCCTGGCGCCTCAACCGCCTGCGGTCGCTGATGAACTTCAACGACTGCCACACCCTCTGGGAAGCGGAGGCCAGGGCGCCGACGCCGCAGATCGTCACTGCCGCCGACCACCTCCACCTTAGGCACCGCGCGTTTCAGGGCCTAGTGGAAGCCAGGGACGACCGTGTGGTCCGCGAGTATTACCGGAACAATCCGGGGGAGGAGAGCGCCGACGAGGAGCTTTGGCAGACCCTCGCGGCTGAGCGGGCGGAGCGGCGCATCAAACGCCACCTCGCGTTAGATGCCGCTCGGGAGACGAGGACGCCGGCGAAGTCTGGGCCTCGGACGATCCGAGGTGGGGTCCTATCTCGGACATACCATCATCCACCTCCGACGATGACGAGGAGGTCACCGACGAGTTCGCCGCCGACGACGACCAGGAGGAGGTCACGGACGAGTTCCCCGACGACGACGAGGAGTAGTGTTCGTCTGCTTTGTGTTTTTAATAAAAGAATTTGTTGTACTCCGGGAAACTGCGGCGCGCTAGCGCGTCTGTTTTCTGTTTTCCGTGTGATTCTTCCTGATTGGTGGGATTCAGACGCTAGAAAGAAACATACCCCTCATCCAACGACCCACGTTAGGGAGGGGGGAAAATTTCGATAGATAAACAAGGCACGGTACACATAATGGCAAGATTGGATCTAAACCTAAACGGAGATCATAGATCTAAATAAACAAGGCAGTACATAATGGCAAGAGTGCATCGATCTACTAGTCATACTCCTGCCTAGGCCTATAATACTCCGACTCGTAGTCGTCATAGTCGCCGCCGTCGTCGTCACTATCGTCGAACGGTGCTCTGGACTCCCTCGGAGGAGCACAACCCCAGGACTGCGCGTGAGGGTAGCGCAGGCGGGGGTTATCGCCGGCCCTGATGTAGTTCATTATGCTCTGAAGAGTTCGTCCGCCGCCTCACCACAGCTGATCCGACTTGATTTATGAGATTCTATTCAAACCAAACTATCATGTACGAAGTTGTACTAATGCATAAACTTATTCTATATTTCTAATACATTGATGGTGGTTACACAATTAAGGATAGATTACTTTATCAAGTTTACATAGCTTGACATAATAATCCATCAAATACCCCAACTTAAATAATGAAATCCTCTTGAAACCAAATCAACCATGTGTGTAGGTTAAATAATGCATCACTTTGTTGTTTATTTGCAATGCATCCATGATTGTTAGATACTTATAGGTTGATTAGTGTCCCTCATGTTGAGTTACATAGCCAAACATAATAGTATACCAAACCTTCCAACTTAATTTAAAGATCCTCTACGAACCAAATCTATCATGTGTATAGCTCAGATAATGCATCACATCATTCTTTATTCAGAATAAAAAATTGTATGTTGGAGAAATATATATATATATATTAGCGGCCGCTTGTAGAGATACGTAGTCTAAGATAACAATCCACCAAATCCTCCAACTTAATTTGTGAGATTTGCTTGAAACCAAAGCTATCATGTACGTCGATGTACTAGTGCATACAATAATTCTTTATTACTAATGCATCCATGGTGGTTAGAGATGTACCGATTACTTACCCGGGTGTTGAGTTACATAGTCTGAAATAATATTCCACCAAATAATATAAGTTAAATTATGAGACCCACTTGAAACCAAAGCTACCATGTATTAGTTCAAATAGTGCACCACTTCATTATTTTTTTGCAATTCATCCATGATAATTAAATAAATATTAATCGAATAGCACCGCGCGTGTTGGGTTACACAGTGGGACATAATAGTGCATCAAATCCTCCGACTTTAATTATGAGAAGTGCTTTAAACAAAAAAAATATCATGAACATAGCTTTAATAATCCACCACATCATTCTTTATTTGCAATGATTACATGGTGGTTAGAGAATTATGCATCGATTAGTGGACCGCATGTTGAGTTATATAGTCTAAGGTAATAGTCCACCAAATATTCCAACTGAAATTTTGAGATCCACATGAAACCAAAGCTACCATGTAGGTAGGTCAAAAAATGTATCACTTTATTCTTTATTTTCATCGAAACGATGATTGCTAGTGACATATAGATCGATTAGCAGCCCGGGTGTTGATTTACATAATCCGAGATAATAGAACGCTAATTCCTCCAAGTTGATTTATGAGATCCGCTTGAATCAAGACTATCATGTACATAGATGTACTATGTATAAAATATTTTTTATTTGTAATACATCCATGGTGGTTAGAGAAATAAAACTAAATTACTTGAGCATATGTTGTGTTACACCGCCTGAGATAACAATCACCAAATATTCAAGTCAGTTAAACGAAATGTAACATGTATGTAGCTTAAATAATGCTTCACTTAATTATTTATTTGCAATTAATCCATGATGGTTACATGAATATAAATATATTAGCAGCCGTGTGTTGAGTTACATAGCTGAGATAATATTCTATCAAATCCACCAAATTTATTTATGAGTTATGCTTGAAACCAAAACTATCGTGTACATAGCTATAATAATGCACCACATTGATCTTTATTTGCATTGCATCCATGGTTGTTAGAGAATCATGGAGCGATTACTGGCCCGCTTACTGACTTACATAGGTGGAGATAATAGTCCACCAAATATTCGACTTAATGTTTTTAGATCCTTTTGAAACCAAAGATAATATGTATGTACCTCAAATAATGCATCACTTCATTATTAATTTGCAACACATTCATGGTGTAGGGTTACATAGTATGGGATAACGGTACACGAAATCTTCCCACATGAGTTATGAGATCTGTTTTCAACCAAAGATAATGTGTTTATGTAATAATGCACTACATCATTAATTTATTTGCTATGCCTCCAATGGTTGTTTGAGAATTATGGATCGACTACTAGCCCAGGTGTTGTGTTATATAGTTTGAGACAATAGTCCACCAAATCTACCATGTATACATATAAAATAATATAGTGCTTCATTCCTTATTTTCAATACATGTACGATGATTTAAAAAATATAGATCGATTAGAGGTGCATTTATTGACTTGCATAGTGTGAGATAATAGTCCACCAAATCATCTAACTTGATATATGAGATCCACTTGAAACAATAGATTACATTTATGTAGATGAACTAATGCATAAAACCATTATTAATTAGTAATGCATCCATGGTGGTTATAAAATTAAGTATCTATTACTTTAACACATGTTGAGTTGCATAGTAAAAGATAATTGTCCAGAAAATAATCCAACATACATTTTGAAATCCTCTTGAAACCAGATCTACCATGGATGTAGCTCAAATAATGCATCAATTCATTCTTTATTTCCAATTCATCCAGGATGATTTGAGAAATTTACATATATCTATTATCAGCCCACGTGTAGAGTAGCATAGTCTAAGATAATAACCCACCAAATACTCGTACTTCATTTATGAGATCCGCTCGAAACCAAAACTAGCATGTACATATAATGGAATAATGCACCAATACTGCTTAATTTGAAATAAATCAATGATTGTTATAGAAATATGGATCGATTACGGGCTAGCGTGTTAAGTTACATAGTCTAAAAAATATTCCTAAAAATCCTCCAAATAAATTTATGAGACCCGCTCGAAAAACCAAAACTACCACGTATCCAGCTAAAATGAATCACTTCAGTCTGTTTTTGCAATTCTTCCATGATGTTTATATAAATGTAAATCTACTATCGACCCACCTGTTGATTTACTTAGTGTGAGATAAAAGTCCACCAAATCGTCTGCCTTGATTTATGAGACCTGCATTAAAGCAAATCTTCCATGTATGTAGATGTCATAACGCACCACGTCATATTTTTTTTGAATTTTCTTAGTGGTGGTTAGAAAATGATGAAATGATTACTGGCCCCCATGTTGGTCTGAGGTAATAGTCCATCAAATCTTTCGCCTTAATCTTTTATATCCACTTGAAACCAAAACTACCATTTATGTAGCTTAAAGAAAGTATCACTTGATTATTTATTTCGAATGCATCCATCATGATTAGTTAAATTTATGTCGATTAGTGGCCAGTTCATGAGTTACATAATCTGAGGTAATTATATACCAAATGATCCGAATTGATTTATGAAATCCGCTTGAAAACAAACTATCATGTACGAAGTTGTACTAATGCATAAAATTATTCTATATTTATAATACATTGATGATGGTTACACAATTAATGATGGAATGCTTGAACAAGTGTAGATAACTTGACATAATAATTCATCAAATACCCCAACTTAAATTATGAAATCCTCTTGAAACCAAATCAACCATGTGTGTAGGTTAAATAATGCATCACTTTCATTGTTTATTTGTAGTGCATCTATGATTGTTAGATACTTATAGGTTGATTAGTGTCCCTCATTTTGAGTTACATAGCCAAACATAATAGTATGTAAAACCTTCCAACTTAATTTATAGATCCTCTTCAAACAAAATATATCATATGTACAGCTCAGATAGATGCATTACATCATTCTTTATTTGGAATACAAAAATGTATGTTGGAGAAATATATATCAATTAGCGCCCCGCTTGTTGAGTTACGTAGTCTGAGCTAACAATCCACCAAATCCTCCAACTTAATTTATGAGATTTGCTTGAAACCAAAGCTATCATGTACATCGATGTACTAGTGCATACAATCATTCTTTAGCACTAATGCATCCATGGTGTTTACAAATGTACCTATTACTTATCCGGTTGTTGAGTTACATAGTCTGGAAAAATATTTCACCAACTACTCTAAATTAAATTATGCGACCCACTTGAAGCCAAAATTTACCATGTGTTAGTTCAAATAGTGCATCACTTCATTATTTATTTGCAATTCATTCATGATAATTACATAAATATTAATCGAATAGCACCGCGCGTGTTGGGTTACATAGTGGGACATAATAATGCACGAAATCCTCAGTCTTTAAATATGAGAAGTGCTTTAAACAAAAAAAAAATCATGAACATAGCTTTAATAATCCACCACATCATTCTTTATTTGCAATGATTACATGCTGGTTAGAGAATTATGCATCGATTAGTGGACCGCATGTTGAGTTATATAGTCTAAGATAATAGTCCACCAAATATTCCAACTCAAATTTTGAGATCCACATGAAACAAAAGCTACCACGTAGGTAGGTCAAAAAATATATCACTCTATTCTTTATTTTCATTGAAACGATGATTGGTAGTGACATATAGATCGATTAGCAGCTCGGGTGTTGATTTACATAATCTGAGATATTAGTACGCTAATTCCTCCAAGTTGATTTATGGGATCCGCTTGAAACAAGACTATCATGTACATAGATGTACTGATGTATAAAATATTTTTTATTTGTAATACGTCCATGGTGGTTAGAGAAATAAAAATATATTACTTGAGCATATGTTGTGTTACACCGCCTGAGATAACATTCACCAAATATTCAACTCAGTTGAACGAAATGTAACATGTATGTGGCTTAAATAATGCTTCACTTAATTATTTATTTGCAATTCATCTATGATGGTTACATGAATATAAATATATTAGCGGCCGCATGTTGAGTTACATAGCTGAGATAATATTCTATCAAATCCACCAAATCTTTCTATGAGTTATGCTTGAAACCAAAACTATCATGTACATAGATATAATAATGAACCACATTGATCTTTATTTGCATTGCATCCATGGTGGTTAGAGAAACATGGAGCGATTACTGGCCCGCTTACTGACTTACATAGGTGGAGATAATAGTCCACCAAATATTCCACTTAATTTTCTAGATCCTTTTGAAACCAAAGATAATATGTATGTACCTCAAATAATGCATCACTTCATTCTTAATTTGCAACACATTCCTGGTGGTTACAGACATATTAATCGATTAGCGTCCGGCATGTAGGGTTACATAGTGTGGGATAAGGGTACACCAAATCTTCCCACTTGAGTTATGAGATCTGTTTTAAACCAAAGATAATGTGTTTATGTAATAATGCACTACATCATTCATTTATTTGCTATGCATCCATGGTTGTTTGAGAATTATGGATCGACTACTAGCCCAGGTGTTGTGTTATATAGTTTGAGATAATAGTCCACCAAATCTTCCGACTTAGATTATGAGAACCACTTGAAACCAAATCTACCATGTATACATCTAAAATAATATAGTGCTTAATTCCTTATTTTCAATACATGTATGATGATTTAAAAAATATAGATCGATTAGAGGTGCATTTATTGACTTACATAGTGTGAGATAATAGTTCACCAAATCATCTAACTTGATATATGAGATCCACTTGAAACAATAGATTACATTTATGTAGATGAACTAATGCATAAACTCATTATTAATTAGTAATGCCTCCATGGTGGTTATAAAATTAAGTATCTATTACTTTAACACATGTTGAGCTACATAGTTAAAGATAATTGTCCAGAAAATAATCCAACATACATTATGAAATCCTCTTGAAACTAGATCTACCATGGATGTACCTCAAATACCGCGTCAATTCATTCTTTATTTCCAATTCATCCAGGACGATTTGAAAAATTTACATATATCTATTAGCAGCCCACGTGTAGAGTAGCATGGTCTAAGATAATAACCCACCAAATACTCGTACTTCATTTATGAGATCCGCTCGAAACCAAAACTAGCATGTATGTAGATGGAATAATGCACCAATAATGCTTAATTTGCAATAAATCAATGATTGTTATAGAATTATGGATCGATTACGGGCCAGCGTGTTAAGTTACATAGTCTAAAAAATATTCCTAAAAATCCTCCAAATAAATTTATGAGACCCGCTCGAAAAACCAAAACTACCGTGTATCCAGCTAAAATGAATCAGTTCAGTCTGTTTTTGCAATCCTTCCATGATGTTTATATAAATGTAAATCTACTAGCGACCCATCTATTGATTTACTCAGTGTGAGATAAAAGTCCACCAAATCGTCTGCCTTGATTTATGAGACCTGCATTAAAGCAAAGCTCCCATGTCTGTAGATGTCATAATGCACCACGTCTTACTTTTTTTTGAATTGTCTTAGTGGTGGTTAGAAAATGATGAAATGATTACGGGCCCCCATGTTGGTCTGAGGTAATAGTCCATCAAATCTTCCGCCTTAATCTTTTATATCCACTTGAAACCAAAACTATCATGTATGTAGCTTAAAGAAAGTATTGCTTGATTATTTATTTCGAATGCATCCATGATGATTAGTTAAATTTATGTCGATTAGTGGCCGGTTGTTGAGTTACATAATCTGAGGTAATTATATACCAAATGATCCGACTTGATTTATGAGATCCGCTTCAAACCAAACTATCATGTAAGAATTTGTACTAATGCATAAAATTATTCTATATTTATAATACATTGATGATGGTTACACAATTAAGGATGGAATGCTTGAACAAGTGTAGATAGCTTGACATAATAATCCATCAAATAACCCAACTTAAATTATGAAATCCTCTTGAAACCAAATCAACCATGTGTTTAGGTTAAATACTGCATCACTTTTATTGTTTATTTGCAATGCATCCATGATTGCTAGATACTTATAGGTTGATTAGTGTCTCTCATGTTGAGTTACATAGAGAAACATAATAGTATATCAAACCTTCCAACTTTATTTATAGATCCTCTTCAAACAAAATATATCGTGTGTACAACTCAGATAAATGCATCACATTATTCTTTATTCGGAATACAAAAATGTATGTTGGAGAAATATATATCTATTAGCAGCCCGCTTGTTGAGTTACGTAGTCTGAGCTAACAATCCACCAAATCCTCCAACTTAATTTATGAGATTTGCTTGAAACCAAAGCTATCATGTACGTCGATGTACTAGTGCATACAATCATTCTTTATTACTAATGCATCCATGGTGTTTAGAGATGTACCTATTACTTATCCGGTTGTTGAGTTACATAGTCTGGAATAATATTTCACCAACTATTTTAAATTAAATTATGAGACCCACTTGAAGCGAAAGCTACCATGTATTAGTTCAAATAGTGCATCACTTCATTATTTATGTGCAATTCATCCATGATAATTACATAAATATTAATCGAATAGGACCGCGCGTGTTGGGTTACATAGTGGGACATAATAGTGCACCAAATCCTCAGTCTTTAACTATGAGAAGTGCTTTAAACAAAAAAATATCATGAACATAGCTTTAATAATCCACCACATCATTCTTTATTTGCAATGATTACATGGTGGTTAGAGAATTATGCATCGATTAGTGGACCGCATGTTGAGTTATATATTCTAAGATAATAGTTCCACTAAATATTCCAACTCAAATTTTGAGATCCACATGAAACCAAAGCTACCACGTAGGTAGGTCAAAAAATGTATCACTCTATTCTTTTCATTGAAACGATGATTGCTAGTGACATATAGATCGATTAGCAGCTCGGGTGTTGATTTACATAATCTGAGATAATAGTACTCTAATTCCTCCAAGTTGATTTATGAGATCCGCTTGAAACAAGACTATCATGTACATAGATGTACTGATGTATAAAATATTTTTTATTTGTAATACGTCCATGGTGGTTAGAGAAATAAAAATAAATTACTTGAGCATATGTTGTGTTACACCGCCTGAGATACCATTCACCAAATATTCAACTCAGTTGAACAAAATGGAACATGTATGTGGCTTAAATAATGCTTCACTTAATTATTTATTTGCAATTCATCCATGATGGTTACATGAATATACATATATATTAGCGGCCGCATGTTGAGTTACATAGCTAAGATAATATTCTATCAAATCCACCAAATATATTTATGAGTTATGCTTGAAACCAAAACTATCATGTACATAGCTATAATAATGCACCACATTGATCTTTATTTGCATTGCATCCATGTTGGTTAGATAATCATGTAGCGATTACTGGCCCGCTTACTGACTTACATAGGTGGAGAAGATAATAGTCCACCAAATATTCCACTTAATTTTTTAGATCCTTTTGAAACCAAAGATAATATGTATGTACCTCAAATAATGCATCACTTCATTCTTAATTTGCAACACAGTCATGATGGTTACAGACATATAAATCGATTAGCGTCCGACGTGTAGGGTTACATAGTTTGGGATGATGGTACACCAAATCTTCCTACTTGAGTTATGAGATCTGTTTTAAACCAAAGATAATGTGCTTATGTAATAATGCACTACATCATTCATTTATTTGCTATGCATCCATGGTTGTTTGAGAATTATGGATCGACTACTAGCCCAGGTGTTGTGTTATATAGTTTGAGATAATAGTCCACCAAATCTTCCGACTTAGATTATGAGATACACTTGAAACCAAATCTACCATCTATACATCTAAAATAATATAGTGCATTCCTTATTTTCAATACATGCATGATGATTTAAAAAATATAGATCGATTTGAGGTGCATTTATTGACTTATATAGTGTGAGATAATAGTCCACCGAATCATCTAACTTGATATATGAGATCCACTTGAAACAACAGATTACATTTATGTAGATGTACTAATGCATAAAATCATTATTCATTAGTAATGCCTCCATGGTGGTTATAAATTAAGTATCTATTACTTTAACACATGTTGAGTTGCATAGTTAAAGATAATTGTCCAGAAAACAATCCAACATACATTACGAAATGCTCTTGAAACCATATCTACCATGGATGTAGCTCAAATAATGCGTCAATTCATTCTTTATTTCCAATTCATCCATGATGATTTGAGAAATTTACATATATCTATTAGCAGCCCACGTGTAGAGTAGCATAGTCTAAGATAATAACCCACCAAATACTCGTACTTCATTTATGAGATCCGCTCGAAACCAAAACTAGCATGTACGTAGATGGAATAATGCACCAATACTGCTTAAATCAATGATTTTGTAGAATTATGGATCGATTATGGGCCGGCGTGTTAAGTTACATAGTCTAGATTTTTTTTTTGAAAAGGTAAACCCGGCCTCTGCATCAGAACGATGCACACAGCCTCTTTATTAAAAGCCAAATCCGATATTCGAAGCAAGTTTACAAGGACAAAAAGTCTCAACGATCAGCCAACGTGGCTACAAAAATCAACGAGCTAAAAACCAGCGATATTAGACTACACTCCATTGTAGTCGCCTAGTGTGCAGCCATCCACCCGTGCTAAAGATAGCCCGAACGACCGCCATGAGTCGTAAACAGCCGGCATCCAAACGTCCACGCTGGTCTTCCGGAAGCAGCAGAGACCACATGTGTATCCAGTGCGTAGCCCTGTGAACCACCTGTAAAAAAAAGTTACATAGTCTAGAAAATATTCATAAAGATCCTCCAAACAAATTACGAGACCCGCTCGAAAAACCAAAACTACCACGTATCCAGCTAAAATAAATCACTTCAGTCTGGTTTTGCAATTCTTCCATGATGTTTATATAAATGTAAATCTACTAGTGACCCATCTATTGATTTACTTAGTGTGAGATAAAAGTCCACCAAATCGTCTGTCTTGATTTATGAGTTCTGTATTAAAGCAAAGCTACTATGTATGTAGATGTCATAATGCACCACGTCATATTTTTTTTTTGAATTGTCTTAGTGGTGATTAGAAAATGATGAAATGATTACTGGCCCCCATGTTGGTCTGAGGTAATAGTCCATCAAATCTTCCGCCTTAATATTTTATATCCACATGAAACCAAAACTACCATGTATGTAGCTTAAAGAAAATATCACTTGATTATTTATTTCGCATGCATTCATGATGATTAGTTAAATTTATGTCGATTAGTGGCTGGTTGTTGAGTTACATAATCTGAGATAATTATATACCAAATGATCCGACTTGATTTATGAGATCCGCTTCAAACCAAACTATCATGTAAGAAGTTGTACTAATGCATAAAATTATTCTATATTTATAATACATTGATGATGGTTACACAATTAAGGATGGAATGCTTGAACAAGTGTAGATAGCTTGACATAATAATCCAACTTAAATTATGAAATCCTCTTGAAACCAAATCAACCATGTGTTTAGGTTAAATACTGCATCACTTTTATTGTTTATTTGCAATGCATCCATGATTGCTAGATACTTATAGGTTGATTAGTGTCTCTCATGTTGAGTTACATAGAGAAACATAATAGTATATCAAACCTTCCAACTTTATTTATAGATCCTCTTCAAACAAAATATATCGTGTGTACAACTCAGATAAATGCATCACATTATTCTTTATTCGGAATACAAAAATGTATGTTGGAGAAATATATCAATTAGCAGCCCGCTTGTTAAGTTACGTAGTCTGAGCTAACAATCCACCAAATCCTCCAACTTAATTTATGAGATTTGCTTGAAACCAAAGCTATCATGTACGTCGATGTACTAGTGCATACAATCATTCTTTATTACTAATGCATCCATGGTGTTTACAGATGTACCTATTACTTATCCGGTTGTTGAGTTACATAGTCTGGAATAATATTTCACCAACTATTTTAAATTAAATTATGAGACCCACTTGAAGCGAAAGCTACCATGTATTAGTTCAAATAGTGCATCACTTCATTATTTATGTGCAATTCATCCATGATAATTACATAAATATTAATCGAATAGCACCGCGCGTGTTGGGTTACATAGTGGGACATAATAGTGCACCAAATCCACAGTCTTTAACTATGAGAAGTGCTTTAAACAAAAAAATATCATGAACATAGCTTTAATAATCCACCACATCATTCTTTATTTGCAATGATTACATGGTGGTTAGAGAATTATGCATCGATTAGTGGACCGCATGTTGAGTTATATATTCTAAGATAATAGTTCCACCAAATATTCCAACTCAAATTTTGAGATCCACATGAAACCAAAGCTACCACGTAGGTAGGTCAAAAAATGTATCACTCTATTCTTTTCATTGAAACGATGATTGCTAGTGACATATAGATCGATTAGCAGCTCGGGTGTTGATTTACATAATCTGAGATAATAGTACGCTAATTCCTCCAAGTTGATTTATGAGATCCGCTTGAAACAAGACTATCATGTACATAGATGTACTGATGTATAAAATATTTTTTATTTGTAATACGTCCATGGTGGTTAGAGAAATAAAAATTAATTACTTGAGCATATGTTGTGTTACACCGCCTGAAATAGCATTCACCAAATATTCAACTCAGTTGAACAAAATGGAACATGTATGTGGCTTAAATAATGCTTCACTTAATTATTTATTTGCAATTCATCCATGATGGTTACATGAATATACATATATATATTAGCGGCCGCATGTTGAGTTACATAGCTAAGATAATATTCTATCAAATCCACCAAATATATTTATGAGTTATGCTTGAAACCAAAACTATCATGTACATAGCTATAATAATGCACCACATTGATCTTTATTTGCATTGCATCCATGGTGGTTAGATAATCATGTAGCGATTACTGGCCCGCTTACTGACTTACATAGGTGGAGAAGATAATAGTCCACCAAATATTCCACTTAATTTTTTAGATCCTTTTGAAACCAAAGATAATATGTATGTACCTCAAATAATGCATCACTTCATTCTTAATTTGCAACACAGTCATGATGGTTACAGACATATAAATCGATTAGCGTCCGGCGTGTAGGGTTACATAGTTTGGGATGATGGTACACCAAATCTTCCTACTTGAGTTATGAGATCTGTTTTAAACCAAAGATAATGTGCTTATGTAATAATGCACTACATCATTCATTTATTTGCTATGCATCCATGGTTGTTTGAGAATTATGGATCGACTACTAGCCCAGGTGTTGTGTTATATAGTTTGAGATAATAGTCCACCAAATCTTCCGACTTAGATTATGAGATACACTTGAAACCAAATCTACCATCTATACATCTAAAATAATATAGTGCATTCCTTATTTTCAATACATGCATGATGATTTAAAAAATATAGATCGATTTGAGGTGCATTTATTGACTTATATAGTGTGAGATAATAGTCCACCAAATCATCTAACTTGATATATGAGATCCACTTGAAACAACAGATTACATTTATGTAGATGTACTAATGCATAAAATCATTATTTATTAGTAATGCCTCCATGGTGGTTATAAATTAAGTATCTATTACTTTAACACATGTTGAGTTGCATAGTTAAAGATAATTGTCCAGAAAACAATCCAACATACATTACGAAATGCTCTTGAAACAATATCTACCATGGATGTAGCTCAAATAATGCGTCAATCATTCTTTATTTCCAATTCATCCATGATGATTTGAGAAATTTACATATATCTATTAGCAGCCCACGTGTAGAGTAGCATAGTCTAAGATAATAACCCACCAAATACTCGTACTTCATTTATGAGATCCGCTCGAAACCAAAACTAGCACGTACGTAGATGGAATAATGCACCAATACTGCTTAAATCAATGATTTTGTAGAATTATGGATCGATTATGGGCCAGCGTGTTAAGTTACATAGTCTAGATTTTTTTTTTGAAAAGGTAAACCCGGCCTCTGCATCAGAACGATGCACACAGCCTCTTTATTAAAATCCAAATCCGATATTCGAAGCAAGTTTACAAGGACAAAAAGTCTCAACGATCAGCCAACGTGGCTACAAAAATCAACGAGCTAAAAACCAGCGATATTAGACTACACTCCATTGTAGTCGCCTAGTGTGCAGCCATCCACCCGTGCTAAAGATAGCCCGAACGACCGCCATGAGTCGTAAACAGCCGGCATCCAAACGTCCACGCTGGTCTTCCGGAAGCAGGAGAGACCACATGTGTATCCAGTGCGTAGCCCTGTGAACCACCTGTAAAAAAAAAGTTACATAGTCTAGAAAATATTCATAAAGATCCTCCAAACAAATTACGAGACCCGCTCGAAAAACCAAAACTACCACGTATCCAGCTAAAATAAATCACTTCAGTCTGGTTTTGCAATTCTTCCAGGATGTTTATATAAATGTAAATCTACTAGTGACCCATCTATTGATTTACTTAGTGTGAGATAAAAGTCCACCAAATCGTCTGTCTTGATTTATGAGTTCTGCATTAAAGCAAAACTACTATGTATGTAGATGTCATAATGCACCACGTCATACTTTTTTTTTGAATTTTCTTAGTGGTGATTAGAAAATGATGAAATGATTACTGGCCCCCATGTTGGTCTGAGGTAATAGTCCATCAAATCTTCCGCCTTAATATTTTATATCCACATGAAACCAAAACTACCATGTATGTAGCTTAAAGAAAATATCACTTGATTATTTATTTCGCATGCATTCATGATGATTAGTTAAATTTATGTCGATTAGTGGCTGGTTGTTGAGTTACATAATCTGAGATAATTATATACCAAATGATCCGACTTGATTTATGAGATCCGCTTCAAACCAAACTATCATGTAAGAAGTTGTACTAATGCATAAAATTATTCTATATTTATAATACATTGATGATGGTTACACAATTAAGGATGGAATGCTTGCACAAGTGTAGATAGCTTGACATAATAATCCATCAAATAACCCAACTTAAATTATGAAATCCTCTTGAAACCAAATCAACCATGTGTTTAGGTTAAATACTGCATCACTTTTATTGTTTATTTGCAATGCATCCATGATTGCTAGATACTTATAGGTTGATTAGTGTCTCTCATGTTGAGTTACATAGAGAAACATAATAGTATATCAAACCTTCCAACTTTATTTATAGATCCTCTTCAAACAAAATATATCGTGTGTACAACTCAGATAAATGCATCACATTATTCTTTATTCGGAATACAAAAATGTATGTTGGAGAAATATATATCAATTAGCAGCCCGCTTGTTGAGTTACGTAGTCTGAGCTAACAATCCACCAAATCCTCCAACTTAATTTATGAGATTTGCTTGAAACCAAAGCTATCATGTACGTCGATGTACTAGTGCATACAATCATTCTTTATTACTAATGCATCCATGGTGTTTACAGATGTACCTATTACTTATCCGGTTGTTGAGTTACATAGTCTGGAATAATATTTCACCGACTATTTTAAATTAAATTATGAGACCCACTTGAAGCGAAAGCTACCATGTATTAGTTCAAATAGTGCATCACTTCATTATTTATGTGCAATTCATCCATGATAATTACATAAATATTGATCGAATAGCACCGCGCGTGTTGGGTTACATAGTGGGACATAATAGTGCACCAAATCCACAGTCTTTAACTATGAGAAGTGCTTTAAACAAAAAAATATCATGAACATAGCTTTAATAATCCACCACATCATTCTTTATTTGCAATGATTACATGGTGGTTAGAGAATTATGCATCGATTAGTGGGCCCGATGTTGAGTTATATAGTCTGAGATAATAGTTCCACCAAATATTCCAACTCAAATTTTGAGATCCGCATGAAACCAAAGCTACCACGTATGTAGGTCAAATAATGTATCACCATACTATTTATTTTCATTGGAACGATGATTGCTAGTGAAATATAGATCGATTAGCGGCCCGCGTGTTGATTTACATAATCTGTGATAATAGTAAGCTAATTCTTTCAAGTTGATTTGTGAGATCCGCTTGAAACCAGACTATCATATACATAGATGTACTGATGTATAAAATATTTTTTTATTTGTAGTACATCCATGGTGGTCAGAGAAATAAAAATAAATTACTTGAGCATAGTTTGTGTTACATAGCCTGAGATAATAGTCACCAAATACTCAAGTCAGTTCAACGAAATGTAACATGTATGTGGCTTAAATAATGCTTCACTTAATTATTTATTTGCAATTCATCCATGATGGTTACATGAATATAAATATATTAGCGGCCGCATGTTGAGTTACATAGCTGAGATAATATTCTATCAAATCCACCAAATCTTTCTATGAGTTATGCTTGAAACCAAAACTATCATGTACATAGATATAATAATGAACCACATTGATCTTTATTTGCATTGCATCCATGGTGGTTAGAGAAACATGGAGCGATTACTGGCCCGCTTCTGACTTACATAGGTGGAGATAATAGTCCACCAAATATTCCACTTAATTTTTTAGATCCTTTTGAAACCAAAGATAATATGTATGTACCTCAAATAATGCATCACTTCATTCTTAATTTGCAACACATTCATGGTGGTTACAGACATATAAATCGTTAGCGTCCGGCGTGTAGGGTTACATAGTGTGGGATAAGGGTACACCAAATCTTCCCACTTGAGTTATGAGATCTGTTTTAAACCAAATATAATGTGTTTATGTAATAATGCACTACATCATTCATTTATTTGCTATGCATCCATGGTTGTTTGAGAATTATGGATCGACTACTAGCCCAGGTGGTGTGTTATATAGTTTGAGATAATAGTCCACCAAATCTTCCGACTTAGATTATGAGATCCACTTGAAACCAAATCTACCATGTAGACATCTAAAATAATATAGCGCTTCATTCCTTATTTTCAATAGATGTATGATGATTTAAAAAATATAGATCGATTAGAGGTGCATTTATTGACTTACATAGTGTGAGATAATAGTTCACCAAATCATCTAACTTGATATATGAGATCCACTTGAAACAATAGATTACATTTATGTAGATGAACTAATGCATAAACTCATTATTAATTAGTAATGCCTCCATGGTAGTTATAAAATTATGTATCTATTACTTTAACACATGTTGAGCTGCATAGTTAAAGATAATTGTCCAGAAAATAATCCAACATACATTATGAAATCCTCTTGAAACTAGATCTACCATGGATGTACCTCAAATAATGCGTCAATTCATTCTTTATTTCCAATTTATCCAGGATGATTTGAGAAATTTACATATATCTATTAGCAGCCCACGTGTAGAGTAGCATGGTCTAAGATAATAACCCACCAAATACTCGTACTTCATTTATGAGATCCGCTCGAAACCAAAACTAGCATGTACGTAGATGGAATAATGCACCAATACTGCTTAATTTGCAATAAATCAATGATTGTTATAGAATTATGGATCGATTACGGGCCAGCGTGTTAAGTTACATAGTCTAAAAAATATTCCTAAAAATCCTCCAAATAAATTTATGAGACCCGCTCGAAAAACCAAAACTACCGTGTATCTAGCTAAAATGAATCAGTTCAGTCTGTTTTTGCAATCCTTCCATGATGTTTATATAAATGTAAATCTACTAGCGACTCATCTATTGATTTACTTAGTATCAGATAAAAGTCCACCAAATCGTCTGCCTTGATTTATGAGACCTGCATTAAAGCAAAGCTCCCATGTATGTAGATGTCATAATGCACCACGTCTTACTTTTTTTTGAATTGTCTTAGTGGTGGTTAGAAAATGATGGAATGATTACTGGCCCCCTTGTTGGTCTGAGGTAATAGTCCATCAAATCTTCCGCCTTAATCTTTTATATCCACTTGAAACCAAAACTATCATGTATGTAGCTTAAAGAAAGTATCACTTGATTATTTATTTCGAATGCATCCATGATGATTAGTTAAATTTATGTCGATTAGTGGCCGGTTGTTGAGTTACATAATCTGAGGTAATTATATACAAAATGATCCGACTTGATTTATGAGATCCGCTTCAAACCAAACTATCATGTACGAAGTTGTACTAATGCATAAAATTATTCTATATTTATAATACATTGATGATGGTTACACAATTAAGGATGGAATGCTTGAACAAGTGTAGATAGCTTGACATAATAATCCATCAAATAACCCAACTTAAATTATGAAATCCTCTTGAAACCAAATCAACCATGTGTTTAGGTTAAATACTGCATCACTTTTATTGTTTATTTGCAATGCATCCATGATTGCTAGATACTTATAGGTTGATTAGTGTCTCTCATGTTGAGTTACATAGCGAAACATAATAGTATATCAAACCTTCCAACTTTATTTATAGATCCTCTTCAAACAAAATATATCGTGTGTAGAACTCAGATAAATGCATCACATTATTGTTTATTCGGAATACAAAAATGTATGTTGGAGAAATATATATCAATTAGCGGTCCGCTTGTTGAGTTACGTAGTCTGAGCTAACAATCCACCAAATCCTCCAACTTAATTTATGAGATTTGCTTTAAACCAAAGCTATCATGTACGTCGATGTACTAGTGCATACAATCATTCTTTATTACTAATGCATCCATGGTGTTTACAGATATACCTATTACTTATCCGGTAGTTGAGTTACATAGTCTGGAGTAATATTTCACCAACTATTTTAAATTAAATTATGAGGCCCACTTGAAGCGAAAGCTACCATGTATTAGTTCAAATAGTGCATCACTTCATTATTTATGTGCAATTCATCCATGATAATTACATAAATATTAATCGAATAGCACCGCGCGTGTTGGGTTACATAGTGGGACATAATAGTGCACCAATCCTCAGTCTTTAACTATGAGAAGTGATTTAAACAAAAACATATCATGAACATAGCTTTAATAATCCACCACATCATTCTTTATTTGCAATGATTACATGGTGGTTAGAGAATTATGCATCGATTAGTGGACCGCATGTTGAGTTATATATTCTAAGATAATAGTTCCACCAAATATTCCAACTCAAATTTTGAGATCCACATGAAACCAAAGCTACCACGTAGGTAGGTCAAAAAATGTATCACTCTATTCTTTATTTTCATTCAAACGATGATTGCTAGTGACATATAGATCGATTAGCAGCTCGGGTGTTGATTTACATAATCTGAGATAATAGTACGCTAATTCCTCCAAGTTGATTTATGAGATCCGCTTGAAACAAGACTATCATGTACATAGATGTACTGATGTATAAGATATTTTTTATTTGTAATACGTCCATGGTGGTTAGAGAAATAAAAATAAATTACTTGAGCATATGTTGTGTTACACCGCCTGAGATAACATTCACCAAATATTCAACTCAGTTGAACAAAATGTAACATGTATGTGGCTTAAATAATGCTTCACTTAATTATTTATTTGCAATTCATCCATGATGGTTACATGAATATACATATATATTAGCGGCCGCATGTTGAGTTACATAGCTGAGATAATATTCTATCAAATACACCAAATCTATTTATGAGTTATGCTTGAAACCAAAACTATCATGTACATAGCTATAATAATGCACCACATTGATCTTTATTTGCATTGCATCCATGGTGGTTAGATAATCATGTAGCGATTACTGGCCCGCTTACTGACTTACATAGGTGGAGAAGATAATAGTCCACCAAATATTCCACTTAATTTTTTAGATCCTTTTGAAACCAAAGATAATATGTATGTACCTCAAATAATGCATCACTTCATTCTTAATTTGCAACACAGTTATTATGGTTACAGACATATAAATCGATTAGCGTCCGGCGTGTAGGGTTACATAGTGTGGGATAATGGTACACCAAATCTTCCTACTTGAGTTATGAGATCTGTTTTAAACCAAAGATAATGTGCTTATGTAATAATGCACTACATCATTCATTTATTTGCTATGCATCCATGGTTGTTTGAGAATTATGGATCGACTAATAGCCCAGGTGTTGTGTTATATAGTTTGAGATAATAGTCCACCAAATCTTCCGACTTAGATTATGAGATACACTTGAAACCAAATCTACCATGTATACATCTAAAATAATATAGTGCATTCCTTATTTTCAATACATGCATGATGATTTAAAAAATATAGATCGATTAGAGGTGCATTTATTGACTTATATAGTCTGAGATAATAGTCCACCAAATCATCTAACTTGATATATGAGATCCACTTGAAACAACAGATTACATTTATGTAGATGTACTAATGCATAAAATCATTATTCATTAGTAATGCCTCCATGGTGGTTATAAATTAAGTATCTATTACTTTAACACATGTTGAGTTGCATAGTTAAAGATAATTGTCCAGAAAACAATCCAACATACATTACGAAATGCTCTTGAAACCAGACATACCATGGATGTAGCTCAAATAATGCGTCAATTCATTCTTTATTTCCAATTCATCCATGATGATTTGAGAAATTTACATATATCTATTAGCAGCCCACGTGTAGAGTAGCATAGTCTATGATTATAACCCACCAAATACTCGTACTTCATTTATGAGATCCGCTCGAAACCAAAACTAGCATGTACGTAGATGGAATAATGCACCAATACTGCTTAAATCAATGATTTTGTAGAATTATGGATCGATTATGGGCCAGCGTGTTAAGTTACATAGTCTAGTTTTTTTTTTTTGAAAAGGTAAACCCGGCCTCTGCATCAGAACGATGCACACAGCCTCTTTATTAAAATCCAAATCCGATATTCGAAGCAAGTTTACAAGGACAAAAAGTCTCAACGATCAGCCAACGTGGCTACAAAAATCAACGAGCTAAAAACCAGCGATATTAGACTACACTCCATTGTAGTCGCCTAGTGTGCAGCCATCCACCCGTGCTAAAGATAGCCCGAACGACCGCCATTAGTCGTAAACATCCGGCATCCAAACGTCCACGCTGGTCTTCCGGAAGCAGGAGAGACCACATGTGTATCCAGTGCGTAGCCCTGTTAACCACCTGTAAAAAAAAATTACATAGTCTAGAAAATATTCATAAAGATCCTCCAAACAAATTACGAGACCCGCTCGAAAAACCAAAACTACCACGTATCCAGCTAAAATAAATCACTTCAGTCTGGTTTTGCAATTCTTCCATGATGTTTATATAAATGTAAATCTACTAGTGACCCATCTATTGATTTACTTAGTGTGAGATAAAAGTCCACCAAATCGTCTGTCTTGATTTATGAGTTCTGCATTAAAGCAAAGCTCCTATGTATGTAGATGTCATAATGCACCACGTCATACTTTTTGTTTAAATTGTCTTAGTGGTGATTAGAAAATGATGAAATGATTACTGGCCCCCATGTTGGTCTGAGGTAATAGTCCATCAAATATTCCGCCTTAATATTTTATATCCACATGAAACCAAAGCTACCACGTATGTAGGTCAAATAATGTATCACCATACTATTTATTTTCATTGGAACGATGATTGCTAGTGAAATATAGATCGATTAGCGGCCCGCGTGTTGATTTACATAATCTGTGATAATAGTAAGCTAATTCTTTCAAGTTGATTTATGAGATCCGCTTGAAACCAGACTATCATATACATAGATGTACTGATGTATGCAATATTTTTTTATTTGTAGTACATCCATGGTGGTCAGAGAAATAAAAATAAATTACTTGAGTATAGCTTGTGTTACATAGCCTGAGATAATAGTCACCAAATACTCAAGTCAGTTCAACGAAATGTAACATGTATGTGGCTTAAATAATGCTTCACTTAATTATTTATTTGCAATTCATCCATGATGGTTACATGAATATAAATATATTAACGGCCGCATGTTGAGTTACATAGCTGAGATAATATTCTATCAAATCCACCAAATCTTTCTATGAGTTATGCTTGAAACCAAAACTATCATGTACATAGATATAATAATGAACCACATTGATCTTTATTTGCATTGCATCCATGGTGGTTAGAGAAACATGGAGCGATTACTGGCCCGCTTCTGACTTACATAGGTGGAGATAATAGTCCACCAAATATTCCACTTAATTTTTTAGATCCTTTTGAAACCAAAGATAATATGTATGTACCTCAAATAATGCATCACTTCATTCTTAATTTGCAACACATTCATGGTGGTTACAGACATATAAATCGATTAGCGTCCGGCGTGTAGGGTTACATAGTGTGGGATAAGGGTACACCAAATCTTCCCACTTGAGTTATGAGATCTGTTTTAAACCAAAGATAATGTGTTTATGTAATAATGCACTACATCATTCATTTATTTGCTATGCATCCATGGTTGTTTGAGAATTATGGATCGACTACTAGCCTAGGTGTTGTGTTATATAGTTTGAGATAATAGTCCACCAAATCTTCCGACTTAGATTATGAGATCCACTTGAAACCAAATCTACCATGTATACATCTAAAATAATATAGCGCTTCATTCCTTATTTTCAATAGATGTATGATGATTTAAAAAATATAGATCGATTAGAGGTGCATTTATTGACTTACATAGTGTGAGATAATAGTTCACCAAATCATCTAACTTGATATATGAGATCCACTTGAAACAATAGATTACATTTATGTAGATGAACTAATGCATAAACTCATTATTAATTAGTAATGCCTCCATGGTGGTTATAAAATTAAGTATCTATTACTTTAACACATGTTGAGCTGCATAGTTAAAGATAATTGTTCAGAAAATAATCCAACATACATTATGAAATCCTCTTGAAACTAGATCTACCATGGATGTACCTCAAATAATGCGTCAATTCATTCTTTATTTCCAATTCATCCAGGATGATTTGAGAAATTTACATATATCTATTAGCAGCCCACGTGTAGAGTAGCATGGTCTAAGATAATAACCCACCAAATACTCGAACTTCATTTATGAGATCTGCTCGAAACCAAAACTAGCATGTACGTAGATGGAATAAGTCACCAATACTGCTTAATTTGCAATAAATCAATGATTGTTATAGAATTATGGATCGATTACGGGCCAGCGTGTTAAGTTACATAGTCTAAAAAATATTCCTAAAAATCCTCCAAATAAATTTATGAGACCCGCTCGAAAAACCAAAACTACCGTGTATCCAGCTAAAATGAATTAGTTCAGTCTGTTTTTGCAATCCTTCCATGATGTTTATATAAATGTAAATCTACTAGCGACCCATCTATTGATTTACTTAGTATGAGATAAAAGTCCACCAAATCGTCTGCCTTGATTTATGAGACCTGCATTAAAGCAAAGCTCCCATGTATGTAGATGTCATAATGCACCACGTCATACTTTTTTTTTGAATTGTCTTAGTGGTGGTTAGAAAATGATGAAATGATTACTGCCCCCATTGTTGGTCTGAGGTAATAGTCCATCAAATCTTCCGCCTTAATCTTTTATATCCACTTGAAACCAAAACTATCATGTATGTAGCTTAAAGAAAGTATCACTTGATTATTTATTTCGAATGCATCCATGATGATTAGTTAAATTCATGTCGATTAGTGGCCGGTTGTTGAGTTACATAATCTGAGGTAATTATATACAAAATGATCCGACTTGATTTATGAGATTCGCTTCAAACCAAACTATCATGTACGAAGTTGTACTATTGCATAAAATTATTCTATTTATAATACATTGATGATGGTTACACAATTAAGGATGGAATGCTTGAACAAGTGTAGATAGCTTGACATAATAATCCATCAAATACCCCAACTTAAATTATGAAATCCTCTTGAAACCAAATCAACCATATGTTTAGGTTAAATAATGCATCACTTTTATTGTTTATTTGCAATGCATCCATGATTGTTAGATACTTATAGGTTGATTAGTGTCCCTCCTGTTGAGTTACATAACGAAACATAATAGTATATCAAACCTTCCAACTTAATTTATAGATTCTCTTCAAACAAAATATATCATGTGTACAGCTCAGATAAATGCATGACATCATTCTGTATTCGGAATACAAAAATGTATTTTAGAGAAATATATATCAATTAGCGGCCCGCTTGGATAGTTACGTAGTCTGAGTTAACAATCCACCAAATCCTCCAACTTAATTTATGAGATTTGCTTGAAACCAAAGCTGTCATGTACGTCGATGTACTAATGCATACAATCATTTTTTATTACTAATGCATCCATGGTGTTTAGAGATGTACCTATTACTTATCCTTTTGTTGAGTTACATAGTCTAGAATAATATTTCACCAACTACTCTAAATTAAATTATGAGACCCATTTGAAGCGAAAGCTACCATGTATTAGTTCAAATAGTGCATCACTTCATTATTTATTTGCAATTCATCCATGATAATTACATAAATATTAAACGAATAGCACCGCGCGTGTTGTGTTACATAGTGGGACATAATAGTGCACCAAATCATCAGTCTTTAATTATGAGAAGTGCTTTAAACAAAAAAATCATGAACATAGTTGTAATAATCTACCACATCATTCTTTATTTGCAATGATTACATGGGGGTTAGAGAATTATACATCGATTAGTGGCCCGATGTTGAGTTATATAGTCTGAGATAATAGTCCACCAAATATTCCGACTCAACTTTTGAGATCCGCATGAAACCAAAGCTACCACGTATGTAGGTCAAATAATGTATCACCATACTATTTATTTTCATTGGAACGATGATTGCTAGTGAAATATAGATCGATTAACGGCCCGCGTGTTGATTTACATAATCTGTGATAATAGTACGCGAATTATTTCAAGTTGATTTAGGAGATCCGCTTGTAACCAGACTATCATATACATAGATGTACTGATGTATAAAATATTTTTTTATTTGTAGTACATCCATGGTGGTCAGAGAAATAAAAATAAATGACTTGAGCATAGTTTGTGTTACATAGCCTGAGATAACAGTCACCAAATACTCAAGTCAGTTCAACGAAATGTAACATGTATGTGGCTTAAATAATGCCTCACTTAATTACTTATTTGCAATTTATCCATGATGGTTACATGAATATAAGTATATTAGCGGCCGCGTGTTGAGTTAAATAGCTGAGAAATATTCTATTAAATCCCCCAAATTGATTTATGAGTTACGCTTGAAACCAAAACTATCATGACATACCTATAATAATGCACCACATTGGTCTTTATTTGAATTGCATCCACGGTGGTTAGAGAATTTTGGAGCGATTATTGGCCCGCTTACTGAGTTACATAAGTGGAGATAATAGTCCACCAAATATTGGACTTATTTTTTTTAGATCCTTTTGAACCACTTAATTTTTTATTTTCAATGCATCCATGGTGGTTGTAGAGATATAAATCGATTAGCGGCTAGCATGTTGAGTTACATAGTGTGGGATAATGGTCCACAAAATTCTCCCACTTGATTTATGAGATATATTTTAAACAAAAGATATTATGTCGTTGTAATACTGCACTACTGACCAACGTGTTGTGTTACATAGTTTGGGATAATAGTCCACCAAATCTTCCGGCTTAGATTATGAGATCAACTTGAAACCAAATCTACTATGTATGTTGCTAAAATAATGTAGTGTTTCATTCTTTATTTGCAATGCATCCATGATGATTTGAAAAATATAGATCTATTAGCGGTCCATTTATTGACTTACATAGTCTGACATAATGGTCCACCAAATTGTGAAACTTGATATATGAGTTCCACTTGAAATAAAAGATAACATATATATAGATGTACTAATGCATAAAATCATTATTTATTAGTAATGCATCCATGGTAGATCGAATATTAAGTATTGATTACTGTAACACATGTTGAGTTGCATAGTCTATTATAATAGTCAAAAAATAATAATCCTACTTAAATTATGAAATCCCCTTGAAGCCATATCTATCACGGTTGTTACTCACATAATGCATGTATTCATTTTTTATTTACAATTCATCAATGATGAGTTTAGAAATATATATCTATGAGAAGCCCATGTATTGAGTTGCATAGTCTAAGATAATATTTCGGCAAATAATTTTTGACATCCGCTCGAAATCAAAACTAACATGTACGTTGCTGCAATAATGAACCAATAACGCTTTATTTGCAATACATCCAGGATTGTTATAAAATTATGGATCGATTACGGACCAGCGCGTTGAGTTACATAGTGTAAAAGATATTCCAAAAAATCAACAAACTAAATTATGACAACCGCTCGAAACCAAAACTACCATGTATGTAGCTAAAATGGATCAATTTATTCTTTATTTGAAATGGTGCCATGATTTTTATATAATTATAAATCAATTAACAACCCGCTTGTGGATTTACATAGTCTGAGATAACAGTTCACCAAATCCTCTGACTTGATTTATGAGATCTGCTTTAAATCAAAGCTATTCTCTACATAGATGTAATAATGCACCACATCATTTTTTTTATTTTAAATGCATTAATGATGGTTAGAGAATCATGAAATGTTGCTGACCCACATGTTAAGTTAAAGAATAAGAGATAATAGTCCACCAAACCTTCCGCTTTAAATTTTTATATCGAGTTGAAACCAAAACTACCATTTATTTAGTTTAAATAAAGTATCACTTTGTTATTTATTTCCAATGCAACGATGATGATTAGTGAAATTTATATCAACTAGTCACCACAAACTTAATGGTATCAATAGGAAATATTATGTGTCTAGGAAACCTCTTTTAACCATATTTAAATTTTGAGCGGATGATTAATTCATGTTTTAAAATAATGTTATTGAGCACATGCACATTTTTGTGTGGACATGTTAGATCAATTCATACAAATAAATTCACACGGTAATTTATTCATTGGTTTTACATAAGTGTATGGTTAAAACGTCGAGTATTGGCTTTGGATAATACAACGATAAAGAGTTACAAACAAAAGTATATGTCCAATAAAAATATATTGTATTACCTAATGAAGTTTATGTATAGTACTGAGATATGATAGCCATTGTTATGACTTGATGTTTATCCAAACGTGAATTGAGTTGTCCGTTGTCGTAACACATTTGGACCCAGTAATATGGATTAACGTGTTGTCTCGAAATGACCATCCCATATTGTGAGATAGTGCAAAGCATACTTGTAGTTGTTTGGATTTTTTTTAAATTATAAATTAAAATTTGTTATCGCAATCTCCTTTCTTGGGACAGTGCCTATTCGTGGAGTAAATTATTTTACTCTAGGTAGTAAATATGAAGCTATATAATCTCCGGTCCCTTTTTCCTAAACAGTAGACTATTTCCTCCCACCTCTAATTTCATAAATCACATTCAACTTTTTTTTACTACCGAGATGCAGGGTGGACCTCGCATATGCGAGGGCATCATGTTTAATGTGTGTAAAGTGACTGCAAAATTAATCCATAACTTTTTGGGTGGCTATATTTTTCATGTATATGTATTAGTTTTTATGTTTTCAGGGTCAATTGGATTAAGTTTGGGGTGCATTCATGTTGTTAGATATACACCTTAATGTATTAAAAAATATTGTACACAATTTATATTATGGAGAAATTTATCTGGTGTGACGTTTTCTAACTTCCACGTGAGTTGCTATTGATTTGAGCTTGTCGTACATGATTGAATTATGGTAAAAAAAGTGCCGTTAACTAAATTATATTTTACAAATTGTAAAATTGGTGGCTAATAACAGTTGGTCTAAGTTTTATGGCCTGCCATGTGTTACCATGCAATAATATATAACTTTCTCTCGTACACTTCTACTTGTGACTAAAATCTTGGGAGGTTTTTGTCCAAGAATTAAATGAAATATTAATGGCCCATACCTAAGCCCTATTTTTCTTTTTTCGCAATGTCAAGCCTATATATGCTTTTACCAGTACTAAATTTACTTTCACTACATTTTCCCATTCTCAATATAATACATTTTATTTTTTTCTAAATATTCATAAAAAATTCCTAAAACATATTATCATACTTGTACTATGATGATAACATCATGTTTGTGAACGTTCACCTATTTTTTGGATCGGTTTTGATCTTGTGGGACATTTCTATGCGTTGTCGGTTTAGAACTTACTGATTTTTATTACAACATCGTTTGGTTTAATTTGTAAGATAGCGCGCATGCATAATGAATATATATTTTTTGTTCTTCTTATCTTAATATGCAAGTGTTGTACAACAATTTTGTGCCGATAAATAATATTTATTTTCTCCACTCTAAAACCTCCTTTGCCACCTTTTATTGGTGTGAACTTATGATTGACCGCCTCTGCATGCATGACTCCGCTGGCCAGACATTTGATATTTTCTCAACACGATTTTCTCTTACCCGAATTTGTGCATGCCGATACAACCAGTCGGGCCATGTACGTGACATTTTCAAAAACTGATTTTATATTTCGTTTACTTCTCCCCTTAACGACACGCGAATATGAACGGCCAAATTGTGACGGCTCCTAATCTCTTTATTTTTCTATTTCTTTAATTAGTTGATGATTTTTCATACCTATTACTCCCTCCATCTGAAACTAAATGTCACAAAGTTTGTTAAAAGTGGATGTATCTAACACTAAATTATGTCTAGATACATCCACTTTTGCCAAACTTTGTGACATTTAATTTCGGACGGAGGGAGTACATGTTATCGATTGGAAAAAAGTAATGCTTACATTTATTTTCTTTCATACATCGGACTTGCACTGTTTAATGATTTATTTCAAAATTTCACCATTTATTGACTTCATATAAGTACATATAATTTGAAGAAACTATTGCTCATGGATCATCCCGCCCGTATACATGATACAGTGCTTCCTTTTTATTTTTTTCGTGTTGGTTGCCCTTTTAACTAAATTATAATTATAAAGTAAAATTTGCTACCATAATTTCTTTTCTTGAGACAGTATCCTATTCGTGGGGTGCAATATTTTAGTCTATGCACTAAATATGAAGGACATGGAATTTCCGGTCTCTTTTTCCAAATAATAGACTATTTCCTCTCATTCTCGTGTCTTGTGCTTTAATTTTTCTCTCGGTGGTTCGTCCATAGAGCGGTTAGTGCATAGTTTGTCTTGTGAGGGTGCATTCCTAGCACCGCTGCGTGTAGAGAACTTATTTTCTACTTTTTAAAGTCGCCTCATGCTATTTTTCTAAAAAAAAGGTAAGATTAACCTAACTGTTGCAAATTATGTTTTAAAATCTTGTATATATTAGGTGGTATTCCCATGCCGGTGTAAATCATCTTACTTATAGAGCTCCGCTATGTTTTTCCTACTTGGCTGCCACCATGTTTTGCAGCGTAGTGGTGTGTATTAAGGCTGGTGCCAACCCGGGCGGTAGCGTGGGGCGGTAGGGGCGCTACCGCCCGGTGGCGGGCGAGAGGAGGCGGCAGCGAGGGGCGGTAGGCGGCGGCGGGCGGTAGCCGGGGCGCCCGCCGATAGGGCGGTAGCGCGGGGCTTACCGCCCGCGTTGGCGGGGCGGTAGGGCGGGGCAGGGGCGGTAGTGGCGGGCGAGAGGGAGAGGGGCTCGGGCGGCGCGCTGGCGGGCAGGGGCGGTAGGCAGGGGCGGTAGCAGGTTGCCGTTGGGGGGCAACGGCTAGCTGACGTGGCGCCCCCCCATTGGTCCACGTCAGCTAGCCGTTGGGGGGGAGCGTGGTTGGCTGTAAAAAAAAAAAAAAAAATTTGGACCCAAATTTCCACCTCCAATCCTATAAATACCCCCCCATATCCATCCCTTCTCTTCACACCATTTCCCTCCTCTCTTTCTCTCATACCATCTCCGCCATGTCGGGTTGGACTCCAGATAACACCTCGTTCACGGATCTCTTGCAGTCCGACGGGTCACAACCTACTCACATAGAAGATTTCTCTCCCACACATCGTCGGTCGGATACCGGTTCTTCGCCGTATCCACGAGTGTTGTACCCCTCCCACACACCACCTCCGGGGCCATATGGTCCGCTTCCTACGGGATATGGTTCATACCAGCATCCTCCGTATGCTTACGCACCACCACCTCCACCTCCACCTACAGGTAGCGGGAGTCCACTTCCTCCGTACCCTCCTACGGGATATGGTTCTTACGCTCCACCTCCATATCCATACGGTTCATACGCTCCACCTCCACCGTATCAGCAACCACCTCCTCCGTATCAGCAACCACCTCTATCGTCTGCTCCAGATGGCAGTGCTCCAAGCGACGGGTCCGATGCCGCGGAAACACTGGTACCAACGCGTCCAAAGAGGGTCGAGTGGAAAAGTGCGGACGAGGAAAAACTGGTAATTTTCTTACCCGTGACATGTTTATTTCGGAGTTGGTTTTTGTTTGGATTTTTCACTAAGACAATATCTATTTCGTTGCAGGTGAATGCTTGGGTTTTCAACTCCAAGGACTCTCGCCGTGGCAATAGCAAGACCGGCGAAAGTTTTTGGGGGTGGAATAGCGAAGACGTTCAACTCTACCGCCGATCCTGCCCGCCATAGGACCGCGAAGCAACTGAAGGATCACTGGAACGTCTACAACCGTGAGGTGTCCTTGTTCAATGGATACCACATCCAAGAAGAAGCGGTACGTCAGAGTGGAGCAGACGATGCAATGGTCATGGAAGCGGCACTGACGAGGTACGCAAATGACCCTAGAGTGACTCAGCCTTTCAAACGCTTCAAGTGGTGGGAAGCTGTTCGCAAGGAAGCGAAGTGGAAAGCACAGCATGGGAAAGGTAGTGGGACTGACTCCAGTTCCAAGAGAACCCGTCTGGGGTCGGAGGTGAGTACAGCTCTAGCGACGCGACGGAGGAGGAGCCGCGTCCTCCTGGCCGCGATAAGGCCAAGGCCGCGTTTCGCAAGGGAAAGAAGAAGGAGAAGGAAGCGTCCAGCGAGGGATCAAGTGCAGGCTTCGGAATGGCGAAAATGTATCAAGTTTTATTGAGGTCTAAGCTACTGAAGCAATATAACAAATTGCAAGACCGCTCAACCGCCGGCATGACCGAAGCTGAAAAGCGCAAACATGACAAGGCCCTACAGATAGTGGAAAAAGACCTAGGGCTGCTGGAGGATGACGACGACGACGACGAGCACGATGATTAGATTTTTTTAATGTTTATGTAATTTTTACAATTTATTATGCAATTTTATTAATTAGTATGTAATCGGTAACAATTTTAGTTCAATAAAATTATTTCCTTGCATTATTTGTAATGTTTTCGTTTCAAAAATATGTGTTGACGTGGAGGAGAGAGAAAAGCTGATGTGGCAGAGAGAGAATCTTACAGCCCGTGCTATAGCCCGTGCACTGGCACCGTGCCCGTGAGAGTGGGGTGATAGTGGTGAGAGAAGGTGACGTGGCGGGGGCTATAGCCCGTGAATAGTGGGCGGTGTATTGGCACCAGCCTAATCATGTTCCTGACACGCGCTGATGCGCACACGCTAGCCAATTGCCGATCAAAGTGACCGGCTTTGGATGGTTTTTCGAGTTTAGAGCTAGCTTCCCGTACGTAAGGATCAGCTTTAAGGATTTATTTTTAATCACTGACCAGGTTTGGAGCCAGCTATCCGTATGCACACGGATCGATTCTCATCATCCTTCTGGTTCAGAGTTACGGCAGGGCTTATGTACCCTGTAGTATTAGGCATGGATTCTACCAGCCTAGATTTCGTCAACCAAAATCATACCGTGGTACGACTTTTTTTTTTTTGAAAGTTGTTTTGACTCTTGATTGCCTTCCAGTTTTGCCACGTATAACACAAACTGTTTCAAAGAGTTACGTAATCCTATTAATCTTTTGTTACGTAAAAGTATTAATCTATTTTTAAATCCTAACCATATATTTAAAATCCAACCATCAAAATATTTTTGATGATGTGGCTTAACGTGGTGTCTCTATTAGACATCCGTATATTGCTTTTAGTATATAATAGATAGATTAGTGGCTTGCGTGTTGAGTTATGTAATATGAGATAATATTACACCACACTACTAGAGATTTGCTTATAACATCATATCCTACCACAGGCGAACAAGAAAATCGATTCGTCTGTGCTACTTAGCGCAGGCGAACCGGCGAATAGTGCGCCTAGGGTAAGTTTGTTACCCCAGGCGAACCAAACCCAGAAGCGCCTGGGGTAAAGTAAGGCAGGGCCACCCACCGCTGCCCCTGGCACTCTTCCTTTACCCCAGGCGAATTGCATACCTGTTCGCCTGCGGTATAACAGATACCCCAGGCGAATCTTGACAGAAGCGCCTGGGATAAAAAGTGGACTGGGGTAGCTCCCCTTAGCGCAGGCGCACCGCATCTCTGTTCGCCTGGGACAAAGAAATGCCTGGGGTAGCACCCCTTAGCGCAGGCGGATCTCATGTCATATTCGCCTGGGGTAACATTTGTCCTCAATAAGTGCGGCCAGCCACCCACCACCACCCCTAGCCACCCCACTCACTCACTCACTAGTCCAAACTCGACCCATTAGTGCTCCTAGCTCAATCCCCCACACCCCTCCACCATTTTTAGCTAAATTAACCAATCATGTTTGTTATATTTTAGCTAGTATGCTACCCCACTTTCTCTGTTCCAAATCTCTCCACTAGATCTACTAACCGGACACTAGATCTCACCACAAATGCACCACTAGCTACTTCTAGATCTATCACTCTCTTATCGGTCGTCTCTCCGGTGATCTTCGACGTCGTCATCGCGTCTATATATTTCGCATTGTGTGTCATCTTAATAGGTGCGTGGGATTGGTCGGTGGATGAGAATTCGTTCTCTTTTTCATTTTATTGTGTTGCCATGAGGATGAGTTGCCAATGTTTTGCCGAAATGTTGATTCATATCCTTTTCGGCAAATTTCCGGCGCTCCGCGTTACACCTTTTGTAGGAAGGTCATGCCGAAACTTTCCGTGAAAACCGGATCTAGTTAATGAAACCTCTCTCTCTTGCATTTTGTAGCAATGGTCATTGCGATGAGGACACGCGTGGTGCATAGGTACGTGCGACGCGCGACGGCCGAGATGCATCGAAACAACCGCACCGAGATAGAGTGTCCGTGTCGGAAATGCAAGCTGGGGTCTTTGTTCAAACCAGATTCTGGTAATATGGAGAAGCACCTGCTCAGGTATAGTTCCATGGAGGGCCACACTAAGTGGATGGATGATGATGAAGATGATGATAACGTCGAGACCAATTGGGCGGCGACATGTGAAGATGATCAGGAGGAGTCTGAACATGGCAATGGAGAGGACGAAGAGGCTGTCGACGGAGACGACTATAATGAAGAAGAAGGGAGTCATGGTGATCAACAACATGAATACGAGGACATGAACACTCCGCTAACTTCAGTCGTGCGGGACCCACATGTTCAAGATCTTCTTCTCAAGAACACGTCGACCGACGCCAGACGTAAATCTAAGATCACGCAACTAGATATAGACTCTGCAACTCCGTTGTATGACGCAAGTCGCAGGGCGGAGGAGTCACGCTTGAGAGTAGCTCTGGATCACCTAGAGATGAAGGCAAAACACGGATGAACCAACACAAGCATGTACGATCTTCTGCGATACCTGAAGACGCACTTACCTGAAGGGAACACATGTGCTAGTAGTCTACAGGAGGCCAAGAAAATTGTGTGCCCCCTCGATTTACCGCACACAAAATACCACGCTTGCGTCCGTGACTGCATAATTTATCGTAACGAGCACGCGGACCAGATCAAATGTCTGGTGTGCGGTGCTGATCGTTACAAGAGGGGGACGACGAAAGCTCCTAGGAAAGTTGTGTGGTACTTTCCACTTATTCCCCGTCTGCAGCGGTACTTCGTGGACCCCAAGGAAGCAAAGCTCATGCGCTGGCACGAGGACAGAAAGAAGGCAGTGCTGAGCGATCCAGAACGTGTTGAAAAACCAGTGCTAACACACCCTTCGGATGCACGTCAGTGGAAAGCATTAGACGCATTCGATGAAGAATTCGGGAACGACCCAAGGAACATCAGGCTTGGTGCGAGCACCGACGGTCTCAATCCGTTTGGCAACCAGAGCAGCAAACATAGCACCTGGCCCGTGTTTGTATGGATGTACAACCTCCCCCCGTGGCTGTGTCTGAAGAGGAAGTACTTACACATAAGTATGCTGATTCAATGGCCGACCCAGCCAGGGAGCGATATCAACCTGTATCTCGAGCTATTGAAGGAGGAGCTAGACACGTTGTGGGAGGAAGGGGTGGAAACATGGGACGCCTTCAAAGAAGAAACTTTTCGTATGAGAGCCGCACTGGTATATTGCGTGTCAGGTGTGCCATGGACACAAGGCTTGTGTCAGGTGCATGGAATTTACCCCGTTTCTACAACTACACAAGGATCCCGGATCTTCTAAAACCGTATACATGAGGCATCAAATGTGGCTACCACAGAACGACCCGTGGAGAAAGCGCGGAGACCCGTTCAACGGTAAAGATGAGCTCGATCTACCTCCACACAAGAGAAGAGGAGAAGAGATCGATACTCTATTGAAGAATTGGAAAACGTGTCATCCGTCGGGAAAGGTACAGAAGCGGAAGCGAGGAGAGAAAAAGTGTCCTCCGCCAGAAGGACCGCTCTTGGGGGTATGGAAAAGGAGGTCCGTGTTTTGGGACTTGCGGTACTGGCCAATCCTCGGAGTGCCTCACTGCCTTGATGTCATGCATATCACGAAGAATGTGTGTGAGAGCTTGCTTGGCACCCTGTTCAACATGACAGATAGGACCAAAGATGGGCCAAAATCAAGATACGACCTGATGGTCCTGAATATCAGGAGCGAGCTTCACTTACCGCCTTCTACGGGTGAACAGACGGAGGAGGACGAGGATGAGGTGGAGGAGATGGACGACCGCAAGCGGAAAAGGGCTAAGAAACACCAAACTCACCGCCTGAAACCCTCTTGCTTCACTCTAAGCCCCGACGAGCCCGCGCGAATATTCACATGCCTCCTCGGAGTGAAATTTTCCTTAGGTTACGCGGGGCTGATAAGCAGATACCTAGACGCGGAGAAAAAATCGTCAGCGGGACGAAGTCTCATGACTGTCACGTGATGATGACGTAGATACTTCCGGTTGCAATCAGAGGGATAATGGAACCGCACGTCCGTCAAACGCTCACTGGCCTCTGTAACTTTTTCGACGTCATCACTCGGAAGTCGATAAGCGTGAAGAAACTCGGAAGGCTGCAGGAAGAGATCGTCACCATCCTATGCGAGCTTGAGATGTACTTCCCACCTACCTTCTTTGATATTATGGTACATCTCTTGGTCCATATCGTGGACGATATCACCAATCTTGGGCCGGCATTCTTGCACAACATGATGGCGTTAGAAAGAATGAACGGGATCATCAAATCATTCGTTCGTAACAGGGCACACCCGGATGGAAGCCAGCTGTTGGTTTGCCCGCAAACAAGCACCTTGACAGGTTCATGGGGGTAGGCCACAACACTGGCAAAAGGGTAATGGACGTGGACTCCTGTGGTCGGAGAGATGACTTTGAAAGGGCCCACCTAGTAGTGTTACAACACATCGACGATGTCGACCCTTGGATAGAAGAGCACAAAACCGCGATAAAAAACAGTGCTCGCAGGCCGATGACGGAAGATGAGATATTTAGAGCACACAACTCCTCTTTCGCGACATGGTTCAAGAAGCAGATTGATGCCGATCCCCCGCCAATGACATGTCAGAAAGATAAAATTGTATTGGCCTTGTCATATGGTCCCGCGCCCAATCTGATGACTTATCAAGCATAGGACATCAATGGGTACACATTCTACACGGAGGAAAGAGACAAAAGTAGTGACTATCAAAACTCGTCCATAAAAATGGAATCTTACACGGGCGAAGAGATTAGAAGATACTACGGAAAGATCGAGGAAATCTGGGAGCTTGACTACGTTGGGGTAAAGCTGCCGATGTTCCATGTCAGATGGGCTACAAACGTCACAAAATAAGACGAATATTTCACCACTATGTCGATGTCTGAAGCCAACAAACCCAAGTCAAAGAACCCCACCGCGAAAAATGAGCCCTGGGTATTGGCTAAGCACGTGGAGCAATGCTTCTTCATAACCGACCCGGCAAAGCCTAGTTGTGTTGTCGTAAGGAGAGGAAAAAGGGCCCTCGTCGGAATGGATGGAGTCGCCGATGAGAAGGACTTCGACGGCTTAGTCGGAGACCCGATGATGGAAGAACCCGGTGAAGACGATGCACCATACACCAAAAGAAGAAGCAGGACCACACTACCTAGGGCAGGTCTTCCCATTCACAAGAAGAAGTCACGATATGGCGGTCACGTATTCAACATCGACCAAGAAAGGCAAGAGTAAGATTGTGACGAAAGGTTGAGAGAGGGAAATACTCGCGATATGTGCGATATAACATGCTAATAGCTACTATGTACAATGTGTTTTCAGAGAGAAACGCTTGCGGTATCTCGCTAAATCAATCTATTTACGCTCGATGCGACACTAAATATTATTGCACATGTTAACTTTCATATGTATGTAATTTTTAAGTGAAAAACAATGTGGGAGCCCCATATAATAGCATTCGTATTGCTCGATGTGTCCCGGGCCGGGGTGGGCTGTGTAATTTAGAAAATCTTAGCACAGACGCATCTGTGAGAATATGTGCCTGGGGTAAACTTTATCACAGGCGCATTTGACAGAACATGCGCCTGGGCTAAGGCTATGTGTGCCCGCGCAAACCAAAACCCTACGAATTTTAGCGCAGGCGCATTTTCTAGGTTATGCGCCTGGGGTATGGCTCTATGGGCCCGCGCATAACAGGGCATCGAGCCAAGCACATTGGAACCGGTTTATGATACAAACCGGTTATAAATTTTAGCGCAGGCGCATTTTCTAGGTTACGCGCCTGGGATATGCTCTGTGGGCCCACGCATAACGAAGCGCTACGAACTTTAGCGCAGGCGCATTTTGGTTTTGTTCGCCTGGGGTAAATGATAGCGCGCATATCACTCGTTTTGCGCCTGGGGTAAGTCCTCGCTCTGCTAACCCCCAGCCCGCACACTTCCTTTCTCTCTCTTGCGCGCAGAACAGATCGGCAGTTTCCTTTCAATCCCCAAACCGCACGCCGCTGTCGTCTCTCTCATCGCACGCCGCCGTCGTCATTGTCGAGCAGCAGGAGGAGGAGCGGGAGCAGCAGCAGGAGGAGGAGCAGGAGCAGCAGGGGAGGAGGAGCGGGAGCAGTAGGGGAGGAGGAGCGGGAGCACCCCGCACGTCGTCCCTCTCATCATCATCGTCCACGCCGGCTGTCATCACCCACGCCGCCGTCGCCCACGCCCACGCCAAACCCAGGTCAGCCCCCCTCTTCCAAGCCCAACGCCCGGGTGTTCTTCCCCATCCCATCCCTTGTGCGTTCTGTGACTCCATCCCTTGTGTTCTTCCCCATCCCACAGAAAATCCAGCATTAATATACAAGTATGCATCCCTTCCTTAATTAATATTTAGGTAAATGAACTGCACAACACGATAATTATACCTTGAATATGATCAATGACTTGAATACTAGAAAAAACAACTCAGGTTCTTTGGCTTTAGACACTTGCCCCTGAAAATACATTTTGCAAATGATTTATACTATCGGATATCATGGCAAGATTTATTTTAGTCAGATGCTTGGATTTAGTGGGAGTAAGAAGGAGCGAAATAGCTTACCACAACCGCAGGACCTTTTACTGTATCAGCCATGCTTGACATCAATGAAACTGCAGCAACTATGTCTTCTTGCATCCAAATGCACTAACCAATTTTAGTATCATGTGCCATACACATGCATAAAAAGAACCAATCAATAGTAGACCATGTTGGCTTTTACATCTAATTGGAAATGTGAAATGGTTATTAGCGAGGGAATACATAAAAGATCACCTTTGGTCTTAAAACGCTAGCAAAGATAATACCTGTAAGCTATTCTGCCCAGACCAAGCAAAAAATAGATTATAATACCTGGGAGCTAATTGCTGCAGCCAATATGGAAGTTTTTTGGCATGATATATGAATTTCCTGGGAGTTTTTGTGCCATGTGATGACAGCAATGCAATAAACTGTTTTTGTGGCCATGTGTGCATTCAATTTATGTTGCAGGTACATTGAGTGCCAATGTTTTGCCGGAACATTGATTCATTTCCGTTCCGGCGAATTTCTGGCACTCCGGCATGACCATTTATAGCCGAGGTCATGCCGAATTTTTCCGGTGACTAACCTAGTATACATTTTGTCTACTCCTAGCTAGGCATGTCTTCGTCTACTACGGATCCGGCTTTATTGGACCACTACATCCTTATGGCCCGAGAGTCGCAAGAGGAAGAGAGAGCCAATGATGGCGGTGACGATCAGATGCAAACTGACCAGCCCCCCGATGTCGAGCCCCACAATGATGACGGGCTCACCGGTGGCGAGGAGGAAACCACTGATAGTGGCGCCGGGGGTCCCTCAGGGAGCAGCACGACGGGAAAGAAGCGTCGGCAGCGAGCTCCGAACAAGGTCGGCACCGTTCGAGAGAAATTCACAGAGGTGGATCCTTCCAGTGGCACGCCTGTGATGCCATTGGACCTTGTGAAGGGGTACTTCCTCCAACTTGGCGCGATCCTTCGAGACGTCGTCAATGTGAACGAGCCGACTCTCAAGAAGAAGCCAACTATGCGCGCCCAACTCATCTCGAGGCTGCACGCGCGGTCACGGACAATAGCGTGAAGAATGTTGAGAAGCTAGTGGTAAGAAATTTACCATTTCATGCAACTCATCATCATCAAGTCCATGATTTCATTCTAGTACGAAACCATTTCTAAACCGTTTATATGTTGCTTCTGCAGCTAGAAGAACAACAACTTGAATCTTCCTCGTCGCAGACGTCGACGGCCAAAGTCGCGTGGGATAAGCCTTTCATCAGGGGGTACAACAAGGCAAAGAGCCAGGACCCTCTGAAAAGGCCGCACTTAGGCCGTACCACCGGCGGCGGACTTAATAAGAAGCACGCCAACTATGGCTTGGCTGAGCCTAGCACTAAGGAGTCGCGGGCGGCGAAGAAGAGCGAGGAGACGGAGGCGCTGAAGAAGAAGGTCCATGACTTGGAAACAAACAGGGAGAAGAAGATTGAGAAAACAGTGGGGGAAAAGATGAATGCGCTCATCCCCGCCATATTTGAAAAAATATGTGGCTACATCGTCGGCGGCTCACAGGGGCCGTTACCGACGTTCAACATACCGTCGATGTTGGTCGTGCCCGCCGCGGCCGCCGCCGGTGGTCCGTCGACGTCGGCTGTGCCTGTCGCCCCCGCCGTGCCCGACGCGACTGCCCCCGATGGACCGTCGGCCGTGTCCGGCGCGGCCACCACCCCGTTGCTCGACGAGCCCACCATCACCTGTGGTCCGTCGATGTTAGCAGAGCTCAATGCCCTCACGGTAAATTATTGACCGTCTCAAGCTGTAGCCAGTTCAATATAACCCTTCTCTCTGACCTATCCATGCATGTTATCGCAGGCTGACGCGACGGGTTGCACCTTCCTGCTAAAAGTGGGCAGCGAGTTGAAGGATGTTGTAAAGGGGAGCATCTTGCAGCCACTATCCCGCAAGTACCACTGCAGAGATATACCGGCCAATGAGCTTCGGGTTCGCGTCGATCTGGTGCTACCGGGATTCGAAAACTTGTATCCTCCTAATCAACCCGCCGATGCTGACAGCGAGCTGAATCTCGGCCAACTGGACAATCAAATCTTGCTATGGCCGAAAGCCCTTATTCAGCTGAACACGACGTCAGGGTCGGCGCCAAGCCAAGCCATGACCGTCACCACTACACCGGTTGCGCCCGCGGCAAGCCAACAAGACAAGGTCCAACATGGCAATGTCCTCTCTCCACCTCCGGTGGATCCTCCTCCTCCCGAGCACGAGATGTCCAATGACGAGCAACATCACGAGCATGAGACCCAGGACGACTACATGGATATTGAACTTGCTCCCATTGACGATTTCATAAATCAGTTGGATGGCGAGAAGGCGGTTCCTCCGGAGTTACCCGCCAGAACTCTTGATATCCAGAAGAAGGTAGATGGCGGAGTGGGCGGTTCTTCTGAGTTACCCACCAGAAAACCGGATATCCAGAAGAAGCTAACCTATTCCCAAGAAACTCCCGAGGAGCAGACGGCCTTTACGGCTCCACAGCCTACGCTGGTTACCCCGAATACACTCTGTGCTACGGTCGAGGAGGCGGTAAAACAAAGCGGCACTCCCATCTGCTTGAGGCCGAAGAAGAATCGGAAGAGGCCGGTAGCCAAGAAGAAGAAAGGTGGTGCCTCCTCTAGTAGCCAGCCAGCGGTCTCCCGAGTCCTGGACCGTTTGCCGCCCGCCGTCCCATGGAGGAAGGTGCATGAGATAGGTCAGCCGATGCTGCCGCCAGAGGTTGTCGCTGTCATGGGTGGTAACATGAGGACCATCCACGACGGGATTTTGTTCAAAGAGAATGATCTTCTACGTGAGAAACATCCCTCCTACCCGCTATACGTGGTCAAGGTGCCCCGATCCGTGGGCTTTGTGGATTCAAATCCTGCAGAGGTGTTCTTCATCAGATACGAAGACATATTCAGTGTCTTCCACTTGGGAAAGCTTGACCGAAGCATTGTCCGCCTGGTATCGCTCAGCATGGCGCACGATATGGTCATGGAGAATACCCCGCACATCGCGATTATGGACCCCTACTACATGAATGAGGACTACTTGCGGTCACATGCAGACCGGGTTCTTATCACGACTTACATAACGGGGTTTTTTATAGATAACAAGGATAAGAACGACATTCTCATGCCATACTTTCCCGTGTAAGTAGTCCTCTCCGCTTCACGTCGATCGTTACATTCTTTCTAGAATCTCCTTAGTATTCCGATTGATGATATTGATGGCTTGTTCGAAATGTTCTGCGCAGAAACGGAGGATGCGTACTCATCGTCATGGAACCGTATTGGTCGCAATGCACTTATCTCGATGCGGGTAGGGCGGTGCAGAAGGACTACACCGACATAAGAGTTGTTCTTAATAGTGCCCTCAACGGCTTCGCCGCCGATTAAGGCAAGCCCCTAAAAAAGGAGAAAATAGTCCGAGGCGCCTACGTGTTCACCCACGTAACAAACTTCCCCTGCCTCAAGCAATCGGAGCAAGAATCTGAGTTGGAAGCTTGGTATGTCATCTTTCAGATGAGGGGGTACTTAAAGGATGCCCAACAGGCCCAGCTACCAAGTCATCTCCGAGAGCTGACCACAAAGATGGCCAACACCCCCGATGAATATGTGCGGGCTGAGTTCCGTCGCATCCAGCGGAGGATCTGCACGATACTCTCGTCGGATGTCATCACTCGGGGTGGCTTGTTCTTCCACGGCCACGCACCACTGAGCAACCGTGACATAGAAGCACACCTATGAGAGCAACGTGACACCGGGACATTCAACACGCTAGAAGGCGTTTGTCCGTTCCCGCCGAGTCCATAGGATTGACAAAATGTTAGTATACACTTGCATCATATAACTTTTAGTCCTTTATTTGTCGTGTTTTATTCGTAAACCTTGATGCTTCTATTTTTTGATAGTTATTTGCGGTCTATTATTACTTTTGATGCTAAACTCGTAATTTTGTCCTATGCACAGATGACATGGTATGTTGTGTATGGTGGAGGCGGAAGCTCGATACGCCACTTACCTAGCGAGAGAGAAGACGAGGGCCCGGATGACCACCTTCGCCATCGCCGTGCTTATACTCCTTGTACTCCTAGTGTTGATGCTACTTGTTGTTTTGCTTGTCTAGATAACTAAACTATCCATTTGTTTGAACTATGTGTACTCCTAGTGTTTGAACTATGCTTGTAACTAAACTATCGCTTCGAGACTATTTGGTGATGATCGAGACTATTGTTCGAAACTATGTGTTGATGATCGAGAATATTTCTGTTATTTTGCTGTCATTTTCATATTTATTTCTGTCAATTTGCTGTAATTCTGTTATTTTCGTTTCTTTTATTTTTTACACAGCAAAACCATACCCCAGGCGAATAATAAATCATACCACAGGCGAATCTGTACCCAGGCGCACAGTGCCTGTTCGCCTGGGGTATGTCAAGTTACCCCAGGCGCACTTTGAGGTTCGCCTGCGGTAAGTCATTACCGCTGGCGGGGTGGTCCCAGGCGAACCGCAATTCGCCTGCGGTAGACTAATTTGGTGCGCCTGCGGTAGTCTTTTCCCTAGTAGCGCAAATGGTCCGACTTTATTTATGAGATCCATCTCAAACCAAACTATCATGTACGAAGGTGTACTAATGCATAAAATTATTCTCTATTTCTAATACATTTATGGTAGTTAGGCAATTAAGGATCGATGATTTAAACAACCAATTCTAATACGCAAAATCACATGCTTCCGAGTAAACAACATGCCAATCTCCAGAGTCATACCAAACATATCGCCCACAACCCATAGAGCCAAGTAATCACCAAGGTGAGGGCTTGGGATTCCTTCCACTCGCAGCCAAACCTCAGGTAAAGTGTCCGCATGCTGAGGAGCCTGGGCCCAACTATCGATGGTGATCTCACAAGGACTATTGGGTACAATACATCTGCCAAAAACCTTTAGTCTCTCCAACTTCGTACTATTAGGGAAGTCCACCTGAAAAATGTTATGCCCCATCCGAACAACGTTCCAAAAAAAGTTTTCCGATGGAACCATCCTCTGTAACTGTCTAATGATACCCGGAATGGTCAACTCACCCCCGACACAACCACATAGGCAAGGCGGTGATTCTCCAACTTTGGTTTATAAGTTTCGGTGCAAGGGAACTTAAATAAGATTAGCTCCTAATGACCTTATCCGTACACCAAGATCTGAGGTTTAGGTGCTGCCAACAAATGACACTTCCTTTCACCGTGAGCTGGACCCTCACAGATCTGACATATATCGACCATACACGCCTTAGAGCGGTGACCAGCCTGACCACAACGGTAGCATTTTTTGGCTTTCCAAGGAGCCACGTTAGCAATAGCCGTTGCAAGGTGATCTGCGGTCACCACACCTCTGCCCTGATGTTGTCTCTTCGTAGCAACCGAAGGGGAAGGCACCACACCTCTGCCCTGATCACGTCTCATCGTAGCAACCACAGGGGACGGCACCGCAGGAACCGCAGTAACCAAAGGAGCTGAGACCGGGATCGCCGCCACAGTCGAGACAATAGGAGCCGAATGTGCAGGCGCAGTCAAGACCTGATACATCTTGGGCACCTGCTGCTGTTGCTGCGCCCCTTGAGCAGCCACAACTACCTGCTCCACCGGCGGCTGCACTGGAATGTGTTGCACCTGCAGCGCCAGTGACGGACCAGTTTGGACAGCCCCATTGTTATGCATGTCACCGAATCTTCCCCGAACACCTCTGTGATCATGCCAGTGACGGACCAGTCTGCACTAGAATTAGCAACCACCTGCCTGCCATTGTTATTCATGTCACCGAATCTTCCCCGAACACCTATGTGATCATAGTGGCCATACCCCTTCCCATAGTTATAATTGCCTCCATCGTGATGATAGTAGTCACCCCGGCCACGGCCACCTCGACTATCAAAACGGGGACCATGAGCACCACCACCGTAATAACCTCCTCAGCGCCCAAGAAACGCGCCAAACCCCCATCTAGCATGGAAGAGAGCACCCTGCTCTAAGAATTGATTGTCCGAAGAGAGCACCCTGCTCTAAGTTGGAGAAACGAGCGTTGCCTACTCCTGTCCTGGTAGAAACCCTCCCGGTGATCACCGCCCCCTCGACCGCCACGGTAAGCCATGAGCGGCGGCTGATCAGCGTTAGACCAGAAGAACCGAAGGAGCCTACGAAGACCCAACCCTTTGTTGGTATTCGTAACGAAATCACGTGGACTTTTTTCTATCGAGCATGGGCCCACATGAAACGGGCTGACAGGAACATCAGGTCTGGCCCGGCCAATACCCACCGAGACCCGAGTGTTTGAATTTTGAACTTTTGATCTGAAAACAGCGGATCGCCAACAAGGAAAATCCCCGTTTGATCGAGGCCGGCGGCGACAAACCCTCAATCCACTCCAGTTCATCAAAACAATCCTCCACGAAGAAGTATGTTGGCATAATAAGGATTTCCGGAACTCGAAACTTTGGTGCAGAACGAACCTGAGCAGTCGGCGATCGAAACACCTTCGACACCTCCTGCTGCCGCCGCATCTTTTGAAGTTTCTTGATTTCTTTCTTCCTAGTCGGAATGAGAGTACAGTTTGGATCTGCCAAAGGCGTCCTGCAAACATCAAAATAAACTGAGGGATCAACATCTTCCATACCTTCCTCCTTCGCATCGCTGGTTTCTGAGTCCGAATCTACCGCGGCTAGGCACCAGAACTGGCCTCCGGAAGATTCTGGCGGGCTCCCCGTAGCAGAAACGTGGCTGGATGAAGCTTGCGAGACAGCCAGCGGCACATGGCACGGCGATCGCCGTGTCGGCGGTCCGGTCGCCTCCCCATCGCCTCGGACATGCTTCACTGTGGATTCAGTCCAATGAAGACATGGGAAAAAGGAAAGATTAGAGGGCGAGCTGTAATCAAATGAAAGCTATAATCCAAGGGTATTAACCTGCATAATTAAACTTTGCAAAATATGTTTCTAGTAACATCTAATATAATGGTATTCCAATCTTGCCATGTGCCATCAACCAACCGCGTACGGGAGGTATACTGTTGAACCACACCTATAAGTCAAATAAATGCATTAAAAAGCATGCCTTTTCGTCAACGACATAGCATGCCTACTAACAGATCAACCTACATGGTGTCTCAATTCCTATTGATAAATTTGATGCAGGAATTTGAAAACTAAATACATACGACAAATAGATAAAAAGGGAGAGGAAGAAACAAAATCTGAATCTTCAGCATATTGTGCAGGCTTGACAATTAACATCAATGAGTGTCAAAAACAAAACACACACAAATCAAGCTGCAGTCTCTATATTGGGGATTCAGTTTTATTGGATTCACATTAGAAGAAAGAAGTAGAACATGTATAACAGACATGGAAAATCAAGTTGCATCTTTATGTCCTGACATTGGAAGATAAAAGATTCTGTTAAAAATTATCGTAGATGGTATTACTTGATTCCATGGTTGTGGTGACAACTCATTGATTCTTTCTGCAGCCTAAACCTTGAATAAATGGAGCAAAAGTTGCATACCACAATGTTAGATATGAGCTGCATAAAGAGAGAGAACATTGGCATCTCACGTCCTTTCGAGATCAAGCAGGAAGGAAATAGAGAAGGCATGCAGGTACAAACTTGAACATGTGCCGCAAGCCATGGTTGAACTCCAATCCAATCCCCTATCCAAACATGCAGAAGAAGACAGGTTTGGTCGCATTCATAGAGCCCGTGGTGGAAGATGATGCAGATGAGCAGCGGTGGAAACGCAGAGGGGTCGTGGCGGCATAGGCTAAAGAACAGGACAGCGGAGGTCAGAAATGAGAGCGCATCCTACGTGGCATCGAGAACCCGAGGGATCTTCGCGCCTTCCATGGTGTCGAGCAGGAACACGAGGGCCGGCGGAACGAGAAGCCTAGGAAGAGATAGGAGGGCCGCGGAGGAGAGGGAAAAATAGTGTGGAGCGGAGAGGTGCACCGTGCGCGAGCAGGAGATTCTCGTCTAGGGTTTCTACCGCAGGAGGTTGGTCTTTTATCTCACGTGGTGAAGAAAATGTAGGGTTGAGATGCACTAGGAGAGACGATAGGACGACCCAAACACCACATGCCTGAGAATCACCGTGGCTCTCCCAAAGGATGTAATCTTTAGATTCGCTAGATACAACAGCTACTATTGTTGTACATCTAATAATGCATCATATTATTCTTTATTTTCAATGCATACATTGTGTTTTTAGAAATATAGATTGGTTAGCGTCCCGCGTGTTGAGTTGGAGAGTCTAAGATAATACACTACCAAATTCAACGACTTAATTTATGAGATCGGCTAGAAACCAAACCTATTAGTCTGTAGCGTATGTAGCCCTAATAATGTATCATGTTATTCTGTATTTGTTGTGCATCCACAGTGGTTAGATAATTATTCATCGATAATGGCCCATGTGTTGGGTTACATAGGCTGGGGTAATAATCCACCAAATTCTCCAACTTAATTTATGAGATATGCTTGAAATCAAAACTAGGGTGCATCTAGTGCAAACAGTGATTCATTTTATTCTTTAATTTCAATGCATCCATGATGTTTAGAGAAATGTAAATCTATTAGCCGTCCGCGGGTTGAGTTACATACTTACTGGAGAGAAGATTTGCCACCCAGGGATACCTACACAACCTGCCATTATACGGTGATCGCCATATATACCCATGTTAGATTGTTTTCCTAGTAGAGCATGGATACTTGGTGTACAAAACTAGTTTCAAACTTTTGAAAAAAAAAATTGCTGGTTGTCATTCTGTTTCATTGACTTTTTTTGGTTGAATTTTAAAAATAATCATTACTGCCGAGATATAACTTAAAAAAAATTCAGATGATTTAGAATGATTCTATATAAGACACACTATCCTACGGTTTCAATTTTGACCACATCTATACCTAATAATAAAGGGAGGAAGGTTTCTTCCGCCCTTTTTCGTCCGTTCTGTGATTACGTTTTTCGTCCGTTCTAAATTTACGTGTTTTCATCGCTAATATCTATTCCCTAGTTGTGTTACAACTTGTTTCACATCCGATCAATCCAAATATGTCGCCCCCCCCCCCCCCCCCCCGTATTTTCTCCGTTTGTCCTCAACTCCCACGATCTCACAATGCAAGACGTCTAGAAGTATTGATGCCATACGGCGATTCCTTTCTCGTTTATATAATAAGCCTCAATGTTAGCTTCGGATTCAGGGGTGGAGAAGAATCCGGTGCTTAATTTTAGAGATCTGCGCATCGTCGGCAGCGGCACACGCATCACCACCATGGTCATTGGCAAATTAGCACCTCGGGAATGCAAAACCACTCCTACATTGGTCCCCCCGTACTATCTACACCATCCATTTGCCCCATTTGTTGGAGATTCGTGCTGCAGTTTTTTGCAAGATAACCCTCCCACCTCACAATCAAAATTTGCACAACGCACCCTATCTTTCTCGCTTTTATCAAGTACTCGTTTCCCTGTCATTCTTTTGACTACTTTTCCCCAGTTTTTTCCATAAGTAATTTCAACCAGAGTATAACTTCAGAATTTTCATAGAATATTTCTTTCCAAAATATTACACTGTATTATATATATATATTTTTATCTCTAAATAATAATCAACCAAAATTTATATAAGTTTCATATGAGTTTTTTCACAGGAATATTCAACAAGTTTAAACATGTTGAATTATTTTCAATATTCAACTACTTTGACTTCAATTTTTCACAGAATTTTTATCCATGAATATTAAAAAAACTCATATAAGTTTCATATAGTTTTTTGTGTAAGAATTTTCACATATATTCAACATGTTCCACAGAAACTTTTTTCCAGGAAATTAAACTATATTACATATAATTTTTATCTCTGAAAAGATAATCAAGAAAATTTGTATAAGTTTCATACAAGATTTTCACAGGAATTTTCACAGATTCAGAAATTTCATACAAGTTTCAGAAGTTCATAAATGTTTTACCATAGTTTCATACACAATTTGGTGGTTTCACACAGATCCACAGGACCACAAAATAACATTACACTTGTAGATCATCTAAAAAGAAAATCTGGATCTTGGGAGAATATCTACGGTATCACATCACGTAGCAAATCTGGAACTTGGCAGAATATCTACAGGCACATCATGTGCTAAACAGCACTACAATGTGATTTTTTTCTTCCTTTCATGCCCGGCTCAACAAGATCTAAACAAGAGTCATACATGTATTCGATAAAAAAAATAAAAGAAGTCCAGATTAGCAAGGCACATCAACATGGGAAGTTGCTAGTACAGAATACAAACAAAATGCACTGGATAAAGAAGACCAGAGGAGAAGTGGTGCACGGACACTTTTTGGGATCTGAAAACAACACTAAAAAATTCCTGAAGAAACAAGAACGAAACCAAGGAAAATCTCCAGATCTGGAGACGTGCAACCTAGATATCCTCCCGGTCGTCATCTCCGTGCGCAGCTCACGAAGAGGTACAGGAATCCTGGCAGCGGACGAATACCCGTGCGTGACGACGAAGACCGACGGCGGGCTGGGAGGCGTTGGCCCCGGCCACCCACGACCATGTGCGGGCCTCCCCGGCGTAGCTCGGGAGCTCCACGCCCGGATCGGGAGCGCCGCCGCTTACCCACGGCGCGCGTTCGTCGTCGTCCCGCGGGGGCGCTGCAGGGGCCGTGGAGGAGGCCCGGACGAGGACGCGGGCAGAGGAGGCGCGGTGGAGGCGGCCCGGACGAAGAGGCGGCGGTGGAGGAGCACCTCCTGGTGCCGCGGAGGCGCGGCGAGGTCGACGGGGGCGGGGGCGCTGCAGGGGCGGTGGAGGATTTGGGGCCGGTGTCGGGGCGCCGCCAAAATGTGTGGAAAAGCAGGGTAGAGGGGCTCGGCCGCGCTAGCTTTTGGGCGCCGCGAGGAAGCGGAGAGGGCTAGGGTTTGGTTGGTGTCACGGTTATATACTACGGTGGAGCACGGGTTAATTTCTATTTTTGCGGGGGTTGCAAATGTAAAAATGTGGGCCAGTTTGACTGGGTGGACTTTTACCGCATCCAACGGTTCTGATTGTAGGGGGGGACCAATCTACATGTGGGAAATCCGCACTCATTAGCACCTCGCCACACTCTAGACAGCACGCCAATTGTAGCCTAAAGGGCCAGGTTGGGGGTAAGCTTGGGACTCGATGCCAATTGCAGCATGCTGCCACGTAGAAGCGGCCCCGGACAGCAGGACATGGAGGTCGGGCAGAGGAATTTCGCCCAGGAGCTTCGACCTTCTCCTCCGCATCTCGAGAGAACTGAGAGATGACATATGTCCACACCCTCATCTTCGACGGATTGGTGAGGGTCATGGCTACACCGGCCAGGTCACTACAGGAGGGAGGGGCTCGGCAACCTCGCCATGCCTAGGGTAAAGCGGAGAGCTGTTGAGCAGAGGATGGCACACCATGTCGCTCAATGGTTGTTTGCCTCTAGACGGGCGGAGGGCCGGCCGTGGAGATGGGGAGCAACGGGAGGATAGGAGGAGCCGCACCGCTCCAGAGTTGGCCACCCTGATTGAGATTAAGGATTTCCTGGGCATTGGCATGAATATGGTGCCGCTCGGAGCTTCGGAGTGCAGTCGTTCATGGAGGATCTGCTTTGGGCGTGCGGCCACGTGCACGGGCTGCGGGAGGTGCACAAGGCGATCAGTATTGTTGACCAGGTGCGAGGGCTTCAGAACTGGAGCATGGACCTCATCTCCTCACTGTCGAACCATACATAGGAATTGGTGGGTGGAGAGGCAAGCATGTGTCCCTCTATGACATTCAGATTCAATAGGACGCCAACAGCTCAGTATGGCTGACACTTTCGACCTGATGAAGTGCTTGCCAGGGAGATATGTGGCGGTATTGCGGGAAGGGTACATGGTTAATGTGGGCGAGGTGCAGTCGTTTATATAGAACTGTGCACAACTACAAATGTTTAATGATGCTGTCGACTTGGTCTGAATCAACTTGGCATGTTTGCTATATCCAGGAAAACATATTAGCGTTCAGTCACCTTCTCAGTACTGACGAGGGGAGCATCGATTCAAAGGTTGCGCAAGTTATTGATCGAGAAGCAATGCAACACAAAGGGTGAAGTCACAGATGTTAAGCAACAAATTTAACAGTGTATGTTTTGACTAACGAGCTAAGGCTAGCTGGTAAGAGTAGAAGATGCTCTCGGCAAAGATAATTTTGAGCCTGGCAAGGTCAGATTCAATATATTTGTTAATAGTTTGTGTCAAAACGGGCATGTTAATAGTTTCAGCTACATTAGTGTTGTAAATTGCTTGTGTAAAATGGGCACCATGAAGAGGCTAAGGGAATTATATATCTGTTAAAGGATAATTTTTTTTTTTGCCCGAGACTACCACCTTCAAAATGCTCTCTGCGTAGATAATCTACTTTAGAACCTTGGACCTTGCACGCGATATGGTGACGGGAGTCTCTCCAAATATTCAATTTTTTGAAGAGATAAAGACCGGCGGATGCAGCCTTGATAAAGTTTAATCATGCCGTATGCTTGCTGAAGGTTTCTCTTCAGATCCGTCTGTTCGCGATCGAGTGGCTCCCGCTACAAGTCTTCAGATTTGCACCATGACAACTGACAACGTGCAGACCTATTTTGTTGTCCAAAATAATAGAGATGGATGGACCCATTGAGATTGGCCTAATAACTTCTAGCAATAGATCTGAGTGTTGGGAAGCAGTAATCTCAATGATGTCGAAGTACTCCCTCCGTCTCATATCAATCGTCTCAGACTTGGACAAAAGTAAATATATCTAACACTAAAATATGTCTAGATACATCCATTTTTGTCCAACTTTGAGACAATTAATATGAGACGGAGGGAGTAATACTTCAATAAATGCCTCGACAGCATCGGCATTATAGTGTTGGATCAGATAATCGAACGGCGCCAGTTTCGGAGGTACCTCACGGTGCAATAACTTGCTTCCCTCGCCTCGGCAACGCTATTTCACTCCCGTTGCAACGGACGGGCATTTTTGCTAGTACATAGTAAAATGAGTAAATATATGTATAAAAACGAGTCTTGGTTCACTCATTTTAGAATGTATGTGAAAATAATTAAAATGCCTTACAAACGTGAACGGAGGGAGTACTTTTGAAGCGGGTAACTAACTAGGACAAGCCTGGTAACTTACATCATGTTTCTACAAATAATAATGTCCGTTATTGTAATATTGAATTTACCAGAACAGCCTTGTTCGTGGGCATTGGCATCTTAAGTTAGGTAGTGCTTTTTAGGTCTACCTACCGCACAAAAATAATGAAACGGCTAAAAAAGGATCTATTTCACTGAAGCGGTGACCTCTGCGATGAAATTTAGTTTCGTACTGGTACATATCATTTTTTTTTTCTTGTATTGGATGGCTATATTAGTAAGCTGATGGACGGCGAGCTTCTCACTTGCAAATCATACCATGGAGGGGTGGTTGACCCTATGTTTGGTAGCACTGACAACGCTACTAGCCTTTTGGGTTTTCAGGCTCCCCGGTGGTAGGAAGCAGCCTCTGCCTCCTGGACCATGGAGACTCCCGATCATAGGTAGCCTCCACCACATCGTCAGCTTCCTCCCACACCGCACCATGACAGAGTTGTGTCGCCGGCATGGACCAGTGATGTACCTGCAGCTAGGTGAAATCCCCACTGTGGTGGTCTCCGGCGGGGAGGCGGTGGGGCAGATGATTCAGTTCGGGAACCGGCGGACCACCGGGATGCAGGACATCGTCAGCTTCGGTGGCAAGGGCATAACCTTCGCCCTCTACAGCCACCACTGGCGCCAAATGCGCAAGGTGTGCGCCACGGAGCTCCTCAGTTCCAAGCAGGTGAGGCGCATGGAGAGCGTGAGGGCCGAGGAGATGGGCAGCCTCATCCGCTCCATGATGGCATCAGCATCAGCTGGCGCCACAGTCAATGTCAGCGAGAAGGTGGCGGCACTGAGCAACGATGTCGTGGCGCGGGCGGTCTTCGGCGGAAAGTTCAGCCAGCATCAGGCGGATTTCATCTACGCATCTGACCAGATCATGGACCTCCTGGGAGGCTTCTTCCTCCTCGACTTCTTCCCGTCCTCCAGACTCGTGCGGTGGTTGAGCAACCATGAGAGCCGCACGAAGAGCAGCCGTGACGTCATGCAGCGCATCATCACCGACGTCCTCGTCGAGCGCAAGGCTGTGCGAGCTGCAAGTAACGGTGGCACATGCGACGATGGGCTGCTAGATGCGCTGCTCACCCGTCAGGAGGAGGAGGAGGTGGAAACCCCTCTAACCACAGAGATGATATCCACCGTCTTGTTTGTGAGTGTATCTTTTTCTCTCTATTGCCATCTTATCGCAACGGCACGTACTATATATCACCTTAAACATGTGCTTAGTTAAAACTTGAAGTCACATCTTAATTAAGAACTATGCGCACGTCTGGGCAGAATCATGCATCTCTCATGTCTACATAATGCAAAAAAAAAAAAAGTTAGCATCCTATAGCTGGGTGCCTCTCAAAACAATAAGATACTCATGGTTGACCATTTTATTTCTAGATAAGTCTGCTTCGATATAATTACTAAAATCTAGATCAGGAGATATATATATATATATATATATATATATATAGATAGACACACACACATATGTCTGGTTTAGAACATGGCTAATAGTATAGCAGTTGCTGGCTAGTGTCACGTCATCTTTGGTCATAAACTATAGCTACTCATAGCTATTAGACCACTAATTTAATCATCTTGTCTCTCTGTCTTTCTTCTTGTTTACTTTATTTGTCTACTAGAAGTGTGCGCAAAGGTTGGCGCTTACATTTTCCAATGCCTCTTCTGTACATGAAAAAAGCTATAATTAAGCCTCTTAGAGCAAATTCAATAGTACAGCTAGCAGCCGGCTATAAGAAATTGTCACGTCACCTATAACCAACTATATAGCCAACATGTCCAATAGTAAGCTATAAAAATGTGTTACTTTATTGATAAATGACCCACCTCCCACTCTCACAAGGTGTCTAGGTGCACGTGTTGCAGCTAGCTCTTGCATGCGAGCTCATTCCTCTTCTCTCTCCTATTCTCTATCTTACATGTCATCACAAAAATATTATTCTAATCCTTATAGCCCGGTTACATAAGCTTATTGTACTTGCTCTTATTACAAGTGGGCAATGAGCTCTTCCAGTTTTCGTGGATTAGATTTAATTGATCTTTTGTATGTGCAAAATCCTACGGTGCTCGGTCAATTTTAACTCCTGCGCACCAAGCATTCATCTACTATTAAACATTTGTATCCAATACATAACTAATATCCTTTTTCTTCAAAATATTAATTGATATATCTCCAATCCAGGATATATTTGGAGCAACTGATACCACTTCGAACACTTTAGAGTGGGCTATGTCGGAACTCTTCAATCATCCAAAAGTTATGGCTAAGGCACAATTAGAGGTCCGTGAGGTACTAGGTCCAGACAGAGAAATCATTGCCAGTACGGACATTGCAGAACTCCACTATCTGCGGATGGTCATCAAGGAAACTCTTAGACTGCATCCACCTGGTTTACTAAACCGCAAGAATGACGACGAATGCAAAATTATGGGTTATGACATGCCGAGAGGTACCAATATATTGATTAATATATTCGCAATTTCCCGGGATCCTCAATACTGGAACAATCCTGAAGAATTTGTTCCAGAGAGGTTTGAGGTCAATAACATGGATTATAATGGGACATGCTTCCAATTCACTCCATTTGGGTTTGGGCGACGCCTATGTCCTGGGATAACATTTGCTTCGTCTATTTTAGAGATAGCATTGGCAAACTTCCTCTATCACTTTGACTGGATGCTTCCTGATGGGGCAATCTCCAAATCGGTGGACATGTCCGAGAAATTTGGGTTAATTGTACGCAGAAGTTCTGACCTGCATCTCAAAGCTATCCCCCACCAATTCTCCAAAGCTATGTAAATCAACGATCCAATACTCAAGGAGATCCATCATGTGTGGATATTTTACCTTTATGCAAACATTGGAATAAGAGAATCTCATGGAAAAATAGTTGTACCACACTATTGTTCATGATACTATTCTCCAAGATTACTTTTCGTGGTTGTCGCTGCATGGCAGTAGTTACTGCGTAGCACTAAGTGATTCAACTATTTGTCATATATAGTCGTACGTATACTTTGTAATGTTCTGAGTGTATAAATAATATTTGCATCGGGGATTCAGTACTAGAATTACATGTACAACTCATCCCTTTTGGTTTTTGACTATATACTGTAAATTGTCCCACGACCGTTTTTAGATGAGAACAACATTTTTTTTTTGGAGTACTACCTATGTCGATTGAATACATTTCATGTATCACTGGTAGGAAAAATCCTACGCGTGGAACTGCACTAGTGGCGAACAAATTACAGTGCCGGCCACAAGTGCAGTTCGAGCTCTATCTATACTTCTTTTAAAACAAAACCTCACTAATATGCATTAATGATTTTCTATCTCAATATGCAACATATCCGTAACATTCATTCTCTTAGCCAACCAAATATCCATGGCATCTACACTAATATTTATTAATCACTACATGCAAGCTATTGTAACATCCCTGATTTTTGGAAAATGCAAAAAATCACAAAAATTTGAAACTTTTTGTTTTCATGTTTAGTAAGTCACCAAAAACCAAATGAGATACAAGAAACAAAAGAAAACAATGCATGTTCTAATGTTTTGGAAATGAAAATCCAATATACCTCTATTCCATAAACCCCTAAAGTCATTTCAAAATAAATACTTCTACATAAATAAAATAATTCTTCTTAAGTAAACCCTTACACCAAACATGTTTTCAACCCAATTATGATCTTGAAAATATTTTTGATATATAAAAAAAAACTAGAGAATTGTTATCTCTAATATTTTTTCTTATCTCTAAAAAGGGTTTCACTATTATTGAAAACCCCAAAATAGATATAAGTTGGATCCTTGTTTTCCAAGTGTTATGTCAATCAACAAAATAATATAGTGCTATAGAAATAAATCGTTTATGAAAACAAGTAATATTACTTTGAAAATAGTTTATGGCAACATTACTCAATTATTTATAGCCCTTAATAAAGTTCTAGGCCTTAAAAGTATTTGAGGAGAATAAAATTATTAATAATAACCTTTAGTTGTTATTCCAAGTTTTAAACATAAAGGTGTGAAAATAAAATGCATTGTTTTGAAAATAACATAAAATAGGGTTTTGAAAACAATATTATGACTTGTGGTTTTATTCTAAATTTTATTGATCAACAATATAAATTAATTGATATAAACTAATAAAATAGCATTAAGTTACTATTAGTAAATCCTTCATATTCTAAAATTATAAAATGTAAAAATGATTTAAAATGGATTTACAAAAATAATATATGACATGTAAAATGTCTCTGAAATTTTATTTGGATAATAACATCAATTTATTAATTTCTAAATTTTAAAATAACCTTAAAGTATTATTAGTATTTTATTTATTTTTCCAAATATAAAATTGTGAAAACAAGATGAAATGACTTTTAAAAATATGTTTCAACATTTAGAATGCCACTGAAATTATAATAGACCAATAACTTTGATTTATAAATTTTTAAATTAAAAATCACATTAAGTGACTATTGAGGAATTATTCAAATTTCCAAAATTCAAAAATAAAATATGATGTTTTGTTTCCAAAAATGGTACTGTTAAAAAGTATTTGAAATTTCAAGAATTTAGGATTTTGTTTCATGTCATTTGGATACTTAAAAGAGAAGTTATTAAAGATTGAAATAAACAGAAATTAAAAGAAATTTTTTGATGACGCCATGATGACGTCATCATCTTCAACCTCGCATTCAAACCCTAGAAACTGCCACGGCCGTTTTGGAATCCTTTGATTGCGCGGATTTAAGACCCCAAATGAATGTGGCGTTTCCTTCTACTTATAGCCCATTGCCTCCTCTCCGATTCCCCCTCATTTTTCCCTCGAATCTATGCCCGAGGCCCCCCCAAATTTCTCACCGGAGTAGTCCCGGTCCGCCGCCGTATTTCTTCCCCTCCGGCACGGTTAGAGCTCCTCGCAGCCCAAGACCCCTACCGTTCGATTCCTCTTGTTCTCGCGCCCCTTCTCACATTTCTTGTTTTCATTTTTGCACAGCGTATCCGCCGCACCACCTTTTCCGAGCTCATCGGTGCCCGAGCATCTCCGGTCACTCACCGTCGTCGTTATCGGAAGCGAAGAAGTGCGCCACCGTCACCATCTTCTTCGGCGTGGTCTCCTGAGTCGGTTCATCATCACCGTTGAGCAAGACGGCGACCAGAGCTCCATCTCCGTCCAGCGCTGAGTTGCCGGCCACCGTGGTGCCATTTTCCGGCAGCCCCACCAGCGAGGTGAGCTCCCCTGTGTCCCTGTCCGTCGGATCCGATGGATGGCTAGGATTAGATCCACCTAGTGAATCGGTACGTTTAATCTGGGACGTCCATTACCACTTAAATCCCATGGCTCACAACAGCGATCCGCGCGAAACGTTTTCAGCCGATCAGATCGCTTCGTTTAGGTTCCCTCGGATCACCCTATTTTTCTTTTAACAGAGAAGCCCTTGTAAATTTGCAGAAAAGCCCCTAGAACCTTGAACCATCATATCTTTTCAACCACTTGGCCAATTTTAGCAATATTGGTCTTTTTGAAAAGCCCTTGACATCTAGAAACCTTTAGCACTGGCCAAATTCAAATTTGAAAAAGTTAAAATTGTTCAAATTCAAATATGCTTGTTTGATGAAATTTGGCATAATTCAAATTCTACAAATCCAAAAATTGCAAATAAATTATATTTGGAAACCTTAGAATGTGTAGTTTCATATCCTCTGTCCCAAAATAATATTTGAACAAATTAAAATTGAATTTAGAATTAAGTTGACTATTTGAGTAATTTTGACATAGATTTAATTCTATAAATAATTTCAATATAGTTCCTTTGGCAAAATTGCTCCATTTGATAACCTTGAACCAGAGGCATTAGTGCCTAACCATTTTGAACACCCTTGGACCATGACCATGTGTTTTTGACCAAAAATCCAACCTAGTGATTCATCCATCTTTACCATGTCTTAGGAATTGTTTTCAACTGTTTTTCCTTGATGTTATGTCTAAGTGGAGCCAAGCCAAGTCCTTAGAATGTATCAATCACATATAGTACCAAATAGTGAAATTTAGTTTTCTATCTACTTTCCACTCCCCTTTCATGCTTCAAGATTTCATCAAATTGGGATTTGTGAGAACCATGAAGTGCAATGGAGGACTTAACCATCTAGAGATTTTGCAACATGAAGATAGAAGACCATTGAAGGACTTGGAAAATAAAACAAACTTCATAAGCATCTCCAAGAAGTGGAAGCACTAGAAGAAAACCAGAGAAACTTCTAGAGGACTAACACCCTTTCTCTCTAAGTCTTTTTCCTTCCCTTTTCTGTTCTTCTCCTTGCAACTTGATGGCAACATGAAGAGGAACAAGGAAGATCATTAAAGAAATGACTTAGGCTCCACAACAATCTGAAGCATACTACATCAAGTTCAAGTATATGAAGAAATGAAGAAAAAGACTCACCTCTTCCATTCTATCCTCTTGTCCCATTTCTCCTCTATTTTGACTTAGTGATATTTTCACATTTGTTAAATAAAACACTTAGTTGTGACCACACCACTTGGGAAACAACTAGTGAGAAAACCATGAAGACTATCAATACCAAGAGAAGAACCACACCAAGGAAGGAAGCAACTTAGATGGCATGATGATGATCTTCAAGAAGGCAATCACATGAGGACTAGAAGCAATCCACCCAAGTTGAAGAGTAACAAGTTAATTTTGTCCAACCATTGACCCAAATGGAAAATCCCAAGACTTAGACTTGTTTTCTATATTGCTATGAAGTTAGTTGAACCTAGACCTACCCTAACCACAATGGAAAATACTAACATAGTCACTTAAATATTTTTGAAGGTGAATATGACCAAGTGTTTGCACGTATTACTTTAGTTGAAGAAGTAATATGTTTATTCTTAGTGAACTCTTGGAACTTCCTCGACAAGTATGGTTATAATAAAGTTAGATCACATCAAACTCAACCTAGCCCTTCCCAAGTAACCCATTGGAATTTCCTTAACAAGAATGAGACCACTAGAGAATGAATCTTTGAACTCAAACCTTGACCTTGTCCTAGCCAACTTGGTTACATCCCTTTTTCCATGGTTGTTGCTTTGTATGTTTCTTCACTTGTATGATTGTTTGGTAGAATGTTTGTTTATTTTGTTATTGTGTTTTCAATGAATAGATTGTACGGAGAGCAACGATCTTTTGTGAAGAGAGTGTGAATTCTTCACCAACTTCAACAAGGCAAGTAACACATCATCAAATACCCATTATTTTCTATATGCATTAGTTGATTTTGAGTAGTATGCATGATAGGAAATTTTAATAAGTTATATTATGCTATGCTATATCCTAGTAGTGTGTAGCCATCCTTATACCTTGTTATTTTGATGCCTTGGTACTTATTTAGATGATTAGCCATGCTACAAAAATTGTTTTACTAGATGTTGAGGAAAAATTATAAGTATAACTAATGAATGAACCACCTGGGTGGAAGTGGTAAGAATGGGTTATGTTGAGTGTTTCCTCAGGGCCCTTATCTAAGGGTTATTCCACTTGAGGTTGTCACTTGAGGATGGCCACCCAGGAACAAAGAGATCACTATGTCCCTCTAAATCTAGTAGCTTCCCGTGCAGCCTTTTGACATTATGGGCTCTGTCTTGATCAATTAAGTTGTGAGGGTTCAGCCCAGGCTTGACAAGCAGATGTAGCAAAATTATAGGTGGAACGGCTCTTGCCGGTGGGTTTGAATTCTTCTTCTGAAAGATCTCGTCTCAATTCTCTCCTTTCCATGATGCACTCCGGGTGTATAGAATGTTTGGGCTAATTGAAGACAAAGGGTGAAAGTGCACAACCTCTGCAGAGTTAGAAACTAAGATCTTAGCCGTGTCCCCGGTTATGGACAACTATGAGCAGCTGGACAAGGATTGACGGAAGAATCTCATCATCAATTTCAATAAGTAAAATTTTGACCAAGTGAACAGTATTGTGGTGCTTGGATCTTAATCCAATGTTGCCACCCCTTTGAAAAGAAAAGTTTCTTTTACAAAAGAGATAGGACAAAACTGGCTTTATGCAAACTTAGCCTAAACTCCACTCAGCCAAATAAGCATGTAGTATTAGTCTTGCCATTTATATCCACCATAGTGTTACTTGCCAATACATTAAATTGTATTGACTCCCTTGTGGCTGCATATTCCATATTGCAGATGTTTCTGAAGACGAGTGAGGATTTCGTTTAGGATCTCGAGACTATCGCCAACATGTTTTGCCTGTGGCACATGAAGAAGATGGGCTCAATGTTGTACTATGTTTTCCGCTGTATGTCTTTGTTTTCTGCTAGTCTTCTAAGACTATGCAAGTTGTAATTCTATTTTGTAAAGACTGGATCATGCGATGTAATAGAATTTGATGCATTTGCATGATATTTCATTTTGTACTGTGGTGCTAGCAATTGATCCAGGGACTAGCACAATAACACAGGTATTCCATCTTTATTAAAAGTTGGGATGCTACAGCTATATAGTTCCCTACCAATTTCGGCCCTCTATGTAGGGCCTCTTCCAACCGGACCAACCGAACCTAACCGACCCGGTGCGACCAATCCACCTCCTTTCGTGCCGAGCGAGTGAGCTTCGGCGGGATCGCCGATGCGAGGGAGCGAGATCCGGGAAACGGCACCGTGCCCATCCTAAGCACCTACTTCATCGGTGCGAGCCCCGCGACGGAGAGCCGACGGGAGCGCCGGCGCGACGGAGCTGTGTTCGCCCACGGCAACAACCGCGCCGAAACCACCTTCTGCGCCGCGAGGGAGCATGTCCCGCCGTGTCCTTGTTCTGATTTGCGGCGGCGTCTCTCCGACACCAGCGCGTCCATACATTCCCGAGATCTGAAGAAGGCGTCGCCGCCTTCTCCTATTTCCTTCATAGACGCTGATCTCCACCGTTTGAAAAATGGATCGAACAACGTCTATGAGATCCAAAGACGATCCGCTGAAATCTGTCAGGAGGTCTTCGCCCAGATTTCTGCAGAACGGAGAATAAACATCCAATTTTCGTATAGACGCATCTGTTGAACCTCGAATCAGAAAAAATGAAGATCGACAATGTGATGAAGGTAAAAAAAATTGTTATGTGATCTTTTTGATTGTGTTCCTTCGGACAAACAAAATTGTGTCCAACATTTCGTAGTACTAATTTGAGGCAAAGGCAAGTCCACGATGCAAAGGCAAGTCCACGACTATTGTGGACGAAACTTAGGATCATATAACCGTTCAAGCCTCACAAATGGCATAGTACTTCAAGTAATTCATTTGGTCGTGGATGTACGACACTAGTACAAAACTGGCCAAAGGTTTTTACCTTTAGTACCGGTTCCATTACGAACCGGTACTAAAGGTAGCATTTGTTGGGAATATGCCCTAGAGGCAATAATGTATGATGTAATTCCCACTGTATTCATAAAGTTATTAAGTTGTCCTTGTTTTGAACATCTGATATATGTCATTGAATATGTGATTCGATTGTGGAACTATATATTCATGTTGTTCATACTAGATTGTCCTTGGTCATTTAGATTGTGCTGGACACACACCATATACTAATGTGAGTGTTGGCTGATGACACGGTTCCACTTGTCATGGGCATGGTGATGCCATTCCAACGTTCACGGACTTGGCTAAAGAGTTTAGCAAGTCGGACTGACCCACATTGAGATGCAACGATCAAATCGTCATTTGCATGTCTCAATCAATGTAATCCTTAGACCTGAGGTTGTCGCACAATACGAGTTGTGGATCACCGGCTTAGGTTCTGTCAAACGTTGTTTTGTGACAAGGCAAATATAAAGGCAGAGTTCGGGTCGAATGAGAAGCAAGCTGCGTGATGTGGATAATCAAGATGGGATTTTGCCCCTCCGACTGGAGAGATATTCTCTGAGCCCTCTCGAGTGATATGATTCAGGAAGCATGGCCATGCGCGACTCAGATAAGTGTTAACTGTGTCGGTTGACTAATAGTTAGTCAGATGAATCACATATCATAGATCGAGAAGAGAGTTGAGCTATTTAAGGGATTACGATAAATCGCCTATAGCTCGACAAGGTATATCGTGAGGCAAAAGGTACTAAGATGAATATCACATTGAAAGGTATGTCGTCATGACTCAATGGTACTTGGGAGTCGGCACGTTCTGCTAGGAGCCGCTACCGATTGATCGATTGGGAGTTGGACTCCAATCGTGTCCAAGTCGCCATGAGCCTGCAGGGTCGCACACTTAAGAGCGGGAGCAAGTATTGGTCGGGTTGGACCCGAACCAAAAATGGACTGGTTTTGTAAGTCGTACTCACAGAGGGAATGGGGCACAAGTGTTGTGAAGCCCATTACCATACGCTATATAAAGAGGGGCGCAGGTTGCCCAGCGGGCACGTTAGTCCACTCTCCCATGCGTTGGGAACCCTATCCCCACTCAGTCCAGCCGTCGCACCGGACCTAGCAGTCCGCCGTCGGAGCTCCTCCTCGTACGTGTGGATACCGGCAGAGGTGATGTATGTTCAGCACTTCGACGTTCGAGGGATTGGATCGGCCGGACCGGATCGTGGGACTGCACTGCCCCGACGCGCTGCATCGATAATCCGCACCTGCACGTCTAGTGGTAATACTCGTGGCCTTCTACCTCGGCTAGATCTTGGAAGTACCGCGTAGGAAAAAAAATTCGTTTATCTCTACGCGTTCCAACAGTGGTATCAGAGCGGTAGCTTCTGGTATTAGGCCCGAGATCCATACATATGTGATATGTAGTTAGCGTTAGATGTGATCTAATTGCTGTTTTGGTGGTCAGTCGATGAGATAGATCGGTTTTGTACAAGGTTGATTGGATCAATCGTACTTGGGGTTAATGGATGATCTGGTTTCCGTGATCATACTGCTAAGGTCGTGAAACAACTTACCCCTACCGGTCGGTTTCCGCCATCGGGGTATACCGTGACACATAAATCCAATTGCGGTGATCGAAGATCAAAGAGTTTGGTCGAATCGGAATACGGATCAGATTCGGGTAAAATCGTTTTATCCGATGAAGAAATCCATGATCGGAATGCAGATGAGATCTGCGTTTTCCGAAATCGTCGGACCGCCGGCTTCGCCCTGTCGTAGCGCCTTAGATGTCGTTGCGATTTTCACAACGCCGGTAGATATCGTATCTATGCATAACTTGTTTTTGCAGGAAGTTGTGAATGGTATGGCTTATGTGCATGTGATGTGTGTAATCCATACATGGTCTGCGTATCATGTTCTTGTCAGCCGGCGGGAGCCTAGGTGCTGTCATTTTATTGTATATCGGCCTGCGTGTCGGATTCTCTATGTAAATTTTCATTTACTAGCTAGTGTAGCTTGTTGGAGAACCCGGTGGCATGCAAGTCGATGTACAAGTCGGCTACATGGAGTAAGATGGCACGTGAAAAGAGTTGGCACGAGTCGACTTACAAGCTTTGTGGAGATGGAGATCACCATGAAGAGAGCCATACCATTTCACATTATAATTGCTTTATTTGTGTTATTGTTATGTCTCTATTTACCTCTATTTAGATAGTTGGTAGATTTTAATCCCTCAAAGAAGGTCTAGTCGGTCGCCCCGCCAGTGCTGCACCATCACAAGTCGGACATTCTTGGTAGTGGGCTCATAAAATGTTCTCGGTCACCCCGCCAACTGGTATCGTAATCTGAGGATAGTCCTCAAGAATGACAAGAAAGAACATGTTCTAGAAACTCCACTTCCAGAAGAGCCAGATGACGATGCGACTGTCGCTGTCATGAATGCCTACCGTAAGACTAGAGATGAGTCTACGGAAATTAGCTGTCTTATGCTTGCACACATGGAACCGGACTTGCAGCAGCAGTTCGAGAATGTTGAGGCCTACGATATGAACGAAAACCTCAAAAGTATGTTCCAGGCTCAGGCAAAGACCGAGAGGTATCAAGTCTCTCAAGCTTTGCTGGGCTGTAAGCTGAAAGATGGCGATCCACTGAGTCCGCATGTAATCAAGATGATTGGTTACATTCAGTCTCTGGATTGGCTGGGCGTCCCAATTAACGAAGAGTTCGCTACTGATATAATTCTGAACTCTCTTCCTAGTGCGTATGGTTCGTTCATCTCGAACTACCATATGCATGGTATGGATAAGAGTATCACTGAATTACATGGGATGCTCAAAACGGCAGAGGCTGATCTAAAGAAAGGCGCCAATCAAGTGTTGATGGTGCAGAATAAGGCTAAGTTCAAGAAGAGTTCTTGGACTAAGAAGAAGAAGGATAAGTCAGGAGGTAGCACCCATGGCCCTGTCCAGAGTGCTCCCTCAAAGACTAAACCTTCTCCTACAGCCGGAGCCAACTGCTTCTATTGCAAGAAAGATGGCCACTGGAAGAGGAACTGCACCAAGTATTTGGCTGACAGAGCCAAGAGTGGAGGTGTGACTTCCAACTCAGGTACGCTTGTGTGCAATGTTATAGACATTTATCTTGCTGATGCGCCTAATAGTTCTTGGGTATATGATACCGGATCAGTTATTCACATATGCAGCTCGTTGCAGGGACTGGTAAGAACTAGGAGCGTAGCAAGAGGAGAGGTTGACATTCGGGTCGGCAACAAGGCGAGAGTCGCTGCGTTGGAAGTCGGCACGATGCAACTTCATTTACCTTCAGGATTTATTTTGGAACTAAATAATTGTTATTATGTTCCAGCGCTTAGTCGAAACATTATTTCCGCCTCATGTTTGATGAGACAAGATTATGAGTCGAATATTAAGAATAATGGTTGTTCTTTATATTTGAAAGATGTGTTTCATGGCTTTGCACCCGTTCAGAAAGGGTTATTTATTTTAAATCTTGATAGTGAATCAGTCTATAACATAAATGTTAAAAGGTTGAAACCAAATGATCTGAATATGACTTACTTTTGGCACTGTCGGCTTGGTCATATAAGTTGGAAGCAAATGAAGAAGCTCCATGATGATGGACTTCTAACTTCGTTTGACTTAGAGTCATTCGAGACATGCGAATCATGCCTACTAGGCAAAATGACCAAGACACCTTTTGCAAGGAGTTGTGAAAGGGCATCCGACTTGTTGGAACTAATACATAGTGATGTATGTGGTCCAATGAGCACGACAGCCAGAGGTGGTTATGAGTACTTCATTACCTTCACTGATGATTTCAGTAGGTATGGATATATCTATTTAATGAAACACAAGTCGGAAGCCTTTGAAAAGTTCAAGGAATTCCAGAGTGAGGTACAAAATCAGCTCGGCAAGAAAATAAAGTTTCTACAGTCGGACCGTGGGGGCGAGTACATGAGCCATGAGTTTGATGACCATCTAAAGAGTTGTGGAATAGTTCCTCAACTCACTCCGTCGGGTACACCGCAGAGAAACGGTGTATCGGAGCGAAGAAATCGGACCTTGTTGGACATGGTACGATCAATGATGAGTCGGACAGATCTACCTTTATCATTTTGGGGTTATTGTCTAGAAACTGCAGCTTTCACACTAAACAGAGTACCATCAAAGTCAGTAGAGAAGACACCACATGAGATGTGGACGGGCAAAAAGCCAAGTTTGTCTTTTCTTAAGATTTGGGGTTGTGAAGCATTTTTCAAACGACTTCAGTCGGACAAGCTCACGCCCAAGTCGGATAAGTGTATTTTCGTGGGGTATCCGAGGGAAACCTTGGGGTACTACTTCTACAACCGGGAAGAGGGCAAAGTGTTTGTCGCTCGGAATGGTGTCTTCCTTGAGAAAGAGTTTCTCAGTCGGGACGTCAGTGGGAGCACGGTGCAACTCGAAGAAATTCGAGAGGAATCAGCTAGGGGCGAGTCGGCAATGGCCTTAGAGGCTGAGCCGGTCGTGGTACCTACACCGGTTACAGCACCTGAACCTCGGAGATCTGCCAGATTACAGAGTGCTCGAGATGTTTTACTGTTAGACAGTAATGAGCCGGCAACTTATTCGGAAGCGATGGTGGGATCTGATTCCGAGTCATGGCTTGGAGCCATGAGATCCGAGTTAAAGTCCATGGATGAAAACCAAGTTTGGAATTTGGTTGATCTGCCTGACGGTGCAAGACCCGTCGAGTGCAAATGGGTCTTTAAGAAGAAAATTGATATGGATGGAAATATTTCCGTCTATAAAGCACGACTTGTCGCGAAGGGGTTCCGACAAGTTCAAGGAGTTGACTACGACGAGACCTTCTCGCCCGTAGCGATGCTTAAATCAATTCGGATCATGTTAGCCATAGCAGCCTATTTCGACTATGAGATATGGCAGATGGATGTCAAGACGGCTTTCCTAAATGGAAATTTAACTGAGGACGTGTATATGATACAGCCCGAAGGTTTTGTCGATCCAGCTAATGCTGACAAGGTATGCAAACTTCAGAAATCCATTTATGGGTTGAAGCAAGCATCTCGGAGTTGGAACATTCGCTTTGATGAGGTAGTCAAATCGTTTGGCTTCATCAAGAGTGATCATGATTCTTGTTTATACAAGAAGTTTAGTGGGAGCAAAGTAAACTTTCTAATCTTATACGTGGATGACATATTACTGAGTGGAAATGATGTCATGATGTTGCAAGAAACCAAAGAGTCATTGGAAAGGAGTTTCTCAATGAATGATTTGGGTGAGGCGACTTACATATTAGGAATCAGGATCTATAGAGATAGATCAAGGCGGCTCATTGGATTGAGTCAGAGTACATATCTGGACAAGGTTTTGAAGAAATTCAAAATGGAAGAGTCCAAGAAGGGATTCTTACTGATGTCCCATGGCATAAAACTTAGCAAGACTCAGTGTCCTTCGACAACTGATGAGTGAAGTCGGATGAGTGTGATCCCGTATGCTTCGGCAATCGGATCCATCATGTATGCCATGATTTGTACTAGGCCAGATGTTTCCTATGCTCTAAGTGTTACGAGCAGATACCAGGCTGACCCTGGCGAAGCCCACTGGGCAGCGGTTAAAAACATTCTTAAGTACTTGAGAAATTCTAAGGAAATGTTCCTAGTTTATGGAGGTGATGAGGAATTCAGTGTAAAGGGTTACACAGATGCGAGTTATCTCACCGACTCAGATGATTCTCGTTCGCAATCGGGATACGTGTTCGTAATGAACGGAGGAGCTGTGAGCTGGAAGAGTTCCAAGCAAGATACGGTGTGTGCATCTACAACAGAGGCTGAGTATATTGCTGCCTCAGAGGCAGCAAAGGAAGCTGTTTGGATCAGGAACCTCCTGATGGATCTTGGTGTGGTTCAGGGCGCGTCCAATCCTTTGGACGTATATTGTGACAACAATGGTGCTATCGCACAGGCCAAGGAACCTAGACAACACCAGAAGAACAAACATATACTCATGCGGTACCACCTCATTCGCCAGTTTGTCGAACAAGGTGATATCAAGTTATGCAAAGTACACACAGATGCAAACATTGCAGATCCGTTGACAAAGGCGCTACCACAGCCTAAGCATTAGGCGCACACGAGAGGCATGGGCATTCGATGCCTAGGCATATGATGCCAGGATGATTGACTCTAGTGCAAGTGGGAGACTGTTGGGAATATGCCCTAGAGGCAATCATGTATGATGTAATTCCCACTGTATTCATAAAGTTATTAAGTTGTCCTTGTTTTGAACATCTGATATATGTCATTGAATATGTGATTCGATTGTGGAACTATATATTCATGTTGTTCATACTAGATTGTCCTTGGTCATTTAGGTTGTGCTGGACACACACCCTATACTAATGTGAGTGTTGGCTGATGACACGGTTCCACTTGTCATGGGCATGGTGATGCCATTCCAACGTTCACGGACTTGGCTAAAGAGTTTAGCAAGTCGGACTGACCCACATTGAGATGCAACGATCAAGTCGTCATTTGCATGTCTCAATCAATGTAATCCTTAGACCTGAGGTTGTCGCACAATCCGAGTTGTGGATCACCGACTTAGGTTCTGTCAAACGTTGTTCTGTGACAAGGCAACTATAAAGGCAGAGTTAGGGTCGAATGAGAAGCAACCTGCGTGATGTGGATAATCAAGATGGGATTTTGCCCCTCCGAATGGAGAGATATTCTCTGGGCCCTCTCGAGTGATATGATTCAGGAAGCATGGCCATGCGCGACTCAGTTAAGTGTTAACTGTGTCGGTTGACTACTAGTTAGTCAGATGAATCACATGTCACAGATCGAGAAGAGAGTTGAGCTATTTAAGGGATGACTATAAATCGCCTATAGCTCGACAAGGTATATCGCGAGGCAAAAGGGACTAAGATGAATATCACATTGAAAGGTATGTCGTCATGACTCAATGGTACTTGGGAGTCGGCACTTTCTGCTAGGAGCCCCTAGCGATTGATCGATTGGGAGTTGGACTCCAATCGTGTCCAAGTCGCCATGAGCCGGCAGGGTCGCACACTTAAGAGCGGGAGAAAGTATTGGTCGGGTTGGACCCGAACTAGAAATGGATAGGGCTGGAATTAAAACTTGAAACTCACGAGTTAAACGAGTAGCTCGCAACTCGACTCGGCTCGGCTCGAACTCGTTGTCCAACAAGCCGAGTCGAGTTTTCGTTTTCGACAGTAAACGAGTTCAAGCTAAACGAGCCGAGTTTACGAGTACTCGTTTAGCTCGTTTAACTCGGTAAAAAGATTTTCTAATGATATTCTTATCTATGTGAACATTTTTTACTGATTATTGTAGTTTAATTACTACAAATTATTTGATGTGACATGTTTTCATCGATTATTGTGACGATTTTATTATACATGCCCCAAATAATGAAAAATAATTATATATACAATATATAATATTGACTTTTTATAGTTTTACAAAATTAAAAAAGTTAAACGAGTAGCTCGCGAGCTACTCGCGAGTTCACCAAGCCGAGCCGAGTTTTGATTTTGGACTCGTTTGTTGAACGAGTCGAGCCGAGCTCGACTCGTCAGTTGACCGAGTTTGAGCGAGTCGAGCCGAGCTGACTCGGCTCGGCTCGAATTCCAGCCCTAGAAATGGACTGGTTTTGTGAGTCGGACTCATAGAGGGAATGGGCCACAAGTGTTCTGAAGCCCATTACCATACGCTATATAAAGAGGGGCGCAGGTTGCCCAGCGGGCACATTAGTCCACTCTCCCATGCGTTGGGAACCCTAGCCCCACTCAGTCCAGCCGTCGCACCGGACCTAGCAGTCCGCCGTCGGAGCTCTTCCTCGTACGTGTGGATACCGGCAGAGGTGCTGTACGTTCAACACTTCGACGTTCGAGGGATTGGATCGGCCGGACCGTATCGTGGGACTGCACTGCCCCGACGCGCTGCATCGATAATCCGCACCTGCGCGTCTAGTGGTAATACTCGTGGCCTTCTACCTCGGCTAGATCTTGGAAGTACCGCGTAGGGATAAAAAAATTCGTTTATCTCTACGCGTTCCAACAGTATTAGTACCGGTTCCAGAGCCCATGGCTCCGGAAACTTTTAGTACCGGTTCGTTTGGGGTCTTTAGTACCGGTTCGTGATATGAACCGGTACTAAAGGGTTTCGCGCCAAATTTTCTGCGGAGGTGGGGCCGGCGCTACACCTTTATTACCGGTTCGTAGCACGAACCGGGTCTCCAGCCTATTTCTTCAACCCGAGCCATGCTAGCTGTCCATTTTTCATTGCGAACACATTTTAAACTATTTCTCTCGTCTCACACTTCAACAAATCTCCATTTTTCTCCACCATTTTGTTGAGATTAGCGGCAACCATCTATCCAAGGGTTAGCAACATGATCCTTTCTTCCAGCCTTGTAACACATAAACTCTAAGAGAGAGAAGTTGTTGCCGGCTAAAAAAATTCCAGAAAATTCAAAAAACCAAAAATGACGGGCGACCTTCGCGTGCTGTCATTATATATGTCCTAGTATCCACCAAAAATAATATATTTGGAATACGACAGTTGTGTTGAAAACGTGTTTACAAAAAAGGTATATCTCCTTCGAACATTCTAGGGTTTCGGTCCAAATGACGGGTGTTATGGCCAAATACATGGCATAGTTTGTTTTAATGTTCCAATATTCCATACAAACATGCATCCTCAAAGCACGGATAATGTTGACGGAGGAATTTGTTTTTAAATAAAAAAAAAACCATTTTTTATTTTCCGAGTGTCAATAATGGGTTTTTTGTGAAGGACCTACCACAAATATGTTGTAAAACTTGGGAGCTGCATTTTTTTAATATACTAGACCATGTTATATGCACAAATATACAATTTTTTTCCTAAGAAAAGATTTCCATCTACCTCTTTTAAAAAACACAAGTTTCTGCCAATTCAGTAGGAAACATGACAAATTTGAACTAAAAGTGACTCTTAATTTGTTCACGATTTTTGGCAAAAAACATTTTTGGGTACACTACCTATTTCAATAGGGATACATCAAGAGTTTCCCAATATTCAACCCATAGCCACGAACGGTCATGCTCGCCGTCTTGACTTTTTCGTGAAACCGGCTGAGAAAATTTCAGAAAATTCAAAAAAAACACAAAATGATGCGAGACCTTCACGCGGTGTTATTATATATGTCCTTGTATCGACCAAAAATAATAAATTTGGAATACAACAATTGTGTTGAAAATGTGTTCACCAAAAAAAGCTATCTCCTCCGAACATTTTAGGGTTTCGGTCCAAATGACGGGTGTTATGGCAAAATACATGACATAATTTGTTTTAATGTGCCCATATTCCACCCAAACATGCATCTTGCAAGCACGGAGAATGTTGACGGAAGAATTTTTTCTTTTATTGAATAAAAAACATTTTTCATTTTCCGAGTGAAAAAATGGGTTTTTATTGAAGGACCTAAAACAAATATGTTGCAAAACTTGGGAGCTGCCTTTTTTGAATATACTATACCATGTTATATGCACAAATAAACAATATTTTTTCTAAGAAAAGGTTTCCATCCGCCTCTATTGAAAAACACAAATTTCTGCCGATTTGGCTGGAAATGGGACAAATTTGAACTACAAGTGCCTCGTAGTTTGCTCTTGATTTTTGGCAAAAATCATTTTCAGGTACACAACTACCTATTTCTACAGAGATATACCAAGAGTTTCTCAAAATTCAACCCCTAGCTACGAATGGTCATGTCCGCCGTCTTGATTTTTTCCTGAAACCGGCTGAGAAAATTCCAGAAAATTCAAAAAAACCCAAAATGACACTAGACCTTCGCGTGGTGTCATTACATATGTCCTAGTATCCACCAAAAATAATAAACTTAGAATACGATAGTTGTATTGAAAACGTGTTCACAAAAAAGAGTTATCTCCTTTGAACATTATAGGGTTTCGGTCCAAATGACGGGTGTTATGACCAAATACATGTTATAGTTTGTTTTAATGTGCCCATATTCCACAGAAACATGCATCTTGGGAGCACGGACAATGTCGACAGAGAAAGTTTTTCTTTTTATTGAATAAAAAAATCATTTCTATTTTCCGAGTGTCAAAAATGGGTCTTTTTGTGAAGGACCTATCACAAATATGTTGCAAAACATGGGAGCTACATTTTTTGAATATACTAGACCATGTTATATGCACAAATAAAAAAATTGTTTCCTAAGAAAAGGTTTGCATCCACCTCTTTTGAAAAACACAAGTTTTTGCCGATTCGGGTGGAAACGGGACAAATTTGAACTACAAGTGTCTGGTAATTTGCTCATGATTTGTGGCAAAAATCACTTTTAGGTACACCACTCCCTATTTCAACAGAGATACACCAAGAGTTTCTCAATATTCAACCCCTAGATACAGACGGTCATACCCGTCTCTTGACTTTTTCCTGAAACCGGTTGAGAAAATTACAGAAATCTCAGAAAAACCCAAAATGACCTTCGCATGGTGTCATTATATATGTCCGAGCATAGACCAAAAAAAATCGTAAGAAGTTGTATCAAACCTTTTATGTCAGATATAGAACAAAACAATCGGTATCACCATCATACATCCCTACCGTGGCTCGTGAGTGCATATATGCATATCAACACTACAAGAAATGTGATGATACATGAAGCTCTATTTTCGTCATTAAATTGTCACTATAGTTTGTTCATGATGATACAATGAAGAAAACCATATCGTTGAAAACCGAGTGTCAGAAATGAAAACAATGACGAATTTTTAGATATCGTCATGAATGTCCACGACGATTTTGGACCGTCATAATTTTACGACGATTCAAAATCGCCACGCGCAATCCGGCCAGGCCACATCAGCTCCGACGTGGGTAGTCCTACGTGAAAAAATCATGACGAAATGAAATTGTCGTGGATCAAAATCAGCCCGGTCCATTTCGATGATCTTCACGGGCATGGCCCAATAACTTTAGCCTTTGCTGGTCTATTTACTACGTGGGCCTTAGCCTTTTTGCAACTTTTTTCATTTATGTGTCTTGGCCTTTTATTTATCATATTTTGTTACATTTTCCAAAATGTTTCTATTAATACTAATTGAGCCATTGCCTTTTTGGGAGCCCATATACATTTGGCCCAGTCGAGTATTCAGACAATTTTCCTTTTTATTTTTATTTTGCCATTCGATTTAGGGCAATGTTTGGGCCAGGCCATGGCCCTCCCTAAATCCATCAACTTCTGTGGCGTTTCCTGATTAGAAATAGATTAACAACCCATATTTTTTACCAGGTAAGTATTTGAAGCAAATATCTCCAGAATCAGTACACAGATAGACAATAACAATCATAGTATAACAAGCACTACAAGTGCAATACCTGGATAAGATCATATAATAACAAGCTCTACAAGTGCAATAACTAGATACAATCGCAGAATAAAAATCTCAACTTGTCTTCAACCTCTTCATGGAGCTTCTTCGATGGAGATCACAAACTGGGGTGCTGCTCCGGTCATATGAACCATATTTTGCAAGATCATTGCATGTTTCTGCACATATAGGTTAAAGTTAAGCCAACACTTGTTCAAGCCTAAAAATATGCAAGACATTCAAGGATGGCGATCACAAAATGCAATGATTTTGTTAACGAAATTAAGTGTGGTAATGACTTGAGAAGAAATATCCCAAAAATTCTAAATAAAGGAAAGGATTAAGCAGCAGGTAGTACAAGACTACCCTAATGATATTACACAATTTCCAATTGACGATCTTGGCATGATGGTACAATATATATAGCACCAGTTTATTTTCGATTAATATAACTAAGCAAGATGTTCAATTAAGATTCTCGTTTAATTCCAAGTGCGATAGTTAGTTGACGACTATGAACTAACCAGAATTTCGCACTTCTAATTCTTCAGTGCAAAATCTTTTCACAAAAGAGAAATCAGTTGGCGGACACAACTACACAGGATAAAAAGAGATGTCCCAATAGCTTTAGAGCCAACAAACTCACCAAGACCACAAGAGAATAACCGCGACATAGACCGACGGGCGACCTTGTAAGAGTTCCTCATTACCTTTCTGGTTAGCACACTTATGGTAATGTTAAACAAGGCATGAGTTATATGGAGTCCATGTTCTGGACTCCTTCTCTTCTGTCCCATTGAGCCACTCCTTCACTTAAGTCGCGAAAGTCCCACGTGGTTAACATACCAGGAAGAAGTAAGCAGTGATAATGGGAACTAAGCATGCATAACAGGAAGACGAGATGTGCATCATACTATAAATACTCCTACAAGGATAAACAGTGATACCGCAATACCATTGACTCCCAAATTATCATTCGAAATCTGGAGCACACTAAAATCACACAATTCACCATAAAAAAACTCAAGTCTCATCTAGACGAAAAATCATGAATCCGTAAATGGAAGGGTGACCTCTGAAAGACTAAATCAGTGTTAATTTTATACTGCCTTTGCCACAAAACAACAAATATGAACGAACAACAAAAGTATTACGAAATATTCAGGAAATGACTAATGATCATTATTTAAACCACGATTAATGTGATGGAAAGCTAGATTCATGGAACCTAAACGCTATCAAAGCATACACACCAGGAAAATAACTCTGATGAGGATACACAAGGAGCTGTAGCAATGTTGGAATGTTATAAATAGTGAAAAACTAATAAGAGAAGAGTTTTTTAGGTAGTTAACTCAATAACTGATAGAAAGAAAGATAAAAGCACAACTTTTGAACTTAAACCATCCAGGAAAAAGCTCTGTTATCGCGCTCGCAAAGTTAGCTTTCCAAGTTTATTATTTTTTGTGGATACTAGGACATATAAGAGGACACCACGCGAAGGTCTCGCGTAATTTTGGGTTTTTTTTTTATTTTCTTTAATTTTCTGAGCCGGTTTCAGTGAAAAGTCAAGACGGTGAGCATTTTCGTTCGTAGTTAAGGGTTGAATATTGAGAAACTCTCAGTGTATATGTGTTGAAATAAGTAGTTGTGTACCTAAAAATTATATATACCAAAAATTGTGAGCAAATTACGAGGCACTTGTAGTTCAAATTTGTCACGTTTCCAACTGAATCGGAAGAAACTTGTGGTTTTCAAAAGAGATGGATGGAAACCTTTTCTTAGGAAACAAATTTTTTATTTGTGCGTATAACATGGTCTAGTATAATTAAAAATGCAGTTCCCAAGTTTTGCAACATATTTGTGGTAGGTCCTTCACAAAAAAACCCATCTTTGACACTCGGAAAATGTAAAATGGTTTTTAATCAATAAAAAGGAAAACTTACTCCGTAAATATTGTTCGTTCTTCGAAGATGCATGTTTATGCGGAATATGGGCATATTAAAAGAAATAATGCCATGGATTTGGCCATAACAGCCGTCATTTGCACCGAAACCTTTGAATGTGTTTGGAGGAGATAGCTCCTTTTTGTGAAGGCATTTTCAACACAACTGTCGTATTCCAAGTTTATATTTTTTGGTGGATACTAGGACATATATGAGGACACCAGCGAATGTCTTGCGCCATTTTGGGTGTTTTTTTTTGAATTTTCTGGAATTTTCTCAGCCGGTTTCAAGAAAAGGTCAATACGGCGGGCATTGTCGTTCGTAGCTGTTTGAATAGTTAGAATATATATTTTTTAAACAGAAAATGTATTTGAATTAGTAATTCTATTTGAAACACTTTTCATGTTGAATGTTTTTCCAAATTCAAAACAACTAAAAAACTATGTATTTTTTAATATGTGAATAGAAAAATTGTTACTCCCTCCGTATCAAAATGTAAAGTGTTTTAGCATTTCCTAGACAAAATGAACCTAGACATGTTTTAGTATAAGATGCATATGAATCTATAAACTAAAACATGTCTAGATACGTTTTGTCTAAAAAATACTAAAACATCTTATATTTTGATACGGAGGGAGTACTAGTTTGAAAAGTTACAATAATTATTTTTGAAAACTGAAAATGTATTTGAAATAGTTATGCAATTTAAAACACTTTTTATACTGAAAGTTTTTTCAAATTCAAAATAACTCAAAAACTAGGTATTTTAAACGTATTTAATGTTTATAGGAGGTTTGAAAAAAAAAGGCGGGAATAGTTGAATAGTTTGATGTAAAAAAAACTTGTCAAACCACCCGGGTAGTAGGTATGAGAAACATGTATAAACGGAGTACTTGTCTACCATCCATATCAGTTTGCATGCGTTAACATCGATGGTCTCAAAGTGAGTAGGTTAGAGTTGCAATCCCTCGCCAAAGCCTCCTACCGTATAGACACCTCTGTAAATAGGTCGCGATGATCCTCAAATTTTAGAGACAACATTTATATACTGCTAATTGATATTGCTCCCACAAGTTACCGCACATTTATATCGCTCTCACATGTTATAGCCACCAATGATTGACTGGATGCAACAACGACATGTCGTTCTGTATGCACGGCTCGCATGTAGTCGAGCGATGCATCCCACATGGAGCTAGAGCTCCCTGTTTGGTGCACCTAGTTGGTTGGTGATATGCCTCCAGTTTGGCTTGGTCGATTAATTATTAGCTCGTGTTCTCTGACTGGTTGGATCTGATCGTTTTATCTTTAATTTCATAGATAATACTATACATATGGCTCACATGCAGTGGAGCGATGCCCACATGCGGCTTTATTTCTTGCATCATTAACATATATTTGTTTGAGTGGTCACCTCACTTTTTTATATAATTTCTTAAATACTATCGTCCGTGGGTTCGGCTTCATTTGATCTATATTTTCTCTTTATTACCGAATAAAATACAAGAACACGATTGAGAGGTAGCCATATTTGTGCCTCGGTTTGCATCTCATACTCGACACCCGCGGCCAAAAAAAAAAACACCACCATGCTAGAGCTCGCTGGTGTCATGCTACTGGCCTTACCTAGGATGGTGCCCAAATCATGTATCTCCTTTATCATGACGAGTCGGGACAATGTAAACATTTGTCACCGTGCCGTGCTAGGCCTTGAAGGATTCAAGTGAAAATAAATCTTAGACGGTTAAGTTTCATTGAGCCTTTCAAACTTTTGTGTTAACAACATGGCCGTCGAAGTGCAAATCATTTTAAAATTAGTGGACGGAAGCCACACTCGTCCAACTGTTCCAAAAAAAATACGGTGACACAAATGGATGCATAAAACTCAACAGCACCTCACGAACAAGCACAATGGATTACTGCCTCCAGTATATGCTGCATTTTATCATGCAGACAATATTACTTTAGGGGTTCAAATTATTATGCCTAGTAACCGCATGCGTTGTGGTGGTTCTACTAATTTGGTAAGGTTAAGCTTTTCATTGAGTATTTCGAACTTTGTGTCAACACCATGGTGTTAAACTGCAAGTCGTCGTTCAAAGTGATTGCAAGACACAATGGTGCAACATTTCTACAAAATTTCTCGGACGCAAACGGTATATGAAACTCATCGGACTGTATTTTGGCTGATATTCCGATATTTGGACTGCTATTCCAATAATTCGGCCGATTTACCACTTATCGGAGGTCGACCGATAAGTTACGATAAGTGACATCTTGAACTTATAAATCGTAACCTATTAATTCATTCCATTTAAATAAATATTGACAGGGATAAATATATATTTTACATAGAAAGTGGTGATGTTACTTCATAATGCTAATTATGTAAATTAAGACGACGTGCCAAATTTGTAGAACACTTCGTACGGGTGCTTCGACGTCTATGGTTTGCACTCAATGTTATGAATATTCATGAGAGTACCATTTGAAATGAATGTGTATTGACCTTTTCTAGTAATCCCTAGTTTATATACCCAAATGACGCCATGAAATAAACATGTATGATTTGTTCAGAAGGTTTAATTATTGTTTAATTTTTCCTATTATAATCAACTAGAGGGAAATGGTAAAAAACCCACTTGTTAAAACACCCCTGTAGTTCGTAGGAGAATATGGTATAGACCGGAGTACTCGTCTACGTACCATCACTAGTGGAAACACGGGCACTAGTCCCGGTTGGTAAGGCCCATTTGTCCCGGTTGTGCAACCGGGATGGGCCAGCCGGGACAAATGCACCTGCCCCATTGGTCCCGGTTGCGCCAGGACCCGGCACAAATGGGACTGACCACGTGGCGAACCTGGCCAGGGGAGGTAGTCCCGGTTCGTGTTAGGAACCGGGATGAATGCCTCCTTTGAAAAAGAAACAGCTTCGCCACTTTCTCTGCCGCGGTAGGGTTTTTTTTCCACATTTTTTTTCCAATATACGGTGCGTGCCTCGTAATCCCCAACCGGCCTCCACTTCCCCAACCGCGTCCACTGGCCCACGTCTTTAATTAAGCCCACTGGCCACATTTGGTCAAAGGGCCCACTGGCCCACGTCTTTTATTAAGCCCACTGGCCACATTCGGTCAAAGGGTCCACTGGCCACGCGGGGGGTCAAAGGGGCCACTGGCCAGCGACCTAGTGGTTGGCTTGCCCGGTTCTACGTCCCCACGTCTTTAAGTAGGACCATAACCGCAGCCGCGCGCGGTCAAAGGGCCCACTGGCCAGCGACCCCAGCGGCCGCCTCGGCTTCCCAGCGCCTCCACTTCCCCCACGCGTGGCCACGAACGGTCAGGCCATGCCTCGTCTTCCTCCCCGCGCATTCATGGACGCCTGCAACCGCCGCCACGTTCTCGCCGCCGGTTGGCATGTCAGCCCCGTCCGGGTCCTTTTTAAAGGGCCCCCGCCGCCCCGTACACCCCACTCCAAGCACCAAGAACCCTAGCCACCATGTGGCCCCGCCGCTGGTTCAAGCGCCCCAAGAACAAGCACGAGGCCGGGTCCTCGAGCGGCGACGGACGGAAAGGCGCCGGCGTTCCCCCGCCGCCGCAGGAGACGTTCGGCTTCGGGCCGGGCGGCATCCGGATCGGGCGCGGGCCGCGCGTCCCCGAACCACCTCCGACTGCGCGCAACCCGCCGCCGCGCGCCCCACCGGGAAAAAGGCTGCGCCGCTACGTGCGGAAGGAGGAGGCACTGTGGCACTGGGAGCACGCGACGCCGGTCTTCTGGCCGGACGTCCACCTCCCGGACGGCTGGCACCTCAATCCCCAGAGGATCCCGGTGCCGCCGCCCCCGAGGAACGAAGCTGCCCGCGAGGAGATTGACCGCCGGCGCGCGCTCCTGCCGGCCCACCTCCTCAGGGACCGCGCGTACGCGCGGAGCTCCCCGTACTGGACCGCCTGGTTCCAGCAGGAGCACGAGGAGCACCGCCGCTCCTACTTCCCCACGCCCCCGGAGGAGCCCGCCGACAGCTACCCAGCGCCACCGCCCGGCAGCGAGCCGGAGCTGTGGATCGAGGAGGACATCCTCGAGGACGAGGAGGACCCCGAGCTCCAGGCCGGTTTGGAGGCCGCCTACGAGGCCTCCCGCCGCACCCTCGTCGAGGACGAGATCAAGCGGTGGGAGCAGGTCCTCGCCGCTGCCGCCGACGCCGACGCGATGCCGCCCCCTCCGCCACCGCAACCGTGGTGGCAGACCATGAACACCGCCATGGAGGCTTCGGAGGACCAGCCGCCGCCACAGCCGCTGCCCCCCGGCCTGGACTACGGGATGTCCTGGGCCTGGACCGGCGGCAAATGGGCAGAGGAGCTGCCGCCGCCGCCAGAAGAGCTGCCGCTGCCACCACCGAACGCGCCCCCGATGCCTCCCTAGCCACCGGCGGGCGCCCCCAGCTGCCTGCCCACCTGTGGCAGCAGCCGCCCTACGACTGCATCTCCTCCGACGAGGAGGACTAGGCCGGCGCCGGCGCGCCCCCGGCCACCTACGTAGCACCTGTGGCCGCGCCGCCCCCCCCCGATGTAATCACCTTATTAATATAATGTATTTCAGTCCAACAAACGTCCCCCCCCCCGCCAATCTACAACCTAGTTTGTCCCCGCCGGCGGAACCAGCACCGGCGGGATCTTCGTGTCCATTCCCGCCGCCGGCAGGGCTTCGCCAAGGCTACTCCGCTCGGTCCTGGGTGGTTGCTCGGCCTGGAGAGAGGGCCCAGATATTTATACAAATGGGCCTCTAGTCCCGGCCCGTGCCACCAACCGGGACTAGAGGTACCCCCTTTGGTCCCGGTTGGTGGCACGGGCCGGGACTAAAACCTATTTCGAAATTTGGTACGACCCTGCGCGCCCAAATTTTTTAGCGCCAAAATTTGAAAATTGTTTAAGTATGCATATTAATAACTTCTATATACTTTCGAATTTGACAAAAATTTCAACATGAAAAGTGCTTGAATTTGTATAACTAATTCAAATCCATTTTTGTTTAACTAAATAATTATTATAACTATTGAAACTATTCATTATTTTACTATTTGCATATAATTTGAATATAAATATCTTATAATTTTTGTTTTCTCTTGTGATCTTCCGAGTGAGTCCAGAGCATACAAGGCATCTGGGTGATTTGTATTCCGTCAATGAACCTTTAAGAGGGATGTAGAACAAAACTGTCGGACATATGATGGCGAATCAAAAGAACGGTCGGAACAACTTACTACTTCCTCTTCGAAATAAGCTCAACTTGCTCTAGGAGCTGATCATATTGGCTCTCCATGAATGTATGAGCATCAACATTTTCTGCAGCCTTTGCTGCAACTTTATATAAAGTTCGACAAAGCGAGTTGTACCTTTTTGACACGGAGAATTTGGGATCTTCGTCTACAACAGAAAAACCATAGTTCTCCTTCGAAGGTTCACTCTGAGCATCCTTTCGCCATCTTTTCAAAACATAGTGTGGTGGAATTTCTTTGATATTTCTGATCTCAAGAACCTTCAGTACATGGCAACACGGAACACCTACATTTTCAAACTTCTTGCAGCTACAAACGACAATATATTCTGATGAGTCGAATCTAACAAAATGACCCCGACGCCTGTTTTTGACAGTTATCTCATACTCGGATATGGGTCCAATTTCGCCACAGTTATAGACCACGCAATCCAAGATCAGTTCAAATTCTAATCTGAACATCTCAAACAGTGCAGGAGTGTATGCATTAGCAGCTTGCCAAAGTAACCGCAGAGGTGTAACCCTCTGCGTCATTTGAACTCCAAGGTAGTCAGCTTGTTGTTCAGCTAGGCGTTTCTCCTGCAAAAATTTATCATATCTGTTAAAGAAGTACCGAAGATCTATTTCCGTTTTAGGGATATCTGTCAGGATGGTATCCGTACTATCAATTCGAAGTGTGCCTGCAATATCTGCCTACAGTTATCTCATACTCGGATATAGGTCATAGTTATCAGCTTTATTATTACAGAACTATATGATCATGTATTCCACGTTTATTATACACATCACCAACAGACAGAGGATAGAGAAACAAAAAAGTGGATGGGTGTTCCGCTGGTTGGGATAATTTTGAAATCAGGCTGGTCATAGTTGTCAGCTTTTTACCAGTCAATACAAATTACTGGTCAAACAGAACTATGATCATGTATTCCACGTTTATTATTACACATCACCAACAACATCCCTATCTAGTCTTCTGAATTCTCCCTTGCTTATGATCGCTTCAGCCGTAACCATGGAGCATCTTCATTATTTAACGGTATGGTGGGGTCAGCTTTCACTGTGAATGGTGGAATTTCAACAAACTTATTATAATCTTATGACATGTCTGTCGTGTCCTCGATTCCCACAATGTTTATTTCCCCTGAAAGAACTATGTGACGCTTCGGCTCATCGTATGATGAATTTGTTTGCTTATTTTTTTTTCCGGTATGGAGGACATGTCCTTCACATAGAAGACCTGAGCCACATCATTGGCTAGGACGAATGGTTCGTCATTGTAACCAATATTGTTGAGATCCACTGTTGTCATTCCAAAAAGCGGGTCTACCTTTACCACTTCTCCATTCAGGTTGACCCATTTGCACTTGAACAAAGGGACCTTAAAAGAAGGTCCATAGTCAAGTTCCCATATCTCCTCTATGTAACCATAGTATGTGTCATTTTTTCCATTCTCGTTTGTTGTATCAAAGCGGACACCACTGTTTTGGTTGGTGCTCTTCTTATCTTGGGAGCTCGTGTAAAATGTATTCCCATTTATCTCGTACCCTTGAAAACTACCAATAGTCGAAGATGGTGACCCTGCCAACATGTACAGCTGATCTTCAACAGTGGGGTCATTTATAAGATGTGTTTGCAACCAACTTCCGAAATTCTCCATGTGTTTGCGTTTAATCCATCAGTCATCCTTCCCCGGGTTTGTGGAGCGTACAATATTCTTGTGTTCCTCGAGATACGTAGCCATGAACATAGAATTTTGTAGAACTGTGTAGTGTGCTTTGGTGAAAGAATGTCCGTCCCTGGGTATCATTGTTTTTTTTTTCCAGCGTTCCTTTTCCCCTCAGTCTCCCCTCATGCAGCGATTCAGGAACACCAATCGTCTTAAGGTCAGGAATAAAGTCAACACAGAACCCAATGACCTCCTTTGTTCCATAGCCCTTCGAGATGCTTCCTTCTGGCCTAACACGGTTATGAACATATTTCTTTAAGACTCCCATGAACCTCTCAAAGGGGAACATATTGTGTAGAAATACCGGACCGAGAATATGAATCTCTTCACATAGGTGAACCAGGAGATGAGTCATAATGTTGAAGAAGGATGGTGGGAACACCAACTCAAAACTAACAAGACACTGGACCACATCCCTTTGTAATCTTGTCAGAATTTCTGGATCGATTACCTTCTGAGATATTGCGTTCATGAATGCACATAGCTTCACAATGGGTACTCAAACATTTTCCGGTAGAAGCCCCCTCAATGCAATCGGAACCAACTGTGTCATAATCACGTGGCAGTCATGAGACTTCAGGTTTTGGAATTTTTTCTCTGCCATGTTTATTATCCCCTTTATATCCGACGAGAAGACAGACGGAACCTTGATACTGTAAAGGACTTCAAAGAATATTTCCTTCTCTGCTTTAGTAAGAGTGTAGCTGCTTAAGTAATGGCGCTATGTATCTGTGTGCTTGTTGCTTGGGTCTTTCATACGTTGCTGGTCCTCCCGTGCTTCTGGCATATCTTTTGACTTCCCATACACGCCCAGGAAGCATAGCAGATTGACACAGAGATTCTTTGTCACGTGCATCACGTCGATCGAAGACCGGACCTCTAAAACTTTCCAATAGGGTAGCTCCCAAAATATAGATTTCTTCTTCCACATGGGTGCGCGCTTATCAGGGCCGTACGGAACTGGTTGGCTGCCAGCAGCCTTACCAAAGATTACTTCTAGGTCCTTGACCATATCGAATATATCATTACCACTACGGAGCTCAGGCTTCTTCGGGTTATCTGCCTCACCTCTGAAATGCTTCCCTCCTTTCTTTCTTACGGGATGCTTGATCGGAAGAAATCTACGATGCCCCAGGTATACAACCTTTTTACATTTATCCAAAAAAACACTGTTAGTCTTATCTAAACAGTGTGTGCATGCATTGTATCCCTTGTTTGTATGTCCGAAAATATTACTAAGAGCAGGCCAATCAATGATGGTTACGAAAAGCAGCGCCCGTAGGTCAAATGGATTTTGTTCATTCTTATCCCACACACGTACACCTGGTTTGCCCCACAATTGTAAGAGTTCTTCCACTAATGGCCTTAGATACACATCAATGTCGTTGCCAGGTTGCCTCGGGGCTTGGATGAGAACTGGCATCATAATGAACTTGCGCTTCATGCACAACCAAGGAGGAAGGTTGTACATACATAGAGTTACAGGCCAGGTGCTATGACTGGAGCTCTGCTCCCCAAAAGGATTAAAGCCATATGTACTTAGACCAAACCATAAGTTTCTCGCCTCTCCTGTAAAGTCTAGGAAGTCTCTCTCGATCTTTCTCCACTGCGATCCATCGGCGGGGTGTCTCAACTTTCCGTCTTTCTTACGGTCTTCTTTCTGCCATCGCAACAACCTAGCATGCTCTTTGTTTCTAAACAAACGTTTCAACCGTGGTATTATGGGAGCATACCACATCACCTTAGCAGGAACCCTCTTACGGGGGGCTCTCCGTCAACATCACCAGGGTCATCTGCTCTGATCTTATACCGCAGTGCAGTGCATACCGGACATTCATCCAAATTCTCGTACTTCTCACCGCGGTAGAGGATGCAGTCATTAATGGATGCATGTATCTTCTGCACATCTAATCCTAGAGGGCAGAGAGCTTTCTTTGCTTCGTGCGTACTCTCAGGCAATTCGTTATCCTTTGAAAGTTTTGGCTTCATTAGTTGAAGTAAACTCTCAAATGCCTTGTCAGTCACACCGTTCCGTGCCTTCCATTTCAGCAACTCCACTGTGGTACCGAGCTTTGTGCTACCATGTTCGCAATTTGGGTACAACAACTTTTTGTGATCCTGTAACATGTTGTCCAGCTTCAACCTCTCCAATTTATTTTCACAGTCTTCCCTTGCATCAGCAATAACTCGGCCAAGATCATCATCGGGCTCTTCTGATGACTGTTCTTGATCACCTTCTTCTTCTGCATTCTCTTCCATTGCAGTATCGTCGTATTCAGGGAACAAAGGATCTTCTTCTTCTTCTTCATCGTTTTCCATCACAACCCCTCTTTCTCCATGCTTGGTCCAGCAATTATAGCTGGGCATGAAACCTCTCCGAAGTAGATGGCCGTGCAGGATTCTTTCGGAAGAGTGCTCTCTGACGTTCCGACAATCAACACATGGGCAACCCATGAAGCCATTATCTTTGTTCGCCTGAGCTACAGCAAGAAATGCATTCAGGCCTGCCATATACTCGGAAGTGCGTCGGTCACCGTACATCCATCGCTGCCGTGCATCCATCTGCATCGTATAATTAAGTTTATCAAAATACATTACAATAACATATTAATACAGAAATGACCACAGTACATCGACAAATATTAATTTTTTATGTATCAGTTACAGATGAAAAAGATAAGTTTGTTAACCTCGGTCGAAGATACCATTTTCAGTGAGCTTATGTGTGGCTCGGGAATTTCGTCGAACACCTCGTGTGCATAGTAAAATAAAACACACTAGCACCCACCTCTCTCACACCTCCAAGCAAAAAAAATATGGAAGGGGGGGCTGGGGCAGTATATATAGGGGAAGGGGGGACATTGGTCCCGGTTCGTGGCCTGAACCGGGACCAATTCCCATGCGCGTGCCACGTGGACTATGGCTAGGCATTGGTCCCGGTCCGTGGCACGAACCGGGACCAATATCTCCCAACGAACCGGGACCAATGCCCCAGGCGATTTCTGTTGCCCCGGGCACACAAACCGGGACCAATGCATAGCATATGTCCCGGATTTGGTTGCAACCGGGACAGGTGCCCCCTGCCCCCCTGAACGAAAGGGGTTGTTTCCACTAGTGCATCCATATCAGGCTGCATGCGCTAACAACATGTTCTCAAAGTGAGTAGGTAGCAGCTTACAGTTTGGACGTACTCATATATATATTGCTCATTGATATCTCTCCAACGTGTTATAGCGACCAATGATTGACTGATATGCAACAACGACATACAGTGTACCATATGCACGGCTCACATGTAGTCGAGCGATGCATCCCACATCGAGCTATAGCTTTCTTATTATTATCTCGTGCAGTTTGGATTGGTCGATTAAAATTATTATCTCATGTTCTCTGAGTGGTTGGGTCTGATCTCCTGCTCTCTTTAATTTCATAGCTAATTATGTACACATGACTCACATGCATTGGAGCAATGCCCACATGCGGCTTTATTCCTTGCACTATTACCTGCACCATTATCATAAATTCCTTGCAGTAGTCGCATCATTTTTCTCTACAATTCCACTTATCCAACACCCACCCTTTACTTTTCACCGGTCAACTCCATCAACGCATCAGTCATCATTTCTATTATGAGACTTAATTTTCATGGGTCTTGCATATATATGCATCGTTGTGTATTTTAATGCAATGAAACTATAATTTTTGGGGACATGTCTATGTGAGAGGTTGAAAACATGTGTTTTGCCATCAAGCCATCCATGGTAGTTTCTCCATATACTTATTTTTTCAAGGAATGTGCATGAGATGCCAATGTTTTGGCAAAATATTGATTTATTTATGTTTAATCAAATTTAAATAACTCGTTATATCCTTTTTCTGCAAAAGTAATGATGGACCTTTTTAATGACCTTATTTGGTTCCAATTATATTTCATATATATTGTAGGCACTAATCTAATGATGTCATGGATCAAACCTTATCTAGGTTTTTGAAGTTCGCGTTGGAAAATCTTACTCAAAATGTTATCGGGATGTGACGCCCCGAGATCGGGCACTATGCAGATTTGAGCATTTCCGCCAAAATCCACATAATAACCGATTTCAGGTTGCCACTTGTGATAACATTACAACAGTTCACGAATAATCCACAACAACAACAGAGGAGGTATATACAAGACGACTCAAACGAGTCAAGGATACAACTGATACAATACAAAGATCCAAATAACAGCGGAAGAAACAACATAGTGTCCGACTACGGAGAAGATACAAATTGGTCTAAGAGTCCTGAAGATAACCGATGGCGTCCAATCCCTGCCCAGGCCAAGCCGGAGGGATTCCCAAGCTAACGTCGTCAGACTTCAAACCTGTTGACTGCAATGTGGAATATGCAGTCACGAAATGGATTCGTGGGTCAGTACTATTAAGTACTGGCAAGTGGATAAACCATACTCACAAGATACCAGCGTAACCAATCATCACAAGATACAATTTGGGTAGAACGGAAGGAAGAGATTATTGCAACGAAGCGGCAGCGGGCTGCACTAACTAACTACAGAGACGCGCTACAACATCCGGCTAAAAGAAAGGGATAAGATAGCGCGACAAAACCAACTATAACTACTCACCAAACAATACCCATCCAGTGTTACCCCCTATTAAGGAAACAACCCAAGGAAACTCACACTGTTGATTAAGGTGACATTCATTTTTATGGTGGAGGTAATCTATATTACTAGTCAAGTTATCATCGTTAAGTGTAAGTTGTCTGAGTACTTGTTAGCCAGCACTTTCACCAAGTCATCCATAACCGCGGACAACACGGCTTCTCGAGAAGATTTAACCCTGCAGGGATGCACCAATTTTGCCGTACACGTAAGAATAACCCGCCAGATGGAAATGCACTTCCACCAAGCGAGGCACTCAACACAACCCAACTCTTCTTCGCATCAAGCCCAAAGAACCACGTGCAATTGAGCGCACGACTAATCAAGCCCCACGAAGAAAAGGGGACCCTCATAGCACTCTAAGAACGTGTCTCCCTAAATGCCGACTACAAAAGTTCCACCCTGGAGCCAAGGGTTCGCACCTACATATGCATGCGGAAAATGGAAAACCCGAACTAAGTGTGGCGATTTGGACGAGATGCGAATCGAATCAAAGTTGCGGGGGGCGCCCATACTCGCTTCCCACATGCGGTTAGCGCGCTCATCATGGATCGGAGGACAAGACCCTTTTCCTAATTAAGGTCGACACTAGCAGGCCTCAAAACCACGCCGGGCCTCCTGCCGCCGGTGCCTTATCATCAAATTATTATTACCCAATACATTAACATGTTGTTGATTAAGTTGAAACCCAACTATCAAACTAAACAGGTGATAAGACGGACAACAAGACTTGACCGCAAACAACACTAAGCATGCAACTACGACACGAGGCCAACAAGGTAAACAAACAACAGTTAATAGGAAGTGGAAGGAAGGCTATCTCATGGTTGCAAGGTAAACATATGATAGGATCGAGACACAAGCATCGAATCATAAGGCTAGAATAAAGGCAACGGGAAGAATCGGTAACAAGTGATGAAAGGCAGCCATAGGTAGCAAGTGAGTATACTTGCCTGGAATCCAGCAAGTAGAGGTACATCCGAAGAACTTGTCGTTGCTCACATCATCTCAACGTCCTATCCGGGAAGAAGCAACGAACTAGAACAAACACCGGATGCAATAATTACTTCTACGGCAAAAGATCCAGCATGATCAAGATATGGATGCATGACAAGTTTAAGGATGCATCAAAGATAAACTAGTTGACATGGTAAACATATTTAAATGGGCCCATATGCAATTTTGGATTGCATATGGAAAAGCCCATGAATTAATGTTGAATTAAATGATCTACAAATAACCATCATGTGAAAGTTGATTAGAATGATGCATTGATGATGAAAACAATAAGAAACAACAATAGCTTCAGTTTGATATGTTGTTTACCAAGTTTGGAATTTTATTTGTTAAGTTATGAACTTTGGCATTTTAAATGATTTAAACAAACATTTGTTGTTTTCACCAATTTTAAATATTCAAAACAGATAACAAAATTTATATTTGGAAAGAACACAAAATTTTAGATGGAATACATATTTCATTTGTTGAATTTGGATTTTAGATGAGCAATTTATTAAATTGACAATTTTAAATGCATTAATTAAGAAATAGTTGTTTTCAGCAATTTAATTTATTCAAAACATAAATCAAAGTTTATATTTGGAAAGCTTGTTCAATTTTGCATGGAAACCATATTTTACATGTTGGAATTGGATTTGAATTGCCCAAGTTATGAATTTTGCAATTTAAAAGGTGTAATTAAAGTATGGAATTATTGCACCAATTTTAATTAGGAAAAACAGTAAACAAATTGTATTGAAAAGGTTGAAAACATGTATAAAATGTTTCAATGAACAGTTTGAGCTATTAAACATAATTTTTGGATCATTATTGAATTTATTATGCATTTTTCCATAAGCATTTTTATTCTACCCCTTTTAGTAAACAGAAGAAAACATGTTCAAATTTAATGCAATTCTGACCAAATAAAATACCACTGTGTAGAGTTTGTTAAGAAAAAGTTTTAGAGCCCAAGTTTGCTCAATTTGGGTGAACATAACTCAAGTTATGAATTTCCAAAGTTTCAAATTTTAATAGCCATTTCTGTATTTAATTATTTAGTGCAAAATTTATTACAGAAACATGTTGCAACTTTGTGACTAACAGAAAGAGCACAAGATTCTGAATCCATAGAAATTTGAATCATTGAAATTGGAGCATTTTTCAATTTGTTATTGATTTTACAAATAAAGATTTAGTTCTGTCTTTCTGGATTTTCGAGAATAAAAGAAAATGGACATAAAAAGGGGTGGCTTTTCGGCCGGACGGGGATTCGAACCCGCGACCGCGAGGTGCGCGCGCAGAGATGCGCTAGCCACTGGGCTACTGCGCTTGGTTGTGATGGATGTGGAGGCCGGCCCAATATGGGGAGACGCTGCGCGGGTTTTCTGACGAACTGAAGATGTTCAGTTTCTGTCCTCGACAGATACGCGAGGACGGCGACATCCGGACACGGCGGCGCGACAGCAGCGAGCGACACGCGAGGGCGTCACGTCCAGAGCAAGGGGAGGGGAGAAGGAGAGGTCCAGGAGGCGGCGGCTCACCTCGAGGAGCTCGGAGGCAGCTCGGGGAGGTCCTCGGTCTGACGGAGACGGACACAGCAACAGTAGTTCGCCGGGAAGAAAAACGGCGACGGCGTGGCCGATGGAGTCGCCCTCCGGCCTCGGTTTCTTCAGAGAAAAGAAGGAGGGGGCACCGGGGTTCCATTCCCGGCCTTCGGGGCTCGAGGCGACGACCACGGCGATGGCGCCATGGCCTCCAAGCTGCCGGCCATGGTGGCGTTGTTCCTCCGGTTCAGAACATTCAGAGAGGAGGGAAAATTAGAGGAGGAAGAAGAAGGGAGATGACGGCGGCATGAGGGAGAGGGGAAGGGGAGGCCTAGGGTTTGGGCGTGCCCTTGGGGGGTAGATAAGGGAGAGGGGTTGGTGGAGGGGACCATGGGAGGAGGTGGACAGCGACATGCAGGGGGGGATCACGTGCTTTCTCCTGCGTCCGTACGGGGAAGAAAGGTGGGGAGTGGGCTGGGCTTTCCTCTGTGGGTTGTAGGTGGGCCTTTTGTTGGGAATATGCCCTAGAGGCAATCATGTATGATGTAATTGCCACTGTATTAATAAAGTTATTAAGTTGTCCTTGTTTTGAACATCTGATATATGTCACTGAATATGTGATTCGATTGTGGAACTATATATTCATGTTGTTCATACTAAATTGTCCTTGGTCATTTAGGTTGTGCTGGACACACACCCTAGACTAATGTGACTGTTGGCTGATGACACGGTTTCACTTGTCATGGGCATGGTGATGCCATTCCAACGTTCACGGACTTGGCTAAAGAGTTTAGCAAGTCGGACTGACCCACATTGAGATGCAACGATCAAGTCGTCATTTGCATGTCTCAATCAATGTAATCCTTAGACCTGAGCTTGTCGCACAATCCGAGTTGTGGATCACCGACTTAGGTTCTGTCAAACGTTGTTCTGTGACAAGGCAACTATAAAGGCAGAGTTCGGGTCGAATGAGAAGCAAGCTGCGTGATGTGGATAATCAAGATGGGATTTTGCCCCTCCGAATGGAGAGATATTCTCTGGGCCCTCTCGAGTGATATGATTCAGGAAGCATGGCCATGCGCGACTCAGTTAAGTGTTAATTGTGTCGGTTGACTAAGAGTTAGTCAGATGAATCACATGTCACAGATCGAGAAGAGAGTTGAGCTATTTAAGGGATGACGATAAATCGCCTATAGCTCGACAAGGTATATCGTGAGGCAAAAGGGACTAAGATGAATATCACATTGAAAGGTATGTCGTCATGACTCAATGGTACTTGGGAGTCGGCACGTTCTGCTAGGAGCCGCTACCGATTGATCGATTGGGAGTTGGACTCCAATCGTGTCCAAATCGCAGTGAGCCTGCAGGGTCGCACACTTAAGAGCGGGAGCAAGTGTTGGTCGGGTTGGACCCGAACCGGAAATGGACTGGCTTTGTGAGTCGGACTCACAGAGGGAATGGGCCACAAGTGTTGTGAAGCCCATTACCATACGCTATATAAAGAGGGGCGCAGGTTGCCCAGCGGGCACGTTAGTCCACTCTCCCATGCGTTGGGAACCCTAGCCCCACTCAGTCCGGCCGCCGCACCGGACCTAGCAGTCCGCCGTCGGAGCTCCTCCTTGTACGTGTGGATACCGGCAGAGGTGCTGTACGTTCAGCACTTCGACGTTCGAGGGATTGGATCGGCCGGACCGGATCGTGGGACTGCACTGCCCCGACGCGCTGCATCGATAATCCGCACCTGCGCATCTAGTGGTAATACTCGTGGCCTTCTACCTCGGCTAGATCTTGGAAGTACCGCGTAGAAAAAAGTTTTCGTTAATCTCTACGCGTTCCAACACCTTTGTGGCCTGCCTCCCCACTGGTGTTTTTTATTCTTTTTCTTTCTTTTATTTTTTTTGTAGCAAAGGGATAAGAGAGAAAGAAAGGGTTTTAGGATTTTATAAAAAATTTGAAAACAATTTTATTGCATTGAGCATATTGAATGCCCAAGTGCACCAAGTTTTGTTTTTCAAAATTTCAAATATTTATTGGTTGTTCGAATTTGAATTTGAAACTCAAATTAGGGTTTTAATAAAAGGTGATTTATTTAACCAAGCAAATATTAATTCCAATTCAATTTTTATTGAAAAACAATTTGAGTTTGAAACTAAGGTGCATTGTTTGATTTTTAATAGGAATTTGATTTGGAAACAAGGGTGCAATGCAAAATGCATGATGCAATGCAAAAAAAAAAGAAAAACAACCAAATCCTATTTGGGGGAAAATCCCCCGGGTGTTACACGGGAGATATTATGTTTGTGTCGTAAATGCACAAACCCGTTTATGTTCGACCTCCACGGTTTCAATTTGATGGTGCTCCTTCCACGATTTGTTTTCATGCCTTTACCTCCGAAGTCCATGAAAAACAATCTATTAAAAGGAGTGAATGAATAGTCATGTTGAAGTGGACGAGGAAAACATGGAGAGGTAGCAAAATCAATGAAGGAGCCCTGTTGGTGATTACTAACTTATCATGTGGTTCTTTAAATGACTTCTATAGCTGCAAGACTGAGCTAGTAATTCATTAAGGCCTCGCGCATTAGTTGTCTGTGTGGTTGGGACTGTTGATATCTATGTGGAAAGTACGTGAGACCCATATATTTGTTCACTATTTGGAAACACATATAGTATGGCCACCACTGTTTCAGATAGGATGATGATGCACTCACATAGTAGTGGTTGCGTGCACGCTAACGATCTGAAAGCAACATTCTCTGGCTAGAACAAGAGGATGCACTATAGTTTGGTGGTACCCACATGTTCCTTTTAAAATACATAAAATTTCTTAATAGATATGTTGAGTCAAATCTTGTTAGTCCATTCAAAATAAAATAGAATTTTTCCAAAGTATGATTATTCTATTTTTCACGGTTATAACAGCTTTAATTAAAAAAGGTACGACATGACATGGTAAGCATTTTGCACCGGTATAGTCACCTGTAACTATATACGCATCTAACAACGTGGAACCAGCAGCACCATTTCTGCCACAAAAACCTCAAGCTCGCCCATAACAACCTCTAGAACATCATCTTTAGCCTACAGCTTGCAGTAGAATTTGGCTCATGCTTAATAGCTACTTCTTCGGAAAATGTACATATGTCACCATCTTGCTTGCCATGATATAAATGCAGGTAGTCAAGCTAATCCTGATGGGAAGGTTATGTATATCTCTTTAGTACAGCCGTGGGAAGCTTATGAAGGAAAATGAGTTCTCTTCTGAAGATTCTTACAATAACTACAGAATGCTTCGTGGAAATATCTTAGTTTGCGTCACAATTTTGTTTTTTCACTTCTACTATTCTCTTGGGGGCTGTTTTCGTTTCAACTGATGCGTGACTTAGTTACTTGTCTGCATATAAACTAGTATCCTAGCATGTTACATGGAACTTGTTTGCTTTAATGAGAGTATGTCCTGGAGGGTTCCGGTGAAATCACTTAGAGAAGGTTAAGTTTCAGTGAGGCTTTCAAACCTTTGTGTTAACAAAACTGCGTCGCAGTGAAAATCGTCTTTAAAAGTGGTCGAAAGCCGCAGTCGTGCAACAGTTCTAAAATAATTAGAGCGGCGCAAATGGATACATAAAACTCAACAACACATCATGATCAAGCACACTGAATTATTGCATGATTATTGTCGATTTACAACCTCTAGTATAAGCTGCATTTTATTATGCAAACAAGGCATACATATGCATGTGAAACACTTGCACACATTATTACTTTAGGGGTTCAAATTATTATGCGTAGTAACCACATGCGGTGTGGTGGTTCTACTAATTTCAGAAAGGGTTATGTTTCATTGAGTATTTCGAATTTTTGTGTCAACTCCACGGTGTCAAACTGCAAGTCGTCGTTCAAAGTGGTCACAAGACACAATGGTGCACCTTTTCTAGAAAATTTACTTTGACAAAAATGGTATATAAAATTCAGCAACAACTCATGATCAAACACAATAAATTATTGCATTATTATTATCGAGTGACAACCTCCGGTATGTGCCTCGTCTTATTTCTCACAGAAGCCATAGATAAAATATGAAACACTCACGCACACAATGTGAAACATGTCTTTTACCTTTAAGCCATACTTATAATCAAAATTTGTATAACGGATGGATGCAAAGATTCATGGTAGTTGCTCCATGTACTTAGTTTTGCAAGTAATGTGCATGACATGCCAGTGTTTTGGCGAAACATTTGTTTATTTACGTTTCATCTAATTTCTATCACTCAATATATCCCTTTTTGGCAAAGGTAATTGTGAATTTTTTATCGATCTCATTGGCTCCAATTATTCTTATTATACGTTCTGGGCATCAATCTATCGATGTCATGGATTGAAACTTAGATTGGTTTTTTAGTTCGCGGTGGAACATCTTACGCAAAAGGTTTACTGGGAGATATTATGTCATTGTCTTAAATACACACACCAGGTTATGTTGACCTCTATAGTTTCAATTTGACGGTGCTATTTCCACGATTTGGTTTCATGCCTTTACTGCCGAAGACCACGAGAAACTATCTATTGAAATGAGTCAATGAACAGCCATGGTGAACTGGACGAGGAGCATGGAGAGAGGTACAAAATCAATGAAGTAGACATGTTGGTGATTACTGACTTATCATGTTGCTCTCTAAATGCCTTCTATAGCTGCACGACTCAGCTAGTCCATTATGGCTTCGCACATTAGTTGTCTGTGTGGTTGGGATTGTTGATATCTACTGGGAATTAGGTGAGACGTGCACGCTAAATATTTGAAAGCAACATTCTTTTGTTACTAAAGTTGAAAGAACTATCGTTTGTGGGACCCACATGTGCCTTTTAAACTACATAAAATTTCTTAATTGATATGATGAGTCACATATTTTTACTCTATTGAAAAGAAGGATTTTTTCAAAGTTTTATTTTTCTAGTTTTTTCAGTTATTACCATTTTAATAAAAGAAGGTATACTGTAACATGCTAAGCAATGCACCGGTATAGTCAACTGTAACTGTATACACATATAGCTCCGTGGAACAAGTAACATGAGATTCTGCCACAAAAACCTAAAGCTCGCCCATAACAACCTCTAGAACATCTTGTTCATACTACCATGCACAGTAGACCTTGGCTCAAGTTTAACAGCTATTTCCTCGGAAAATGTTCATATCTCACCATCTTTCTTGCCATGATATAGATGCGGGTAATCAAGCTAATCCTCATGGAAGGTTATGTATATCTATGCATGTAGTCCATACGCGGGAAGATTATGAAGGAACAAAAGTTGTCTGCCAAAGATTCTTCCAATTTCTACAAAGGGCTTCGTGGAAGTATCTTAGTTCGGGTCACAGTTCTCTTGGGGAGCATTTCTGTTTGAACTGATGTGTGACCAAGTTACCTGTCTGCATATAAACTAGTATGCTACCATGTTACATTGAATTTGTTTGACTTAATCAAAGTATGCCCGGAAGGGTTCGAGTGAAAACAATTATTAGAAAGGGTTAAGTTTGAGTGAGCCTTCAAAACTTTTGTGTAAACAACAAGGCGTCATAGTGCAACTCATTTACAAAGTGGTCGGAAGCCACACTGGTCCAAGTGTTCCAAAAAAATTACGGGGACACAAATGGATACATAAAACTCAATACCACCTCACGGTCAAGCCCAATGAATTATTTCATGATAATTGTCGAGTTACAGCCTCCGGTATATGCTGAGTTTTATTATGCACACATTTATATTTTAGGGGTTCGGATTATTATGCCTACTAACCGTATGCAATGTGGTGGTTCTACTAATTTTAGAAATGTTAAGTTTCATTTAGTATTTCGAACTTTTGTGTCAACAGAACGGTCCCAAGAAAATGCAAGTCGTCGTTCAAAGTGATCGCAAGACAGAATGGTGCAACATTTCTACAAAATTTCTCGGACGCAAACGGTATATGAAACTCAAAGACAACTCACATGATCAAGCACAATAAATCATTGCATTATTATGATCGAGTTACAACCTCCGGTATGCGCCTCGGCTTATTTCTCACACAATCCATATACACTCGGACACGATAATTTTAGGGGCTCAAATTATTTAGCATAGTAACCCCATGCAGTGTGTTTGTTCTACATGAGAGGGTATGTACCCCATTCCGCGACGCCGCACAGCCCTGCAGCGCCGTCGGCTCCCCTGCGCATGAAGAAGAAGCCCTTCTGGCCCCACCAGTCTCCCCACGAGTTCTTGAGGATCCAGTACTCCTCCCCATTGTCGCTGACCCCGTACCCAATCAGAACCACCGCGTGGTTCTGCAGAGTGGTGCATGGCCCTTTGTAGATTCCGGTCTTGTAGTTCTTAAAGACAAAGCCGTCGGCGTTGATGAGGACGCCCACTGGCCTGTCGAGGACGGCCAGCTTCAGTTGTGGCTCCCCGCGCACCCGTTTGACATCAGTGATGGTGCCCACTCGTTTGGCACTAGGAGTGGTCTTGCACTGGCCCTGTTGTGCCTTGTACGGGTAGTCAGCCTCCGTCATTGCTCCTCCTTTGGCTTGGATATAACGCAGTGCCTCCTCGATGTACCCGCCTTTGCAGCCTTTCTGGTGGGCCACGTCACAGTCTAGCAACTCTTGTTCGGATAGGTCCAGCAGGTCGCCACCGATTATTTTGTTGAGGCTTTCGACTGTCGCCATAGTAGCAAAGGTCCAACAACTTCCTGTGTACATGTACATGCAGTGAAAGTCGTAAAGTTGTGAATATATATATACGTACGTCAGTTTTTGCGTATATATATGTACATGAAGAACGGAGTCCGTGCTTACCGCATCCCCCTTGGAACTTTGCAGGCGTGACCACGCCTTGGTCCCTCCAGTCGAAGCTCTCAGGTACCGGTGTCGAGGAGTTCAAATCAAACATCAATTTCCTCGTGCGGTGCACCTCGTTAACTAGATCACCAACCAGAGTGGTGATGATACCATCAGAAATGGGTGGGTCGTCCTCCTTGGGCACAAGGGCGCCCCCGATGTACCGTGCCGCGAACTCCTGGTCGGTGAGGTCGGTGAACTCGTTCTCGCCGAGCTCGTAGCCGAGGCGCCAGCTCTCCTTGTTGATGGCCTCGATGAGCTCCACGTTACGACGGTACACCTCCAAACGGCGAAGCTTCTCGTCCGCGCTCGAGTACGACCTCCCGTGCGTCCCCATCCACCGGTGGAACCTGTCTAGCATCAGCTGGTTATCGGCGCTGGCCCCTGCCGGATGCAGCAACATGGCGGACATGATCAACACAACGGGGAGACCCCGCGAGATCAGTGAAGGAGCCATGTCGCTGAGTGGTTTGTCCGGCCGTCCCAGCAACTCTAGCTGCATGGCTTTTATACACCCGAGAACTCAGCTACCTTCCATATCTGTCTGCATGCATTAGCTACGTTGGGCTCCAGTACATGGACAAGTTTCTGCTAGTGAGTAGGTGATAGTTGAAGGACTAGGACGCCACGACGTACGGCTCACATGCAGTCCAGCGATGCCTTGCACCATATTGTGTGGTTGGATCTGATGCTGTTATAATTAATTTCCGAGCTACTATTGTACGTAGAGCTCACATTGTTTTTAGTGATTGGTTCGGGTTCAATTGAGGCTCGTGGTAGTTTCTGAATGGACAAACTGCTATGTGGGAGCTTGCAGCCGGTGTCATCAACATGTGGCACACCATCTTCATCAAGCGCGGTGGCGAAAACACACCGCCATGTCAGAGCTCGCCGGCGCCCAAGTCATGTATCATCTTCACCACGGTCTACACCTTGTGTCATCTTCTATCTCGCCAGTATGCCACACACGACACCATTTCTCAACTTCATCACATGTACGTGGTGGAAGTGACAGAGCCATGGTGCCGTCAACGATGACCTGACTCATGTACTGATTAACATATTATCTTAACTAAAAACATATGAACACAGTAAAAGCCAAATCATAAAGTTGTAAGAGAAGAACATTGTGTGACATCGGTCTAAGGTTAGGAAAAGCTCGCAGGCAAGTATTACTTAAATTTGAACCCATGGAAAAAACAAGATTTTGCAAAATGAAAGGGAATTTTGAACACCATGATAATTCTGCTAGTTTTTCTTCTGGTAAATAATAAAAAACTGCATGCCTTTCTCTTGATCTTCATTGAAAACAGTAAGGGATTCACAACCAGCATACATATGTATTTTGTGGACCGTTAAGAAATATGGACGGGGCAGACCTTAGGTGCGTGCAGCCGGAATAAAACTATAAGAAATCTACCTTTTTTTCTAACTGACCGGACACCCACACGGTATGACCACCGTTTCTTGTGACACCATGACACACCATTTGCGAAATAGTGGTTAGCGCATGTGGATGATCTGACTGCAGAAATATTTCGTCGCTGCAAGTGAGTAGGTAGCAGATGCCAGTTGAGATGTATTTATTGCTCATTGATCTCACACCCACATGGTATTCCATGAATGAATGACTGGGATGCAACGATGTGCCGTACTCACGGCTCACTCGGAGTCGAGCTTTGTCCACATCAAGTTATAGTGGTTTGGTGCACCTGGTTGATGATGGAGCCAATAATTGTGATTTGGAGAATCGCTGGCAGTGGTGGGCTATGTTCTTTGAGTAGTTAGATCTGATGTATTTCTCTTCGATTTCCTAGTTACTACAGTAGGTTCGACGCAAATGTAGTCAAGCAGTGCCCACATGTAAATTTGTTTTGTGCACCATTGAGAAACATGTGTCAGGGTGGACCTTACGTCTGTGCCGCCAGATTCAAGCCGGTTAGAAATCTATCATTTTTCTTGAATGTTTGCCCGTTTTATGATATTTGGATCTGCTACTTTTCTCCATAACTAGTAATGTTGCACGAGCAACACACGTATTAACCAATGCCTAAAATTTTATATTATATTAGTAGATGTTGTCAAAACATAATTTTAGTAATTAACTTCTTTGAAAGAAAAATTAATGTGGATAATGTCAAGTAGGCGAAATAATCATATATTTTCCAATGGTTTTCTCATCTAGAATATAAATTCTAATATTCTTCAAAAGATCATTCGCATGTCCATAAACACTCCTAATTGTTGACAAATTTTCATTGTGTGTTTGGTGCTTTATATAAACTTGATGATGACAACTTGCCATGATAGTTGTCTCGCTATAAAATGCTAGAGTAGTTTAGAAAGGTTTTACTATAATACACAAGTACATAAAGGTGATCTATTATACTTAGACTTTTCGTTCTATACAAAATTGTATAGTGTGAACTTCGGAAATACTATGTGGAATATGGGCGCATATGCCCCTGCCACGGGAAAACAATATATATAAATATTGATGAGCGCATAGGCGAAATAATCATATATTCTCCAATAGCGTTCTCACCTTTTTTTAAATGGGTAAAACCCAGCCTCTGCATCAGATTGATGCACACAATTTTTATATTAGAATTCAAGTATCAAGTAGCAACTGTTACATAAAAAGTTACAACTCTGCGATCGGATAAAGTGGTCACATAAATAAGCCACCTAAACTGAACCATCATTAGACATCTACTCATGTTAGTCGTGTAGTGTGTAGATTTATTTATTTGACTCTTGGAGCCACTCAAACAATGGTAGATGTGAATGAATTTAAACCAGTACTTTGTCTCTTGGACACCTTGGCACCTAGCCATCCAATATTTTTTGCAACTATATGTGTTCAAAATTATGCAAAAAAAAATCGCACATGTACTTATTAACATAGTAGCTTAAATAAAAACAAATTGGTAGATGAAACTGTAAAAGCTAGATAATCAAGTTGTAAGAGAATAACATGGTGTCACATCTGTCTAATATTAGAAAAACCTCAGAGGTATCATTCCTAACACTGTAACATACATATGTCACAACTTCTACTTGATCATATACAAGTATTTTTTAAATTTGAACCCATAGAAAAACAAGATGAAATGGAATTTTGAACACCATGAAATTTTTTCTAGTTTTGCTTCCGGTAAATTATCAATAATTGTATATGTTTCTCTCGATCTTGTTTCAAAACAACGGGGGATTCACAACCGGCATCTTGACTTACTTTGTGCACCGTTAAGAAATAGGGTCGGGGCAGACCTTAGGTGTGCGGTGCCGGAATATAACCCAATAGAAAAAATCTACCCCTTTTTTCTCATTGCTGGCACACCCACATGGTATGGCCACAAAATTTTGGATATCATGACGTACCATTCACATGATAGTGGTTCATACGTGTGTATGATCCGAGTGAAGAAATATTTGGTTCTTGCAGGTGAGTAGCTAGCAGATGATAGTTGAGGAAATAGGTGACTGGGATGCAACGATGTACCGTACGTACGGCTTACTCGGTGCCGTGCTATGCGCACATCGAGTAATAGTTGATTCGTGCACCTGGTTGATAATCGAGACAATAATTTTTATCGTGAGAATCGCTCGCATTGTGGCACGTTACATTCTTTGAGTGGATGGATCTGATACTTTTCTCTTTAATTTCCTAACTACTACAACACTGGTAGAAAATAGGCCATAGTCCCGGTTCGCAAAGGCCATTAATCCCGACCGCACAAACGGGACTAAATAGGCGCGACTAAAGACCCCCCTTTAGTCGCCCCCTCTTACGAACCGCGGCTAAAGGCCCGTCCACGTGGGCGGGTGGCGTGCGTCGGGGGCGGAGGACTTTTAGTGCCGGTTGGCCACACGAACCGGGACTACATGTTTTTTCGTTATTTCTTTAATTCATTTGGATTTCTAATTATTTTTCACTCCCTTTTTTTCACTCCAATTTTTCACTCTTTTTTTCAGAATTTTTATTATTTGCTTAGTGTCTAACTACAATTATCTTTAGTCAAATTTCTTACTCGTGGTCAAACTTCCCGCTCGGTCACCCATCCTCCCACTACTCTAGCACTAGCACGCTTAACTTCCGAGTTCCATCCCGTCCCGCATCCAAGTGTTTCGCACGCATGTATGTGATACTAATATCATATCAATCCTATTAACATGTTGGTCGATGCCACATTTCTTTATTGTCTGAATTTCAAATAAATATTTTAATAAACAAAAGTAATGATGTAATTAATAATTTTGAATAAATAAATAAACAATAACTTTTATTATGTATTATTTCTAAAAAATATTCAGAAAAATAAAACTAATTCATTTTAAAAATCTTAAAAATACTATTAATTTATCAAAATATTCAGAAAATAAAACTAATTCATTTTAAAATCTTAAAAATACAAATAATATATCAAAATATTCAGACAAATAAAACTAATACATTTTAAAATCTTAAAAATACAAATAATATATGAAAAAATTCAGGAAAATAAAACTAATTCATTTTCCCCTTTCCTAAATGCAAAATAAAATATGATAAAATTCATGAACCAAACCATATGAAATCTAAACCATATAAAATTTGCAGCTCCAAGTTTCGACTATTATTTTGGACACAAGAACTGTTTTGGCAATGACTATCTGTGAGAATGATTTGAACCTAACTTTTAAAACCCCTTTAGTCACGGTGCGCAAAGTTTGGGGACTGATGGGAGCGTATGGAGGCCTTTTTTCTACCAGTGCAACAGGTACTGCTCAAATGTAGTCGAGCGATGCCCACATGCAAATTAATTTTGCGCACCGTTGAGACCTTTGGGAGGGGGGACCTTACGTGTGCTGATGGATTCGAACCTATTAGAAATATCGTGTTTTTTTAATGTTTGCTTGTTTCGGGATTGGTTGATCCGGCTCATTTCACCATAACTAGTAATGTTGCACGAGCAACGCACCCATTTATTTGAGGTTTGATTGCCCACCCTATTCTGTTTGCTAGAGGTGATAGTAAAATACAAAGTGCTCACAAAATGCAAAGGGTTTTAAGAATGCCAAAGAAAGAAGGTAAGAAATATTATTTTTCTTTTTTCCACAAGTTAGTTGTCATGCACGTGCAAAAAAATGAGTTATTTTTTCGACTAGTTTGATATCTAACCTTATTTAGTTCACAAATATGTTTTAATTTTTTGTCCTTATGTCAGCATACACAGAACTAGTTCATCAATTTGTCTTACTTACTTTTTAGTTTGGGTGCTTTTCTTTTTTCACAAACTAGTGTAACCACTAGTTCAAATATAGGAAACAAAAGATAAAAAAGGCCGCATCTACTCTAAAAGGTTGTGTTGTATGTGCTCTTAGTCAAGCCTTAATTAACTTGGGGCAAACCACATGGAAATAATATGAATACAAATAAAAAAGAACACATCACACATGGCCAACGATAAATAACTTAGATATGGGATTCTTAGATCCCTACATAGTACGGTACATAGTATTGTGTACCCATGATATACGGTACATAGCACGGTACACTGGCTAGGGCTGGCAACAATACAGGCGCGCAACACCAACACCGTCTGGACTTCACCGTCGTCGTCTTCACTCCTCCTTGACGCCGTACTCGTGGTCTTCATTGCTCCTCGACGTCGTCATCACCGAGATAGTAGGGGAGGGTGTGCATGGTGTTTTCCTCGGGGAAGATGCTCTCGAAGTCGGTGTATATGTTGTAGGTCGTGAATGCGATGAACTCGCATCAAAACCAGAACACGCGGCCGAGCAGATAGTACGCATCAAACCTGTTTGTGAATTAGGCGATGAGGCCTACCACTGGAGCAGTGGAGTGGGCACGCTGTTCCCTCCATACGGAACATGACAGGCGACCCCGCCGGGAGGTGGTTAAAGCCCGCACAGAGGAAGAGACGGGCCAACTCCGTATTGTTCCTCCAGCGCGAGAATGCCCAGACGCGCAGCGTGGTCCCAGCGACCCTGTCGGGGGGGGGGGGGGGGTAGCGGACCTCCGGACGGTGGGTGGGAAGCGGACGGTGGGTGCGTTGAACTGCATCTTCACGTACGTCAAGTCGTCGGTTGTGTTTTGGCTCTGGTTAGAGAGAAGAGAATTGAGAGGAGGCGGAGATTGAAAATGTGGAGGAGGAGGAGGTTGCGAGACACGGTTTAAGTAGCCAAGGGAGAGGAGTGGGTGGATGGAACCACCGTTTTTTCACACTGCATCGAGGCATCGCGGTTGTAGTTTTTTTCGCACTGCATCGAGGCGTCGCCCTTTTTTTACACTGCATCGAGGCGTCGCGGTTGTACTATGGAGAGGAGGGGGTGGAGGAACCGCCGTTTTTTCGTCACTCAGTCCGGCCATGCCCCGATGCGTGAAACGACGCGGCAAATTAATCGATCCTGCGACTGAATGAAGCTGCAGGCGTCATGGCTAGGTGGCGACCGAATCATACCCACATGCGTGGCTAGGTGGCTGCGTGCATGGAAGCGTTGCCACTAAATCGCAACCGTTCATGGCTTGGTGGCGGATGAATCGGAGCCTTTTAATCATGTAAACTAATCAACGATGTGCTCATCAATGCCAACATCGGGCGCATGCATAGCAGGCTGAAATGCTGACATGCATAAAAGGTTGACTGTGCGTGTGAGTATGCTAGCAGACTGAATTTAATTATCAACAAACTCGGCCCGTTCTACGACGTAGGAAGCATACAACGGCCCAACGGACAATGCCACAGAAACGCAGCCGCACTTGTCCCACTTGTCACGTCCAACGAGCGACACAGTCCCACACGCCCCCCTAGTCAGAGTTAACGGAAGACACAACAACGTCAGGTGTGAGCATTCATGAGAGTTTCACCTAAGGAGATGGGGAAAAGTGACTAAAACTTTCAACTGTGGGAAAAAAGTGAGCAGAACTAAGGAATCGGGGGCACAAGAGAAATAATCCCTTTATTGAAACCCTTAAGGATCACCCTAAGATGATCATCTCATGTCTCTTGGGAACGAATCAAATCAGATGGTTCTATTTCTCAACCTTTCTGAATTGCTCCTCTGGAACCACCAAGCGGATTATCTGGAACCGTGCATGAATTAAGTTAAGCTGAAAAAAGACTATTTTAAAACTAGTCAATTTAATAATGATCCTCCTAGGATTCACCTATATAGTCTGCGGCTACTGTTGCAAAAATAAGAGCTTGAATACCACTTGTAAATAATCCAAGAAACATGACAGGTATAGGGACTACTAAGGGTACTAAAGAACTACCATCAGCTGTAACATTCGGTCCCACTTACCACATGGATGGATCAAGTAACTGGTGATTCTTTTCAAGGTCAGATGCGGGCTTATTTTCTAAAAAATCTTCAAAAAAAAACTATTTCCAAAATAGATCACAGATAATTCTAGGAATTGCCAATAAATGGAGGGTTTTTAACAATTTGATGGTAAGAAATCCCGGGAACTAGAAATTCATTTCGTACAACTCAACCTTTTCCAACTGTGTCTTTTTTAGAACCAAAAAAACTTGTGCCAAAATAACGGATGCAAAGAAGAACATAAGGCCTTGGATGCGTAATGGATCCTGAAGCACTATTTCTTCGTCCCCATGACCAAAACCTCCCACATTAGGATTTCTTGTTAATGGTTGATCAAACTTGATGGGTCCCCCGTCTAAAACAAGAAGTTCAAGTACAAATTCCTTTTAGATGCGCTTCAAAGGTAATTTCAAATATTATCGCACTATATCGGTCTCTTTTATTCATTTTGTGAGGTATCAAGTACCTAATAACTCTTTTTATTTGCCGTGCATGGTTTGAAAAAATTTCAAACAGAGGACACATTGAGAAATTTAGTTTTCATCATATCAGGGTAAGTAGTACGAGCTAGCTCCGCACATCTCTTTAGTTATAATTTCAATACCATTATATCATACTTATTATATTTTATTGAATTATATTCTCGTAAAGTGCGAGAGGCAGCCAATGGAGAGCAATCAGTGAGCGGAACCAGGCGTCATTTTTAGAAGTACATGATCAAATATATTCACAATTGTATTTTATTAACATCAATTGTGTTGAGTGTCATTCATAATTTTTGTTATGATCACTGATAGTCATTTTGATCTCCTTCTTTTCTAGTTGGATACAATACGGAAGAAGATGCAACTAAAGGAGCACTTTCTAGCAATTCAAGTGAAACGTGCGGGATTTCTGATGGACCATGTCATAAGAAGCTCAGACAAATACAATGACATCTAGACGGGCTCTAGTCCCGGTTATGATCTCTTAGACGGGGTCTATTCTCGGTTAGATCTCCATGTAAATAGACGGGCTCTAGTCCCGGTTTGATAGATCGATCTCTATGTAAACGAATAGACAGACTCTAGTCCCGGTTGAATTATCATAATGTATAAATTATATTTTTATTAGATAGATATTTATTTTCTGAACATTTTGATATGCTATATGTATTTTCCTAATTTTTATTAATTAACCATATATTTTTGCGTTATTGATCATAATTTTAAAATTAAAAAAAGCTTGAGCCAGGAGGCTGCCACGTGGGGATGATTTTGTCCCGGGTCCACGTACAAACCGGGAACAAAAATCTAGAGCTCCTCGCACAATTCTGGTACATGTTTGAAACATTGATACCATGCATGCCATATTCAATAAATAAAGGTGCCATTCCAATAAATCTTGCACTATACAACAATACACCATAAAAAATCTGGCAAAAGAGTCAACAAAGAAGCCATGATGCATTACATCAGAAGAACATAAAGATACAATGAAATAAATGAAGGTGCTATTCAAGTACTCCCTCCGTCCTAGTGTATAGGGCACAATACCAAAAACATGTAGTCCCATCTATTAGGCACATTTTGCATTAAATCTCTTCTAATTAGTGGGTGGTTGGCTCTCTCCATCCCTCTCCACCAATGCATGTAATGTTTAAACCCCAATGAATGAATACCTAGGGCCTAGAGAATTGCTATATGTGCCCTATACACCAGGACGGAGGGAGTAAGTAGTTACTTTTTCTATTGGCACAATTCTGGTACATGTTTGAAACATTGATACCATGCATGCCATATGCAATAAATAAAGGTGCCATTCCAATAAATCTTCCAGTATACAACAATACACCATAAAAAATCTGGCAAAAGAGTCAACAAAGAAGCCATGATGCATTACATCAGAAGAACATAAAGATACAATGAAATAAATGAAGGTGCTATTCAAATAAGTCGTTACTTTTTCTATTGAAATTTAACAACTCCCCCCGTTTTTTTTGTACAAGGCCACTATCTCAATTACTAAATACCAAGAAAACAAACCCAACTATTAAATAGCAAAAATTACAACTGTGAAAGACCTCTTGTGTTCTGTGCTAATTAAACATATTGTATGTGGTGATTTTTCTCTATGGTTGCATGCAACATTCACATTAGTGAGCACCACTGCACGAGGTCGAATCATAATCAATTCTTTTTGGACAGAGATAGTTGCCTTGTATAGATAGAAATTGAACTTTTTATAGTGGCCTTGTACACAAAGTCATAGGGAGTAACTTTTATACCTACACGACTAAACTATTCTATTCTTGGTTTTGTGCATTAATTACAATGGCCTTCCCCGCAAGGATACTGTTGTATGAAAATCCGTGTTTGTGAGGATGAGATAGTTGATAGTCGCGAGTGAACCAGGTGAGATGCATGTATTTTTCATTGTTGGGACATCCATTGTATGGCCACCGTTACTTTGGATATGATGGTGCACCGGTCGCATGGTAGTCGTTTTATGTATGTGGCTAATTTGAATGCAAGATTGTTGTGCTCCTGATAGTGCATACAATATTATTTTGGTGGAAATGTTTTAAAATGACGAGGAAGTATCAAGTGGTATATTTCGTAAAAGTTTATCTTTATTAATATGATGAGGGAATTTTTGTTTTCTCTCTTTGAAAGATAAACCCCAAATGAGAAGAGTACAATTATTCTATATATCCAGGTCACGCTTATGCTACAGTTTTAATAAAGAATATATGCTATGACAGGCTAAGCAATACACTGGGCATATTTCAATGTACATGTATACATGGGCGCGGATTCGCTGACTTCATATGGCCAAGGCTCGGATACAGTACGCTTAGTTGGGCTGTGTGAATCTATTGTTTAAAATCCGTGTGTTCCCCTCCAAATATTTCAGGTTATCAGGATAATTGCAGTCTTGAGGCCTTTGGACGAGGTAGATGCCGTGCTCGCCAAGGCCATGCAGTATTCGAAAACGGTAGGCTTGGTGGAACCGAGGTTTTTCACGAGGGTTGCGCGTCTCAGCCAAATAGACGCCTCCGCCCAAATTCGCTTAGTGCTGTGGCACTCAAACAGGATTGGAGATCTTTTCAACGTCTACTTTCGGGTTTAAGGAAATCTCTCAGCGCGAGTCACAATTTTGTCTTTTATATAAAATAGTAATTCCTGACGACTGTTTATGTCAGAAATGGTGTGTGACTCACCTCATATGTATGCATGTAACCTACTTCCCTAGCATGTACCCGGAACCTTGTTCTCTTAAATCAAAGTACGTTCGAGAGGCATTTTAGTCAAAACAATAAAATAAAGGGTTCTGTTTAATTTAGCCATTCAAAATTGAGTGTCAATAGCATGGGATCGAAGCGCAAGTCGTCTTTCGAGGTGGTCGAATGAAATCCACACCGTGCAACTATTTTAGAATATATTAAAGTGACATCTTGCAAGTTCAAACTGTACCATAACTTTGTAATTTTGATTTGACATTTTTAAATTTCATATTCTGTAAATCTAGTTGACTATTATCTTGGAGCCAATCCACCAAGATGTATTCATACTTTAATGGTTGATTACCGAAAGTGACATTTTTCTCAGACTAGGGGAACAAGTGCTATTATGTCACAGCATACAAAAGCACATATCTGTATAAAACAACATAACAACATATTAAGATCAAGAACATTGAATTATTACATCATAAATATCAAGTTGCAGCTTTGGATATGCGCCGCATTTTATTCTGCACACAAGCCAAACATGAACACGCACTTATTTATTTTAGGTGTTCAATTTTTAGGTGTAGTAACTCTCGTTCGGTGATGGTTCTACATGATGAGGTAGTCACCCCAAACCGCGACGCCGCACAAACCTGATGGCCCGTCGGATTCTCTACGCATGTAGAAGAAGCCCTTCTGGCCCCACGTCTCTCCCCAAGAGTTCTTGAGTATCCAGTACTTCTCGCCATTTTTGTTGACCCCGTATCCAATCAAAACGACACAGTGGTTCTGGAAAGTGGTGCACGGCCCTTTGTATATCCCGTTCTTGTAGCTTTTAAAGGTGATGTCCTCCCCGTCAATGAGGACGCCGATGGGCCTCTTGAGGACGGCGAACTTCATGTCCGCCTCGCCACGCACATGTTTGACGCTGGTGACCTTGCCCACGCGTGTGGCACTCTCGATGTTCTTGCACTGGCCTTGTCCCTCTTGGTATGGGTACTCCTCCTCGGTCACTACTCCTCCTTTGGCTTGGATCCACTCTAGTGCCTTGTCGATGTAACCAGATGTGCAGCCCATCTGGCCGGCGGCCAAATCGCAGTCTACCAACTCCTGCTCGGAAAGGTCGACTAACTCACCGCCGCTTATTGCGTTCAGACTTTCGACTATTGAAATTGTAGCAAAGGCCCAACAACTTCCTACATATATACATACAGAGAGTATATGTTAAATTATGGGTAACAGAATAGCTATCTCTTGTTCCCCATTCTTTTGCGTTGCTGGATCACAATCTGGTTTTGAAAGAGTGAAGAACGGTATGCATGCATGCTTACCACATTTTCCTTGGGCCTTTGCAGGTGTGACCACGCCTTGGTCTCTCCAGTCGAAGCTCTCGGGCACCGATGACGAAGAGGCGTTCAAATCAGACGTCAACGTGTGGTGGCCCACCTTGACGTCACCGGCCAGGGTGGTGATGACGCCATCAGAAATAGGAGGGTGGTCCTCCTCCATGGGTACACGGCCGCCTCCGGTGTAACGTGCCTTGAACTCTTCATGGGTAAGGTCGGTGAATTCGTTCTCGCCGAGCTCGTACCCAAGGCGCCAGCTCTCCTTGTTCGCTGCCTTTTATAGACCTGAGCTGTTGCAAGTACGTACGAAGCAGGTGGATGATGGCCACAATTTATTGGATGGAACAACCTACAGTACGTGCGGCTTACATGCACATGTGGAATTCCCTCTGTTCAATTTTATAAGATACACTATTTATCATTTCAATTTTTACGTCGTACATAATAAAATTAGTGAATTTATGTATAAAATGAGTTTATATTCACTCATTTTAAAATGTGAGCTCTTTTACGGTGATTGGGACGGAACCACGAGTTCCGTCCGGTTCCGTCGAGGGCGTTTTTTTCAGACCGTTCGTTTTAGCATGATTTTTTGTAACCGTCAATTAAAACTAGATGAATCTTTTTTTTTTGACACGTGTTGGTACCTGTCTGGGTTAGGTATTTTTTTTCAAGGAACAATCTATCGTACAATTTGCTATCGTGAGCAGCCAACGCTAGAGGGCGTTTTTTCAGAGCCAACGAGGCAGACCTCAAAAACGTGAGGAGCCGCCACCGTCCTTCACTGCAGCGGATCTTGATTCGTGAGTGCCGCCGCCATGCACCACTTGCACCGCCCTCGCCGTTGACGTACAGGAAAGCAGCCGCGGAGAACTGCCGTCGATCGCCTTCGGCGTTGTGGAGCCCAGCTCGCTGGCCATCAAGAACGAGATCTGTAGGCCGGCGCCGCTCAGAACTGTCGGATCGTCATCGCCAGGAAGGTAAGCGCACCCTGGCTCTTTCTCTAATACCTGTTGCCGCGGCGCCGAGCTGGCCGCATGATGTATTTGATCTGGTTACCCGTCGATTTGGCCGCCACATGTTCACATATCCCGCCCCTTCTAAACATGTTCATACCCGTCGATTTGGTATGCCATGGGAGGCAATTCAGGTCGCCCAGATGCAAAAAAATGCGCCCTCACATGACCACCGGTGTATGCAGAAGCATCGTTCGGGTGCTTCATATGCTCACCACTTCCATTATTATGACAACCAAGGCAGATACCTTGCAACAGAAACAGAACAGAATAGAATTAGAGACATAGATGCACAATAGTAACTATTAATTTGAGGTAATATAACATGTGGGCATGAACCAGTTTCAGTTTGAGATACTACAATGTACAGCCAGAAGCACATGTACAAAACTATCTAACAGGTAGGTTCATGTTAGAGCAATGCACACACTATAATAAATTTCATTCAGAGTCAAAGCATACACATACCATTATCAGAAGGTTCAAACATTTGTAAACAGCTGGGCACCAGTTCATCGAGTTCTCCTTTCTTACAAGATATGACTTCAACAAAGCATAGATTGGTGATGCTATGGTCGAGTCCTTTAGCCTTTATAGTGAAATTGATATGTTTGTACCACTTAAGAAAATCACCTTCACAAATTGACTCCGCACTATTCAAATCTGCTTCAGCACTTAGTCAGGAAATATGGCTCGAATAAATGTAACTAGTGCCATGTTAACACCTCTTAATTCCCCTTTTCAGAAAACTTTCAGCTTTATTTACAGGGTCGTATGATACTTTTGCTTCAGAGTTCAACTAAGACAACCACCTGAAAATCTCATGTTTTCACTAAACACACGGTAGGAGTAAATCAATTCCAATACTGTGCCTTTGGCACCGGCTCCATATAACAGGATCTAATATCCACAGCCGGTGAGATCGTGTACATTTTTATCCATATAACAGGATTTAATATCACCTAAAATGAAAGGATGTTATGCATCACTAACTTTGGGTATGATCGACTTCTAAAAGATGGATCCATCATTTGTTGTTCCTATTTCAGGGTTCTTCACAGGTTCGGTCGTCATACCGTGCTGGGGAGCTCTTTGTCGAGAATTTGATCAGGAATCAGAAAGCAAAACCTGCATCTTCCTCATCTTAACCAAGACATGTCTACATACAAAAGCAAAAGCCTTCGGATTCTTGTGCCTTGTATGCTCGGAGCAGCACCAGAAAAGGGTGGCTGGCGACACAATTATTCTATTATTTTGAAAGTTTATCCCCTGCTTTTCCTTCATGATGAGTTGATTCATGTCTTGACAAGCAGACAGACTGTAGCCCAAGGAATGAAAAAGAGGCTCTCTGCATTTGACATTGCCATGTGTACAACGGGAGATGTACATCTCTCCCTTTTTCTTTTTGTAAAGTCCAAAGCTACTCTTCTTATCAAATATAAATCGAAAGAAAGAAGGAAGGTAAAGCAGACAATCTTGCATAAACCTTTCATTCCGGACATCTGAAGAAGAAAAGGAGACGTGATGGTAGTGCGGTGATTTGCTCCATGTGTTGCTATGAATGTTTGACATAAGAGATCTTTTACAGTGATCATCTTCACGGCTAATCAAAATATTTATGTACCAAACCAAATGTGTTTTGTTATTCACAGATCAATTGTATTGTCTGTTGAGGCTCTCTGAAATACTTGGCTAGTCTACTTAATCGGGATTTACTTTGCATTTGTTCTTCTTTTGTGCTTTTTTGCAGTATAAACCAATTTTATGCAGAGTAATCGGGCTATGTATTTAAATCTAAAGGTTACAGTTTAAATAGTTCAAGATGCCGAATAGGCGGGCTATATATAATCTTCCACTTTACTATTAAGTGGTAGCAGCTGATAGTTGAGACCCATTAATATATTGCTCATTTATATCGCTCTCACATGTTATAGCCACCAATGATTGACATCGATGCAACAATGAAATTCCGTACCATACGCACGGCTCACATGCAGTCGAGTGATGCGTCCCACATCGAGCTATAGCTTCATGTTTTGTGCACCTGGAAGGTGATATGCGTGCGATTTGGCTTGGTCGATTAATTATTAGCACATGTTCTCCGATTGCTTCGATCGGATGCGGTTCTCTTTAATTTCATACGTAATAATGTACATATGGCTCACATGCAGTGGAGCGATGCCCACATGCGGCTTTATTTATTGCACCATTACCGTATATGCGTTTAGCTGGTCCCATCGCTTATATTGGTATAATTTCCTAACAACTATCATATGTGGGTTGGGCTTCAATTTATCTATATTTTCTCTTTGTTTGCGACGAAAACACAAGCACATGATCGAGGTAGTTGTTGATGGAACCATCTCTTTTCCATAGTTTTCACCCCATCTTCGACACACGCTACTGGCCTTACCTAGGACGGCGCATAATTATCGTTGGTCAAAATGTATTTATCAACATGTTAGCTTAAACAAAAGCTTTCATAATAAAGTCTGTAATAACGCAAGCTGGACCTAAAATATAATTTAGCTTGAGATTCAAAGTCTGAATTTTCTATTTTCGATTTGGTTTCTTCCCCTTACCATGATTAACAAAAACAATATTATTTTTGAATTATTTTGTAAATTTAAAACACTTTTTGATTTAGAGGTCTGTTTATAAAGGCCATTTCTGAATCCAAAAAATTTCGATTTTTTTTTGGCTCGACGGGACACATCGTGCAGTGGACATAAATATTCACAATAGTACTTTTATTCTATGTCTCTATCTTTAATATTGTGTAACAACTCACTAATTTTGAGAATGGCCACATATCTTACTAACTAGTTCATGATGTGGTGAGCTGTCCGGCGAGGGTTCGAACCTCACTTATGTTTTAATTCTAATAAAAAGTATCTCCCCCTAGAGGTCTAGTTATATTCTATACCTCAGTAGGGCTTGTACAAAATTTTATTTTCTGTACACCTAATACAGATTTTCTACCGAAGTATCTAAGCGATCGGATCAAAATGCCACATAACAAAACATCCTAGCGGGACCACAATTCCTCGGCATGATGTTCATATCTAGGGGCCATATTATGGTAGTAATTCATGCCGACTATAAAGACGAGCCCGCAACGATGAAATTCTCGTTGATAGGATTGAACTTAAATAGATTTTTGAACAGTCCATTGAGTTACTAACCTATTAGGTTTATGTCACTGGTAGAAAATAGGCCTATAGTCCCGGTTCGCAAGGGCCAGTAGTCCCGGCCGCGCAACCGGGACTAGCTATGCGCGACTAAAGACCCCCCCTATAGTCCCGCCATTTACGGACCGGGACTAAAGGCCCGTCCACGTGGGCGCCAGGGATCCGTCGCGGCGGAGGACCTTTAGTCCCGGTTCTTGTGGCCAACCGGGACTGAAAACCTGCGCAGGTTTAGGGTTTTAGGCCCCCTAAACCTGGTTCCTTTTTAATTTGTTTTGTTTTATTTCTTTTATATTTTATTTTGTGTTTTATTTTAATTTTGATGAAGTTTCAGTACACATATATATATATATATTTTACGATACTATATACATGCATATATATATATATGAAATTTCAAACAAGGAGAATTCAATAGGAATATATAATAAAAGTTTCTCACATTGTAGAGACTATAGAATTGTTGCACTAGCCAATTATTCCAAAAGTCCGAACTGATGGAAAGGGTTGTGCACTGTATTTATATTTCAACACTCCCCCTCACGTCTAGGCTATTTTAGTCCTTATCGTGGGTTTGGTGCGGGCCGCAGAATCTTTTTTCTTTTGTTTTTAATACTGCGTGAGCAGAGTCTCGAACTCGAGACCTCATGGCTCTGATACCATATAGAATTGTTGCACTAGCCAATTATTCCAAAAGTCCGAACTGATGGAAAGGGTTGTGCACTGTATTTATATTTCAACAGAGACAACATTCATATACTGCTTATTGATATCGCTCCCACAAGTTACCGCATATTGATATCGCTCTCACACGTTATAGCCACCCCAATGATTCACTGGATGCAACAACGACATGTCGTCCTGCATGCACGGCTCACATGTAGTCGAGTGATGCATCCCACATGGAGCTAGAGCTTCCTGTTTGGTGCACCTAGTTGGTTGGTGATATGCCTGCAGTTTGGCTTGGTCGATTAATTATTAGCTCGTGTTCTCTGACTGATTGAGTCTGATCCTTTTATCTTTAATTTCATAGATAAAAATGTACATATGGCTCACATGCAGTGAAGCGATGCCCACACGCGGCTTTATTTCTTGTATCATTAACATATATTTGTTTGAGTGGTCACCTCACTTTTTTCTATAATTTCTTAAATACTATGGTCCGTGGGTTCGGCTTCATTTGATCTATATTTTCTCTTTATTTCCGAGTAAAATACAAGCACACGACTGAGAGGTAGCCATCTTTGTGCCTCGGTTTGCACCTCATACTCGACACCCGTGGTAAAAAAAAACACCACCATGCTAGAGCTCTCTGGTGTCATGCTACTGGCCTTACCTAGGATGGTGCCCAAATCATGTATCTCCTTTATCATGACGATTCAGAGACAATGTAAACATCTGTCACCGTGCCGTGCTAGGCCTTGAAGGGTTCAAGTGAAAATAATTCTTAGAGGGTTAAGTTTCATTGAGCCTTTCAAACTTTTGTGTTAACAACATGGCCGTCGAAGTGCAAATCATTTTAAAATTAGTGGACGGAAGCCACACTCGTGCAACTGTTCCAAAAAAAAAATACGGTGACACAAATGGATGCATAAAACTCAACAGCACCTCACGAACAAGCACAATGGATTACTGCCTCCAGTATACGCAGCATTTTATCATGCACACAATATTACTTTAGGGGATCAAATTATTATGCCTAGTAACCGCATGCGTTGTGGTGGTTCTACTAATTTGGTAAGGTTAAGGTTTTCATTGAGTATTTCGAACTTTTGTGTCAACACCATGGTGTTAAACTGCAAGTCATCATTCAAAGTGATCGCAAGACACAATGGTGCAACATTTCTACAAAATTTCTCGGATGCAAACGGTATATGAAACTCCAAGACAACTCATGATCAAGCACAATAAATCATTGCATTATTATGATCGAGTTACAACCTCCGGTATGCGCCTCGGCTTATTTCTCACACAATCCATATACACTCGGACACGATAATTTTAGGGGCTCAAATTATTTAGCATAGTAACCCCATGCAGTGTGTTTGTTCTACATGAGAGGGTATGTACCCCATTCCGCGACGCCGCACAGCCCTGCAGCGCCGTCGGCTCCCCTGCGCATGAAGAAGAAGCCCTTCTGGCCCCACCAGTCTCCCCACGAGTTCTTGAGGATCCAGTACTCCTCCCCATTGTCGCTGACCCCGTACCCAATCAGAACCACCGCGTGGTTCTGCAGAGTGGTGCATGGCCCTTTGTAGATTCCGGTCTTGTAGTTCTTAAAGACAAAGCCGTCGGCGTTGATGAGGACGCCCACTGGCCTGTCGAGGACGGCCAGCTTCAGTTGTGGCTCCCCGCGCACCCGTTTGACATCAGTGATGGTGCCCACTCGTTTGGCACTAGGAGTGGTCTTGCACTGGCCCTGTTGTGCCTTGTACGGGTAGTCAGCCTCCGTCATTGCTCCTCCTTTGGCTTGGATATAACGCAGTGCCTCCTCGATGTACCCGCCTTTGCAGCCTTTCTGGTGGGCCACGTCACAGTCTAGCAACTCTTGTTCGGATAGGTCCAGCAGGTCGCCACCGATTATTTTGTTGAGGCTTTCGACTGTCGCCATAGTAGCAAAGGTCCAACAACTTCCTGTGTACATGTACATGCAGTGAAAGTCGTAAAGTTGTGAATATATATATACGTACGTCAGTTTTTGCGTATATATATGTACATGAAGAACGGAGTCCGTGCTTACCGCATCCCCCTTGGAACTTTGCAGGCGTGACCACGCCTTGGTCCCTCCAGTCGAAGCTCTCAGGTACCGGTGTCGAGGAGTTCAAATCAAACATCAATTTCCTCGTGCGGTGCACCTCGTTAACTAGATCACCAACCAGAGTGGTGATGATACCATCAGAAATGGGTGGGTCGTCCTCCTTGGGCACAAGGGCGCCCCCGATGTACCGTGCCGCGAACTCCTGGTCGGTGAGGTCGGTGAACTCGTTCTCGCCGAGCTCGTAGCCGAGGCGCCAGCTCTCCTTGTTGATGGCCTCGATGAGCTCCACGTTACGACGGTACACCTCCAAACGGCGAAGCTTCTCGTCCGCGCTCGAGTACGACCTCCCGTGCGTCCCCATCCACCGGTGGAACCTGTCTAGCATCAGCTGGTTATCGGCGCTGGCCCCTGCCGGATGCAGCAACATGGCGGACATGATCAACACAACGGGGAGACCCCGCGAGATCAGTGAAGGAGCCATGTCGCTGAGTGGTTTGTCCGGCCGTCCCAGCAACTCTAGCTGCATGGCTTTTATACACCCGAGAACTCAGCTACCTTCCATATCTGTCTGCATGCATTAGCTACGTTGGGCTCCAGTACATGGACAAGTTTCTGCTAGTGAGTAGGTGATAGTTGAAGGACTAGGACGCCACGACGTACGGCTCACATGCAGTCCAGCGATGCCTTGCACCATATTGTGTGGTTGGATCTGATGCTGTTATAATTAATTTCCGAGCTACTATTGTACGTAGAGCTCACATTGTTTTTAGTGATTGGTTCGGGTTCAATTGAGGCTCGTGGTAGTTTCTGAATGGACAAACTGCTATGTGGGAGCTTGCAGCCGGTGTCATCAACATGTGGCACACCATCTTCATCAAGCGCGGTGGGCGAAAACACACCGCCATGTCAGAGCTCGCCGGTATGCCACACACGACACCATTTCTCAACTTCATCACACGTACGTAGTGGAAGTGACAGAGCCATGGTGCCCTCAACGATGACCTGACTCACTTGGCTGGCAGCAGCGAACGAGGACACGCCCTCATCCCACGTACATTCCAGTTCTCCAACTACCTCGTTGAAAGGCTAGTACGGCTTACAAGAACTGGGCGCTCCAATTTTTTCTTCTGCAACCTGGCTTGGTGAACTAGCTCGTGTACATGAATTAGCTCGTCTCTTTAATTCCCGATCTACAATTGTGGTTTCATCCTTTCATTCACCTGGTTGATGATCTCCGTGCAGATTTATTTATTTGACTCTTGGAGCCGGTGAAAAATAGTAGATGTGAATGAATTTCAATGAGTACTTTTTCCCTTAGCCAGCCAATTTATTTGGGAATTATATGTGTTCAAAATTATGCAAAAACATCAAACATGTACTGATTAACATATTACCTTAAATAAAAACATATGAACAGATGAAGCAGTAAAAGCCAAACCATAAAGTTGTAAGAGAAAAACATGGGGTGACATCTGTCTAAGGTTAGGAAAAGCTCACAGGCAAGTATTTCTTAAATTTAAACCCAATGAAAAACAAGATTATGCAAAATGAAAGGGAATTTGAACACGATGATAATTCTGCTAGTTTTGTTTCTGGTAAATAATTATAAACTGCATGCCTTTCTCTCGATCTTCTTTGAAAACAATAAGGGATTCACAACCAGCATACATATTACATATTTATTTTGTGGACCGTTAAGAAATATACTTGGGGCAGACCTTAGGTGCGTGGCGCCGGAATAAAACCTATAAGAAATCTACCTTTTTTTTCTATTTGATCGCACAGCCACACGGTATGACCACCGTTTCTTGTGATACCATGACACACTATTTGCGACATAGTGGTTCGCGCATGCGGATGATCTGAGTGCAGAAATATTTGGTCGCTGCAAGTGAGTAGGTAGCAGATGCCAGTTGAGATGTATTTATTGCTCATTGATCTCACACCCACATGGTATTCCATGAATGAATGACTCGGATGCAACGATGTGCCATACTCACGGCTCACTCGGAGTCGAGCTTTGTCCACATCAAGTTATAGTGGTTTGGTGCACCTGGTTGATGATGGAGACAATAATTGTGATTTGGAGAATCGCTGGCCGTGGTGGGCTATGTTCTTTGAGTAGTTGGATCTGATGTATTTCTCTTCAATTTCCTAGTTACTACAGTAGATTCGACTCAAATGTAGTCAAGCAGTGCCCACATGTAAATTTGTTTTGTGCACCATTGAGAAACATGTGTCGGGGTGGACCTTACGTCTGTGCCGCCAGATTCAAGCCGGTTAGAAATCTATCATTTTTCTTGTATGTTTGCCCGTTTTATGATATTTGAATCTGCTACTTTTCTCCATAACTAGTAATGTTGCACGAGCAACACACGCATTAACCAATGCCTAAAATTTTATATTATATTAGTAGATGCTGTCAAAACATAATTTTAGTAATTAACTTCTTTGAAAGAAAAATTAATGTGGATAATGTCAAGTAGGCGAAATAATCATATATTTTCCAATGGTTTTCTCATCTAGAATATAAATTCTAATATTCTTCAAAAGATCATTCGCATGTCCATAAACACTCCTAATTGTTGAAAAAATTTCATTGTGTGTTTGGTGCTTTATATAAACTTGATGATGACAACTTGCCATGATAGTTGTCTCGCTATAAAATGCTAGAGTAGTTTAGAAAGGTTTTACTATAATACACAAGTACATAATGGTGATCTATTATACTTAGACTTTTCGTTCTATACATAATTATATAGTGTGGACTTCGGAAATACTATGTGGAATATGGGTGCATATGCCCCTGCCACTGGAAAACAACATATATAAATATTGATGAGCGCATAGGCGAAATAATCATATATTTTCCAATAGCGTTCTCATCTTTTTTTTAATGGGTAAAACCCAGCCTCTGCATCAGATTGATGCACACAATTTTTATATTAAAATTCAAGTATCAAGTAGCAACTGTTACATCAAAAGCTACAACTCTGCGATCGGATAAAGTGGTCACATAAATAGGCCACCTAAACTGAACCATCATTAGACATCTACTCATGTTAGTCGTCTAGTGTGCAGATTTATTTATTTGACTCTTGGAGCCACTCAAACAATGGTAGATGTGAATGAATTTAAACCAGTACTTTGTCTCTTGGACACCTTGGCACCTAGCCATCCAATATTTTTTGCAACTATATGTGTTCAAAATTATGCAAAAAAAAAAATCGCACATGTACTTATTAACATAGTAGCTTAAACAAAAACAAATTGGTAGATGAAACTGTAAAAGCTAAATAATCAAGTTGTAAGAGAATAACATGGTGTCACATCTGTCTAATATTAGAAAAAGCTCACAGGTATCATTCCTAACACTGTAACATACATATGTCACAACTTCTACTTGATCATATACAAGTATTTTTTTAATTTGAACCCATAGAAAAACAAGATGAAATGGAATTTTGAACACCATGAAAAAATTTCTAGTTTTGCTTCCGGTAAATTATCAATAATTGTATATCTTTCTCTCGATCTTGTTTCAAAACAACAGGGGATTCACAACCGGCATCTTGACTTACTTTGTGCACCGTTAAGAAATAGGGTCGGGGCAGACCTTAGGTGTGCGGCGCCGGAATATAACCCAATAGAAAAAATCTACCCCTTTTTTCTCATTGCTGGCACACCCACATGGTATGGCCACAAACTTTTGGATATCATGACGTACCATTCACATGATAGTGGTTCAAACGTGTGTATGATCCGAGTGAAGAAATATTTGGTTCTTGCAGGTGAGTAGGTAGCAGATGATAGTTGAGGTAATAGGTGACCGGGATGCAACGATGTACCGTACGTACGGCTTACTCGGTGCCGTGCTATGCGCACATCGAGTAATAGTTGTTTCGTGCACCTGGTTGATAATCGAGACAATAATTTTTATCCTGAGGATTGCTCGCATTGTGGCACGTTGCATTCTTTGAGTGGTTGGATCTGATACTTTTTTCTTTAATTTCCTAACTACTACAACAGGTACTGCTCAAATGTAGTCGAGCGATGCCCACATGCAAATTAATTTTGCGCACCGTTGAGACCTTTGGGGAGGGGGGGGGGGGCGGACCTTACGTGTGCTGATGGATTCGAACCTATTAGAAATATCGTCTTTTTCTTTAATGTTTGCTTGTTTCGGGATTGGTTGATCCGACGCATTTCTCCATAACTAGTAATGTTGCACGAGCAACGCACCCATTAACCAATACCTAAAATTTTAGATTATATTAGTAGTTTCTCTCAAAATATAATTTTAATATTTAACATGCTTGAAAAAAATATTAATGTGGATAGTGTCAAGTAGGCGAAATAATCACTCCTAATAGTTGACAAATTTTCATGAATGTGTTCGGTGCTTGGTACAAACTTGATGATGGCAACTTGCCATGATAGTTTTCTCACTTTAAAATGCTAGAGTAATTTACAAAAGTTATACTATAATACACAGGTAAATAAAGATGATTTATTATGCTTAGAATTTTCCTTCGAGAACCATTGGAGTTACATTAAATGATGATATTGCTCACTACTTTCAAACAAAAAAAATGACTATGACAAGGAGACCTACTTTCCCCAATTTTGTTTAATGTCTTTACTGATATACTTGCCATTATCATCGCCCGTGCAAAGGAGGATTGTCATGTTGGAGGAATTACTCATGTAGTGTAATGGGGGATGTCCATCATGAAGTATGTTGATGATACGATCCTGTTTTTGGAGCATGCTTTAGCTAAAGCAGTGATTATGAAGCTAATTCTATGCATTTTCGAGCAATTATGTTATTAATAATAATTATTGGAAAGACAAAGGATAGTGAGGACTAGTATAAACAATTGTTTTGGTCTAAGGCTGGTTCATTACCTTTTAAATACCTTAGGCTACCGATCCATCATCAAACTCTCTGTAATGGTGAATGGTATCCGATAGAGAACCGTTTCGAAGTAAATAAAGGTGATATATTATGTTTAGAATTTTCCCTTCGAGACAAATTTACATAGCGCAAACATCAGAAATTCAATTTGGAACATGGGGGCATATGCCCCTGCCACCGAAAAAAAACATTTTGAAATGTCAAAAAGTTTGGAGTAAGAAATGGGTATGTATGTGTTGATATTTTATTTTCCTACGACAATTTTTGTGGAAAACACATATTTTTTATGGTATGTGCAAAAACACACAAAAAAAAATCTCGTGAAAATCCGGATACAAAAGATGTTGGATTTTCGTGAAACGACTTCATGAGCACATAAAACGTCGACATGTATAGGTGGAATTTTTTGACATTTCAAATGTGTTTAAAAATACATATTAACATCTGGGAGCATATGCTCCCAAGTGCCAAAATGTCATCCCTGCAAACACGGTCGTTAGCACAATAATATTCAAACATGAAACAGAGGAAAAACTAAGGTACTATTTAATATTATTTACATAGTGCAATGTTCCTCGACGAACCAATCTCCCGGTCTATACATCCCACGAACGGTACATCATAAATTTTACCTACATGCATGTAGAATTTGTTGAATCATTTTCTTCCTGCTGGCACTTCTTAGCAACAATGATATGCCCTATAGCATCTACCTTCCCACCTACCCAACAGTCCATCTAGGTAAATTTTGTTGTGGCAAGGGATTTATGTACCATGCCAGTAAAAAAAGTATTAATGAGTGGCGTGTGTTAGATGGTCCACGCCGGTGATACTACGATACAGTTTGGCCACGAAATAAATTCCCCACCCTTGTGTCCCGTTGCCACTTGCAAAATTCCATTCTTTCTTTCCTCCCAACGTGCTAGCTACTAGGTAGGTTTTATCAAACCCTCCCCTCGACGGCGGCATAGCAGGTCGTGGCCGGACGTCTATCATGGCCGGTGTGGCGGCACTGGTGGCGGGCAGGACGACCATGGCGTTGGCGGGCAACACGCTAGTGATGGTAGCACCGGCCGGCCCATGGCACTGTGGCGATGGCGTGATATGCGGTGGCGGCAGCGTAGGTGGTGGTGGCGCAAGGCAACGATCACTAGTGGAAACAACCCCTCTCGTCCAGGGGGCCGGGGGGCAGCTGTCCCGGTTGCAACCAAATCCGGGACAAATGCCCTGCATTGGTCCCGGTTCGTGCGCCCGGGGCAACAGGAATCGCCTGGGCGCATTGGTCCCGGTTCGTGGGGGCATATCCGTCCCGGCTCGTGCCACGGACCGGGACCAATGCCTAGCCACAGGCCACGTGGCACGCGCATGACCTGTTGTCCCGGTTCAGTCCACGAACCGGGACCAATGCCCCCTTCCCCTATATATATACTGCCCCAGCCCCCCCTCCTTCCATCTTTTTTTTTGCTTGGAGGTGTGAGAGAGTGTGGTGTTGCTGTTTTTTTTTTACTATGCACACGAGGTGTTCGACGAAATTCCCGAGACGCACACAAGCTCACTGAAAATGGTTTCTTCGACCGAGGTTAACAAATTATCTTTTTCATCTGTAACTGATACATAAAAAAGTATTATTTGTCGATGTACTGTGGTTATCTCTGTATTAATATGTATTTTGATAAACTTAATTATATGATGCAGATGGATGCACGGCAGCGATGGATGTACGGTGACCGACGCACCTCCGAGTATATGGCAGGCCTGAATGCATTTCTTGCTGTAGCTCAGGCGAACAAAGATAATGGCTTCATGTGTTGCCCATGTGTTGATTGTCGGAACGTCAGAGAACATTCTTCCGAAAGAATCCTTCACGGCCATCTACTTCGGAGAGGTTTCATGCCCAGCTATAATTGCTGGACCAAGCATGGAGAAAGAGGGGTTGTGATGGAAGACGATGAAGAAGAAGAAGAAGATCCTTTGTTCCCTGAATACGACGATACTGCAATGGAAGAGAATGCAGAAGAAGGAGGTGATCAAGAACAGGCATCAGAAGAGCCCGATGATGATCTTGGCCGAGTTATTGCTGATGCAAGGGAAGACTGTGAAAATAGATTGGAGAGGTTGAAACTGGACAACATGTTACAGGATCACAAAAAATTGTTATACCCAAATTGCGCAGATGGTAGCACAAAGCTCGGTACCACACTGGAGTTGCTGAAATGGAAGGCACAAAACGGTGTGACTGACAAGGCATTTGAGACTTTACTTCAACTAATGAAGCCAAAACTTCCAAAGGATAACGAATTGCCTGAGAGTACGTACGAAGCAAAGAAAGCTCTCTGCCCTCTAGGATTAGATGTGCAGAAGATACATGCATGCATTAATGACTGCATTCTCTTCCGCGGTGAGAAGTACGAGAATTTGGATGAATGTCCGATATGCACTGCACTGCGGTATAAGATCAGAGCAGATGATCCTGGTGATGTTGACGGCGAGCCTCCCCGTAAGAGGGTTCCTGCTAAGGTGATGTGGTATGCTCCTATAATACCACGGCTGAAACGTCTGTTTAGAAACAAAGAGCATGCTAGGTTGTTGCGATGGCACAAAGAAGACCGTAAGAAAGATGGAAAGTTGAGGCACCCCGCCGATGGATCGCAGTGGAGAAAGATCGAGAGAGACTTTCCAGACTTTGCAGGAGAGGCGAGAAACTTATGGTTTGGTCTAAGTACAGATGGCTTTAATCCTTTTGGGGAGCAGAGCTCCAGTCATAGCACTTGGCCTGTAACTCTATGTATGTACAACCTTCCTCCTTGGTTGTGCATGAAGCGCAAGTTCATTATGATGCCAGTTCTCATCCAAGGCCCGAGGCAACCTGGCAACGACATTGATGTGTATCTAAGGCCATTAGTGGAAGAACTCTTAGAACTGTGGGGCAAACCAGGTGTACGTGTGTGGGATGAGAACGAACAAAAGCCATTTGACCTACGGGCGTTGCTTTTCGTGACCATCAATGATTGGCCAGCTCTTAGTAACATTTCCGGTCATACAAACAAGGGATACAATGCATGCACACACTGTTTAGATAAGACTGACAGTGTTTTTTTGGATAAATGTAAAAAGGTTGTATACATGGGGCATCGTAGATTTCTTCCGATCAAGCATCCCTTAAGGAAAAAAGGAGGAAAGCATTTCAGAGGTGAGGCAGATAACCGAAAGAAGCCTGAGCTCCGTAGTGGTAATGATATATTCGATATGGTCAAGGACCTAGAAGTAATCTTTGGTAAGGCTGCTGGCAGCCAACCAGTTCCGTACGGCCCTGATAAGAGGGCACCCATGTGGAAGAAGAAATCTATATTTTGGGAGCTACCCTATTGGAAAGTTTTAGATGTCCGGTCTTCGATCGACGTGATGCACGTGACAAAGAATCTATGTGTCAATCTGCTATGCTTCCTGGGCGTGTATGGGAAGTCAAAAGATACGCCTGAAGCACGGGAGGACCAGCAACGTATGAAAGACCCAAGCAACAAGCACACAGATACAGGGCTATTTGTACTTCTCATCGGCTGTAATGTTTCTCTACCTGATTCTACTTCTCCTCTGCCTAGTTTACAGATGTTTGCTCTTTTCTGTAGATGTTTCTACACTGTAAAATGGACATGTCCTGCGAAACATGCAGACAAGGCGCTGATCACCACTACTGGGACATGCCCATTTTACAGTGTAGAAACATCTACAGAAAAGAGCAAACATCTGTAAACTAGGCAGAGGAGAAGTAGAATCAGGTAGAGAAACATTAGGGCCGATGAGAAGTACAAATAGCATAGGGAGAGAAACAAGGTTTAAAAGATATTGCTAGGTGCTTCCGGCCAAAAGATTATCAAATCAAAGTTTTGAAATTCTCAAATCAAACCATAAGTTCACAAAGCATACGCAAGCATGGACCGTTACCAACCTGAGCCGCAAGGAGCAGTAGAGCAGAGCAGAGCAGACTGTAGAGGATGGACAAGCAGTCAGGACTGACATCGACTCTAGAGGATGAACAAGCCACCCTACTTCTACTATGAAAATGAGGCCCTAGCTCAAAAAAGTGTATGGGTGGAAATTTCCAGAAATTTGTATGACACAGAGCCGCTTTATAATTTGAATATAAATTTCCGTAATTTATATTCAAATTATATACAAATGAAAAAATAATTAATAGTTTCAATAGTTAGAATAATTATTTAGTTAAACGAAAAATGGATTTAAATTAGTTTTGCAAATTCTAGCATTTTTCATGTTGGAATTTTTGTCAAATTTGGAAGTATATAAAAGTTGTTAATGTGCAAACTTAACACTTTTCAAATTTTGGCGCTAAAAAATTTTGGGCGCGCAGAGGTGCCACCGAAATTCGAAATTTGTTTTTGGTCCCGGGCCGTGGTACCAACCGGGACCAAAGGGCTCTAGTCCCGGTTGGTGGCACGGGCCGGGACTAAAGGCCCAAGTGTATAAAAAAGCGCGGCCCTCTCTCCAGGCCGAGCGGACACTACCCCAGGGGCGGGCACGAGTGGATATGGCTGGGCGAAGCCCTGCCGGCGGCGGGAACGAGTGGACAGATTCGCCGGCGGTTCGCCGGCGGGGATGGACAAGGGGCACAGTAGGTTAGGGGAACACAACTTATATTAAAATAGGGCCAGGGGCCTTGCTTACATAGGGGCGGCGCGGCCACAGGCGGCCGGCCGTACTTGCATTAGGGGCGGCGGCGCGGCCACAGGCGGGCCGGCCGTTTCTTGGGGGGTAGCTAGCTAGGGGCGTTGTCTATAGATAATAGGGGGGCGGCGGCGACCTAGTCGTCCTCGTCGTCGGAGAGGTTCACATACGGGGGTGCCTGCCACAGGTGGGCAGGCGGCTGGGCCGGGCTCGCCGGGGGGGCCATCGGGGGCGCGTACGGCGGCGGCGGGGGCAGGACCTCCTGTGGCAGCGGCGGCGGCGGGGGCAGCTCCTCCTCCTGCTCCGGCGACCCCGGCGCCCAAACGCCGCCGGTCCAGGCCCAGGTCATGCCATACTCCAGGCCTGGTGGGAGCGGCTGCGGCTCCGGCATGTCCTCGGACGCCTCCAGCTCGGCGTTCATGGCCTGCCACCAGGGGATGGCAGGCTCGTTAGGGGGTGGCGGCGGCGGTGGCATGGCAGCGGCGTCGGCGGCGGCGGCGGCCACGACACGGTGCCACCTCTTGATCTCGTCGTCGACGAGGGAGCGGCGGGAGCGCTCGCAGGCCTCCTCCAGTTGGGCCCGGAGCTCGGGGTCCGGCTCCCCGGAGAAGTCCTCCGGCTCGTCGACGAGGAGCCATAGCTCCCTCTCCCGGCCGGGCGCTGGCGGGGGGTAGTCGTCCACGTTGGCCTCGAGGGGGGCGGGGATGAAGGAGCGGCGGCGCTGCTCGTGCTCCTGCTCGAGCCAGGCGGCCCAGTAGGGGGAGCTGCGCGCGTAGATCCGCTCCCTGCGGACGGGGGCCGGCAGGAGCTCGCGGCGGCGCTCGATCTCCTCGAGCAGCGCCGCGCCGGTCGGGGCCGGCGGCACTGGGATCCGCTGGGGATTCAGGTGCCAACCGTCCGGGAGGTGCACGTCGTTGTAGAAGACCGGAGTGGCATTGTTCCAGTGCCACTCCGCCTCGTCCACCCGGACGTACCTGCGGAACCGCTTGCCCGGGGGCGCGGCGCGGGGCGGAGGGCGTGCAGCCGGTGGTGGCGCGGGGACGCGCGGCACCCCGCCGAGGCGGACACCTCCCGGGCCGTAGCCGAAGGCCTCCGCCGGTGGGGGCGGGATGCGGCCGGCGCCGCTCGACGAGCCTCCGTCGTCGTTCCTTGGGCGCTTGCCGGAGTTCGAGAACCAGCGGGACATGGTGGCGGCTAGGGTTGCTCTGCCTTGGGCGCGGCCGGGGTGGGTGGGTTGTACGGGCGGCGGGGGTCCTTTAAAAAGGACCCGGGGTGGGCTGGCATGCCAACCGGCGGCCTGGACGTGGCGGCGGTTGCAGGCGGCCATGAATGCGGGGAGCCGAGGCGTGGCGCGTGGGGAGTGGGGGCGTGGGAAGCCGAGGCGGGGCGGGAAGACGAGGCGGGGCGGGAAGACGAGGCGGACAGCGGCCCTTTGACCGTCCTTCGGTCTTAGTTTAATGGACCAGGCGAACCAGCCACCAGGCCGCTGGCCAGTGGCCCCTGTTGACTGGCCATAATAACCGTTGACTGTCCATAAATAAAAGACGCGGGCCAGTGGGCCTTTTTGACTAAAAAAATGTGTCAGTGGGCTTAATTAAAGACGTGGGCCTGGAGCGGTTGGGGAAGGGGAGGCCGGTTGGCGATTGCGAGGCAGGAGAAAAAAAAAACGAACAAAAAAAACCTGCCGCGGCAGGGAAAATGGGCGGACTTTATTCTTTTTTTAAGAAGGCATCCATCCCGGTCCCTAAAACGAACCGGGACGAACTCCCTCGCGGTCCCTGGCCCAGAGTCGCCACGTGGGCCAGCCTTACCATCCCGGGTGCTGGCACAACCGGGACCAATGGGGAGGGCCATTTGTCCCGGCTAGCCCATCCCGGTTGCGCAACCGGGACAAATGGCCCTTACGACCCGGGACAAAAGGCCCTGTTTCCACTAGTGGATCTGCCACAACGGTACTCTCGGCGTTGACTTCTTGGGCGGAGGCCGGTGAGCAGATCTACGACAACTGCTTTCATTGGCTGGAGATGCAAATGATGAGGGATGGCCGTGTTGCTGGAGTTTCCAAGCGCTCGTGAGAGATGTTGATTCCCAAATATACGAAGGTGGAACCGGCAAGGTGATAGACGACGTACCTAGGGCACCCATTGGCGATTACCCCAGTCATCCGAGATCTATGTTTTGTGGTGTCGATAGTGCGGGAAAGGTTGTCCCTATTGTTGATTTATATTTCTAGCATAACTTGTAATTTTTTTATTATCTTCGGAATCCTATATGTTATAATTTAATTGGTATGTTAATTATTTATCGTATATGTTATCAATCATATACTTAAATATAATTATTGAGAAACAAAATTAAAGCATCGTGCGGGACGAGCTTTTTATATTGATACAACAAATCATTACCGGTGAAGACTGAACATCCCATGCCACTCCTAAGATGAATATAACTAGCGTTGCACAATACAAGCCGGTGCTGCTTAATACCACTAGCACAAGACCACTGGCGTGTAACTTTTTCGCTGGTGGTACGAAAGCCCTCATGCCGGTTGTAAGCCTTTTTCTTTTAGTGCAATCGCAAAATTATGATTTGAAGTTTTTGAAAATGATAAAATACTTTCGAATCTACTGTCTTTTTTTCACTATTGTTTTCCAATAGTTTTTTCTTATTTTATTTTTGCTAAACCGGAGCCATGGTGTCGTAGACGTAAGGTTCCACATTAGAGTGTGAAATCCCAATGCATTGAGAATCTTTCCTGACCCCGTAAGGAGAAATTTTCCCCACTATAGCCAAGATTATGACTCCAAGTTTTCAAAAGAATCAACAAGGGAGTGACCCGTTGGTAATGTCTAGTGACCAGTTATTGCTTTCTCCGTCGTCGGCTCTAGATGTAACATATTCAAAGGGCATGCCGGATGAGTATCAAGGGTACATCTCCCCAGTAAGGGCCTCAGGATTTCAGAGAATGAGAAGTCTGAAGTGGGCTGCAGAGCCATGCGAATTTAGTGTTCGATGCAGATACCATGAGGCTGCCTCAAATAACGAGCAAGAGAAACTTAGATCTAACCCAACTAATGGACAAAGCTAACCGGTAGGTGGATACATCGGGGTCACTCAATTAGTCGAGTCTAAGTAGGAAGGACCGGTTGTCCCGACCCTCCTCGCATTAAAGAAAATGACACATTGTAGCAAGCACGTGACTAGATCACAAGGATGTCATATCACGAAACGAGTAAAATAGTACTTGTCGGCAACGAGATCAAACTAGGTATGGTCGATACCAATGATCTGATCTCGAACATGTAAAACACCGCGAGACAAAGCAAATTGGTTCACATGATCACTAATTTCATCGTTGAATTTGCAGGAGTCATTATGAATCTCCAGGTCCCAATGTTGACTATTGATCAGAGATGTGTCTATATAATTTCTACATTATTGAAGAACCGTTGGGTGACACACTTAAGATTTGGTGACGTGTTTGAGTGGATACGGAATATCAGAGAAAAGTTTTGACAACAGCGAAATTGTTCCGGATAATTTTGAAACGGTTCAAGGAGATTTTAATTAAATGGATGTTAATAGAATTAACAACTATCTCAAGGGATTATTTTTAATGTTTGTTGATGGAATTAACAAATATTAAATAAAACAAACTGTTTTATTTATTTATTAAGTAAAAAACATATGTGTTTTTGAGTGGAGATTAAGTGGAGCTATGAGTGGGCGTGAGTGGAGTGGCCACTTAGATTATGAGGGAAGAGGTGGGGTCACCACAATGCTTTGTCTCATAGGGCTTCTTGGCTTCCCCCTCCTCCTATTAATAGTGTGTGAGGTCTCCCTCTCCCACACACACACTTGATGTCATCTCTTCATCTCTCCTCCCGCTGCTCCACCACTTGTTTGTGCGTCTTGCGAAGCCCTGAGAACCACATTGTTATGTTGTTGGAGTTTCTGATGGATCCACTACTTACACTGTCTTGCTGGATCGAGCAAACAACGGTCATCATCAAGTTATACTTGTTACCAAGGGCGGAAGCGCTGCTAGATTGCAGCGATGTTCTTCGCGATCTTGAAATCGGAAAGTGATCATCATCATCATCCACGAGATTTGATATCGTAAATTTTTTTGGTCTTCGAGGGTAAGTGCATCTACAACTCTCTATACCCGTTACTTACATCTTCTATATTAGATCTTCACCTGTTGGTTCTTCTCCATGTAGGAATTTTTTGTTTTATATGCTTCGAACCCCTTCAGTCCGGTACCCTGGTCTCAACTGGTCGACCGAGCAGATAGGGAAGGTGATGAATTCATGTGATATCGTGCACAACATGATCATTGATGATGAGTATGCAAATCCAGTGCAAGATCACCTTCCGTATTATTTTCAGGGTCTCCTCGCTGCTGTTGATCACAACGTAGCAGCTGACTGGATCGATTTTATCGCCATGCATATGGAGATCCAAAATGAAACTCCTCATGATCAACTCGAAAATGATCTAATGGGGAATTTATGGGTGCACAAAGGATTGGTTGCGGCATAGCTGAACTCCAATTTATTTTTAATTTTCTGGACAATTTTATTATAATTATTAATTATATGTGAAACTATATTTTTATTGTTGAAAATCTAGAACATGTCTATCTTTGCATATGTATGGAATTTCGAAATATTAAGAAATTGTAAAAAGGTTTGGGGAGCGTTTTCGGGGGCGGTGAGCGGGAATAGGCCACCATAGGCGTCGTCTCGTCCAGACGTCCCCCAAAGCGCCCGTTCCAGTGCCGATCCAGGCCGCAACAGGGGGCGCGAGTGGATATGCTCTTAAGTTTGAACATGCGATTCTTGATGCGGAAACTTTCTTACTCTGTTTTCGAGGTACCATCATTTCTATGTTGTTTTCGAGAAACTATGCTATCAAAAATTGTTCAACTTTGGGAGTGAAACTAAGAGCAGTTATGGCTGGTAATTGCTTGTGAAAACAGTTTGTTCTATATTCAACGCAATTCGATTGAATCATACCGAGAGTACGAATCACCATTGTCGAGGACAAATATTGCGAGGACAATCATATCCTCTTCGCGGAAACCATGAGAAAAGGTCCAAAACCGATTCGGCGAAGTAAGATAGGAAGGACCATACCTAGACAAACTAAATCTTTCAGCACCACCATTAACGTCGGGTAGGAGATTTCGCCGTCGAATAATGGGCCAAAGATCACTTATTTTATATGATGTCATCTTCATTGACGATGAATTGGGCCACCAAACCATAACCTAATGGTTGGAAACCCTACTTTTCCTAAAAATTTAACTCATAGATTGGGTTCCCCACCCCCTGACGTCCGCGAAGCCAACCGGAGGAGAGGGGAACCGACCATACAGGAGACGGAAGTGGAGGCGGCGGCCTTGTTGCTTTCTGGCTGCAGAACAGTCGAACTCAGGAGACTGGTTTTTTCACATGTTAATTGATTACGACTCAAACTAAGGTGAGCGAATCGGTGTGTACATGAGGAAACATGATTTATTTGTTCACTTTATTTCTGTACGCTGCGGCCTGGTACACGCACAAGCCTAGACAACATGATGCACTGCCCTTGGCCCACCTTGATGTCGAGGCCTGTTATATCTTTATGATGAGACTTTTTTAGTAGCTACTACTTACCGTGAGATCACTATTTCCAATGGAACAGGGGAAGCCAAATCATTATTCATTTTCCTTAACTATGTCATGATATATTCAGCATTGAGATTGGCATAACAAAGCACATATGCTTCTGAGTTAAGATGAGAGATCCCGTGGAAGCAGCGACAGGCTCAAGGCGAGGCTAAATGGTGAAGGAGATGAGGGTGTCCGGCGATTCCGGTGGCGCCCCCTCTGCGTCTGCTGGCGGTCCCTCCCCGCCGTCGCCGGACTCCCCCAGTGAGGCGAGCTCACTCGGCTCGCTCCCCGCCGCACTCCTCCTCCATACCGCCACCCCTCCTCCCCTGCCCTGGTCCTTCCACCGTGCTTCCCCGCCCGCCCTTGATGCTGCCTCGGACACGGTTGAGCCGCAAGCGCCCGGCGATGCCGTCGCCCTCGTGGCCCCTGGCTGCCCCCCCGCCGCGAAGCCCGCCCCTGTCCCCGGTCCAGTGGGTGCTACGCGCATCCGCAGCCGCCGGAATCGGCGTCCCCGCCTCCTTGCTCCAGGCCAAGGTACGTCGCCGCTGCCGCTCTCTATTCGATCCCTCCGTTCCGGGGTAGCTCTCCTCGCTCCACACTCCTCTTCAGCGTCCCCTGCCCCCATCTGGATCTCCCTTGACCACATCGATCTCCGCCTCTCCGCCATTTGGGTGAGGAACGCCCTGGCTTTCGCTCTTGGCTTCCCCTCCCCTGCGCCCGCCGTCTCCCGTCTCGAGCTCTTGGTCTTTTCGGCGGAGGTGCCCTCGCCGGAGGTCGTCGCGCTGCTCACCGGGCTGCCATCGATCAAGCTCGGAAAAAGCGCTCTTTTCTTCCACGGATCCCTGGCCGATGCGCAGGCTGCGGCTGCGGTCGTCTGGACTGGGCCCACGGTTGCCCCCGTGGCAGTCAACTCCCCCCTGCCGGGCCCCTCCCCTGGCCCCGCTACGCTTCCCGCCCCCACCTCTGTCACCAGGCCCTCCTCTCCCGGACCCACGCGCCGCGCGAACGTCAACTCGACCCCGTTCCCCTCCCCTTTCCCCGCGCCATCATCCCCCTGCCGCGGATCCGCCGCCGACCCCTCTGCTAGCGCCGCCCAGGATGTGACGACTGAGGGCACCTCCACCCCCCTGCCACCCCGCGCCGCCCGGCTGTCTCGCCCACGCCCCCTCCCTCTCCCGCGGACCTGCCCCCTCGCCCCGTCCCTTCCACCCTCGAGCCCAACGCCATCCCCGAGCCCCGGCGCAGCCCATCCCCCTTGTCCTATAAGGAGGCTCTCCTATCCCCGGCCAAACCCCCACCACCCAAACGCAGACACCGCCTCGTCCTTCGCCGCGCCCACCTTCAACTCTGCTTCAAGTGCCTTGCGTCCGACCACTGCATCCGTGCTTGCCGAGACCCTGTCAAGTGCCACTGCTGTGGTCGATCCGGCCACCGCCGTAGGAGATGTAAGCTGGCCCCTCTCCCTTCTCACCGTCTTGTCCCTTACCTTCCCTCCGGTTCCTCTGACCAAGCTCCTCCCCTCTCCCCCTCTAGGCAATCCAGACTCACGACGATGGACGGCCCGCGCAGCACTACCTCCCCTACGTCCGACGTGCTCGACTCCACCACCCCCCCCCCCCCCCCCCCCCGCCGCTTCGTTCCGCTTGACGGGGCCAGAAGGCGGCCTGCCCCTCCACGGCCCCCCACCCCCTACCCGCGTGGCGCCCCCGCCGTCACGCCAACGTCTCCTGTCGTCCCCCCCTTCCACCCTCCTTGGTGGCAGGGTCGGAACCCTTTCGCCTCGGTGGGCGCCCGCGCCGCCCCCACGCCGGAGCCCGCGCCGCTCCGCCCTGACGCGCGGGAGATCTTCATGCCGGTGGCGGCGGATACCCTTGGCTTCCGCCGTTTCGCCTACGCCATCCTCGAGCCGCCCTCGGAGTGCCCCGGGTTCACCTTGCGCCGCGCCCTCGAGCTGCACGGCGGGAACCCAAGTTTCGGTCTGGCCCCCTCCGACTTCGGCGCCATGCTCATCCTGTTCCCGTCTCAAGCTGTTCATGACGAGACCATGCCTTTCTTCCCTCGCTCTGTCGATGGCCACCTGGTCGTCCTCGAGAAAGCCGAGGAAAGAGAGAACAGGTCCTCCTGGTCCTTCGGTTTCGATGCTCAGCTCTCGGCGACCGGATTCCCCCTTGAGCATTGGCACGAGGAGGGCATCCGCTCCGCCTTCCGCGGCATTGGGTCCGTCTGCTGCATCGACCCACTCTGCCTCCTGGATACCGATTTCTCCTCCCTTCGCCTCATCATCCGTTTGGAAGGGGAACACGATGTGCCCATGAAGCTGTTCGTCCGCGACGCCGAGGGTGAGATCACGTCTGAAGTCCAGCTCCGCGTGGTTGAGTGCTGGCGCGCGGACAGGGGCGGGCCTACCCGCTCCCACCATCACTTCCTCAGCCCCGATAGCGCGCCTCCTAGCCCACGGGGTGGGCTGGACGACATCGACCATGCGACCGTTCGGGGGTCCGGCGCACGCGCGCCCGCTGCAGGTGGCAGCGGCCCCCGCTTCTCTGCGCTCGCTCAGCAGGCCGCCGACGGGCTTGCCCTTTTCGGTCGGGTGGTCGCCCGCCGCGCCTCGTCCGCGTCCGCGTCCCCTGGCCTGGAGGCTTTTCACCGCACTCTTGCTGCGCGCCTTGAGGCGCAGTTCCCTGCCGCCCCAGCCGCCGAGGTTTGGTTCGCCGCTGTCTCTCCCTCCCTTTCCTCCGGTTCCCTCTGCTTATTATCTCCCAACGCCCCCTCCTCTTTGCAGTGGCTCGACGTCATCAACGCCCCGGCAACTCCTCTCGACGGCCTCCCACTCACGCTGACCCCCACTGCCAGCCCCCCCGCTTCGCCGGAGGAGGTCCCCGCGCCTGCTAGCTCCGAGGTCGGCCCGGTTGATCCCACCCGCCCGGCTCCCCCACCGGCGGGAGAGGTCATCGACCTCACCAGCTCCCCCGAGGTGGTGGACCTGACGGGCTCTCCTCCGGCGCTCTTCAACCCCCCGTCCGACGAGCACGAGGTTGACGTCCATCGCCGCCGTGCTCGCGCCAAGCGGGTGGCCGATGACGCCTTCAAAGCACGCCGCAGCGCGCGGCTCGTCGCCAAGGAACCGGCGCTCCACACCACTGCCCTCGGTCGCGCGAAGGCGTCCAAGGCCTCCAGCTTCGAGGCCCGCAAGGCCTCTCCGCGCCTCCAGCGCGCCATCCGCGCCGCCGGGCTGGACGACGAGTTCCCAGACTTCATCCCGCTCCCTCAGCTTCAGGAGCTCGGCGCCGCGTGCGGGATTGAGGCTTCTGCCCTGGTGGACCTCGGGTCCGAATGATTAGTCATCCTAATGCCGCTGTAGCTCCCGTCCGTGCGCTTCGCGGGCTTGCCTTAGGTGCTGGAGCTTTTCCTTTCTTAGTTCCGATCGTGCATAGTGCTCCCGTCCGTGTGCAGTTTATTCTGCTGGAGTACTACCTTTTGTTCTCTCCTACCCCCTGCTATAACTCGCTCTCATGGAATGCACGATTGAGGTTTGGGTACTTCCGGTGTCTGTTTCTTTTCTCATGAATTCGGTCGTTTTCTCTGCGGGATCCTGGAACATCCGTGGTCTTGGTGACACTGTTAAATGCGCGCACGTGCTTGACGACATTGCTTCCATCAAACCCCGTCTCCTCCCCCTCCAAGAAACTAAGCTCGAGGCTATCCCCCCCTCAAAAGCCCAAACTTTCCTCCCCGGTTATCTGCGTTCTTTCGATTTTAACCCTTCTTCTGGCGCCTCCGGCGGGGTGCTCACCGCGTGGGACAGTAACCTTTTCTCCTTGGTCAGCACCTTCCGCTCGGACTACATCCTCTCGACCGACCTCAGATGCTCCCTCGACAACTCCATCCTTCGCTTCTCTAACGTTTACGCCCCGTGTGCCCACGACGAGAAGCCGGCTTTTCTTGATAGCATCGACTCCCATGAGCCGGCCGACAATATCCCCTGGATGATCGCCGGTGATTTCAACCTTACCCGCGCCCCCGACGACAGAAACAACGCCAATTTTTCCCACTCCGAGGCCACCTTATTCAACGACTGTATACACCGGCTGGGTATCATTGATCTCCCGCTTAGGGACCGGCGGTACACCTGGTCGAACGGGCGCGCCTCCCCCACGCTTATTCGTCTTGACAGAATCTTCATCAACAACGCCTGGAACCTTCGCTTTCCCGGGTCCTCCCTTGGCTCCTCCACCAGGGACACCTCCGATCACGTCCCCCTCATCGCCACTATTGCCACCTCCTTCCCCCGCTCCCCGGTGTTTCGCTACGAACATTCGTGGGCCCGGCACGCTAGTTTCCGCGCGGCCATTGGCCGGGCCTGGCTTGCTGCCGGCCGTGACGACGCCACCGCTCGCCTTGTTGCTCGCCTGCGCCGCTGCCGTTCGAGCTGTAAGTTCTGGGCTAAGAGGTCTATCCCCTCCGCCCAGCGCGAATCCGACTCCCGCATCCTCATCGATCTCCTCGATGGCCTTGAAGAACACCGTGATCTTTCCCTCCCCGAGCGCGCCCTTCGTTCCCTTGCTGTGGTGGCCCGCCACAATGCTGCTAAAGATAGGACGGACTTCTGGCGTTGCAGGGCAAAAATCCGCTATGCTGTCGAGGGCGATGAGAACACCAAGTTTTTTCACGCCTCCGCCACCTGCCGAAAACGCCGCAACACTATCCCTTCCCTCCTGGCCAACGGGGCCATTCTAACTGGCCATTCCGACAAAGCTCGCGCCCTCCGTAGCTTCTACCTCGGCCTCCTTGGGACGGCCTCCCCGTGCTCTTGGCGCTTCGACCTCCGGTCCCTTTACACGGACCAACGTCCTCTTCCTCCTAGCCTAGTCGCCCCTTTTAGCTTAAACGAGATTCGGCAGTCCTTCCATGCCATGAGAAATGACTCCAGCCCCGGCCCCGATGGGTTCGGGCCTAGTTTCTACAACTCCTTCTGGGACACCGTCGCGCTCGACGTTGAGCATGTTTTCCGCGATTTTCACGCCGGGACCTCGGACCTCTCCCGCATCAACCGGGCTTTCCTCGTTCTCCTCCCAAAAACCGACAGCACTCCTTCCCCCTCCGATTTTCGGCCAATCTCTCTCCAGAACTGCATCCTCAAAGCTCTCTCTAAGACTCTTACGACTAGACTTCAATCGGCCATCCACTCCCTGGTTGACGGTGACCAAACGGGTTTCCTCTCTGGCCGTAGGATCTCTGAGAACATTATCTACGCTGCCGACCTCGTTCGCTGCTGCCACACCAGACGCTCTCCCGCGATTGTCTTCAAGATCGATTTCCGCAAAGCCTTTGACTCCGTCAACTGGGACAGCCTCCTCCATATCCTCTCTACTCGGGGGTTCGACGACACCTGGTGCCGCTGGATCCGTGCCCTTCTCACCACCGGGCTCGCTTCTGTCCTCCTCAACGGGGTGCCGGGGGACTGGATTAGATGCAGAAACGGGCTTAGGCAGGGCGACGCCCTCTCCCCTTACCTTTTCATTATCGTGGCCGATGTCCTTCAACGGCTTATTCGTCGGGCTTCTAGTAACGGGTTTCTTTGCCACCCCGTCGACCACTCCCTTCCCCCCCCGGTGCTCCAGTACGCCGACGATACTTTGATCCTCTGCCAAGCTTCTCCTGAAGCTGCCTCCCACCTCAAAAATGTTCTCGACGATTTCGCCTGCGCCACCGGTCTACACATTAACTTCCACAAATCATGCCTCATCCCCATGAACGTTGGTCCTGACGTCTCCCGAGACATCGCGGCCAGTCTCCTTTGCCCCATCTCTTCTTTCCCGCAACCTTACCTCGGCCTCCCCCTCTCCCCCCTTAAGCTTCACCCCGCCGCCTATTCCCCCCTTCTGGCCTCTTTTGACCGCCGTCTTTCCGGATGGAAAGCCCTGCTTCTCTCCTCGGGAGGGCGCCGGACTCTCTGCAACGCGGTCCTAAACAACCTTCCCACTTACTTCATGAGCTCCTTCATTCTACCCCCGGGGGTTATCGAGAGTATCGACAAACGGCGACGTGCTTTTTTCTGGACAGGTAAAGATTCTTGCTCTGGCGCGCGCTGCCTCATTGCCTGGGACAAGGTGTGTTTACGTGTGCAGGAGGGTGGCTTCGGGCTTCGGGATCTACGACGGCAAAACCTGGTGTTGCTGCTCAACTTCGTCCACAAGCTTCATCAACGGGAGGAGTTGCCGTGGAAGACTTGGTTCAGGAGCCACTCGGCGAGAGACTTGGGGGCCACGACCTCCAGCCCCTCCTTCATCGAGCGTATTGTTTCTCATGGTCTACAGGTTTACAGGTCCATCACTCGCTGTTCCGTCGGGGACGGCAAGCTCACCTCCTTCTGGTTCGATAGCTGGCTCCCTTGCGGAGCACTGCACGGGAGGTTTCCCGCCCTCTTCTCCCACGTCACTCGACCTCACGCGTCGGTTGCTGCCGTCGTGGCGGAGGGGCTCCACCTGCAGCCCCGTCTGTCTACTGTAGCGACCCAGGAGAAGAGGGAGGTTCTCGCGCTCTACTCCAGCCTCGCGCTCTCCCCTGCTGCCGACACCCGCGTCCTGGCTTGGGGCCAGGATTCTGTCTTCAGCTCCCGGGCTGCCTACCGGATGCTCTCCTACAACGGCATCATCGACGCCTCCGCCTCCACCGCCTGGGGTCTCCGCTTACCCTCTAAGCTGAAGATCTTCTCGTATCTCGCCGACTCCGACCGTCTCCGCACACGTGCAAACTTGTTCTTAAAGAACTGTGCACCTTCTGCTGCCTGCGAGCGTTGCGGGGCCGACGAGGATTGTCGGCACCTCTTCTTCGACTGCGCCTTTGCCTCTTCCGTATGGAGGCTTCTTGGTGCAAACACTTCCGGCGTCGCTTCGATCTGGCACATTGAGGCGCCCCCGGCCGTTGATGAGGCATGGCACTCGGCCATTGCCGCCATTCTCTGGCATATCTGGAAGGCGCGGAATGACCTTGTTTTCAACGCTCAGATATGCCCCCCTACTGCCGTCATACGCCGGACAGCTGACGCCTTCCTGTCTTGGCGTTTCCGCTACGATCTGCCAAAACGCGCTGCCATCGACCGGCTGCGGACCTATCTCCTCTCTTGTTGTAACACTCTGTAACTTTTTTCCTTTCCCTGTTGTATCCCTGTATAAAACATTTGTCTTGCGGCTTTTCCTAGCCGCAACCTCCTCGGTAATGAAATAAGCGGTGGGGGTTTTACACCCCCCCGTAGTCCTCAAAAAAAAGAGATCCCGTGGGCGACCCGCGCGGCGCCTCGTCGGGCGACGCCTGCAACCCCGCGTTGGCCTCCTCTCCGGCGACCGACGACCACCAAACTGGTCGTAGGACTAGCCACTCCCACACAGCGCCCCCTCCGCTGCCCCTCCTCAGCGCCCCTGGCTCCGTCTCCCTCCCCGGTGTCCTGACCTTGGTTGGTCCTCCCAAGAAGCAGGGCTTCCTTGCGGCCACACCTTGGGCTCTGGATTTGGATCCATTGGAGCTGCCCGCCCCCTTCTCCACCCCCGGTGAAGCTTTCCTGCAATTTGTGCTTGAAAATTATAGCACTCTGGTATGTTCTCCGCTCGCCCTTGGATCTAAGCTCTTCGAGCCGGCCCACGTGCACATTAATCTTGGCTACAGCTGCCCGCCCACCCCTACCTTGTCTGTTGTTCGTGCATTGCTGAATTTTTGGCTAGGATCAAAGTTCAAGACCTTAATTATTGAGAATCTTAGTGAAAATTGGTTTAGTTTTATCGTGTGCTCCCCTCAGCTTGCCTCCTTCATTGTCTCGCTTGGTGGATTGCGCCATGGACGACTGCTTGCGGTGTTCTCTCTCCCCACCCCTGTAGGTGGGCCATCGAGTCAGCTGACTAGGCCAGAATTGACTTTGGACCTCGGTCCTGGTCACGTGAAGCCGAGCCCTCTATCTTTTCCCCCTTCCGCCACCGCTTGTGAACCTGTAGCCCGTGGCTCTGCTTCACAAATCATCTTCCCCTCACCGAATCCTGCCGCCGCTTCTGCCTCACTGCCTCGAAAACGATTGCCCTCCCCCATGCCTATTTCTCCTTTCGTCGGGAATCCTGCCTTCCCCCTGGCCCTTTGCCTTGGCTCATACCCCCCCCCCCCCGTGATCTCATTTCCCTTTCTAGTATACACCCGTCTCCAAGCTTGTCGCCCTACTCTGCCCTGACTCCCCTTCCATCCATCCCACTCACGGACGGTCAAATTTCTGCTTCAGGCTGCTTGGCAGCTCGCACCGGCGAGGATGGTCAGCCTCCCCTTTCCTATTCGCAGGTGGTCGCCTCCCCATCAAGACCCGCCCCAAATCCACACCCCCTCTGCTCTCGCCCTCCATCACAAGGTGTCACCGCTGCTTGGCCTCGGACCATCTTGTAGCGAAGTGTCGTGACCCCATTCACTGCCGGCGCTGCAGAATCTCCGGCCATGTCGAGCGTAAGTCCAAGCTCCCTCCTTTCGGATCCCACTCTGCTCCTCCCGCCTCCCGTACTAATTTTGTTGCGCTGCTTGACTCAACCTTGCAGCCGGACTATGTTGCTCCCTCCTAGGCTGAAGGTTCTGGTGTTGGTCCTGCCGCTTCTGCTACGGCTCCCCCTCTCGTCTACAACATTTGTTTCGCCCCGTACCACTCCCGCGCCGTCTGCCGCCTTGCGTTTCCCGTTGCTATGGAGGTGGAAGAGGAAGAAGAAGACCCGAAGGAGGTGATCTTCTTCAACTCTGACGAAGAGGGAAGCAAAGAAGGGGAGATCCCTGCGGCCGACGATTCATCCCCATTAATGACGTGATGGACTTTCTACCTGCTCCTGAGCCCGTCCCCTAAGACAACTCTTTTGTTCCTGACGCTGAAGATTTGGCAGAACCAGCTAGGCCTGATTACCTTGATGGTTACATGCCTTATGTGGACATGACTCACTTTGATCACCTGGCATATGGTATTGTCTCACCTCCGGTGGTCTCCCCAGCTCCTCTCATTCACCAGGCCATTTCCTTGGGCTACGTTCATCGTCGTGCCTCTCTTTTGTCTTCCTCCCACGGCACTAAGCTGGCGGTCTTCTCCTCCTCTTGGGATCGGGAGAATGCCGTCAGCAACGAGACCTCTATGCAGTTTGTGCGCCATGATGAGACGGACAATAGGTTCTTGTTCGAACACAAGGTCATGGCGGCTCTCGCTATTGAAGAGTACCCTCTTGAGAAATGGTTTCGTGAGCACATTGTCCAATCCTCTGCTCCATACGCCAACTCTCATGATATAGATTCCATCTGCCTCATCGGCTTGGACTACTCTGTTGTCCTTGTCACTGTCAAAGCTGAGACAATCTCTTATATCCCCACCCTCCTCAATGTGAAAAAGTGCTGCAGCCAGGGTATTGTTGCTCGGGTCTCTATCATTGGCTTTGATGATCTAGTTGCTAGCTCCAACCCTCCTTCTGATCCGGGATTCTCTCCGATCTCGGAAGCCGACTCTGATGTGGAAGACGAGTTTATTGAGCTTACTGGAGGTGAAAGCTTTGCTGACGTGTTTCAGGCCATGGGTGTTCCACCTCATGGCGCTCCCTCCAGTGCTGCTCCTGCCGCCTCCATCGTCTCACGTGCTCTCGCTCGTGCTCCGCCCTTGCCTGTGGTTCGTGGACAGCCCTTGCAATCCAAGCCGAAGAGGGTCTTGTACAAGCTTCACCTCGGATTCTTTGAGGTGTTTGTGCAAGGCTCGCTAGGCAAGAAGTTCTTCTACCGCTTCCCTATACGCAAGGCTGCAACGACTACTAGCGAGCAGGGGCTGCTCGTCGTCAACTTCGCCTCTGCTTCAGTTGGGGTCCTGCACTCGTTGGCCACTGTCGGACCCTCACGTCGACAGCTCCTGTCGGTGGACATCCTGGCTCGGGGAGCACTTGTGCCCCCTAAACTGGAGGTCTCGGTGGCGCATGCCCAGGATCCTGTCATGGATGCTGCGCTTGAGGAGACCATATTGCCTTTCGATGCTGGGAAGGAGATGGATCATGTTGCTACGGATGTTGAGCTGGAGCATGAGGATGAGCTCCAAGTCGCCCTGCTGGTTGTCACACCTGCTGGTCATCTTGAGCAGGTGTCGCCTGAAGGTGGGCAACTGATGCGGCCGTGTCGTAGCCCTCTCCTGGCCACTGTTGAACCCATCAAGTGTGAGTCCATCATTGATAAAGCAATCAAGTGCAAGCAGGACAGGTTGGAGGGCTCCAAAAAAACCTCAGCTTCTTGTGTGGGTGAACTCCCTGCTGAGGATCTTATTGCCATTGCTCTCGAGGCTGGCTCTCCCCTGGTGGAACATGATGTGCATGAGCTTGCCAGGGACTATGATATCTCTCAGAATGAGGTGGAACTGGGACAACTCGCTATCTTGGAGCCCGCTGGTTCAACATGATGTGGCCTTCCTTCAACACTTGGGCCTGCTGGCCCCTTTCGCCGTCCTCCATCGTCCTGTCTAGATTCAGCTGCTCCTGCTACCATTATTGGACCATCCAGTGTTGGGTCAAGACTATGTCTTTGCCCTTGGATCCGTGCTGCCCGCTGCAGCCTGTTTTCTAGCTTAGTGTTGTTTTCCCTTTAGAATTTCATTTGGGACCGTTCTACGACTATGTCTGTAATATTTGTGGACTTGTACCCATTTTTATGTGAGGCGGCAATCTTATGTGTCTTACTCTTGTTGTCCTTCAGTTTTTCTATGATTATTAAGCTCTCTCTAGCTGATTGGAATGTTCGTGGTCTGTGTCGAATCTGTAACTCGGCAAATCCCTCAGGTGAACCTATCGGGTTTCGAATAGGAGAACCCATGAGCGCTGGCGGCGATCGTCGGTTAGACAGGGGGCACAATTTACCCAAGTTCGGGGCCCTCGTAGAGGTAAAACCCTTACTCCTGCCTTTGTCGATCTGTATTATCGAATAGATCGGTTACAAAGATGATTGCTCAAGTCGAGAGTACAATCTCGAGCTCAAGGCTTTGGTGGTGCGGTATTGCTTGGTCCTCTTCTGGTGGTTCTCCTCGCCTTATATAGGTGGCCAGGTCTCAAACCCTACCCGGAGAGGACTTGAACTCTAACCCTATGTCGGTTACAAGTTTCCTAACTTAGCATGCAAGGCATTGTGGGTGGGCTTCAAGTGGGCCTTCCAGAATACTCCAAGGGCTTCCCTTCTTGGGCCTTAACCTCGGGCCTGAGACGGGGTGTCCTTACCCGCAGGGTCTAAGATCCATCCCTTCGTCAGTAGCCCCCGAGCGTTTGCTCGATTGGGATTTTTCCAGTCGAGTAGACGGTCAAATTTTTTCATTCTTCTTTCTTTCGGATAACCAGTATGGTTGTTTCCTATTTAGGGGGTGTGTACCCTGCGTGATAAGCTTTTACACCCGAGTATCGAGTAATGAAAGTGCCTGTTTTTATGGCTGTTTATCGCAGAAGGATATGGCGCAGTAACTTGGCTCTCCCGAAAGATCAGGGCCAATTAATTGCAACTAGGGCAAAAAATAGTTCTGGCCTACAGTGATTCGAGACCTCCGACTCGAACCCGATGAGGTGATCGTTGCGACTGGGCCGTAGTGGTCTTACCGAGTCGAACTTAACCTATAGGGGTACCCGGCGCGTCCGCTAGGATTTTTCTTCATGTTGTTGACACGGAATTATACCGGAGGACGCAGATTGAGTGCGATTCCAGGCCCTCAAGAGAGATCTTTTGGGTCTTACCTTCATATTCGAAAGAATATGGCATTCGGATGTACCTAGTCGGCGGAACAATCCAGGTTTATGATGTGCAGACATCGCGTGAATGAGTGGCAGGATCTGCCTACTCGTGTAGTTTTGAGTTTTGTGGTTCCTTGTCCATACGAAAGAGTTTACGTGTTCGGAGTTTTATGCCAATACGAAAGAGTTTTCGTGTTTGGGGTATATTTTCCTGTGAAAGAGTTTCCACGTCATAATTTGTCCATATGAAGTTATTTCCGTGTTTGGACTTTTTATTCGAAGGATTTTTATCCATGCGAAGTTATTTTCGCGCTTGGACTTTCCATTCGAAAGATTCTTCAGCTTGATAACGCACGCTATGACGTCATGGAGCACTTTTATCCTCCCGATGGGACGTGACGGAGTAAGAGCAGAAGTGCTGGCCGACCTTGTCAGCTTTTTGACCGGAAACGAGACGTCGTTCCCGGTTTTTACGCGAACTGCGCGCAGTAAATGCGCACGATCCACTGTTAGTTTTGTGGCACGAAACAGCATCCACTGGTAGAAAATAGGCCTATAGTCCCGGTTCGCCAGGGCCAGTAGTCCCGGCCGCGCAACCGGGACTAGCTATGCGCGACTAAAGACCCCCCCTATAGTCCCACGACTTACGGACCGGGACTAAAGGCACGTCCACGTGGGCGCCAGGAGTCCGTCGCGGTGGAGGACCTTTAGTCCCGGTTCTTGTGGCTAACCGGGACTGAAAACCTGCGCAGGTTTAGGGTTTTAGGCCCCCTAAACCTGGTTTCTTTTTAATTTGTTTTGTTTTATTTCTTTTATATTTTATTTTGTGTTTTATTTTAATTTTGGTGAAGTTTCAGTACACATATATATATTTTTTACGCTACTATATACATGCATATATATATATATGAAATTTCAAACAAGGAGAATTCAATAGGAATATATAATATATATTCAATATCGGGTGACCATATACAACCTCGAACAAGTTTCCATATTACACAATTAAGATGGATGACCATACACAAATTCGAACAAGTTTCAAAGTACTCGGGGCTGCAGATGCGTATAATAGTCATCGTCGGTGGACGTATGGTGTTCTCCTTTAGAATCGATGACATGCCTAAGGAAAAATCCTGCTATTTCCTCTTGAATTGGTCGGAAGCGAGCTTCTGGAGTAAGCGCCCTCCGCAAGTTATTGAGACTCCTCCGCGTGGTCTCGTCCTTCTTTCTCTCAGAGATTTCTTTCCGTATGTTCTCACAGACATAGTATCCACATAGACCGGTCCCCGGTGGCTGCTTATCCACACCTTTGACCACATTTTTAAATTGTAGCTGATGTTTGAATCCACCGACATGTTCATGTGAGAACCGTCTCCAAACTCTACATTGCAAATAAAATTAAATGAACAAGGGAGTTATTAGCTGCTGCATATTAGGAAATGAACAAAAGAGACCGATCGATATAGAGCGGAAATGATTGAAAATAATTACCTTTGCATCATTTTTCTCATGTCGACCCAAAGATTTGTATCTGAATTCATAGAGTCAATGATAAAAACTGTGGAGGTGTCAAGTTCAATTTTTAGCAGAATCCAGTGGAACCTGCGGACACGTTACATGCACAGTCATGCATAACTTATCGATTAGACATACCATGCATGGAGTAAACAAAAGAGAATGGGAACATGAGAGAAACACTCACCCAAAATGGTAAGGAAATAGAATATAACTTTTGAGTTCATGCTTTCTAAGAAAATTGTACAAGTCTTTCTCCACGTCTTCGGGGTGACGTTCTAACATAGTTTCATTAATGATTTGTGGGTCAATGAACCCAACATCATGGATGAGTCTTATTTTGCATTCCGAAATCTTCAATCTGCATAATAGCGTACGCAACAATATAGTTAGGACAATATATATATATATAATATATATATATATATATAGTGTAGGAAATGAAGAACGAGATGAGGTAGAAATAAATCACTTACAGAACGTAGCAACTCAGGATAGATTTGTCGAGCTCGCGCAGATTGAACAACTGGAACAATTCACTCATCTCAACTTGTACAGTGTACCTCTTTGGTGTGATGCTCCTCTATAACATCCACATACACAAATTCTTTGTCGGTCCATGATATGAATTGTTTGTACCAACGTAGCAGACTTTGCATTAGTGGTGGTAGATCCTTTTCCTGCGTAGGCTCGACGAGAGGCCCTTTCTTCTCATATTGTAATGCTACCTCAGCCATTGGCGCATCGTCCAGGCCTAAAAAGAGACGAAGAGACATACCGGCCTCGGACGCATTTTCCATGGCAGTAGCTACAGTCAATCCCATTGCTGCCACAGCTCTTATGACCTCGGGGTCCTGTTCCGGACCGGCTTTCACTATGAGCGGGGGGATCGATTGTTTACTCTGCATCCCGAGCTGGTCAACTTGTTTCCCGCTTTTTTTTCTTTTTGCTTTCTCCTCCTCCAATATTTTTGCTTGCTTACGAAGTTCAATATCATAGTCTTTAGGCAAATTCTTCTCGGCTTGCGACGGTGTCGACAAAAAACCCGTAGCCCACTTGTCTACACTCGGAGGGAATACTTCCTTGGGCTCAGGCTCCTTTAGCGCCTTCTGACGGGCCTTCCATTTCTCAACGTCAGCCTTCACGGCCAATTTGGTTTCAGCATCACTAAGTTCCCAAGGCCTTGGGGGGATAGGCTTCAGTGATGGCTCCGGTACTCGTGTGGTCTTAGGTACATAAGCCTCCGGGTTAATAGTCCAAGAGCGGGTTCCCTTGCTGTCCGCCTGCTTCTGTTTCTTCGCTGGAGGAGGAATGGGGGGCGACGTCTGCTTATCCTCCGGAGGAGGAATGGGGGGCAACGACTGCTTATCCTCCGGAGGAGGAATGGGGGGCGACGGCTGCTTAACCGCCGGAGGAGGAATGGGGGGCGGCGGCTGCTTACCCGCCGGAGATTGTGGATCGGGGGACGGCGTCGAATGGCGTGAAGGAGGCGTAGGTGAACCAGCACCAGCACCACCACCAGCACCTGCACCATCGGAGGGGGGTGGACTTGTTAGCCTTGGCGTCTCGCCTGGAAACACTATGTACTTTTTTTTCCATAGAATGAACTGGCGCTTGACATCTCCAAGTCTTCTCTCCCCTTCGGGTGTAGCTATGTCAATCTCCAGGTCCTCAAACCCTTGGACTATTTCTTCCACCGTGACACGAGCATAGCCATATGGAATGGGGTTGTTGTGATGGAGTGCTCCAGGTGTATAGGGTAAAGCACTGCCTATAGCTACCTTCATGGAAATGTTCCCTACGGGATAATGCAGATCACATTCTTTCATCTCCTTTACATCATCCACGGGGTAGTGAGGCTCCGGTGCACGACTCTCGGTCATCGGTGCATTTGCACCTGCAGGCGGGGCCTCCGTGGAAGCCACGCTGCTTCTCCGCTGATCCGCTGCATGTTCTTCATGCGGCCCTGCAGCCGCCGCTGTTTCTTTCTCAAGTATTCCCGCCACGGTCTGCTTCAACTCACTAACTTCCGTTGCAAGCTTCGACAGAAGATCTGCAGCTTCGACAGCAGCCCGGTCCATATTTCTCTTACGGCTTCTGTAACAGTACGGGTCACCCTCCTGGGAAAACCCTACTTTCCACAGCAATCTGCCTTTGCCTCGTATATGTCCTCCGTGTTCAGGATTCCCGAGGGCATGGGTCAGTTGGTCTCTCTCTCTGTTGAACGTGATCCAGCCCTGTTGAGCTTTGGTCATTGCGTCAACAAGGTTTTTTGTGGGAGCAAACGTTTTCTGCCGATGAACACACTCCCCTGTCTCCGGGTCTAGCGATCCCCCATGCTCGTACCACCACATTTTGGCTCTTTCGTCCCATCCCTCTGTACCTAGAGGGATTCCTCTTGCCCTCAGGCCGTCCTCCATCGCCTGCCACTTAGGCGCCGAAACGCGGTATCCTCCTGGCCCCATAACATGATGGTACTGTTTCTTATCCGCATTAGCCTTATTTTTTTTCGACATTTCCTTGAAATGCTCGGATTTCTTCTGCGTCACAAATTCTGTCCAATCATCTCTCAGTTTCTCATATTGTCCAGTGAAAAGCGGAGTCTTGCCCTTGCTGACATATTCACGGAACAATTTCTTCTTGAAGTTCCGGAATGCTTCGGCCATCTTCTGAAGAGCGAACTCTTTGACTAGCCTCCTCCTCTGACGTCCACCCGGAACCTCCACACTGAATTCATCTTTTTTGTGGTATTCCGGAGGTAGAATGAAATGTACCATAAGCTTTCTGAACATCTCCTTTTTCGTTCTCTTGTGGACATAACTGAAACCAAGACGTGCTTTCTTTGGCTCCTTCCATTCCTGGACGGTGATCGGGACAGTGTCTCTAACAATGACTCCGCATTGGTGGATAAACTTCGTGGTGTGCTGTAGGGGCTTGCCGGTTACACCGACTAATTCGATGGTATATGTTTCGGAATCTTTCATCGCCTTGGATTTGCCACGCGTTGTCGTACTCGATCCGGCCGAGGGCTAAAATAAGAAAGAGAGTCGCGCGCGTTAGTGCATATGTATTCACATTTCAGTAAGTTTGTATCACGAGAGGCTCAATGTATATATGTATATATACCTCGCCGGAGGTGGTTGTTCTTTGCAATTGGAGATCGTCGTTTGTCGACGGTTGACCTCCGTCATCAATGTCCATTCCTTCACCTCCTTGATCATCGGCAATGTCTGTTCCTCCTTCACCTTCTTGATCCTCAAGGTTCAGATAAGAAGAGATTACATCATGTTCTCCGGCTATGATATCTAATATATAACCTTCAGCCTCTTGTTCCGCCGTCAGGTCTCTATTGTCCGCCATATGTCACTCATGCAGACATGCATGTAGTAAAAATTAATTAAGTGTATAGGAGACTTAGCAAATATTGTCGTAGAAGGAGGGAAAACAGATTGCTAGGGTTTTGGGTGGAAGAACGATAACCACCGGAGGGGGAAAACCATACTTTAGAGGTGTGTCCAAGATTAGTTTCTCAAATGACTTGGAGAACCCCATAGCTAGGTTGCATTTGCTTTCCTGGTCATTTTGGTATATTACACTTAATATTCTGAATTTATTGAATTAAAACTTATTTTCATCATTATTTTAATGAATTTAATACAAATTCAAATATGGTCTCATTTTGAACTTTGTCAAACATGATTGAAAATGATATAAACAGATAGCTTACATTTTTCTGAACATTTTGCATATTTTTCCATAATTTTTGGAATTATAAATTAAAAGTTACTCCCTCCGTCCGGGATTACTGGGCTTGTAGTGTCTTGCATCGCGACCAAGGCATACAGCTACTGGTTGTACATGAGCCAATCAAAGCGAGAGTTCCAAAATTTTCAATTAAAGCCTAATCAATGTTGCCAGGCAAACCGTGCGCATGCTAGCATGCATTGGGCAGTTAAAAGAAAGAGAGAGGAAAGTGGGGCTGCGGGTGGGATTAAGCAATAATTAGGCTACAGGTTTTTAGGAGAATTAATTCTTAGAGGCCTTGTGAGGGGCTAATTGCTGGACAAATATTTTTTCACTAGGAGCCCAGTAATCCCGGACGGAGGGAGTATTTTATTTAGAAGATTAATTATGTTCTGTAATTCCATATAAAGTGGGCCCCACGTGTCACGATGACGTCATCAAAAAAAAATCTCTCCAACAGTGGCCAGGTGACGTCATCATGACGTCACCCCTGGCGTCACACGGTGGTCGGCGGTTGCAGTTTAGACTCTCGGGTCTCCGGCGATTCCGGCGATTCCGGCCACGGGGGAGGGAACGGAGATGGGGAGGAGGCCACGGCCACTGTTCGATGGCGCCGTTCGATGGCGTTGGTTCGAGGGCGACGGCGACGGCCCACGGGGAACCTACCGGAGAGACGGCGACGGGGTGGGGGCGGAGCAGGGTGGAGGCGGTGGAGAGAAGGGCGCGGCGACGGCGACGGCGCGGTCCTCTGCGCGGGCGACGGCGACGGCGACGAGGCAGAAGACGAGTGGGCGACGGCGACGGCGACGAGGCAGAAGACGAGCGGGCGCCGGCGCGAGGGTTTGGGACTTAGAATTTTGGGGCAGGAAGGCATCGCGCATATATAGGTCCAGCCTTTAGTCCCGGTTCGTGACAGCAACCGGGACTAAAGGTCCCCGGGGTACCCTCCGCGGGCCTTTAGTCCCGGTTGGTGTCACGAACCGGGACTAAAGGTGCATTTTTTCGCGGCGTTTTCGTTCCCGCGCAGAACGAGCCTTTAGTCCCGGTTCGTGACACGAACCGCGACTAAAGTTGGTTATTCAAATACTTTTCCTTTTCCCAAACTTAAAAATACAAATAATATATCAGAAAATTCAGAAAAATAAAACTAATTCTTTTTAAAATCTTAAAAATACAAATAATATATCAGAAAATTCAGAAAAATAAAACTAATCATAAAGATTCACACACATCTTGAATATATATATAGATAAAAAAGGCAGTACATAATGGCTAGAGTGGATCTAAACCTAAACGGAGAGCATAGATGCATGATCTGATATCTGCTAGTCATACTTCTGCCTAGGCCTATAGTACATGTACTCGTAGTCATCGTAGTCGCCGCCGCCGTCGTCGTCACTATCGTCTGACGGTGCTCTGTACTCCCTCGGAGGATCACGACTCCAGGACTGGGCCTGAGGGTAGCGCAGGCGGGGGATATCGCCGGCCCTGATGTAGTCCATGATGCTCTGTAGAGTCCGGCCGGACCACCATAGCCGACGACCGGCCTCGTGAAAGTTCCCAGGAGGCAGGCCGTCCTCCTCATACCTGGCGAGCGCCCCTCTCACGCCGATTGATGAAGAAGGCATCCCAATTATGCTGGTTATCGGAATGCCAACTGGGATTCCTCCGATGCTCCGGCGTGAGCTCGTGATAGTAGTGGTTCATGATGGCCGCCCGACGCGCCACACCTTGAGGAAGAGGAGGGACCGGCACTCCTCCGGCGCTCAGCATCCAACCGGCGGGAACGTTGTAGCCGCACGGGCAGGGGTAGTTTCGTGAAACGACTTCATGAGCACATAAAACGTCGACATGTATAGGTGGAATTTTTTGACATTTCAAATGTGTTTAAAAATACATATTAACATCTGGGAGCATATGCTCCCAAGTGCCAAAATGTCATCCCTGCAAACACGGTCGTTAGCACAATAATATTCAAACATGAAACAGAGGAAAAACTAAGGTACTATTTAATATTATTTACATAGTGCAATGTTCCTCGACGAACCAATCTCCCGGTCTATACATCCCACGAACGGTACATCATAAATTTTACCTACATGCATGTAGAATTTGTTGAATCATTTTCTTCCTGCTGGCACTTCTTAGCAACAATGATATGCCCTATAGCATCTACCTTCCCACCTACCCAACAGTCCATCTAGGTAAATTTTGTTGTGGCAAGGGATTTATGTACCATGCCAGTAAAAAAAGTATTAATGAGTGGCGTGTGTTAGATGGTCCACGCCGGTGATACTACGATACAGTTTGGCCACGAAATAAATTCCCCACCCTTGTGTCCCGTTGCCACTTGCAAAATTCCATTCTTTCTTTCCTCCCAACGTGCTAGCTACTAGGTAGGTTTTATCAAACCCTCCCCTCGACGGCGGCATAGCAGGTCGTGGCCGGACGTCTATCATGGCCGGTGTGGCGGCACTGGTGGCGGGCAGGACGACCATGGCGTTGGCGGGCAACACGCTAGTGATGGTAGCACCGGCCGGCCCATGGCACTGTGGCGATGGCGTGATATGCGGTGGCGGCAGCGTAGGTGGTGGTGGCGCAAGGCAACGATCACTAGTGGAAACAACCCCTCTCGTCCAGGGGGCCGGGGGGCAGCTGTCCCGGTTGCAACCAAATCCGGGACAAATGCCCTGCATTGGTCCCGGTTCGTGCGCCCGGGGCAACAGGAATCGCCTGGGCGCATTGGTCCCGGTTCGTGGGGGCATATCCGTCCCGGCTCGTGCCACGGACCGGGACCAATGCCTAGCCACAGGCCACGTGGCACGCGCATGACCTGTTGTCCCGGTTCAGTCCACGAACCGGGACCAATGCCCCCTTCCCCTATATATATACTGCCCCAGCCCCCCCTCCTTCCATCTTTTTTTTTGCTTGGAGGTGTGAGAGAGTGTGGTGTTGCTGTTTTTTTTTTACTATGCACACGAGGTGTTCGACGAAATTCCCGAGACGCACACAAGCTCACTGAAAATGGTTTCTTCGACCGAGGTTAACAAATTATCTTTTTCATCTGTAACTGATACATAAAAAAGTATTATTTGTCGATGTACTGTGGTTATCTCTGTATTAATATGTATTTTGATAAACTTAATTATATGATGCAGATGGATGCACGGCAGCGATGGATGTACGGTGACCGACGCACCTCCGAGTATATGGCAGGCCTGAATGCATTTCTTGCTGTAGCTCAGGCGAACAAAGATAATGGCTTCATGTGTTGCCCATGTGTTGATTGTCGGAACGTCAGAGAACATTCTTCCGAAAGAATCCTTCACGGCCATCTACTTCGGAGAGGTTTCATGCCCAGCTATAATTGCTGGACCAAGCATGGAGAAAGAGGGGTTGTGATGGAAGACGATGAAGAAGAAGAAGAAGATCCTTTGTTCCCTGAATACGACGATACTGCAATGGAAGAGAATGCAGAAGAAGGAGGTGATCAAGAACAGGCATCAGAAGAGCCCGATGATGATCTTGGCCGAGTTATTGCTGATGCAAGGGAAGACTGTGAAAATAGATTGGAGAGGTTGAAACTGGACAACATGTTACAGGATCACAAAAAATTGTTATACCCAAATTGCGCAGATGGTAGCACAAAGCTCGGTACCACACTGGAGTTGCTGAAATGGAAGGCACAAAACGGTGTGACTGACAAGGCATTTGAGACTTTACTTCAACTAATGAAGCCAAAACTTCCAAAGGATAACGAATTGCCTGAGAGTACGTACGAAGCAAAGAAAGCTCTCTGCCCTCTAGGATTAGATGTGCAGAAGATACATGCATGCATTAATGACTGCATTCTCTTCCGCGGTGAGAAGTACGAGAATTTGGATGAATGTCCGATATGCACTGCACTGCGGTATAAGATCAGAGCAGATGATCCTGGTGATGTTGACGGCGAGCCTCCCCGTAAGAGGGTTCCTGCTAAGGTGATGTGGTATGCTCCTATAATACCACGGCTGAAACGTCTGTTTAGAAACAAAGAGCATGCTAGGTTGTTGCGATGGCACAAAGAAGACCGTAAGAAAGATGGAAAGTTGAGGCACCCCGCCGATGGATCGCAGTGGAGAAAGATCGAGAGAGACTTTCCAGACTTTGCAGGAGAGGCGAGAAACTTATGGTTTGGTCTAAGTACAGATGGCTTTAATCCTTTTGGGGAGCAGAGCTCCAGTCATAGCACTTGGCCTGTAACTCTATGTATGTACAACCTTCCTCCTTGGTTGTGCATGAAGCGCAAGTTCATTATGATGCCAGTTCTCATCCAAGGCCCGAGGCAACCTGGCAACGACATTGATGTGTATCTAAGGCCATTAGTGGAAGAACTCTTAGAACTGTGGGGCAAACCAGGTGTACGTGTGTGGGATGAGAACGAACAAAAGCCATTTGACCTACGGGCGTTGCTTTTCGTGACCATCAATGATTGGCCAGCTCTTAGTAACATTTCCGGTCATACAAACAAGGGATACAATGCATGCACACACTGTTTAGATAAGACTGACAGTGTTTTTTTGGATAAATGTAAAAAGGTTGTATACATGGGGCATCGTAGATTTCTTCCGATCAAGCATCCCTTAAGGAAAAAAGGAGGAAAGCATTTCAGAGGTGAGGCAGATAACCGAAAGAAGCCTGAGCTCCGTAGTGGTAATGATATATTCGATATGGTCAAGGACCTAGAAGTAATCTTTGGTAAGGCTGCTGGCAGCCAACCAGTTCCGTACGGCCCTGATAAGAGGGCACCCATGTGGAAGAAGAAATCTATATTTTGGGAGCTACCCTATTGGAAAGTTTTAGATGTCCGGTCTTCGATCGACGTGATGCACGTGACAAAGAATCTATGTGTCAATCTGCTATGCTTCCTGGGCGTGTATGGGAAGTCAAAAGATACGCCTGAAGCACGGGAGGACCAGCAACGTATGAAAGACCCAAGCAACAAGCACACAGATACAGGGCTATTTGTACTTCTCATCGGCTGTAATGTTTCTCTACCTGATTCTACTTCTCCTCTGCCTAGTTTACAGATGTTTGCTCTTTTCTGTAGATGTTTCTACACTGTAAAATGGACATGTCCTGCGAAACATGCAGACAAGGCGCTGATCACCACTACTGGGACATGCCCATTTTACAGTGTAGAAACATCTACAGAAAAGAGCAAACATCTGTAAACTAGGCAGAGGAGAAGTAGAATCAGGTAGAGAAACATTAGGGCCGATGAGAAGTACAAATAGCATAGGGAGAGAAACAAGGTTTAAAAGATATTGCTAGGTGCTTCCGGCCAAAAGATTATCAAATCAAAGTTTTGAAATTCTCAAATCAAACCATAAGTTCACAAAGCATACGCAAGCATGGACCGTTACCAACCTGAGCCGCAAGGAGCAGTAGAGCAGAGCAGAGCAGACTGTAGAGGATGGACAAGCAGTCAGGACTGACATCGACTCTAGAGGATGAACAAGCCACCCTACTTCTACTATGAAAATGAGGCCCTAGCTCAAAAAAGTGTATGGGTGGAAATTTCCAGAAATTTGTATGACACAGAGCCGCTTTATAATTTGAATATAAATTTCCGTAATTTATATTCAAATTATATACAAATGAAAAAATAATTAATAGTTTCAATAGTTAGAATAATTATTTAGTTAAACGAAAAATGGATTTAAATTAGTTTTGCAAATTCTAGCATTTTTCATGTTGGAATTTTTGTCAAATTTGGAAGTATATAAAAGTTGTTAATGTGCAAACTTAACACTTTTCAAATTTTGGCGCTAAAAAATTTTGGGCGCGCAGAGGTGCCACCGAAATTCGAAATTTGTTTTTGGTCCCGGGCCGTGGTACCAACCGGGACCAAAGGGCTCTAGTCCCGGTTGGTGGCACGGGCCGGGACTAAAGGCCCAAGTGTATAAAAAAGCGCGGCCCTCTCTCCAGGCCGAGCGGACACTACCCCAGGGGCGGGCACGAGTGGATATGGCTGGGCGAAGCCCTGCCGGCGGCGGGAACGAGTGGACAGATTCGCCGGCGGTTCGCCGGCGGGGATGGACAAGGGGCACAGTAGGTTAGGGGAACACAACTTATATTAAAATAGGGCCAGGGGCCTTGCTTACATAGGGGCGGCGCGGCCACAGGCGGCCGGCCGTACTTGCATTAGGGGCGGCGGCGCGGCCACAGGCGGGCCGGCCGTTTCTTGGGGGGTAGCTAGCTAGGGGCGTTGTCTATAGATAATAGGGGGGCGGCGGCGACCTAGTCGTCCTCGTCGTCGGAGAGGTTCACATACGGGGGTGCCTGCCACAGGTGGGCAGGCGGCTGGGCCGGGCTCGCCGGGGGGGCCATCGGGGGCGCGTACGGCGGCGGCGGGGGCAGGACCTCCTGTGGCAGCGGCGGCGGCGGGGGCAGCTCCTCCTCCTGCTCCGGCGACCCCGGCGCCCAAACGCCGCCGGTCCAGGCCCAGGTCATGCCATACTCCAGGCCTGGTGGGAGCGGCTGCGGCTCCGGCATGTCCTCGGACGCCTCCAGCTCGGCGTTCATGGCCTGCCACCAGGGGATGGCAGGCTCGTTAGGGGGTGGCGGCGGCGGTGGCATGGCAGCGGCGTCGGCGGCGGCGGCGGCCACGACACGGTGCCACCTCTTGATCTCGTCGTCGACGAGGGAGCGGCGGGAGCGCTCGCAGGCCTCCTCCAGTTGGGCCCGGAGCTCGGGGTCCGGCTCCCCGGAGAAGTCCTCCGGCTCGTCGACGAGGAGCCATAGCTCCCTCTCCCGGCCGGGCGCTGGCGGGGGGTAGTCGTCCACGTTGGCCTCGAGGGGGGCGGGGATGAAGGAGCGGCGGCGCTGCTCGTGCTCCTGCTCGAGCCAGGCGGCCCAGTAGGGGGAGCTGCGCGCGTAGATCCGCTCCCTGCGGACGGGGGCCGGCAGGAGCTCGCGGCGGCGCTCGATCTCCTCGAGCAGCGCCGCGCCGGTCGGGGCCGGCGGCACTGGGATCCGCTGGGGATTCAGGTGCCAACCGTCCGGGAGGTGCACGTCGTTGTAGAAGACCGGAGTGGCATTGTTCCAGTGCCACTCCGCCTCGTCCACCCGGACGTACCTGCGGAACCGCTTGCCCGGGGGCGCGGCGCGGGGCGGAGGGCGTGCAGCCGGTGGTGGCGCGGGGACGCGCGGCACCCCGCCGAGGCGGACACCTCCCGGGCCGTAGCCGAAGGCCTCCGCCGGTGGGGGCGGGATGCGGCCGGCGCCGCTCGACGAGCCTCCGTCGTCGTTCCTTGGGCGCTTGCCGGAGTTCGAGAACCAGCGGGACATGGTGGCGGCTAGGGTTGCTCTGCCTTGGGCGCGGCCGGGGTGGGTGGGTTGTACGGGCGGCGGGGGTCCTTTAAAAAGGACCCGGGGTGGGCTGGCATGCCAACCGGCGGCCTGGACGTGGCGGCGGTTGCAGGCGGCCATGAATGCGGGGAGCCGAGGCGTGGCGCGTGGGGAGTGGGGGCGTGGGAAGCCGAGGCGGGGCGGGAAGACGAGGCGGGGCGGGAAGACGAGGCGGACAGCGGCCCTTTGACCGTCCTTCGGTCTTAGTTTAATGGACCAGGCGAACCAGCCACCAGGCCGCTGGCCAGTGGCCCCTGTTGACTGGCCATAATAACCGTTGACTGTCCATAAATAAAAGACGCGGGCCAGTGGGCCTTTTTGACTAAAAAAATGTGTCAGTGGGCTTAATTAAAGACGTGGGCCTGGAGCGGTTGGGGAAGGGGAGGCCGGTTGGCGATTGCGAGGCAGGAGAAAAAAAAAACGAACAAAAAAAACCTGCCGCGGCAGGGAAAATGGGCGGACTTTATTCTTTTTTTAAGAAGGCATCCATCCCGGTCCCTAAAACGAACCGGGACGAACTCCCTCGCGGTCCCTGGCCCAGAGTCGCCACGTGGGCCAGCCTTACCATCCCGGGTGCTGGCACAACCGGGACCAATGGGGAGGGCCATTTGTCCCGGCTAGCCCATCCCGGTTGCGCAACCGGGACAAATGGCCCTTACGACCCGGGACAAAAGGCCCTGTTTCCACTAGTGGATCTGCCACAACGGTACTCTCGGCGTTGACTTCTTGGGCGGAGGCCGGTGAGCAGATCTACGACAACTGCTTTCATTGGCTGGAGATGCAAATGATGAGGGATGGCCGTGTTGCTGGAGTTTCCAAGCGCTCGTGAGAGATGTTGATTCCCAAATATACGAAGGTGGAACCGGCAAGGTGATAGACGACGTACCTAGGGCACCCATTGGCGATTACCCCAGTCATCCGAGATCTATGTTTTGTGGTGTCGATAGTGCGGGAAAGGTTGTCCCTATTGTTGATTTATATTTCTAGCATAACTTGTAATTTTTTTATTATCTTCGGAATCCTATATGTTATAATTTAATTGGTATGTTAATTATTTATCGTATATGTTATCAATCATATACTTAAATATAATTATTGAGAAACAAAATTAAAGCATCGTGCGGGACGAGCTTTTTATATTGATACAACAAATCATTACCGGTGAAGACTGAACATCCCATGCCACTCCTAAGATGAATATAACTAGCGTTGCACAATACAAGCCGGTGCTGCTTAATACCACTAGCACAAGACCACTGGCGTGTAACTTTTTCGCTGGTGGTACGAAAGCCCTCATGCCGGTTGTAAGCCTTTTTCTTTTAGTGCAATCGCAAAATTATGATTTGAAGTTTTTGAAAATGATAAAATACTTTCGAATCTACTGTCTTTTTTTCACTATTGTTTTCCAATAGTTTTTTCTTATTTTATTTTTGCTAAACCGGAGCCATGGTGTCGTAGACGTAAGGTTCCACATTAGAGTGTGAAATCCCAATGCATTGAGAATCTTTCCTGACCCCGTAAGGAGAAATTTTCCCCACTATAGCCAAGATTATGACTCCAAGTTTTCAAAAGAATCAACAAGGGAGTGACCCGTTGGTAATGTCTAGTGACCAGTTATTGCTTTCTCCGTCGTCGGCTCTAGATGTAACATATTCAAAGGGCATGCCGGATGAGTATCAAGGGTACATCTCCCCAGTAAGGGCCTCAGGATTTCAGAGAATGAGAAGTCTGAAGTGGGCTGCAGAGCCATGCGAATTTAGTGTTCGATGCAGATACCATGAGGCTGCCTCAAATAACGAGCAAGAGAAACTTAGATCTAACCCAACTAATGGACAAAGCTAACCGGTAGGTGGATACATCGGGGTCACTCAATTAGTCGAGTCTAAGTAGGAAGGACCGGTTGTCCCGACCCTCCTCGCATTAAAGAAAATGACACATTGTAGCAAGCACGTGACTAGATCACAAGGATGTCATATCACGAAACGAGTAAAATAGTACTTGTCGGCAACGAGATCAAACTAGGTATGGTCGATACCAATGATCTGATCTCGAACATGTAAAACACCGCGAGACAAAGCAAATTGGTTCACATGATCACTAATTTCATCGTTGAATTTGCAGGAGTCATTATGAATCTCCAGGTCCCAATGTTGACTATTGATCAGAGATGTGTCTATATAATTTCTACATTATTGAAGAACCGTTGGGTGACACACTTAAGATTTGGTGACGTGTTTGAGTGGATACGGAATATCAGAGAAAAGTTTTGACAACAGCGAAATTGTTCCGGATAATTTTGAAACGGTTCAAGGAGATTTTAATTAAATGGATGTTAATAGAATTAACAACTATCTCAAGGGATTATTTTTAATGTTTGTTGATGGAATTAACAAATATTAAATAAAACAAACTGTTTTATTTATTTATTAAGTAAAAAACATATGTGTTTTTGAGTGGAGATTAAGTGGAGCTATGAGTGGGCGTGAGTGGAGTGGCCACTTAGATTATGAGGGAAGAGGTGGGGTCACCACAATGCTTTGTCTCATAGGGCTTCTTGGCTTCCCCCTCCTCCTATTAATAGTGTGTGAGGTCTCCCTCTCCCACACACACACTTGATGTCATCTCTTCATCTCTCCTCCCGCTGCTCCACCACTTGTTTGTGCGTCTTGCGAAGCCCTGAGAACCACATTGTTATGTTGTTGGAGTTTCTGATGGATCCACTACTTACACTGTCTTGCTGGATCGAGCAAACAACGGTCATCATCAAGTTATACTTGTTACCAAGGGCGGAAGCGCTGCTAGATTGCAGCGATGTTCTTCGCGATCTTGAAATCGGAAAGTGATCATCATCATCATCCACGAGATTTGATATCGTAAATTTTTTTGGTCTTCGAGGGTAAGTGCATCTACAACTCTCTATACCCGTTACTTACATCTTCTATATTAGATCTTCACCTGTTGGTTCTTCTCCATGTAGGAATTTTTTGTTTTATATGCTTCGAACCCCTTCAGTCCGGTACCCTGGTCTCAACTGGTCGACCGAGCAGATAGGGAAGGTGATGAATTCATGTGATATCGTGCACAACATGATCATTGATGATGAGTATGCAAATCCAGTGCAAGATCACCTTCCGTATTATTTTCAGGGTCTCCTCGCTGCTGTTGATCACAACGTAGCAGCTGACTGGATCGATTTTATCGCCATGCATATGGAGATCCAAAATGAAACTCCTCATGATCAACTCGAAAATGATCTAATGGGGAATTTATGGGTGCACAAAGGATTGGTTGCGGCATAGCTGAACTCCAATTTATTTTTAATTTTCTGGACAATTTTATTATAATTATTAATTATATGTGAAACTATATTTTTATTGTTGAAAATCTAGAACATGTCTATCTTTGCATATGTATGGAATTTCGAAATATTAAGAAATTGTAAAAAGGTTTGGGGAGCGTTTTCGGGGGCGGTGAGCGGGAATAGGCCACCATAGGCGTCGTCTCGTCCAGACGTCCCCCAAAGCGCCCGTTCCAGTGCCGATCCAGGCCGCAACAGGGGGCGCGAGTGGATATGCTCTTAAGTTTGAACATGCGATTCTTGATGCGGAAACTTTCTTACTCTGTTTTCGAGGTACCATCATTTCTATGTTGTTTTCGAGAAACTATGCTATCAAAAATTGTTCAACTTTGGGAGTGAAACTAAGAGCAGTTATGGCTGGTAATTGCTTGTGAAAACAGTTTGTTCTATATTCAACGCAATTCGATTGAATCATACCGAGAGTACGAATCACCATTGTCGAGGACAAATATTGCGAGGACAATCATATCCTCTTCGCGGAAACCATGAGAAAAGGTCCAAAACCGATTCGGCGAAGTAAGATAGGAAGGACCATACCTAGACAAACTAAATCTTTCAGCACCACCATTAACGTCGGGTAGGAGATTTCGCCGTCGAATAATGGGCCAAAGATCACTTATTTTATATGATGTCATCTTCATTGACGATGAATTGGGCCACCAAACCATAACCTAATGGTTGGAAACCCTACTTTTCCTAAAAATTTAACTCATAGATTGGGTTCCCCACCCCCTGACGTCCGCGAAGCCAACCGGAGGAGAGGGGAACCGACCATACAGGAGACGGAAGTGGAGGCGGCGGCCTTGTTGCTTTCTGGCTGCAGAACAGTCGAACTCAGGAGACTGGTTTTTTCACATGTTAATTGATTACGACTCAAACTAAGGTGAGCGAATCGGTGTGTACATGAGGAAACATGATTTATTTGTTCACTTTATTTCTGTACGCTGCGGCCTGGTACACGCACAAGCCTAGACAACATGATGCACTGCCCTTGGCCCACCTTGATGTCGAGGCCTGTTATATCTTTATGATGAGACTTTTTTAGTAGCTACTACTTACCGTGAGATCACTATTTCCAATGGAACAGGGGAAGCCAAATCATTATTCATTTTCCTTAACTATGTCATGATATATTCAGCATTGAGATTGGCATAACAAAGCACATATGCTTCTGAGTTAAGATGAGAGATCCCGTGGAAGCAGCGACAGGCTCAAGGCGAGGCTAAATGGTGAAGGAGATGAGGGTGTCCGGCGATTCCGGTGGCGCCCCCTCTGCGTCTGCTGGCGGTCCCTCCCCGCCGTCGCCGGACTCCCCCAGTGAGGCGAGCTCACTCGGCTCGCTCCCCGCCGCACTCCTCCTCCATACCGCCACCCCTCCTCCCCTGCCCTGGTCCTTCCACCGTGCTTCCCCGCCCGCCCTTGATGCTGCCTCGGACACGGTTGAGCCGCAAGCGCCCGGCGATGCCGTCGCCCTCGTGGCCCCTGGCTGCCCCCCCGCCGCGAAGCCCGCCCCTGTCCCCGGTCCAGTGGGTGCTACGCGCATCCGCAGCCGCCGGAATCGGCGTCCCCGCCTCCTTGCTCCAGGCCAAGGTACGTCGCCGCTGCCGCTCTCTATTCGATCCCTCCGTTCCGGGGTAGCTCTCCTCGCTCCACACTCCTCTTCAGCGTCCCTGCCCCCATCTGGATCTCCCTTGACCACATCGATCTCCGCCTCTCCGCCATTTGGGTGAGGAACGCCCTGGCTTTCGCTCTTGGCTTCCCCTCCCCTGCGCCCGCCGTCTCCCGTCTCGAGCTCTTGGTCTTTTCGGCGGAGGTGCCCTCGCCGGAGGTCGTCGCGCTGCTCACCGGGCTGCCATCGATCAAGCTCGGAAAAAGCGCTCTTTTCTTCCACGGATCCCTGGCCGATGCGCAGGCTGCGGCTGCGGTCGTCTGGACTGGGCCCACGGTTGCCCCCGTGGCAGTCAACGCCCCCCTGCCGGGCCCCTCCCCTGGCCCCGCTACGCTTCCCGCCCCCACCTCTGTCACCAGGCCCTCCTCTCCCGGACCCACGCGCCGCGCGAACGTCAACTCGACCCCGTTCCCCTCCCCTTTCCCCGCGCCATCATCCCCCTGCCGCGGATCCGCCGCCGACCCCTCTGCTAGCGCCGCCCAGGATGTGACGACTGAGGGCACCTCCACCCCCCTGCCACCCCGCGCCGCCCGGCTGTCTCGCCCACGCCCCCTCCCCTCTCCCGCGGACCTGCCCCCTCGCCCCGTCCCTTCCACCCTCGAGCCCAACGCCATCCCCGAGCCCCGGCGCAGCCCATCCCCCTTGTCCTATAAGGAGGCTCTCCTATCCCCGGCCAAACCCCCACCACCCAAACGCAGACACCGCCTCGTCCTTCGCCGCGCCCACCTTCAACTCTGCTTCAAGTGCCTTGCGTCCGACCACTGCATCCGTGCTTGCCGAGACCCTGTCAAGTGCCACTGCTGTGGTCGATCCGGCCACCGCCGTAGGAGATGTAAGCTGGCCCCTCTCCCTTCTCACCGTCTTGTCCCTTACCTTCCCTCCGGTTCCTCTGACCAAGCTCCTCCCCTCTCCCCCTCTAGGCAATCCAGACTCACGACGATGGACGGCCCGCGCAGCACTACCCTCCCCTACGTCCGACGTGCTCGACTCCACCACCCCCCCCCCCCCCCCGCCGCTTCGTTCCGCTTGACGGGGCCAGAAGGCGGCCTGCCCCTCCACGGCCCCCCCACCCCCTACCCGCGTGGCGCCCCCCGCCGTCACGCCAACGTCTCCTGTCGTCCCCCCCTTCCACCCCTCCTTGGTGGCGGGGTCGGAACCCTTTCGCCTCGGTGGGCGCCCGCGCCGCCCCCACGCCGGAGCCCGCGCCGCTCCGCCCTGACGCGCGGGAGATCTTCATGCCGGTGGCGGCGGATACCCTTGGCTTCCGCCGTTTCGCTACGCCATCCTCGAGCCGCCCTCGGAGTGCCCCGGGTTCACCTTGCGCCGCGCCCCTCGAGCTGCACGGCGGGAACCCAAGTTTCGGTCTGGCCCCCTCCGACTTCGGCGCCATGCTCATCCTGTTCCCGTCTCAAGCTGTTCATGACGAGACCATGCCTTTCTTCCCTCGCTCTGTCGATGGCCACCTGGTCGTCCTCGAGAAAGCCGAGGAAAGAGGAGAACAGGTCCTCCTGGTCCTTCGGTTTCGATGCTCAGCTCTCGGCGACCGGATTCCCCCTTGAGCATTGGCACGAGGAGGGCATCCGCTCGCCTTCCGCGGCATTGGGTCCGTCTGCTGCATCGACCCACTCTGCCTCCTGGATACCGATTTCTCCTCCTTCGCCTCATCATCCGTTTGGAAGGGGAACACGATGTGCCCATGAAGCTGTTCGTCCGCGACGCCGAGGGTGAGATCACGTCTGAAGTCCAGCTCCGCGTGGTTGAGTGCTGGCGCGCGGACAGGGGCGGGCCTACCCGCTCCCACCATCACTTCCTCAGCCCCGATAGCGCGCCTCCTAGCCCACGGGGTGGGCTGGACGACATCGACCATGCGACCGTTCGGGGGTCCGGCGCTACGCGCGCCCGCTGCAGGTGGCAGCGGCCCCCCGCTTCTCTGCGCTCGCTCAGCAGGCCGCCGACGGGCTTGCCCTTTTCGGTCGGGTGGTCGCCCGCCGCGCCTCGTCCGCGTCCGCGTCCCCTGGCCTGGAGGCTTTTCACCGCACTCTTGCTGCGCGCCTTGAGGCGCAGTTCCCTGCCGCCCCAGCCGCCGAGGTTTGGTTCGCCGCTGTCTCTCCCCTCCCTTTCCTCCGGTTCCCTCTGCTTATTATCTCCCAACGCCCCCTCCTCTTTGCAGTGGCTCGACGTCATCAACGCCCCGGCAACTCCTCTCGACGGCCTCCCACTCACGCTGACCCCCACTGCAGCCCCCCGCTTCGCCGGAGGAGGTCCCCGCGCCTGCTAGCTCCGAGGTCGGCCCGGTTGATCCCACCCGCCCGGCTCCCCACCGGCGGGAGAGGTCATCGACCTCACCAGCTCCCCCGAGGTGGTGGACCTGACGGGCTCTCCTCCGGCGCTCTTCAACCCCCCGTCCGACGAGCCGAGGTTGACGTCCATCGCCGCCCGTGCTCGCGCCAAGCGGGTGGCCGATGACGCCTTCAAAGCACGCCGCAGCGCGCGGCTCGTCGCCAAGGAACCGGCGCTCCACACCACTGCCCTCGGTCGCGCGAAGGCGTCCAAGGCCTCCAGCTTCGAGGCCCGCAAGGCCTCTCCGCGCCTCCAGCGCGCCATCCGCGCCGCCGGGCTGGACGACGAGTTCCCAGACTTTCATCCCGCTCCCTCAGCTTCAGGAGCTCGGCGCCGCGTGCGGGATTGAGGCTTCTGCCCTGGTGGACCTCGGGTCCGAATGATTAGTCATCCTAATGCCGCTGGTAGCTCCCGTCCGTGCGCTTCGCGGGCTTGCCTTAGGTGCTGGAGCTTTTCCTTTCTTAGTTCCGATCGTGCATAGTGCTCCGTCCGTGTGTGCAGTTTATTCTGCTGGAGTACTACCTTTTGTTCTCTCCTACCCCCTGCTATAACTCGCTCTCATGGAATGCACGATTGAGGTTTGGGTACTTCCGGTGTCTGTTTCTTTTCTCATGATTCGGTCGTTTTCTCTGCGGGATCCTGGAACATCCGTGTGGTCTTGGTGACACTGTTAAATGCGCGCACGTGCTTGACGACATTGCTTCCATCAAACCCCGTCTCCTCCCCCCCTCCAAGAAACTAAGCTCGAGGCTATCCCCCCCTCAAAAGCCCAACTTTCCTCCCCGGTTATCTGCGTTCTTTCGATTTTAACCCTTCTTCTGGCGCCTCCGGCGGGGTGCTCACCGCGTGGGACAGTAACCTTTTCTCCTTGGTCAGCACCTTCCGCTCGGACTACAATCCTCTCGACCGACCTCAGATGCTCCCTCGACAACTCCATCCTTCGCTTCTCTAACGTTTACGCCCCGTGTGCCCACGACGAGAAGCCGGCTTTTCTTGATAGCATCGACTCCATGAGCGGCCGACAATATCCCCTGGATGATCGCCGGTGATTTCAAACCTTACCCGCGCCCCGACGACAGAAACAACGCCAATTTTTCCCACTCCGAGGCCACCTCGACTGTATACACCGGCCTGGGTATCATTGATCTCCGCTTAGGGACCCGGCGGTACACCTGGTCGAACGGGCGCGCCTCCCCCACGCTTATTCGTCTTGACAGAATCTTCATCAACAACGCCTGGAACCTTCGGCTTTCCCGGGTCATCCCTTGGCTCCTCCACCAGGGACACCTCCGATCACGTCCCCCTCATCGCCACTATTTCCACCTCCTTCCCCGCTCCCCGGTGTTTCGCTACGAACATTCGTTGGGCCCGGCACGCTAGTTTCCGCGCGGCCATTGGCCGGGCCTGGCGATGCTGCCGGCCGTGACGACGCCACCGCTCGCCTTGTTGCTCGCCTGCGCCGCGCCGTTCGAGCTGTAAGTTCTGGGCTAAGAGGTCTATCCCCCTCCGCCCAGCGGCGGAATCCGACTCCCGCATCCTCATCGATCTCCCGATGGCCTTGAAGACACCGTGATCTTTTCCCTCCCCGAGCGCGCCCTTCGTTCCCTTGCTGTGGTGGCCCGCCACAATGCTGCTAAAGATAGGACGGACTTCTGGCGTTGCAGGCAAAAATCCGCTATGCTGTCGAGGGCGATGAGAACACCAAGTTTTTTCACGCCTCCGCCACCTGCCAAAACGCCGCAACACTATCCCTTCCCTCCTGGCCAACGGGGCCATTCTAACTGGCCATTCCGACAAAGCTCGCCCCTCCGTAGCTTCTACCTCGGCCTCCTTGGACGGCCTCCCCGTGCTCTTGGCGCTTCGACCTCCGGTCCCTTTACACGGACCAACGTCCTCTTCCTCCTAGCCTAGTCGCCCCTTTTAGCTTAAACGAGATTCGGCAGTCCTTCCATGCCATGAAATGACTCCAGCCCCGGCCCCGATGGGTTCGGGCCTAGTTTCTACAACTCCTTCTGGGACACCGTCGCGCTCGACGTTGAGCATGTTTTCCGCGATTTCACGCCGGGACCTCGGACCTCTCCCGCATCAACCGGGCTTTCCTCGTCTCCTCCCAAGCACTCCTTCCCCCCTCCGATTTTCGGCCAATCTCTCTCCAGAACTGCATCCTCAAAGCTCTCTCTAAGACTCTTACGACTAGACTTCAATCGGCCATCCACTCCCTGGTTGACGGTGACCAAACGGGTTTCCTCTCTGGCCGTAGGATCTCTGAGAACATTATCTACGCTGCCGACCTCGTTCGCTGCTGCCACACCAGACGCTCTCCGCGATTGTCTTCAAGATCGATTTCCGCAAAGCCTTCTGACTCCGTCAACTGGGACAGCCTCCTCCATATCCTCTCTACTCGGGGGTTCGTCGACCACTGGTGCCGCTGGATCCGTGCCCTTCTCACCACCGGTGCTCGCTTCTGTCCTCCTCAACGGGGTGCCGGGGGACTGGATTAGATGCAGAAAACGGGCTTAGGCAGGGCGACGCCCTCTCCCCTTACCTTTTCATTATCGTGGCCGATGTCCTTCAACGGCTTATTCGTCGGGCTTCTAGTAACGGGTTTCTTTGCCGACCACTCCCTTCCCCCCCCGGTGCTCCAGTACGCCGACGATACTTTGATCCTCTGCCAAGCTTCTCCTGAAGCTGCCTTCCCACCTCAAAAAGTTCTCGACGATTTCGCCTGCGCCACCGGTTCTACACATTAACTTCCACAAATCATGCCTCATCCCATGAACGTTGGTCCTGACGTCTACCGAGACATCGCGGCCAGTCTCCTTTGCCCCCATCTCTTCTTTCCCGCAACCTTACCTCGGCTCCCCCTCTCCCCCCTTAAGCTTCACCCCGCCGCCTATTCCCCCCTTCTGGCCTCTTTTGACCGAGCCGTCTTACCGGATGGAAAGCCCTGCTTCTCTCCTCGGGAGGGCGCCGGACCTCTTGCAACGCGGTCCTAAACAACCTTCCCACTTACTTCATGAGCTCCTTCATTCTACCCCCGGGGGTTATCGAGAGTATCGACAAACGGCGACGTGCTTTTTTCTGGACAGGTAAAGATTCTTGCTCTGGCGCGCGGCCTGCGACAAGGTGTGTTTACGTGTGCAGGAGGGTGGCTTCGGCTTCGGGATCTACGACGGCAAAACCCTGGTGTTGCTGCTCAACTTCGTCCACCAGCTTCATCAACGGGAGGAGTTGCCGTGGAAGACTTGGTTCAGGAGCCACTCGGCGAGAGACTTGGGGGCCACGACCTCCAGCCCCTCCTTCATCGAGCGTATTGTTTCTCATGGTCTACAGGTTTACAGGGTCCATCACTCGCTGTTCCGTCGGGACGGCAAGCTCACCTCCTTCTGGTTCGATAGCTGGCTCCCTTGCGGAGCACTGCACGGGAGGTTTCCCGCCCTCTTCTCCCAGTCACTCGACCTCACGCGTCGGTGTTTGCTGCCGTCGTGGCGGAGGGGCTCCACCTGCAGCCCCGTCTGTCTACTGTAGCGACCCAGGAGAAGAGGGAGGTTCTCGCGCTCTACTCCAGCCTCGCGCTCTCCCCTGCTGCCGACACCCGCGTCCTGGCTTGGGGCCTGTCTTCAGCTCCCGGGCTGCCTACCGGATGCTCTCCTACACGGCATCATCGACGCTCCGCCTCCACCGCCTGGGTCTCCGCTTACCCTCTAAGCTGAAGATCTTCGCGTATCTCGCCCGACTCCGACCGTCTCCGCACACGTGCAAACTTGTTCTTAAGAACTGTGCACCTTCTGCTGCCTGCGAGCGTTGCGGGGGCCGACGAGGATTGTCGGCACCTCTTCTTCGACATGCGCCTTTGCCTCTTCCGTATGGAGGCTTCTTGGTGCAAACACTTCCGGCGTCGCTTCGATCTGGCACATTGAGGCGCCCCCGGCCGTTGATGAGGCATGGCACCTCGGCCATTGCCGCCATTCTCTGGCATATCTGGAAGGCGCGGAATGACCTTGTTTTCAACGCTCAGATATGCCCCCCTACTGCCGTCATACGCCGGACAGCTGACGCCTTCCTGTCTTGGCGTTTCCGCTACGGATCTGCCAAAACGCGCTGCATCGACCGGCCTATCTCCTCTCTTGTTGTAACCACTCTGTAACTTTTTTCCTTTCCTGTTGTATCCCTGTATAAAACATTGTCTTGCGGCTTTTCCTAGCCGCAACCTCCTCGGTAATGAAATAAGCGGTGGGGGTTTACACCCCCCCGTAGTCCTCAAAAAAAAGAGATCCGTGGGCGGACCCGCGCGGCGCCTCGTCGGGCGACGCCTGCAAACCCCGCGTTGGCCTCCTCTCCGGCGACCGACGACCACCAAATGGTCGTAGGACTAGCCACTCCCACACAGCGCCCCCTCCGCTGCCCCTCCTCAGCGCCCCTGGCTCCGTCTCCCTCCCGGTGTCCTGACCTTGGTTGGTCCTCCCAAGAAGCAGGGCTTCCTTGCGGCCACACCTTGGGCTCTGGATTTTGGATCCATTGGAGCTGCCCGCCCCCCCTTCTCCACCCCCGGTGAAGCTTTCCTGCAATTTGTGCTTGAAAATTATAGCACTCTGGTATGTTCTCCGCTCGCCCTTGGATCTAAGCTCTTCGAGCCGGCCCACGTGCACATTAATCTTGGCTACAGCTGCCCGCCCACCCCTACCTTGTCTGTTGTTCGTGCATTGCTGAATTTTTGGCTAGGATCAAAGTTCAAGACCTTAATTATTGAGAATCTTAGTGAAAATTGGTTTAGTTTTATCGTGTGCTCCCCTCAGCTTGCCTCCTTCATTGTCTCGCTTGGTGGATTGCGCCATGGACGACTGCTTGCGGTTCTCTCTCCCCACCCCTGTAGGTGGGCCATCGAGTCAGCTGACTAGGCCAGAATTGACTTTGGACCTCGGTCCTGGTCACGTGAAGCCGAGCCCTCTATCTTTTCCCCCTTCCGCCACCGCTTGTGAACCTGTAGCCCGTGGCTCTGCTTCACAAATCATCTTCCCCTCACCGAATCCTGCCGCCGCTTCTGCCTCACTGCCTCGAAAACGATTGCCCTCCCCCATGCCTATTTCTCCTTTCGTCGGGAATCCTGCCTTCCCCCTGGCCCTTTGCCTTGGCTCATACCCCCCCCCCCCCGTGATCTCATTTCCCTTTCTAGTATACACCCGTCTCCAAGCTTGTCGCCCTACTCTGCCCTGACTCCCCTTCCATCCATCCCACTCACGGACGGTCAAATTTCTGCTTCAGGCTGCTTGGCAGCTCGCACCGGCGAGGATGGTCAGCCTCCCCTTTCCTATTCGCAGGTGGTCGCCTCCCCATCAAGACCCGCCCCCAAATCCACACCCCCTCTGCTCTCGCCCTCCATCACAAGGTGTCACGCTGCTTGGCCTCGGACCATCTTAGCGAAGTGTCGTGACCCCATTCACTGCCGGCGCTGCAGAATCTCCGGCCATGTCGAGCGTAAGTCCAAGCTCCCTCCTTTCGGATCCCACTCTGCTCCTCCCGCCTCCCGTACTAATTTGTTGCGCTGCTTGACTCAACCTTGCAGCCGGACTATGTTGCTCCCTCCTAGGCTGAAGGTTCTGGTGTTGGTCCTGCCGCTTCTGCTACGGCTCCCCCTCTCGTCTACAACATTTGTTTCGCCCCGTACTCCCGCGCCGTCTGCCGCCTTGCGTTTCCCGTTGCTATGGAGGTGGAAGAGGAAGAAGAAGACCCGAAGGAGGTGATCTTCTTCAACTCTGACGAAGAGGGAAGCAAAGAAGGGGAGATCCCTGCGGCCGACGATTCATCCCCATTAATGACGTGATGGACTTCTACCTGCTCCTGAGCCCGTCCCCTAAGACAACTCTTTTGTTCCTGACGCTGAAGATTTGGCAGAACCAGCTAGGCCTGATTACCTTGATGGTTACATGCCTTATGTGGACATGACTCACTTTGATCACCTGGCATATGGTATTGTCACCTCCGGTCTCCCCAGCTCCTCTCATTCACCAGGCCATTTCCTTGGGCTACGTTCATCGTCGTGCCTCTCTTTTGTCTTCCTCCCACGGCACTAAGCTGGCGGTCTTTCCTCCTCTTGGGATCGGGAGAATGCCGTCAGCAACGAGACCTCTATGCAGTTTGTGCGCCATGATGAGACGGACAATAGGTTCTTGTTCGAACACAAGGTCATGGCGGCTCTCGCTATTGAAGTACCCTCTTGAGAAATGGTTTCGTGAGCACATTGTCCAATCCTCTGCTCATACGCCAACTCTCATGATATAGATTCCATCTGCCTCATCGGCTTGGACTACTCTGTTGTCCTTGTCACTGTCAAAGCTGAGACAATCTCTTATATCCCCACCCTCCTCAATGTGAAAAAGTGCTGCAGCCAGGGTATTGTTGCTCGGGTCTCTATCATTGGCTTGATGATCTAGTTGCTAGCTCCAACCCTCCTTCTGATCCGGGATTCTCTCCGATCTCGGAAGCCGACTCTGATGTGGAAGACGAGTTTATTGAGCTTACTGGAGGTGAAAGCTTTGCTGACGTTTCAGGCCATGGGTGTTCCACCTCATGGCGCTCCCTCCAGTGCTGCTCCTGCCGCCTCCATCGTCTCACGTGCTCTCGCTCGTGCTCCGCCCTTGCCTGTGGTTCGTGGACAGCCCCTTGCAATCCAAGCCGAAGAGGGTCTTGTACAAGCTTCACCTCGGATTCTTTGAGGTTTGTGCAAGGCGCTAGGCAAGAAGTTCTTCTACCGCTTCCCTATACGCAAGGCTGCAACGACTACTAGCGAGCAGGGGCTGCTCGTCGTCAACTTCGCCTCGCTTCAGTTGGGGTCCTGCACTCGTTGGCCACTGTCGGACCCACGTCGACAGCTCCTGTCGGTGGACATCCTGGCTCGGGGAGCACTTGTGCCCCCTAAACTGGAGGTCTCGGTGGCGCAGCCCAGGATCCTGTCATGGATGCTGCGCTTGAGGAGACCATATTGCCTTTCGATGCTGGGAAGGAGATGGATCATGTTGCTACGGATGAGCTGGAGCATGAGGATGAGCTCCAAGTCGCCCTGCTGGTTGTCACACCTGCTGGTCATCTTGAGCAGGTGTCGCCTGAAGGTGGGCAACTGATGCGGCCGTCGTAGCCCTCTCCTGGCCACTGTGAACCCATCAAGTGTGAGTCCATCATTGATAAAGCAATCAAGTGCAAGCAGGACAGGTTGGAGGCTCCAAAAAAACCTCAGCTTCTTGTGTGGGTGAACTCCCTGCTGAGGATCTTATTGCCATTGCTCTCGAGGCTGGCTCTCCCCTGGAACATGATGTGCATGAGCTTGCCAGGGACTATGATATCTCAGAATGAGGTGGAACTGGGACAACTCGCTATCTTGGAGCCCGCTGGTGTTGCCTTCCTTCAACACTTGGGCCTGCTGGCCCCTTTCGCCGTCTCTCCATCGTCCTGTCTAGATTCAGCTGCTCCTGCTACCATTATGGGACCATCCAGTGTTGGGTCAAGACTAAGTCTTTGCCCTTGATCCGTGCTGCCCGCCTGCAGCCTGTTTTCTAGCTTTGTGTTGTTTTCCCCTTTAGAATTTCATTTGGGACCGTTCTACGACTATGTCTGTAATATTTGTGGACTTGTACCCATTTTAGTGAGGCGGCAATCTATGTGTCTTACTCTTGTTGTCCTTCAGTTTTCTATGATTATTAAGCTCTCTCTAGCTTGATTGGAATGTTCGTGGTTCTGTGTCGAATCTGTAACTCGGCAAATCCCTCAGGTGAACCTATCGGGTTTTCGAATAGGAGAACCCATGAGCGCTGGCGGCGATCGTCGGTTAGACAGGGGGCACAATTTACCCAAGTTCGGGGGCCCTCGTAGAGGTTAAAACCCTTACTCCTGCCTTTGTCGATCTGTATTATCGAATAGATCGGTACAAAGATGATTGCTCAAGTCGAGAGTACAATCTCGAGCTCAAGGCTTGGTGGTGGCGGTAATGCTTGGTCCTCTTCTGGTGTTCTCCTCGCCTTATATAGGTGGCCAGGGTCTCAAAACCCTACCCGGAGCGGCTTGAACTCTAACCCTATGTCGGTTACAAGTTTCCTAACTTAGCATGCAAGGCAGTGTGGGGTGGGCTTCAAGTGGGCCTTCCAGAATACTCCAAGGGCTTCCCTTCTTGGGCCTTAACCTCGGGCCTGACGGGGTGTCCTTACCCGCAGGGTCTAAGATCCATCCCTTCGTCAGTAGCCCCCGAGCGTTTGCTCGATTGGGATTTTTCCAGTCGAGTAGACGGTCAAATTTTTTCATTCTTCTTTCTTTCGGATAACCAGTATGGTTGTTTCCTATTTAGGGGGTGTGTACCCTGCGTGATAAGCTTTTACACCCGAGTATCGAGTAATGAAAGTGCATGGCTGATTATCGCAGAAGGATATGGCGCAGTAACTGGCTCTCCCGAAAGATCAGGGCGCAATTAATTGCAACTAGGGCAAAAAATAGTTCTGGCCTACAGTGATTCGAGACCATCCGACTCGAACCCGATGAGGTGATCGTTGCGACTGGGCCGTAGTGGTCTTACCGAGTCGAACTTAACCTATAGGGGTACCCGGCGCGTCCGCTAGGATTTTTCTTCATGTTGTTGACACGGAATTATACCGGAGGACGCAGATTGAGTGCGATTCCAGGCCCTCAAGAGAGATCTTTTGGGTCTTACCTTCATATTCGAAAGAATATGGCATTCGGATGAACCTAGTCGGCGGAACAATCCAGGTTTATGATGTGCAGACAACGCGTTGAATGAGTGGCAGTATCTGCCTACTCGTGTAGTTTTGAGTTTTGTGGTTCCTTGTCCATACGAAAGAGTTTACGTGTTCGGAGTTATATGCCAATACGAAAGAGTTTTCGTGTTTGGGTATATTTTCCTGTGAAAGAGATTCCACGTCATAATTTGTCCATATGAAGTTATTTCCGTGTTTGGACTTTTTATTCGAAGGATTTTTATCCATGCGAAGTTATTATCGCGCTTGGACTTTCCATTCGAAAGATACTTCAGCTTGATAACGCACGCTATGACGTCATGGAGCACTTTTATCCTCCCGATGGACGTGACGGAGTAAGAGCAGAAGTGCTGGCCGACCTTGTCAGCTTTTTGACCGGAAACGAGACGTCGTTCCCGGTTTTTACGCGAACTGCGCGCAGTAAATGCCACGATCCACGTTAGTTTTTGTGGCACGAAACAGCATCCACTGGTAGAAAATAGGCCTATAGTCCCGGTTCGCCAGGGCCAGTAGTCCCGGCCGCGCAACCGGGACTAGCTATGCGCGACTAAAGACCCCCCCTAGTCCCACGACTTACGGACCGGGACTAAAGGCACGTCCACGTGGGCGCCAGGAGTCCGTCGCGGTGGAGGACCTTAGTCCCGGTTCTTGTGGCTAACCGGGACTGAAAACCTGCGCAGGTTAGGGTTTTAGGCCCCCTAAACCTGGTTTCTTTTTAATTTGTTTTGTTTTATTTCTTTTATATTTTATTTTGTGTTTTTTTTTAATTTTGGTGAAGTTTCAGTACATATATATATTTTTTACGCTACTATATACATGCATATATATATGAAATTTCAAACAAGGAGATTCAATAGGAATATATATATATATTCAATATCGGGTGACCATATACAACCTCGAACAAGTTTCCATATTACACAATTAAGATGGATGACCATACACAAATTCGAACAAGTTTCAAAGTACTCGGGGCTGCAGATGCGTATAATAGTCATCGTCGGTGGACGTATGGTGTTCTCCTTTAGAATCGATGACATGCCTAAGGAAAAATCCTGCTATTTCCTCTTGAATTGGTCGGAAGCGAGCTTCTGGAGTAAGCGCCCTCCGCAAGTTATTGAGACTCCTCCGCGTGGTCTCGTCCTTCTTTCTCTCAGAGATTTCTTTCCGTATGTTCTCACAGACATAGTATCCACATAGACCGTCCCCGTGGCTTGCTTATCCACACCTTTGACCACATTTTTAAATTGTACTGATGTTTGAATCCACCGACAATGTTCATGTGAAAAACCGTATCCAAACTCTACATTGCAAATAAAATTAAATGAACAAGGGAGTTATTAGCTGCTGCATATTAGGAAATGAAACAAAGAGACCGATCGATATAGAGCGGAAATGATTGAAAATAATACCTTTGCATCATTTTTCTCATGTCGACCCAAAGATTTGTATCTGAATTCATAGAGTCAATGATAAAAAACTGTGGAGGTGTCAAGTTCAATTTTTAGCAGAATCCAGTGGAACCTGCGGACACGTTACATGCACAGTCATGCATAACTTATCGATTAGACATACCATGCATGAGTAAACAAAAGAGAATGGGAACATGAGAAGAAACACTCACCCAAAATGGTAAGGAAATAGAATAAACTTTTGAGTTCATGCTTTCTAAGAAAATTGTACAAGTCTTTCTCCACGTCTTCGGGGGGTGACGTTCTAACATAGTTTCATTAATGATTTGTGGGTCAATGAACCAACATCATGGATGAGTCTTATTTTGCATTCCGAAATCTTCAATCTGCATAATAGCGTACGCAACAATATAGTTAGGACAATATATATATATATAATATATAAAATATATATAGTGTAGGAAAATGAAGAACGAGATGAGGTAGAAATAAATCACTTACAGAAACGTAGCAACTCAGGATAGATTTGTCGAGCTCGCGCAGATTGATCAACTGTAACAATATCACTCATCTCAACTTGTACAGTGTACCTCTTTGGTGTGATGCTCCTCTATAACATCCACATACACAAATTCTTTGTCGGTCCATGATATGAATTGTTTGTACCAACGTAGCAGACTATGCATTAGTGGAGGTAGATCCTTTTCCTGCGTAGGCTCGACGAGAGGGCCCTTTCTTTCTCATATTGATGCTACCTCAGCCATTGGCGCATCGTCCAGGCCTAAAAAGAGGACGAAGAGACATACCGGCCTCGGACGCATTTTCCATGGCAGTAGCTACAGTCAATCCCATTGCTGCCACAGCTCTTATGACCTCGGGGTCCTGTTCCGGACCGGCTTTCACTATGAGCGGGGGGATCGATTGTTTACTCTAGCATCCCGAGCTGGTCAACTGGTTTCCCGCTTTTTTTTTCTTTTTGCTTTCTCCTCCTCCAATATTTTTGCTTGCTTACGAAGTTCAATATCATAGTCTTTAGGCAAATTCTTCTCGGCTTGCGACGGTGTCGACAAAAAACCCGTAAGCCCACTTGTCTACACTCGGAGGGAATACTTCCTTGTGGCTCAGGCTCCTTTAGCGCCTTCTGACGGGCCTTCCATTTCTCAACGTCAGCCTTCACGGCCAATTTGGTTTCAGCATCACTAAGTTCCCAAGGCCTTGGGGGGATAGGCTTCAGTGATGGCTCCGTACTCGTGTGGTCTTAGGTACATAAGCCTCCGGGTTAATAGTCCAAGAGCGGGTTCCCTTGCTGTCCGCCTGCTTCTGTTTCTTCGCTGGAGGAGGAATGGGGGGCGACGTCTGCTTATCCTCCGGAGGAGGAATGGGGGGCAACGACTGCTTATCCTCCGAGGAGTAGATGGGGGGCGACGGCTGCTTAACCGCCGGAGGAGGAATGGGGGCGGCGGCTGCTTACCCGCCGGAGATTGTGGATTCGGGGGACGGCGTCGAATGGCGTGAAGGAGGCGTAGGTGAACCCAGCACCAGCACCACCACCAGCACCTGCAACCATCGGAGGGGGGTGGACTTGTTAGCCTTGGCGTCTCGCCTGGAAACACTATGTACTTTTTTTTCCATAGAATGAACTGGCGCTTGACATCTCCAAGTCTTCTCTCCCCTTCGGGTGTAGCTATGTCAATCTCCAGGTCCTCAAACCCTTGGACTATTTCTTCCACCGTGACACAGGCATAGCCATATGGAATGGTTGTTGTGATGGAGTGCTCCAGGTGTATAGGGTAAAGCACTGCCTATAGCTACCTTCATGGAAATGTTCCCTACGGGATAATGCAGATCACATTCTTTCATCTGCCTTTACATCATCCACGGGGTAGTGAGGCTCCGGTGCACGACTCTCGGTCATCGGAGCATTTGCACCTGCAGGCGGGGCCTCCGTGGAAGCCACGCTGCTTCTCCGCTGATCCGCTGCATGTTCTTCATGCGGCCCTGCAGCCGCCGCTGTTTCTTTCTCAAGTATTCCCGCCACGGTCTGCTTCAACTCACTAACTTCCGTTGCAAGCTTCGACAAAGATCTGCAGCCTTCGACAGCAGCCCGGTCCATATTTCTCTTACGGCTTCTGTAACAGTACGGGTCACCCTCCTGGGAAAACCCTACTTTCCACAGCAATCTGCCTTTGCCTCGTATATTCCTCCGTGTTCAGGATTCCCGAGGGCATGGGTCTTTGGTCTCTCTCTCTGTTGAACGTGATCCAGCCCTGTTGAGCTTTGGGTCATTGCGTCAACAAGGTTTTTTGTGGGAGCAAAACGTTTTCTGCCGATGAACACACTCCCCCTGTCTCCGGGTCTAGCGATCCCCCCATGCTCGTACCACCACATTTTGGCTCTTTCGTCCCATCCCTCTGTACCTAGAGGGATTCCCTCTTGCCCTCAGGCCGTCCTCCATCGCCTGCCACTTAGGCGCCGAAACGGCGTATCCTCCTGGCCCCATAACATGATGGTACTGTTTCTTATCCGCATTAGCCTTATTTTTTTTCGACATTTCCTTGAAATGCTCGGATTTCTTCTGCGTCACAAATTCTGGTCCAATCATCTCTCAGTTTCTCATATTGTCCAGTGAAAGCGGAGTCTTGCCCTTGCTGACATATTCACGGAACAATTTCTTCTTGAAGTTCCGGAATGCTTCGGCCATCTTCTGAAGAGCGAACTCTTTGACTAGCCTCCTCCTCTGACGTCCACGTCCGGAACCTCCACACTGAATTCATCTTTTTTGTGGTATTCCCGGAGGTAGAATGAAATGTACCATAAGCTTTCTGAACATCTCCTTTGTTCGTTCTCTTGTGGACATAACTGAAACCAAGACGTGCTTTCTTTGGCTCCTTCCATTCCTGACGGTGATCGGGACAGTGTCTCTAACAATGACTCCGCATTGGTGGATAAACTTCGTGGTGTGCTGTAGGGGCTTGCCGGTTACACCGACTAATTCGATGGTATATGTTTCGGAATCTTTCATCGCCTTGGATTTGCCACGCGTTGTCGTACTCGATCCGGCCGAGGGCTAAAATAAGAAAGAGAGTCGCGCGCGTTAGTGCATATGTATCACATTTCAGTAAGTTTGTATCACGAGAGGCTCAATGTATATATGTATATATACCTCGCCGGAGGTGGGTTGTTCTTTGCAATTGGAGATCGTCGTTTGTCGACGGTTGACCTCCGTCATCAATGTCCATTCCTTCACCTCCTTGATCATCGGCAATGTCTGTTCCTCCTTCACCTTCTGATCCTCAAGGTTCAGATAAGAAGAGATTACATCATGTTCTCCGGCTATGATATCTAATATATAACCTTCAGCCTCTTGTTCCGCCGTCAGGTCTCTATTGTCCGCCATATGTCACTCATGCAGACATGCATGTAGTAAAAATTAATTAAGTGTATAGGAGACTTAGCAAATATTGTCGTAGAAGGAGGGAAAACAGATTGCTAGGGTTTTGGGTGGAAGAACGATAACCACCGGAGGGGGGAAAACCATACTTTAGAGGTGTGTCCAAGATTAGTTTTCTCAAATGACTTGGAGAACCCCATAGCTAGGTTGCATTTGCTTTCCTGGTCATTTTGGTATATTACACTTAATATTCTGAATTTATTGAATTAAAAACTTATTTTCATCATTATTTTAATGAATTTAATACAAATTCAAATATGGTCTCATTTTGAACTTTGTCAAACATGATTGAAAATGATATAAACAGATAGCTTACATTTTTCTGAACATTTTGCATATTTTTCCATAATTTTTGGAATTATAAATTAAAAGTTACTCCCTCCGTCCGGGATTACTGGGCTTGTAGTGTCTGCATCGCGACCAAGGCATACAGCTACTGTTGTACATGAGCCAATCAAAGCGAGAGTTCCAAAATTTTCAATTAAAGCCTAATCAATGTTGCCCAGGCAAACCGTGCGCATGCTAGCATGCATTGGGCAGTTAAAAGAAAGAGAGAGGAAAGTGGGGCTGCGGGTGGGATTAAGCAATAATTAGGCTACAGGTTTTAGGAGAATTATTCTTAGAGGCCTTGTGAGGGGCTAATTGCTGGACAAATATTTTTTCACTAGGAGCCAGTAATCCCGGACGGAGGGAGTATTTTATTTAGAAGATTAATTATGTTCTGTAATTCCATATAAAGTGGGCCCCACGTGTCACGATGACGTCATCAAAAAAAAATCTCTCCAACAGTGGCCAGGTGACGTCATCATGACGTCACCCCTGGCGTCACACGGTGGTCGGCGGTTGCAGTTTAGACTCTCGGGTCTCCGGCGATTCCGGCGATTCCGGCCACGGGGGAGGGAACGGAGATGGGGAGGAGGCCACGGCCACTGTTCGATGGCGCCGTTCGATGGCGTTGGTTCGAGGGCGACGGCGACGGCCCACGGGGAACCTACCGGAGAGACGGCGACGGGGTGGGGGCGGAGCAGGGTGGAGGCGGTGGAGAGAAGGGCGCGGCGACGGCGACGGCGCGGTCCTCTGCGCGGGCGACGGCGACGGCGACGAGGCAGAAGACGAGTGGGCGACGGCGACGGCGACGAGGCAGAAGACGAGCGGGCGCCGGCGCGAGGGTTTGGGACTTAGAATTTTGGGGCAGGAAGGCATCGCGCATATATAGGTCCAGCCTTTAGTCCCGGTTCGTGACAGCAACCGGGACTAAAGGTCCCCGGGGTACCCTCCGCGGGCCTTTAGTCCCGGTTGGTGTCACGAACCGGGACTAAAGGTGCATTTTTTCGCGGCGTTTTCGTTCCCGCGCAGAACGAGCCTTTAGTCCCGGTTCGTGACACGAACCGCGACTAAAGTTGGTTATTCAAATACTTTTCCTTTTCCCAAACTTAAAAATACAAATAATATATCAGAAAATTCAGAAAAATAAAACTAATTCTTTTTAAAATCTTAAAAATACAAATAATATATCAGAAAATTCAGAAAAATAAAACTAATCATAAAGATTCACACACATCTTGAATATATATATAGATAAAAAAGGCAGTACATAATGGCTAGAGTGGATCTAAACCTAAACGGAGAGCATAGATGCATGATCTGATATCTGCTAGTCATACTTCTGCCTAGGCCTATAGTACATGTACTCGTAGTCATCGTAGTCGCCGCCGCCGTCGTCGTCACTATCGTCTGACGGTGCTCTGTACTCCCTCGGAGGATCACGACTCCAGGACTGGGCCTGAGGGTAGCGCAGGCGGGGATATCGCCGGCCCTGATGTAGTCCATGATGCTCTGTAGAGTCCGGCCGGACCACCATAGCCGACGACCGGCCTCGTGAAAGTTCCCAGGAGGCAGGCCGTCCTCCTCATACCTGGCGAGCGCCCCTCTCACGCCGATTGATGAAGAAGGCATCCCAATTATGCTGGTTATCGGAATGCCAACTGGGATTCCTCCGATGCTCCGGCGTGAGCTCGTGATAGTAGTGGTTCATGATGGCCGCCCGACGCGCCACACCTTGAGGAAGAGGAGGGACCGGCACTCCTCCGGCGCTCAGCATCCAACCGGCGGGAACGTTGTAGCCGCACGGGCAGGGGTAGTTTCGTGAAACGACTTCATGAGCACATAAAACGTCGACATGTATAGGTGGAATTTTTTGACATTTCAAATGTGTTTAAAAATACATATTAACATCTGGGAGCATATGCTCCCAAGTGCCAAAATGTCATCCCTGCAAACACGGTCGTTAGCACAATAATATTCAAACATGAAACAGAGGAAAAACTAAGGTACTATTTAATATTATTTACATAGTGCAATGTTCCTCGACGAACCAATCTCCCGGTCTATACATCCCACGAACGGTACATCATAAATTTTACCTACATGCATGTAGAATTTGTTGAATCATTTTCTTCCTGCTGGCACTTCTTAGCAACAATGATATGCCCTATAGCATCTACCTTCCCACCTACCCAACAGTCCATCTAGGTAAATTTTGTTGTGGCAAGGGATTTATGTACCATGCCAGTAAAAAAAGTATTAATGAGTGGCGTGTGTTAGATGGTCCACGCCGGTGATACTACGATACAGTTTGGCCACGAAATAAATTCCCCACCCTTGTGTCCCGTTGCCACTTGCAAAATTCCATTCTTTCTTTCCTCCCAACGTGCTAGCTACTAGGTAGGTTTTATCAAACCTCCCCTCGACGGCGGCATAGCAGGTCGTGGCCGGACGTCTATCATGGCCGGTGTGGCGGCACTGGTGGCGGGCAGGACGACCATGGCGTTGGCGGGCAACACGCTAGTGATGGTAGCACCGGCCGGCCCATGGCACTGTGGCGATGGCGTGATATGCGGTGGCGGCAGCGTAGGTGGTGGTGGCGCAAGGCAAACGATCACTAGTGGAAACAACCCCTCTCGTCCAGGGGGCCGGGGGGCAGCTGTCCCGGTTGCAACCAAATCCGGGACAAATGCCCTGCCATTGGTCCCGGTTCGTGCGCCCGGGGCAACAGGAATCGCCTGGGCGCATTGGTCCCGGTTCGTGGGGGCATATCCGTCCCGGCTCGTGCCACGGACCGGGACCAATGCCTAGCCACAGGCCACGTGGCACGCGCATGACCTGTTGTCCCGGTTCAGTCCACGAACCGGGACCAATGCCCCCTTCCCCTATATATATACTGCCCCAGCCCCCCCTCCTTCCATCTTTTTTTTTTGCTTGGAGGTGTGAGAGAGTGTGGTGTTGCTGTTTTTTTTTTACTATGCACACGAGGTGTTCGACGAAATTCCCGAGACGCACACAAGCTCACTGAAAAATGGTTTCTTCGACCGAGGTTAACAAATTATCTTTTTCATCTGTAACTGATACATAAAAAAGTATTATTTGTCGATGTACTGTGGTTATCTCTGTATTAATATGTATTTTGATAAACTTAATTATATGATGCAGATGGATGCACGGCAGCGATGGATGTACGGTGACCGACGCACCTCCGAGTATATGGCAGGCCTGAATGCATTTCTTGCTGTAGCTCAGGCGAACAAAGATAATGGCTTCATGTGTTGCCCATGTGTTGATTGTCGGAACGTCAGAGAACATTCTTCCGAAAGAATCCTTCACGGCCATCTACTTCGGAGAGGTTTCATGCCCAGCTATAATTGCTGGACCAAGCATGGAGAAAGAGGGGTTGTGATGGAAGACGATGAAGAAGAAGAAGAAGATCCTTTGTTCCCTGAATACGACGATACTGCAATGGAAGAGAATGCAGAAGAAGGAGGTGATCAAGAACAGGCATCAGAAGAGCCCGATGATGATCTTGGCCGAGTTATTGCTGATGCAAGGGAAGACTGTGAAAATAGATTGGAGAGGTTGAAACTGGACAACATGTTACAGGATCACAAAAAATTGTTATACCCAAATTGCGCAGATGGTAGCACAAAGCTCGGTACCACACTGGAGTTGCTGAAATGGAAGGCACAAAACGGTGTGACTGACAAGGCATTTGAGACTTTACTTCAACTAATGAAGCCAAAACTTCCAAAGGATAACGAATTGCCTGAGAGTACGTACGAAGCAAAGAAAGCTCTCTGCCCTCTAGGATTAGATGTGCAGAAGATACATGCATGCATTAATGACTGCATTCTCTTCCGCGGTGAGAAGTACGAGAATTTGGATGAATGTCCGATATGCACTGCACTGCGGTATAAGATCAGAGCAGATGATCCTGGTGATGTTGACGGCGAGCCTCCCCGTAAGAGGGTTCCTGCTAAGGTGATGTGGTATGCTCCTATAATACCACGGCTGAAACGTCTGTTTAGAAACAAAGAGCATGCTAGGTTGTTGCGATGGCACAAAGAAGACCGTAAGAAAGATGGAAAGTTGAGGCACCCCGCCGATGGATCGCAGTGGAGAAAGATCGAGAGAGACTTTCCAGACTTTGCAGGAGAGGCGAGAAACTTATGGTTTGGTCTAAGTACAGATGGCTTTAATCCTTTTGGGGAGCAGAGCTCCAGTCATAGCACTTGGCCTGTAACTCTATGTATGTACAACCTTCCTCCTTGGTTGTGCATGAAGCGCAAGTTCATTATGATGCCAGTTCTCATCCAAGGCCCGAGGCAACCTGGCAACGACATTGATGTGTATCTAAGGCCATTAGTGGAAGAACTCTTAGAACTGTGGGGCAAACCAGGTGTACGTGTGTGGGATGAGAACGAACAAAAGCCATTTGACCTACGGGCGTTGCTTTTCGTGACCATCAATGATTGGCCAGCTCTTAGTAACATTTCCGGTCATACAAACAAGGGATACAATGCATGCACACACTGTTTAGATAAGACTGACAGTGTTTTTTTGGATAAATGTAAAAAGGTTGTATACATGGGGCATCGTAGATTTCTTCCGATCAAGCATCCCTTAAGGAAAAAAGGAGGAAAGCATTTCAGAGGTGAGGCAGATAACCGAAAGAAGCCTGAGCTCCGTAGTGGTAATGATATATTCGATATGGTCAAGGACCTAGAAGTAATCTTTGGTAAGGCTGCTGGCAGCCAACCAGTTCCGTACGGCCCTGATAAGAGGGCACCCATGTGGAAGAAGAAATCTATATTTTGGGAGCTACCCTATTGGAAAGTTTTAGATGTCCGGTCTTCGATCGACGTGATGCACGTGACAAAGAATCTATGTGTCAATCTGCTATGCTTCCTGGGCGTGTATGGGAAGTCAAAAGATACGCCTGAAGCACGGGAGGACCAGCAACGTATGAAAGACCCAAGCAACAAGCACACAGATACAGGGCTATTTGTACTTCTCATCGGCTGTAATGTTTCTCTACCTGATTCTACTTCTCCTCTGCCTAGTTTACAGATGTTTGCTCTTTTCTGTAGATGTTTCTACACTGTAAAATGGACATGTCCTGCGAAACATGCAGACAAGGCGCTGATCACCACTACTGGGACATGCCCATTTTACAGTGTAGAAACATCTACAGAAAAGAGCAAACATCTGTAAACTAGGCAGAGGAGAAGTAGAATCAGGTAGAGAAACATTAGGGCCGATGAGAAGTACAAATAGCATAGGGAGAGAAACAAGGTTTAAAAGATATTGCTAGGTGCTTCCGGCCAAAAGATTATCAAATCAAAGTTTTGAAATTCTCAAATCAAACCATAAGTTCACAAAGCATACGCAAGCATGGACCGTTACCAACCTGAGCCGCAAGGAGCAGTAGAGCAGAGCAGAGCAGACTGTAGAGGATGGACAAGCAGTCAGGACTGACATCGACTCTAGAGGATGAACAAGCCACCCTACTTCTACTATGAAAATGAGGCCCTAGCTCAAAAAAGTGTATGGGTGGAAATTTCCAGAAATTTGTATGACACAGAGCCGCTTTATAATTTGAATATAAATTTCCGTAATTTATATTCAAATTATATACAAATGAAAAAATAATTAATAGTTTTCAATAGTTAGAATAATTATTTAGTTAAACGAAAAATGGATTTAAATTAGTTTTGCAAATTCTAGCATTTTTCATGTTGGAATTTTTGTCAAATTTGGAAGTATATAAAAGTTGTTAATGTGCAAACTTAACACTTTTCAAATTTTGGCGCTAAAAAATTTTGGGCGCGCAGAGGTGCCACCGAAATTCGAAATTTGTTTTTGGTCCCGGGCCGTGGTACCAACCGGGACCAAAGGGCTCTAGTCCCGGTTGGTGGCACGGGCCGGGACTAAAGGCCCAAGTGTATAAAAAAGCGCGGCCCTCTCTCCAGGCCGAGCGGACACTACCCCCAGGGGCGGGCACGAGTGGATATGGCTGGGCGAAGCCCTGCCGGCGGCGGGAACGAGTGGACAGATTCGCCGGCGGTTCGCCGGCGGGGATGGACAAGGGGCACAGTAGGTTAGGGGAACACAACTTATATTAAAATAGGGCCAGGGGCCTTGCTTACATAGGGGCGGCGCGGCCACAGGCGGCCGGCCGTACTTGCATTAGGGGCGGCGGCGCGGCCACAGGCGGGCCGGCCGTTTCTTGGGGGGTAGCTAGCTAGGGGCGTTGTCTATAGATAATAGGGGGGGCGGCGGCGACCTAGTCGTCCTCGTCGTCGGAGAGGTTCACATACGGGGGTGCCTGCCACAGGTGGGCAGGCGGCTGGGCCGGGCTCGCCGGGGGGGCCATCGGGGGCGCGTACGGCGGCGGCGGGGGGCAGGACCTCCTGTGGCAGCGGCGGCGGCGGGGGCAGCTCCTCCTCCTGCTCCGGCGACCCCGGCGCCCAAACGCCGCCGGTCCAGGCCCAGGTCATGCCATACTCCAGGCCTGGTGGGAGCGGCTGCGGCTCCGGCATGTCCTCGGACGCCTCCAGCTCGGCGTTCATGGCCTGCCACCAGGGGATGGCAGGCTCGTTAGGGGGTGGCGGCGGCGGTGGCATGGCAGCGGCGTCGGCGGCGGCGGCGGCCACGACACGGTGCCACCTCTTGATCTCGTCGTCGACGAGGGAGCGGCGGGGAGCGCTCGCAGGCCTCCTCCAGTTGGGCCCGGAGCTCGGGGTCCGGCTCCCCGGAGAAGTCCTCCGGCTCGTCGACGAGGAGCCATAGCTCCCTCTCCCGGCCGGGCGCTGGCGGGGGGTAGTCGTCCACGTTGGCCTCGAGGGGGCGGGGATGAAGGAGCGGCGGCGCTGCTCGTGCTCCTGCTCGAGCCAGGCGGCCCAGTAGGGGGAGCTGCGCGCGTAGATCCGCTCCCTGCGGACGGGGGCCGGCAGGAGCTCGCGGCGGCGCTCGATCTCCTCGAGCAGCGCCGCGCCGGTCGGGGCCGGCGGCACTGGGATCCGCTGGGGATTCAGGTGCCAACCGTCCGGGAGGTGCACGTCGTTGTAGAAGACCGGAGTGGCATTGTTCCAGTGCCACTCCGCCTCGTCCACCCGGACGTACCTGCGGAACCGCTTGCCCGGGGGCGCGGCGCGGGGCGGAGGGCGTGCAGCCGGTGGTGGCGCGGGGACGCGCGGCACCCCGCCGAGGCGGACACCTCCCGGGCCGTAGCCGAAGGCCTCCGCCGGTGGGGGCGGGATGCGGCCGGCGCCGCTCGACGAGCCTCCGTCGTCGTTCCTTGGGCGCTTGCCGGAGTTCGAGAACCAGCGGGACATGGTGGCGGCTAGGGTTGCTCTGCCTTGGGCGCGGCCGGGGTGGGTGGGTTGTACGGGCGGCGGGGGTCCTTTAAAAAGGACCCGGGGTGGGCTGGCATGCCAACCGGCGGCCTGGACGTGGCGGCGGTTGCAGGCGGCCATGAATGCGGGGAGCCGAGGCGTGGCGCGTGGGGAGTGGGGGCGTGGGAAGCCGAGGCGGGGCGGGAAGACGAGGCGGGGCGGGAAGACGAGGCGGACAGCGGCCCTTTGACCGTCCTTCGGTCTTAGTTTAATGGACCAGGCGAACCAGCCACCAGGCCGCTGGCCAGTGGCCCCTGTTGACTGGCCATAATAACCGTTGACTGTCCATAAATAAAAGACGCGGGCCAGTGGGCCTTTTTGACTAAAAAAATGTGTCAGTGGGCTTAATTAAAGACGTGGGCCTGGAGCGGTTGGGGAAGGGGAGGCCGGTTGGCGATTGCGAGGCAGGAGAAAAAAAAAAACGAACAAAAAAAACCTGCCGCGGCAGGGAAAATGGGCGGACTTTATTCTTTTTTTAAGAAGGCATCCATCCCGGTCCCTAAAACGAACCGGGACGAACTCCCTCGCGGTCCCTGGCCCAGAGTCGCCACGTGGGCCAGCCTTACCATCCCGGGTGCTGGCACAACCGGGACCAATGGGGAGGGCCATTTGTCCCGGCTAGCCCATCCCGGTTGCGCAACCGGGACAAATGGCCCTTACGACCCGGGACAAAAGGCCCTGTTTCCACTAGTGGATCTGCCACAACGGTACTCTCGGCGTTGACTTCTTGGGCGGAGGCCGGTGAGCAGATCTACGACAACTGCTTTCATTGGCTGGAGATGCAAATGATGAGGGATGGCCGTGTTGCTGGAGTTTCCAAGCGCTCGTGAGAGATGTTGATTCCCAAATATACGAAGGTGGAACCGGCAAGGTGATAGACGACGTACCTAGGGCACCCATTGGCGATTACCCCAGTCATCCGAGATCTATGTTTTGTGGTGTCGATAGTGCGGGAAAGGTTGTCCCTATTGTTGATTTATATTTCTAGCATAACTTGTAATTTTTTTATTATCTTCGGAATCCTATATGTTATAATTTAATTGGTATGTTAATTATTTATCGTATATGTTATCAATCATATACTTAAATATAATTATTGAGAAACAAAATTAAAGCATCGTGCGGGACGAGCTTTTTATATTGATACAACAAATCATTACCGGTGAAGACTGAACATCCCATGCCACTCCTAAGATGAATATAACTAGCGTTGCACAATACAAGCCGGTGCTGCTTAATACCACTAGCACAAGACCACTGGCGTGTAACTTTTTCGCTGGTGGTACGAAAGCCCTCATGCCGGTTGTAAGCCTTTTTCTTTTAGTGCAATCGCAAAATTATGATTTGAAGTTTTTGAAAATGATAAAATACTTTCGAATCTACTGTCTTTTTTTCACTATTGTTTTCCAATAGTTTTTTCTTATTTTATTTTTGCTAAACCGGAGCCATGGTGTCGTAGACGTAAGGTTCCACATTAGAGTGTGAAATCCCAATGCATTGAGAATCTTTCCTGACCCCGTAAGGAGAAATTTTCCCCACTATAGCCAAGATTATGACTCCAAGTTTTCAAAAGAATCAACAAGGGAGTGACCCGTTGGTAATGTCTAGTGACCAGTTATTGCTTTCTCCGTCGTCGGCTCTAGATGTAACATATTCAAAGGGCATGCCGGATGAGTATCAAGGGTACATCTCCCCAGTAAGGGCCTCAGGATTTCAGAGAATGAGAAGTCTGAAGTGGGCTGCAGAGCCATGCGAATTTAGTGTTCGATGCAGATACCATGAGGCTGCCTCAAATAACGAGCAAGAGAAACTTAGATCTAACCCAACTAATGGACAAAGCTAACCGGTAGGTGGATACATCGGGGTCACTCAATTAGTCGAGTCTAAGTAGGAAGGACCGGTTGTCCCGACCCTCCTCGCATTAAAGAAAATGACACATTGTAGCAAGCACGTGACTAGATCACAAGGATGTCATATCACGAAACGAGTAAAATAGTACTTGTCGGCAACGAGATCAAACTAGGTATGGTCGATACCAATGATCTGATCTCGAACATGTAAAACACCGCGAGACAAAGCAAATTGGTTCACATGATCACTAATTTCATCGTTGAATTTGCAGGAGTCATTATGAATCTCCAGGTCCCAATGTTGACTATTGATCAGAGATGTGTCTATATAATTTCTACATTATTGAAGAACCGTTGGGTGACACACTTAAGATTTGGTGACGTGTTTGAGTGGATACGGAATATCAGAGAAAAGTTTTGACAACAGCGAAATTGTTCCGGATAATTTTGAAACGGTTCAAGGAGATTTTAATTAAATGGATGTTAATAGAATTAACAACTATCTCAAGGGATTATTTTTAATGTTTGTTGATGGAATTAACAAATATTAAATAAAACAAACTGTTTTATTTATTTATTAAGTAAAAAACATATGTGTTTTTGAGTGGAGATTAAGTGGAGCTATGAGTGGGCGTGAGTGGAGTGGCCACTTAGATTATGAGGGAAGAGGTGGGGTCACCACAATGCTTTGTCTCATAGGGCTTCTTGGCTTCCCCCTCCTCCTATTAATAGTGTGTGAGGTCTCCCTCTCCCACACACACACTTGATGTCATCTCTTCATCTCTCCTCCCGCTGCTCCACCACTTGTTTGTGCGTCTTGCGAAGCCCTGAGAACCACATTGTTATGTTGTTGGAGTTTCTGATGGATCCACTACTTACACTGTCTTGCTGGATCGAGCAAACAACGGTCATCATCAAGTTATACTTGTTACCAAGGGCGGAAGCGCTGCTAGATTGCAGCGATGTTCTTCGCGATCTTGAAATCGGAAAGTGATCATCATCATCATCCACGAGATTTGATATCGTAAATTTTTTTGGTCTTCGAGGGTAAGTGCATCTACAACTCTCTATACCCGTTACTTACATCTTCTATATTAGATCTTCACCTGTTGGTTCTTCTCCATGTAGGAATTTTTGTTTTATATGCTTCGAACCCCTTCAGTCCGGTACCCTGGTCTCAACTGGTCGACCGAGCAGATAGGGAAGGTGATGAATTCATGTGATATCGTGCACAACATGATCATTGATGATGAGTATGCAAATCCAGTGCAAGATCACCTTCCGTATTATTTTCAGGGTCTCCTCGCTGCTGTTGATCACAACGTAGCAGCTGACTGGATCGATTTTATCGCCATGCATATGGAGATCCAAAATGAAACTCCTCATGATCAACTCGAAAATGATCTAATGGGGAATTTATGGGTGCACAAAGGATTGGTTGCGGCATAGCTGAACTCCAATTTATTTTTAATTTTCTGGACAATTTTATTATAATTATTAATTATATGTGAAACTATATTTTTATTGTTGAAAATCTAGAACATGTCTATCTTTGCATATGTATGGAATTTCGAAATATTAAGAAATTGTAAAAAGGTTTGGGGAGCGTTTTCGGGGGCGGTGAGCGGGAATAGGCCACCATAGGCGTCGTCTCGTCCAGACGTCCCCCAAAGCGCCCGTTCCAGTGCCGATCCAGGCCGCAACAGGGGGCGCGAGTGGATATGCTCTTAAGTTTGAACATGCGATTCTTGATGCGGAAACTTTCTTACTCTGTTTTCGAGGTACCATCATTTCTATGTTGTTTTCGAGAAACTATGCTATCAAAAATTGTTCAACTTTGGGAGTGAAACTAAGAGCAGTTATGGCTGGTAATTGCTTGTGAAAACAGTTTGTTCTATATTCAACGCAATTCGATTGAATCATACCGAGAGTACGAATCACCATTGTCGAGGACAAATATTGCGAGGACAATCATATCCTCTTCGCGGAAACCATGAGAAAAGGTCCAAAACCGATTCGGCGAAGTAAGATAGGAAGGACCATACCTAGACAAACTAAATCTTTCAGCACCACCATTAACGTCGGGTAGGAGATTTCGCCGTCGAATAATGGGCCAAAGATCACTTATTTTATATGATGTCATCTTCATTGACGATGAATTGGGCCACCAAACCATAACCTAATGGTTGGAAACCCTACTTTTCCTAAAAATTTAACTCATAGATTGGGTTCCCCACCCCCTGACGTCCGCGAAGCCAACCGGAGGAGAGGGGAACCGACCATACAGGAGACGGAAGTGGAGGCGGCGGCCTTGTTGCTTTCTGGCTGCAGAACAGTCGAACTCAGGAGACTGGTTTTTTCACATGTTAATTGATTACGACTCAAACTAAGGTGAGCGAATCGGTGTGTACATGAGGAAACATGATTTATTTGTTCACTTTATTTCTGTACGCTGCGGCCTGGTACACGCACAAGCCTAGACAACATGATGCACTGCCCTTGGCCCACCTTGATGTCGAGGCCTGTTATATCTTTATGATGAGACTTTTTTAGTAGCTACTACTTACCGTGAGATCACTATTTCCAATGGAACAGGGGAAGCCAAATCATTATTCATTTTCCTTAACTATGTCATGATATATTCAGCATTGAGATTGGCATAACAAAGCACATATGCTTCTGAGTTAAGATGAGAGATCCCGTGGAAGCAGCGACAGGCTCAAGGCGAGGCTAAATGGTGAAGGAGATGAGGGTGTCCGGCGATTCCGGTGGCGCCCCCTCTGCGTCTGCTGGCGGTCCCTCCCCGCCGTCGCCGGACTCCCCCAGTGAGGCGAGCTCACTCGGCTCGCTCCCCGCCGCACTCCTCCTCCATACCGCCACCCCTCCTCCCCTGCCCTGGTCCTTCCACCGTGCTTCCCCGCCCGCCCTTGATGCTGCCTCGGACACGGTTGAGCCGCAAGCGCCCGGCGATGCCGTCGCCCTCGTGGCCCCTGGCTGCCCCCCCGCCGCGAAGCCCGCCCCTGTCCCCGGTCCAGTGGGTGCTACGCGCATCCGCAGCCGCCGGAATCGGCGTCCCCGCCTCCTTGCTCCAGGCCAAGGTACGTCGCCGCTGCCGCTCTCTATTCGATCCCTCCGTTCCGGGGTAGCTCTCCTCGCTCCACACTCCTCTTCAGCGTCCCCTGCCCCCATCTGGATCTCCCTTGACCACATCGATCTCCGCCTCTCCGCCATTTGGGTGAGGAACGCCCTGGCTTTCGCTCTTGGCTTCCCCTCCCCTGCGCCCGCCGTCTCCCGTCTCGAGCTCTTGGTCTTTTCGGCGGAGGTGCCCTCGCCGGAGGTCGTCGCGCTGCTCACCGGGCTGCCATCGATCAAGCTCGGAAAAAGCGCTCTTTTCTTCCACGGATCCCTGGCCGATGCGCAGGCTGCGGCTGCGGTCGTCTGGACTGGGCCCACGGTTGCCCCCGTGGCAGTCAACGCCCCCCTGCCGGGCCCCTCCCCTGGCCCCGCTACGCTTCCCGCCCCCACCTCTGTCACCAGGCCCTCCTCTCCCGGACCCACGCGCCGCGCGAACGTCAACTCGACCCCGTTCCCCTCCCCTTTCCCCGCGCCATCATCCCCCTGCCGCGGATCCGCCGCCGACCCCTCTGCTAGCGCCGCCCAGGATGTGACGACTGAGGGCACCTCCACCCCCCTGCCACCCCGCGCCGCCCGGCTGTCTCGCCCACGCCCCCTCCCTCTCCCGCGGACCTGCCCCCTCGCCCCGTCCCTTCCACCCTCGAGCCCAACGCCATCCCCGAGCCCCGGCGCAGCCCATCCCCCTTGTCCTATAAGGAGGCTCTCCTATCCCCGGCCAAACCCCCACCACCCAAACGCAGACACCGCCTCGTCCTTCGCCGCGCCCACCTTCAACTCTGCTTCAAGTGCCTTGCGTCCGACCACTGCATCCGTGCTTGCCGAGACCCTGTCAAGTGCCACTGCTGTGGTCGATCCGGCCACCGCCGTAGGAGATGTAAGCTGGCCCCTCTCCCTTCTCACCGTCTTGTCCCTTACCTTCCCTCCGGTTCCTCTGACCAAGCTCCTCCCCTCTCCCCCTCTAGGCAATCCAGACTCACGACGATGGACGGCCCGCGCAGCACTACCTCCCCTACGTCCGACGTGCTCGACTCCACCACCCCCCCCCCCCCGCCGCTTCGTTCCGCTTGACGGGGCCAGAAGGCGGCCTGCCCCTCCACGGCCCCCCACCCCCTACCCGCGTGGCGCCCCCGCCGTCACGCCAACGTCTCCTGTCGTCCCCCCCTTCCACCCTCCTTGGTGGCGGGGTCGGAACCCTTTCGCCTCGGTGGGCGCCCGCGCCGCCCCCACGCCGGAGCCCGCGCCGCTCCGCCCTGACGCGCGGGAGATCTTCATGCCGGTGGCGGCGGATACCCTTGGCTTCCGCCGTTTCGCCTACGCCATCCTCGAGCCGCCCTCGGAGTGCCCCGGGTTCACCTTGCGCCGCGCCCTCGAGCTGCACGGCGGGAACCCAAGTTTCGGTCTGGCCCCCTCCGACTTCGGCGCCATGCTCATCCTGTTCCCGTCTCAAGCTGTTCATGACGAGACCATGCCTTTCTTCCCTCGCTCTGTCGATGGCCACCTGGTCGTCCTCGAGAAAGCCGAGGAAAGAGAGAACAGGTCCTCCTGGTCCTTCGGTTTCGATGCTCAGCTCTCGGCGACCGGATTCCCCCTTGAGCATTGGCACGAGGAGGGCATCCGCTCCGCCTTCCGCGGCATTGGGTCCGTCTGCTGCATCGACCCACTCTGCCTCCTGGATACCGATTTCTCCTCCCTTCGCCTCATCATCCGTTTGGAAGGGGAACACGATGTGCCCATGAAGCTGTTCGTCCGCGACGCCGAGGGTGAGATCACGTCTGAAGTCCAGCTCCGCGTGGTTGAGTGCTGGCGCGCGGACAGGGGCGGGCCTACCCGCTCCCACCATCACTTCCTCAGCCCCGATAGCGCGCCTCCTAGCCCACGGGGTGGGCTGGACGACATCGACCATGCGACCGTTCGGGGGTCCGGCGCACGCGCGCCCGCTGCAGGTGGCAGCGGCCCCCGCTTCTCTGCGCTCGCTCAGCAGGCCGCCGACGGGCTTGCCCTTTTCGGTCGGGTGGTCGCCCGCCGCGCCTCGTCCGCGTCCGCGTCCCCTGGCCTGGAGGCTTTTCACCGCACTCTTGCTGCGCGCCTTGAGGCGCAGTTCCCTGCCGCCCCAGCCGCCGAGGTTTGGTTCGCCGCTGTCTCTCCCTCCCTTTCCTCCGGTTCCCTCTGCTTATTATCTCCCAACGCCCCCTCCTCTTTGCAGTGGCTCGACGTCATCAACGCCCCGGCAACTCCTCTCGACGGCCTCCCACTCACGCTGACCCCCACTGCCAGCCCCCCCGCTTCGCCGGAGGAGGTCCCCGCGCCTGCTAGCTCCGAGGTCGGCCCGGTTGATCCCACCCGCCCGGCTCCCCCACCGGCGGGAGAGGTCATCGACCTCACCAGCTCCCCCGAGGTGGTGGACCTGACGGGCTCTCCTCCGGCGCTCTTCAACCCCCCGTCCGACGAGCACGAGGTTGACGTCCATCGCCGCCGTGCTCGCGCCAAGCGGGTGGCCGATGACGCCTTCAAAGCACGCCGCAGCGCGCGGCTCGTCGCCAAGGAACCGGCGCTCCACACCACTGCCCTCGGTCGCGCGAAGGCGTCCAAGGCCTCCAGCTTCGAGGCCCGCAAGGCCTCTCCGCGCCTCCAGCGCGCCATCCGCGCCGCCGGGCTGGACGACGAGTTCCCAGACTTCATCCCGCTCCCTCAGCTTCAGGAGCTCGGCGCCGCGTGCGGGATTGAGGCTTCTGCCCTGGTGGACCTCGGGTCCGAATGATTAGTCATCCTAATGCCGCTGTAGCTCCCGTCCGTGCGCTTCGCGGGCTTGCCTTAGGTGCTGGAGCTTTTCCTTTCTTAGTTCCGATCGTGCATAGTGCTCCCGTCCGTGTGCAGTTTATTCTGCTGGAGTACTACCTTTTGTTCTCTCCTACCCCCTGCTATAACTCGCTCTCATGGAATGCACGATTGAGGTTTGGGTACTTCCGGTGTCTGTTTCTTTTCTCATGAATTCGGTCGTTTTCTCTGCGGGATCCTGGAACATCCGTGGTCTTGGTGACACTGTTAAATGCGCGCACGTGCTTGACGACATTGCTTCCATCAAACCCCGTCTCCTCCCCCTCCAAGAAACTAAGCTCGAGGCTATCCCCCCCTCAAAAGCCCAAACTTTCCTCCCCGGTTATCTGCGTTCTTTCGATTTTAACCCTTCTTCTGGCGCCTCCGGCGGGGTGCTCACCGCGTGGGACAGTAACCTTTTCTCCTTGGTCAGCACCTTCCGCTCGGACTACATCCTCTCGACCGACCTCAGATGCTCCCTCGACAACTCCATCCTTCGCTTCTCTAACGTTTACGCCCCGTGTGCCCACGACGAGAAGCCGGCTTTTCTTGATAGCATCGACTCCCATGAGCCGGCCGACAATATCCCCTGGATGATCGCCGGTGATTTCAACCTTACCCGCGCCCCCGACGACAGAAACAACGCCAATTTTTCCCACTCCGAGGCCACCTTATTCAACGACTGTATACACCGGCTGGGTATCATTGATCTCCCGCTTAGGGACCGGCGGTACACCTGGTCGAACGGGCGCGCCTCCCCCACGCTTATTCGTCTTGACAGAATCTTCATCAACAACGCCTGGAACCTTCGCTTTCCCGGGTCCTCCCTTGGCTCCTCCACCAGGGACACCTCCGATCACGTCCCCCTCATCGCCACTATTGCCACCTCCTTCCCCCGCTCCCCGGTGTTTCGCTACGAACATTCGTGGGCCCGGCACGCTAGTTTCCGCGCGGCCATTGGCCGGGCCTGGCTTGCTGCCGGCCGTGACGACGCCACCGCTCGCCTTGTTGCTCGCCTGCGCCGCTGCCGTTCGAGCTGTAAGTTCTGGGCTAAGAGGTCTATCCCCTCCGCCCAGCGCGAATCCGACTCCCGCATCCTCATCGATCTCCTCGATGGCCTTGAAGAACACCGTGATCTTTCCCTCCCCGAGCGCGCCCTTCGTTCCCTTGCTGTGGTGGCCCGCCACAATGCTGCTAAAGATAGGACGGACTTCTGGCGTTGCAGGGCAAAAATCCGCTATGCTGTCGAGGGCGATGAGAACACCAAGTTTTTTCACGCCTCCGCCACCTGCCGAAAACGCCGCAACACTATCCCTTCCCTCCTGGCCAACGGGGCCATTCTAACTGGCCATTCCGACAAAGCTCGCGCCCTCCGTAGCTTCTACCTCGGCCTCCTTGGGACGGCCTCCCCGTGCTCTTGGCGCTTCGACCTCCGGTCCCTTTACACGGACCAACGTCCTCTTCCTCCTAGCCTAGTCGCCCCTTTTAGCTTAAACGAGATTCGGCAGTCCTTCCATGCCATGAGAAATGACTCCAGCCCCGGCCCCGATGGGTTCGGGCCTAGTTTCTACAACTCCTTCTGGGACACCGTCGCGCTCGACGTTGAGCATGTTTTCCGCGATTTTCACGCCGGGACCTCGGACCTCTCCCGCATCAACCGGGCTTTCCTCGTTCTCCTCCCAAAAACCGACAGCACTCCTTCCCCCTCCGATTTTCGGCCAATCTCTCTCCAGAACTGCATCCTCAAAGCTCTCTCTAAGACTCTTACGACTAGACTTCAATCGGCCATCCACTCCCTGGTTGACGGTGACCAAACGGGTTTCCTCTCTGGCCGTAGGATCTCTGAGAACATTATCTACGCTGCCGACCTCGTTCGCTGCTGCCACACCAGACGCTCTCCCGCGATTGTCTTCAAGATCGATTTCCGCAAAGCCTTTGACTCCGTCAACTGGGACAGCCTCCTCCATATCCTCTCTACTCGGGGGTTCGACGACACCTGGTGCCGCTGGATCCGTGCCCTTCTCACCACCGGGCTCGCTTCTGTCCTCCTCAACGGGGTGCCGGGGGACTGGATTAGATGCAGAAACGGGCTTAGGCAGGGCGACGCCCTCTCCCCTTACCTTTTCATTATCGTGGCCGATGTCCTTCAACGGCTTATTCGTCGGGCTTCTAGTAACGGGTTTCTTTGCCACCCCGTCGACCACTCCCTTCCCCCCCCGGTGCTCCAGTACGCCGACGATACTTTGATCCTCTGCCAAGCTTCTCCTGAAGCTGCCTCCCACCTCAAAAATGTTCTCGACGATTTCGCCTGCGCCACCGGTCTACACATTAACTTCCACAAATCATGCCTCATCCCCATGAACGTTGGTCCTGACGTCTCCCGAGACATCGCGGCCAGTCTCCTTTGCCCCATCTCTTCTTTCCCGCAACCTTACCTCGGCCTCCCCCTCTCCCCCCTTAAGCTTCACCCCGCCGCCTATTCCCCCCTTCTGGCCTCTTTTGACCGCCGTCTTTCCGGATGGAAAGCCCTGCTTCTCTCCTCGGGAGGGCGCCGGACTCTCTGCAACGCGGTCCTAAACAACCTTCCCACTTACTTCATGAGCTCCTTCATTCTACCCCCGGGGGTTATCGAGAGTATCGACAAACGGCGACGTGCTTTTTTCTGGACAGGTAAAGATTCTTGCTCTGGCGCGCGCTGCCTCATTGCCTGGGACAAGGTGTGTTTACGTGTGCAGGAGGGTGGCTTCGGGCTTCGGGATCTACGACGGCAAAACCTGGTGTTGCTGCTCAACTTCGTCCACAAGCTTCATCAACGGGAGGAGTTGCCGTGGAAGACTTGGTTCAGGAGCCACTCGGCGAGAGACTTGGGGGCCACGACCTCCAGCCCCTCCTTCATCGAGCGTATTGTTTCTCATGGTCTACAGGTTTACAGGTCCATCACTCGCTGTTCCGTCGGGGACGGCAAGCTCACCTCCTTCTGGTTCGATAGCTGGCTCCCTTGCGGAGCACTGCACGGGAGGTTTCCCGCCCTCTTCTCCCACGTCACTCGACCTCACGCGTCGGTTGCTGCCGTCGTGGCGGAGGGGCTCCACCTGCAGCCCCGTCTGTCTACTGTAGCGACCCAGGAGAAGAGGGAGGTTCTCGCGCTCTACTCCAGCCTCGCGCTCTCCCCTGCTGCCGACACCCGCGTCCTGGCTTGGGGCCAGGATTCTGTCTTCAGCTCCCGGGCTGCCTACCGGATGCTCTCCTACAACGGCATCATCGACGCCTCCGCCTCCACCGCCTGGGGTCTCCGCTTACCCTCTAAGCTGAAGATCTTCTCGTATCTCGCCGACTCCGACCGTCTCCGCACACGTGCAAACTTGTTCTTAAAGAACTGTGCACCTTCTGCTGCCTGCGAGCGTTGCGGGGCCGACGAGGATTGTCGGCACCTCTTCTTCGACTGCGCCTTTGCCTCTTCCGTATGGAGGCTTCTTGGTGCAAACACTTCCGGCGTCGCTTCGATCTGGCACATTGAGGCGCCCCCGGCCGTTGATGAGGCATGGCACTCGGCCATTGCCGCCATTCTCTGGCATATCTGGAAGGCGCGGAATGACCTTGTTTTCAACGCTCAGATATGCCCCCCTACTGCCGTCATACGCCGGACAGCTGACGCCTTCCTGTCTTGGCGTTTCCGCTACGATCTGCCAAAACGCGCTGCCATCGACCGGCTGCGGACCTATCTCCTCTCTTGTTGTAACACTCTGTAACTTTTTTCCTTTCCCTGTTGTATCCCTGTATAAAACATTTGTCTTGCGGCTTTTCCTAGCCGCAACCTCCTCGGTAATGAAATAAGCGGTGGGGGTTTTACACCCCCCCGTAGTCCTCAAAAAAAAGAGATCCCGTGGGCGACCCGCGCGGCGCCTCGTCGGGCGACGCCTGCAACCCCGCGTTGGCCTCCTCTCCGGCGACCGACGACCACCAAACTGGTCGTAGGACTAGCCACTCCCACACAGCGCCCCCTCCGCTGCCCCTCCTCAGCGCCCCTGGCTCCGTCTCCCTCCCCGGTGTCCTGACCTTGGTTGGTCCTCCCAAGAAGCAGGGCTTCCTTGCGGCCACACCTTGGGCTCTGGATTTGGATCCATTGGAGCTGCCCGCCCCCTTCTCCACCCCCGGTGAAGCTTTCCTGCAATTTGTGCTTGAAAATTATAGCACTCTGGTATGTTCTCCGCTCGCCCTTGGATCTAAGCTCTTCGAGCCGGCCCACGTGCACATTAATCTTGGCTACAGCTGCCCGCCCACCCCTACCTTGTCTGTTGTTCGTGCATTGCTGAATTTTTGGCTAGGATCAAAGTTCAAGACCTTAATTATTGAGAATCTTAGTGAAAATTGGTTTAGTTTTATCGTGTGCTCCCCTCAGCTTGCCTCCTTCATTGTCTCGCTTGGTGGATTGCGCCATGGACGACTGCTTGCGGTGTTCTCTCTCCCCACCCCTGTAGGTGGGCCATCGAGTCAGCTGACTAGGCCAGAATTGACTTTGGACCTCGGTCCTGGTCACGTGAAGCCGAGCCCTCTATCTTTTCCCCCTTCCGCCACCGCTTGTGAACCTGTAGCCCGTGGCTCTGCTTCACAAATCATCTTCCCCTCACCGAATCCTGCCGCCGCTTCTGCCTCACTGCCTCGAAAACGATTGCCCTCCCCCATGCCTATTTCTCCTTTCGTCGGGAATCCTGCCTTCCCCCTGGCCCTTTGCCTTGGCTCATACCCCCCCCCCCCCGTGATCTCATTTCCCTTTCTAGTATACACCCGTCTCCAAGCTTGTCGCCCTACTCTGCCCTGACTCCCCTTCCATCCATCCCACTCACGGACGGTCAAATTTCTGCTTCAGGCTGCTTGGCAGCTCGCACCGGCGAGGATGGTCAGCCTCCCCTTTCCTATTCGCAGGTGGTCGCCTCCCCATCAAGACCCGCCCCAAATCCACACCCCCTCTGCTCTCGCCCTCCATCACAAGGTGTCACCGCTGCTTGGCCTCGGACCATCTTGTAGCGAAGTGTCGTGACCCCATTCACTGCCGGCGCTGCAGAATCTCCGGCCATGTCGAGCGTAAGTCCAAGCTCCCTCCTTTCGGATCCCACTCTGCTCCTCCCGCCTCCCGTACTAATTTTGTTGCGCTGCTTGACTCAACCTTGCAGCCGGACTATGTTGCTCCCTCCTAGGCTGAAGGTTCTGGTGTTGGTCCTGCCGCTTCTGCTACGGCTCCCCCTCTCGTCTACAACATTTGTTTCGCCCCGTACCACTCCCGCGCCGTCTGCCGCCTTGCGTTTCCCGTTGCTATGGAGGTGGAAGAGGAAGAAGAAGACCCGAAGGAGGTGATCTTCTTCAACTCTGACGAAGAGGGAAGCAAAGAAGGGGAGATCCCTGCGGCCGACGATTCATCCCCATTAATGACGTGATGGACTTTCTACCTGCTCCTGAGCCCGTCCCCTAAGACAACTCTTTTGTTCCTGACGCTGAAGATTTGGCAGAACCAGCTAGGCCTGATTACCTTGATGGTTACATGCCTTATGTGGACATGACTCACTTTGATCACCTGGCATATGGTATTGTCTCACCTCCGGTGGTCTCCCCAGCTCCTCTCATTCACCAGGCCATTTCCTTGGGCTACGTTCATCGTCGTGCCTCTCTTTTGTCTTCCTCCCACGGCACTAAGCTGGCGGTCTTCTCCTCCTCTTGGGATCGGGAGAATGCCGTCAGCAACGAGACCTCTATGCAGTTTGTGCGCCATGATGAGACGGACAATAGGTTCTTGTTCGAACACAAGGTCATGGCGGCTCTCGCTATTGAAGAGTACCCTCTTGAGAAATGGTTTCGTGAGCACATTGTCCAATCCTCTGCTCCATACGCCAACTCTCATGATATAGATTCCATCTGCCTCATCGGCTTGGACTACTCTGTTGTCCTTGTCACTGTCAAAGCTGAGACAATCTCTTATATCCCCACCCTCCTCAATGTGAAAAAGTGCTGCAGCCAGGGTATTGTTGCTCGGGTCTCTATCATTGGCTTTGATGATCTAGTTGCTAGCTCCAACCCTCCTTCTGATCCGGGATTCTCTCCGATCTCGGAAGCCGACTCTGATGTGGAAGACGAGTTTATTGAGCTTACTGGAGGTGAAAGCTTTGCTGACGTGTTTCAGGCCATGGGTGTTCCACCTCATGGCGCTCCCTCCAGTGCTGCTCCTGCCGCCTCCATCGTCTCACGTGCTCTCGCTCGTGCTCCGCCCTTGCCTGTGGTTCGTGGACAGCCCTTGCAATCCAAGCCGAAGAGGGTCTTGTACAAGCTTCACCTCGGATTCTTTGAGGTGTTTGTGCAAGGCTCGCTAGGCAAGAAGTTCTTCTACCGCTTCCCTATACGCAAGGCTGCAACGACTACTAGCGAGCAGGGGCTGCTCGTCGTCAACTTCGCCTCTGCTTCAGTTGGGGTCCTGCACTCGTTGGCCACTGTCGGACCCTCACGTCGACAGCTCCTGTCGGTGGACATCCTGGCTCGGGGAGCACTTGTGCCCCCTAAACTGGAGGTCTCGGTGGCGCATGCCCAGGATCCTGTCATGGATGCTGCGCTTGAGGAGACCATATTGCCTTTCGATGCTGGGAAGGAGATGGATCATGTTGCTACGGATGTTGAGCTGGAGCATGAGGATGAGCTCCAAGTCGCCCTGCTGGTTGTCACACCTGCTGGTCATCTTGAGCAGGTGTCGCCTGAAGGTGGGCAACTGATGCGGCCGTGTCGTAGCCCTCTCCTGGCCACTGTTGAACCCATCAAGTGTGAGTCCATCATTGATAAAGCAATCAAGTGCAAGCAGGACAGGTTGGAGGGCTCCAAAAAAACCTCAGCTTCTTGTGTGGGTGAACTCCCTGCTGAGGATCTTATTGCCATTGCTCTCGAGGCTGGCTCTCCCCTGGTGGAACATGATGTGCATGAGCTTGCCAGGGACTATGATATCTCTCAGAATGAGGTGGAACTGGGACAACTCGCTATCTTGGAGCCCGCTGGTTCAACATGATGTGGCCTTCCTTCAACACTTGGGCCTGCTGGCCCCTTTCGCCGTCCTCCATCGTCCTGTCTAGATTCAGCTGCTCCTGCTACCATTATTGGACCATCCAGTGTTGGGTCAAGACTATGTCTTTGCCCTTGGATCCGTGCTGCCCGCTGCAGCCTGTTTTCTAGCTTAGTGTTGTTTTCCCTTTAGAATTTCATTTGGGACCGTTCTACGACTATGTCTGTAATATTTGTGGACTTGTACCCATTTTTATGTGAGGCGGCAATCTTATGTGTCTTACTCTTGTTGTCCTTCAGTTTTTCTATGATTATTAAGCTCTCTCTAGCTGATTGGAATGTTCGTGGTCTGTGTCGAATCTGTAACTCGGCAAATCCCTCAGGTGAACCTATCGGGTTTCGAATAGGAGAACCCATGAGCGCTGGCGGCGATCGTCGGTTAGACAGGGGGCACAATTTACCCAAGTTCGGGGCCCTCGTAGAGGTAAAACCCTTACTCCTGCCTTTGTCGATCTGTATTATCGAATAGATCGGTTACAAAGATGATTGCTCAAGTCGAGAGTACAATCTCGAGCTCAAGGCTTTGGTGGTGCGGTATTGCTTGGTCCTCTTCTGGTGGTTCTCCTCGCCTTATATAGGTGGCCAGGTCTCAAACCCTACCCGGAGAGGACTTGAACTCTAACCCTATGTCGGTTACAAGTTTCCTAACTTAGCATGCAAGGCATTGTGGGTGGGCTTCAAGTGGGCCTTCCAGAATACTCCAAGGGCTTCCCTTCTTGGGCCTTAACCTCGGGCCTGAGACGGGGTGTCCTTACCCGCAGGGTCTAAGATCCATCCCTTCGTCAGTAGCCCCCGAGCGTTTGCTCGATTGGGATTTTTCCAGTCGAGTAGACGGTCAAATTTTTTCATTCTTCTTTCTTTCGGATAACCAGTATGGTTGTTTCCTATTTAGGGGGTGTGTACCCTGCGTGATAAGCTTTTACACCCGAGTATCGAGTAATGAAAGTGCCTGTTTTTATGGCTGTTTATCGCAGAAGGATATGGCGCAGTAACTTGGCTCTCCCGAAAGATCAGGGCCAATTAATTGCAACTAGGGCAAAAAATAGTTCTGGCCTACAGTGATTCGAGACCTCCGACTCGAACCCGATGAGGTGATCGTTGCGACTGGGCCGTAGTGGTCTTACCGAGTCGAACTTAACCTATAGGGGTACCCGGCGCGTCCGCTAGGATTTTTCTTCATGTTGTTGACACGGAATTATACCGGAGGACGCAGATTGAGTGCGATTCCAGGCCCTCAAGAGAGATCTTTTGGGTCTTACCTTCATATTCGAAAGAATATGGCATTCGGATGTACCTAGTCGGCGGAACAATCCAGGTTTATGATGTGCAGACATCGCGTGAATGAGTGGCAGGATCTGCCTACTCGTGTAGTTTTGAGTTTTGTGGTTCCTTGTCCATACGAAAGAGTTTACGTGTTCGGAGTTTTATGCCAATACGAAAGAGTTTTCGTGTTTGGGGTATATTTTCCTGTGAAAGAGTTTCCACGTCATAATTTGTCCATATGAAGTTATTTCCGTGTTTGGACTTTTTATTCGAAGGATTTTTATCCATGCGAAGTTATTTTCGCGCTTGGACTTTCCATTCGAAAGATTCTTCAGCTTGATAACGCACGCTATGACGTCATGGAGCACTTTTATCCTCCCGATGGGACGTGACGGAGTAAGAGCAGAAGTGCTGGCCGACCTTGTCAGCTTTTTGACCGGAAACGAGACGTCGTTCCCGGTTTTTACGCGAACTGCGCGCAGTAAATGCGCACGATCCACTGTTAGTTTTGTGGCACGAAACAGCATCCACTGGTAGAAAATAGGCCTATAGTCCCGGTTCGCCAGGGCCAGTAGTCCCGGCCGCGCAACCGGGACTAGCTATGCGCGACTAAAGACCCCCCCTATAGTCCCACGACTTACGGACCGGGACTAAAGGCACGTCCACGTGGGCGCCAGGAGTCCGTCGCGGTGGAGGACCTTTAGTCCCGGTTCTTGTGGCTAACCGGGACTGAAAACCTGCGCAGGTTTAGGGTTTTAGGCCCCCTAAACCTGGTTTCTTTTTAATTTGTTTTGTTTTATTTCTTTTATATTTTATTTTGTGTTTTATTTTAATTTTGGTGAAGTTTCAGTACACATATATATATTTTTTACGCTACTATATACATGCATATATATATATATGAAATTTCAAACAAGGAGAATTCAATAGGAATATATAATATATATTCAATATCGGGTGACCATATACAACCTCGAACAAGTTTCCATATTACACAATTAAGATGGATGACCATACACAAATTCGAACAAGTTTCAAAGTACTCGGGGCTGCAGATGCGTATAATAGTCATCGTCGGTGGACGTATGGTGTTCTCCTTTAGAATCGATGACATGCCTAAGGAAAAATCCTGCTATTTCCTCTTGAATTGGTCGGAAGCGAGCTTCTGGAGTAAGCGCCCTCCGCAAGTTATTGAGACTCCTCCGCGTGGTCTCGTCCTTCTTTCTCTCAGAGATTTCTTTCCGTATGTTCTCACAGACATAGTATCCACATAGACCGGTCCCCGGTGGCTGCTTATCCACACCTTTGACCACATTTTTAAATTGTAGCTGATGTTTGAATCCACCGACATGTTCATGTGAGAACCGTCTCCAAACTCTACATTGCAAATAAAATTAAATGAACAAGGGAGTTATTAGCTGCTGCATATTAGGAAATGAACAAAAGAGACCGATCGATATAGAGCGGAAATGATTGAAAATAATTACCTTTGCATCATTTTTCTCATGTCGACCCAAAGATTTGTATCTGAATTCATAGAGTCAATGATAAAAACTGTGGAGGTGTCAAGTTCAATTTTTAGCAGAATCCAGTGGAACCTGCGGACACGTTACATGCACAGTCATGCATAACTTATCGATTAGACATACCATGCATGGAGTAAACAAAAGAGAATGGGAACATGAGAGAAACACTCACCCAAAATGGTAAGGAAATAGAATATAACTTTTGAGTTCATGCTTTCTAAGAAAATTGTACAAGTCTTTCTCCACGTCTTCGGGGTGACGTTCTAACATAGTTTCATTAATGATTTGTGGGTCAATGAACCCAACATCATGGATGAGTCTTATTTTGCATTCCGAAATCTTCAATCTGCATAATAGCGTACGCAACAATATAGTTAGGACAATATATATATATATAATATATATATATATATATAGTGTAGGAAATGAAGAACGAGATGAGGTAGAAATAAATCACTTACAGAACGTAGCAACTCAGGATAGATTTGTCGAGCTCGCGCAGATTGAACAACTGGAACAATTCACTCATCTCAACTTGTACAGTGTACCTCTTTGGTGTGATGCTCCTCTATAACATCCACATACACAAATTCTTTGTCGGTCCATGATATGAATTGTTTGTACCAACGTAGCAGACTTTGCATTAGTGGTGGTAGATCCTTTTCCTGCGTAGGCTCGACGAGAGGCCCTTTCTTCTCATATTGTAATGCTACCTCAGCCATTGGCGCATCGTCCAGGCCTAAAAAGAGACGAAGAGACATACCGGCCTCGGACGCATTTTCCATGGCAGTAGCTACAGTCAATCCCATTGCTGCCACAGCTCTTATGACCTCGGGGTCCTGTTCCGGACCGGCTTTCACTATGAGCGGGGGGATCGATTGTTTACTCTGCATCCCGAGCTGGTCAACTTGTTTCCCGCTTTTTTTTCTTTTTGCTTTCTCCTCCTCCAATATTTTTGCTTGCTTACGAAGTTCAATATCATAGTCTTTAGGCAAATTCTTCTCGGCTTGCGACGGTGTCGACAAAAAACCCGTAGCCCACTTGTCTACACTCGGAGGGAATACTTCCTTGGGCTCAGGCTCCTTTAGCGCCTTCTGACGGGCCTTCCATTTCTCAACGTCAGCCTTCACGGCCAATTTGGTTTCAGCATCACTAAGTTCCCAAGGCCTTGGGGGGATAGGCTTCAGTGATGGCTCCGGTACTCGTGTGGTCTTAGGTACATAAGCCTCCGGGTTAATAGTCCAAGAGCGGGTTCCCTTGCTGTCCGCCTGCTTCTGTTTCTTCGCTGGAGGAGGAATGGGGGGCGACGTCTGCTTATCCTCCGGAGGAGGAATGGGGGGCAACGACTGCTTATCCTCCGGAGGAGGAATGGGGGGCGACGGCTGCTTAACCGCCGGAGGAGGAATGGGGGGCGGCGGCTGCTTACCCGCCGGAGATTGTGGATCGGGGGACGGCGTCGAATGGCGTGAAGGAGGCGTAGGTGAACCAGCACCAGCACCACCACCAGCACCTGCACCATCGGAGGGGGGTGGACTTGTTAGCCTTGGCGTCTCGCCTGGAAACACTATGTACTTTTTTTCCATAGAATGAACTGGCGCTTGACATCTCCAAGTCTTCTCTCCCCTTCGGGTGTAGCTATGTCAATCTCCAGGTCCTCAAACCCTTGGACTATTTCTTCCACCGTGACACGAGCATAGCCATATGGAATGGGGTTGTTGTGATGGAGTGCTCCAGGTGTATAGGGTAAAGCACTGCCTATAGCTACCTTCATGGAAATGTTCCCTACGGGATAATGCAGATCACATTCTTTCATCTCCTTTACATCATCCACGGGGTAGTGAGGCTCCGGTGCACGACTCTCGGTCATCGGTGCATTTGCACCTGCAGGCGGGGCCTCCGTGGAAGCCACGCTGCTTCTCCGCTGATCCGCTGCATGTTCTTCATGCGGCCCTGCAGCCGCCGCTGTTTCTTTCTCAAGTATTCCCGCCACGGTCTGCTTCAACTCACTAACTTCCGTTGCAAGCTTCGACAGAAGATCTGCAGCTTCGACAGCAGCCCGGTCCATATTTCTCTTACGGCTTCTGTAACAGTACGGGTCACCCTCCTGGGAAAACCCTACTTTCCACAGCAATCTGCCTTTGCCTCGTATATGTCCTCCGTGTTCAGGATTCCCGAGGGCATGGGTCAGTTGGTCTCTCTCTGTTGAACGTGATCCAGCCCTGTTGAGCTTTGGTCATTGCGTCAACAAGGTTTTTTGTGGGAGCAAACGTTTTCTGCCGATGAACACACTCCCCTGTCTCCGGGTCTAGCGATCCCCCATGCTCGTACCACCACATTTTGGCTCTTTCGTCCCATCCCTCTGTACCTAGAGGGATTCCTCTTGCCCTCAGGCCGTCCTCCATCGCCTGCCACTTAGGCGCCGAAACGCGGTATCCTCCTGGCCCCATAACATGATGGTACTGTTTCTTATCCGCATTAGCCTTATTTTTTTTCGACATTTCCTTGAAATGCTCGGATTTCTTCTGCGTCACAAATTCTGTCCAATCATCTCTCAGTTTCTCATATTGTCCAGTGAAAAGCGGAGTCTTGCCCTTGCTGACATATTCACGGAACAATTTCTTCTTGAAGTTCCGGAATGCTTCGGCCATCTTCTGAAGAGCGAACTCTTTGACTAGCCTCCTCCTCTGACGTCCACCCGGAACCTCCACACTGAATTCATCTTTTTTGTGGTATTCCGGAGGTAGAATGAAATGTACCATAAGCTTTCTGAACATCTCCTTTTTCGTTCTCTTGTGGACATAACTGAAACCAAGACGTGCTTTCTTTGGCTCCTTCCATTCCTGGACGGTGATCGGGACAGTGTCTCTAACAATGACTCCGCATTGGTGGATAAACTTCGTGGTGTGCTGTAGGGGCTTGCCGGTTACACCGACTAATTCGATGGTATATGTTTCGGAATCTTTCATCGCCTTGGATTTGCCACGCGTTGTCGTACTCGATCCGGCCGAGGGCTAAAATAAGAAAGAGAGTCGCGCGCGTTAGTGCATATGTATTCACATTTCAGTAAGTTTGTATCACGAGAGGCTCAATGTATATATGTATATATACCTCGCCGGAGGTGGTTGTTCTTTGCAATTGGAGATCGTCGTTTGTCGACGGTTGACCTCCGTCATCAATGTCCATTCCTTCACCTCCTTGATCATCGGCAATGTCTGTTCCTCCTTCACCTTCTTGATCCTCAAGGTTCAGATAAGAAGAGATTACATCATGTTCTCCGGCTATGATATCTAATATATAACCTTCAGCCTCTTGTTCCGCCGTCAGGTCTCTATTGTCCGCCATATGTCACTCATGCAGACATGCATGTAGTAAAAATTAATTAAGTGTATAGGAGACTTAGCAAATATTGTCGTAGAAGGAGGGAAAACAGATTGCTAGGGTTTTGGGTGGAAGAACGATAACCACCGGAGGGGGAAAACCATACTTTAGAGGTGTGTCCAAGATTAGTTTCTCAAATGACTTGGAGAACCCCATAGCTAGGTTGCATTTGCTTTCCTGGTCATTTTGGTATATTACACTTAATATTCTGAATTTATTGAATTAAAACTTATTTTCATCATTATTTTAATGAATTTAATACAAATTCAAATATGGTCTCATTTTGAACTTTGTCAAACATGATTGAAAATGATATAAACAGATAGCTTACATTTTTCTGAACATTTTGCATATTTTTCCATAATTTTTGGAATTATAAATTAAAAGTTACTCCCTCCGTCCGGGATTACTGGGCTTGTAGTGTCTTGCATCGCGACCAAGGCATACAGCTACTGGTTGTACATGAGCCAATCAAAGCGAGAGTTCCAAAATTTTCAATTAAAGCCTAATCAATGTTGCCAGGCAAACCGTGCGCATGCTAGCATGCATTGGGCAGTTAAAAGAAAGAGAGAGGAAAGTGGGGCTGCGGGTGGGATTAAGCAATAATTAGGCTACAGGTTTTTAGGAGAATTAATTCTTAGAGGCCTTGTGAGGGGCTAATTGCTGGACAAATATTTTTTCACTAGGAGCCCAGTAATCCCGGACGGAGGGAGTATTTTATTTAGAAGATTAATTATGTTCTGTAATTCCATATAAAGTGGGCCCCACGTGTCACGATGACGTCATCAAAAAAAAATCTCTCCAACAGTGGCCAGGTGACGTCATCATGACGTCACCCCTGGCGTCACACGGTGGTCGGCGGTTGCAGTTTAGACTCTCGGGTCTCCGGCGATTCCGGCGATTCCGGCCACGGGGGAGGGAACGGAGATGGGGAGGAGGCCACGGCCACTGTTCGATGGCGCCGTTCGATGGCGTTGGTTCGAGGGCGACGGCGACGGCCCACGGGGAACCTACCGGAGAGACGGCGACGGGGTGGGGGCGGAGCAGGGTGGAGGCGGTGGAGAGAAGGGCGCGGCGACGGCGACGGCGCGGTCCTCTGCGCGGGCGACGGCGACGGCGACGAGGCAGAAGACGAGTGGGCGACGGCGACGGCGACGAGGCAGAAGACGAGCGGGCGCCGGCGCGAGGGTTTGGGACTTAGAATTTTGGGGCAGGAAGGCATCGCGCATATATAGGTCCAGCCTTTAGTCCCGGTTCGTGACAGCAACCGGGACTAAAGGTCCCCGGGGTACCCTCCGCGGGCCTTTAGTCCCGGTTGGTGTCACGAACCGGGACTAAAGGTGCATTTTTTCGCGGCGTTTTCGTTCCCGCGCAGAACGAGCCTTTAGTCCCGGTTCGTGACACGAACCGCGACTAAAGTTGGTTATTCAAATACTTTTCCTTTTCCCAAACTTAAAAATACAAATAATATATCAGAAAATTCAGAAAAATAAAACTAATTCTTTTTAAAATCTTAAAAATACAAATAATATATCAGAAAATTCAGAAAAATAAAACTAATCATAAAGATTCACACACATCTTGAATATATATATAGATAAAAAAGGCAGTACATAATGGCTAGAGTGGATCTAAACCTAAACGGAGAGCATAGATGCATGATCTGATATCTGCTAGTCATACTTCTGCCTAGGCCTATAGTACATGTACTCGTAGTCATCGTAGTCGCCGCCGCCGTCGTCGTCACTATCGTCTGACGGTGCTCTGTACTCCCTCGGAGGATCACGACTCCAGGACTGGGCCTGAGGGTAGCGCAGGCGGGGGATATCGCCGGCCCTGATGTAGTCCATGATGCTCTGTAGAGTCCGGCCGGACCACCATAGCCGACGACCGGCCTCGTGAAAGTTCCCAGGAGGCAGGCCGTCCTCCTCATACCTGGCGAGCGCCCCTCTCACGCCGATTGATGAAGAAGGCATCCCAATTATGCTGGTTATCGGAATGCCAACTGGGATTCCTCCGATGCTCCGGCGTGAGCTCGTGATAGTAGTGGTTCATGATGGCCGCCCGACGCGCCACACCTTGAGGAAGAGGAGGGACCGGCACTCCTCCGGCGCTCAGCATCCAACCGGCGGGAACGTTGTAGCCGCACGGGCAGGGGTAGTTCGAGGCGGAAAGTGCCTCCGCCTGGATGAATGTTAGAGTGGGTACGGTAGAAGCCATGAGAGAGTGGTGAGTTTGTATGTGTTTATGCCAATGGTGTGGCAATGCATACATATATATAGCGAGAAGAAAATATCCCTTTAGTCCCGGTTGGGGACACCAACCGGGACTAAATGGGTTAGGGTTTCGTTTGGACCAATCAGATAGAATCACACGGATCGTGTGTTTCTTTAAAGCGCTTGTGAGTCGTTGGATCCGGGGTGTGTTTCTTTCGAGCTGTTGTGAGCCGTTTGATCAGGGCTACGGTGTGTTTCTTTCGAGCTATTGTGAGCCGTTGGATGAGGTGGTTTCTTAACAGACGAGTTCCCCGACGACGACGAGGAGGAGTAGTGTTCGTATGTTCTCTCTTTTTAATAAAAGAATTTGTATTCCGGCGACACTGCGGCGCGCTAGCGCGTCTGTTTTCTGTTTTTAATAAAAGTTATGAAATCAGATATTTTATCTCACAAGGTTTTGAGACATTTAAGTAACCTTCTGTTTTCCATGCTTTCCACTCGTTTTCTCAAATATTTTGCAAAGGAGTTAGTCTTAAACACATCAGAGATAATATAATTCACATCATCCATTCAAAAAAGTTTGGTACACAATAAATTATTACACATCAATTCTTCCCTTGTGTCCCTGCTTTCTTACGATTTGGCCGTATCCATGGAGCATCCTCATCATTTAATTTAATGCTTGGGTCAGTGTTGACTTTGAAGGGCGGAATTTCACCAAACATATTATAATCTTCTGACATGTCTGTCTTGTCCTCCACTCACACGATGTTTCTTTTCCCTGAAAGAACAATGTGGCGCTTTGGATCATCGCATGATGTACTGATCGTTTTCTTATCTTTCCGTTTCCTCGGTTTGCTACTCATGTCCTTCAAATAGAAAACCTGAGCGACATCTTTGGATAGGACGAATGGTTCGTCAAGGTAACCAAGATTGTCGAAATCCACCATTGTCATTCCGTATTGCTCGTCCACCTTTACCCCACCTCCTGTTAGCTTGAACCATTTGCACCGGAACAAAGGAACCTTATAGGAGGGTCCATAGTCAAGTTCCCATATCTCCTCTATTTAACCATAATATGTGACCTTTTGCCCAATCTCGGTTGCTGCATCAAAGCGGACACCACTGTTTTGGTTGGTGCTCTTTTTATCTTGGGAGATCGTGTAAAATGTATTCCCATTAATCTCGTACCCTTGGTAAGTCGTTATAGTCAAAGATGGTGTCTTGGCCAACATGTACAGCTGATCTCCAACATCATTGTCATTCATTAAATGTTTTCTCCATGTGGGCCTTTCTTATCCATGATTCAGGCTTCCCCGGGTTGTCCGAGCGTAAAATATTCTTGTATTGCTCGAAGTACGGAGCCACCAAGCTCGAATTTTGCAGAACTGTGTGGTGTGCTTCAGTCATAGAATGACCGTCCATACATATCGTTGATTTCCTTCCGATCGTGCCTTTTCCACTTAGTCTCCCCTCGTGCCGCGATTGAGGAATACCAATCGGCTTAAGGTCAGGAACATAGTCAATGCAGAACTCAATTACCTCCTCATTTCCATAGCCCTTTACGATGCTTCCTTCTGGCCTAGCACAGTTACAAACATATTTCTTTAATAATCCCATAAACCTCTCGAAGGGGAACATATTGTGTAGAAATACAGGACCGAGGATGGAAATCTCTTCGACTAGGTGGACCAGGAGGTGCGTCATGATATTGAAGAAGGATGGTGGAAACACCAACTCGAAACTGACAATACATTGGACCACATCGTTTTGTAACTGTGGTAGATCTTCTGGACTGATTACCTTCTAAGAGATTGCATTGAGGAATGCACATAGCTTCACAATGGCTACTCGAACATTTTCCGGTAGGAGCCCCCTCAAAGCAATCGGAAGCAATTGCGTCATAATCACGTGGCAGTCATGAGACTTCAGGTTTTGGAACTTTTTGTCCGCCATGTTTATTATTCCCTTTATATTCGACGAGAAGCCAGACGGGACCTTCATACTGCTCAGGCATTCAAAAAAAATGACCTTCTGTTCTTTGGTAAGAGCGTAGCTGGCACGACCTTGAAACCATTCCGGATGCCGGTCATCTAGGTCTTTCAAAAGTTGCTGGTCCTGCCGTGCTTCCTTTGTATCATTTGTCTTCCCATACACGCCCAAGAAGCTTAGCAGGTTCACGCAAATATTCTTCGTAACATGCATCACGTCGATTGCAGAGCGGACATCTAGGACTTTCCAATACTGTAGCTCCCAAAATATCGATTTCTTTTTCCACATGGGTACGTGCCCGTCAACTCCCAGCGGAATTGATTGCCCGCCAGGACCCTTTCCAAAGATGACTTTCAAATCCTTGACCATATCAAATATCTCAGCTCCAGTACATTCCGCAGGCTTCGGCCGGTGATCTGCCTTGCCGTTGAAATACTTGCCTTTATTTCTTACGTTATGATTTCGGGGAAGAAATCGACGATGACCCAGGTACATGTTCTTCCTACAATTATCCAAAAATACACTTTCAGTCTCATGTAAGCAGTGCGTGCATGCTTTGTATCCCTTATTTGACTGTACCGAAAGGTTACTGAGAGCAGGCCAATCGTTGATGGTTACAAAAAGCAACGCTCGTATGTTAAATTCCTCTTCTTTAAGCTCATCCCACACAGGTACACCAGGTCTGCCCCACAACTGTAAAAGTTCATCAACTAATGGCCTTAGGTACACATCGATATCGTTGCCGGGTTGCTTCGGACCTTGGATGAGCACTGGCATCATAATGAACTTCCGCTTCATGCACGACCAAGGAGGAAGGTTGTAGATGCATAGAGTCACGGGCCAGGTGCTATGGCTGGAGCTCTGCTCGCCAAAAGGATTCATGCCATCAGTAATTAGACCAAATCTTATGTTCCTTGCGTCAGCTGCAAAATCTTTGAACTCTCTGTCGATCTTTCTCCATTGCGTTCCATCAGCGGGGTGTCTCAACTCCCCGTCGGACTTACGGTCCTCTTTGTGCCATCGCCACAACTTGGCATGCTCTTTGTTCATGAACAGCCGTTTCAGCCGAGGTATTATAGGAGCATACCACATCACCTTGGCGGGAACCCTCTTCCTGGGTTTCTCGCCCTCAACATCGTCACCAGGGTCATCGCCTCTGATCTTATAACGCAATGCAGTGCATACATGGCATTCATCCAAATTCTCGTATGCACCGCGGTAGAGGATGCAGTTGTTAATGCATGCATGTATCTTCAGAACCTCTAAACCTAGAGGGCAGACAACCTTCTTTGCTTCGTACGTACTGGCGGGCAACTCGTTATTCTTCGGAAACATATTCTTCAGCATTTTCAGCAAATTTTCAAATGATGAGTCAGCTACACCTTCCCGTGCCTTCCATTTCAGCAAATCCAGTGTGCAGCCCAGCTTTTTCAGACTATTGTCGCATCCTGGGTACAGGGACTTCGTGTGATCCTCTAACATGCGATCCAAATTCTCCCTCTCCTTGTCAGTTTCGCAGCGTCTCCGTGCATCAGCAATGGTCCGACCAAGATCATCAGCAGGCTCATCATGTGCCTCTTCTTCACCTTCACCAAACCCTTCCCCACCTTTGGCATCATCCTCCATGAAAGTATCACCGAAAGCGTCATGATAGTTGAAATCGATATCATCCTCTTCTTCATCTTCTTCCATTCTAACCCCTTTTTCTGCATGCTTGGTCCAACAAATATAGCTTGGCATGAAACCGTGCCGAAGCAGGTGCATGTGAACGACTTTTGAGGAGGAGTGACCCTTCTCATTCTTACATTCAGCACATGGATAGATAATAAAACCTCGCTGCCTGTTCGCATTTGCCACTACGAGGAAATCTTTCAAACCCGTAGTGAACTCGCCGGAGAGTCGGTTACCGTACATCCACTGCCGATTCATCTGCATTATTATTATATAAAGTATATAATTAACCATCATGCATTTGTTAAACTAACTAGCTGGAAATAATAAATGAAAGGTTCAAGTTGCTAACCGCGATCGCGGAGGTAAAATAAATGAAAACTCTCAAGTGCGGCTCGGACACTTCATATCATGTGTGTTTCATGCTCTCGGGCATTTCATCAAACACCTTGTGTGCATAGGAGGAGCAAAAAGCAAACCCACCACCCCTTGTGAATATTGTGAGTAGAAGTGACACCAAATGTGGCTAAGTGCAGCCACCTGAGCCCTATATATAGACATGGGCCTTTAGTCCCGGTTGGCCTGGACAACCGCGACTAAAGGCCTTGGGGACCTATTAGTACTGGTTGGCCTGGCCAACCGGGACTAAAGCCCCTTCCGTCCGCCAGCTGTGGACCGAGCGCGCTGGGCCCAGACTGTTGGTCGCGGGTGTCCTCCCGAACCGCGACTAGAGACCCCTATAGTCGCGGGTCGAAACTTTTGGGGACTAATGGGGGCGTATGGAAGGCCTATTTTCTACCAGTGATCCGCCGCCCTTTCGTTTCGCCTTCCCACGCGTCGGCTGCGATGGATGCCACGTGGCTCAGCGAGCAGCCAGGATCGATTGGCCATGTGTATAAATGCAGGCCTTGGTGAAACGGTGAAAATTTCCCAGCATTTGCCTTCTTCGCTCATCGTCTTCCTCGCGCTCCACCTTCTCTCTCTTCGAGTTCGCACCAGCGCAAATGGCAGGAAGCAAGAAGCATGGCGCCGCCGTTTCTTCATCGAAGGCACCCGAGGAGGTTCCTGCGCCTCCTGCACCGCGCTCGGGCGACTGGCGCTCGCCCAACACCACGATGAAGAGCATCAAGGAGATGCAGCGGGAGGGGTTGCTGCCCGCGGAAGCTGGGAAACGGGTGCGCCTCGGCAAGAAGGAGGAGGTACCCAATCCACACACGAACGAACGCGTGGTTTTCGCGGACCACGTGTCGCGCGGACTCTCTCTCCCTCTTCACCCCTTCCTCGTGGCATTGTTGTATGTCTATGGCATACAGCTCCACGATCTTCCTCCGAATATAGTGCAGCACATATCGTGCTTCATTGTATTCTGCGAGTGCTTTTTGGGCATTCGCCCACATTGGGGCCTCTGGAAGGCCCTCTTCAAGGTTCGAATCTTCCGCGAGAGATCGCGAGTAGAATCTAAGCCTGGCGAGCCACTGCGCACGGGCGGCTTCGGGATTCAAGCGAAGTCGGAGAACAGCTACTTTGGGATGTACTTCATCGACTCCGCCCAAGGATGGAGGAAAAGTGGTTTTACGTCACCGACAACAGCTTGGGTGGAATTCAGGAATTCCACCTGTTCGCTGTCTTGAACAGGCGGAAGTCCTGGACGCACAGACTGTCTACTGAAGAGAACCAGGTCGTTACGCCGCTACTCGCCAAGGTGGCCGCCCTCCGGGACCAAGCTGCTGGAGTTGTGCTAAACGGGATGCACCTGGCGAGCATCTTCCTCAAGCGCAGGATTCAACCCCTACAGCACAGGCCTTCCACGATGTGGGAGTACCAGGGCACCGTGGACCCTAGTCGCGTGAGCCGCGAGGAGCTCTCGAACGTCGAGTTCGAGAAAAAGATCGCGGCCATCACCAGCTTGAAGGTAGGAGAAACCTTCCCCGACCGCATAGTCGCAGCTTTCAAGGCATCAAGGCCTCCGCCACCCGAAGTAAGTTCGTCTTTCCTTCTATCTTCATCTCTTTCCTTGTTCTGAAATTTGGTCGACTGAATCTTTCTATTACTTTTCTTTTGTCTTCTTTGATAGAGCTTAGCCGTGGCCACCTGCTACCCGCCAATATCCGGGGAGGACGCCTCGGATTTGCTGGCAAGTAACTTGGACGGCCCAGCCGACACCAGTGTTGCTGATGCCTCCTCGAGCTCCGAGAGTGACTCCTCGGATAGTGTGGAGGATTCGGGTGACGGTCTCCTCCAACGCAAACGCCGTCGAGTGGAGGGTGATGAGGCCACCTCCAAGGACAATTCTTTGGAGGAATCGCCCGGGAAGGGGCCCCTCATCGTGACTCCGCTGCACACACTCGCCCCTTCTCCTTCATTCCCTAATATCCAAACCGCCTGGAATGCGGATATGTTGGATGATGAAGATGACTACGAGTGAGTTTCTCTTCTTGTTCTTTGGTCGAACGGTTTTCTTTCGCGTCTTTTGACATATTGTCTTCACTGTAGTCTGTAAACTATCAGCCCACGCAGATTCGTCTCTTCCCGTCATGACAAGAGGAAGAAGGTTGAAACCGCGGGTGGGACTCCTACCGCCTACACCGTGCAGAACTCGCCAAGTGCGGCCCCTACAGCGGCGACTATGGAATACAGAATTCCTAGTTTTGCTGCTGGGGCCTCGACTCCAAAAGAAGTGTCGGGTAGCTCAGCGGATCCCCTTTCCTTCGCCCAATGCCAGATAAACCTTCTGCTTGCTTCTTCAGTACTTTGTCAATTTGGATCTGTTTTTTTATCGGGTGCACGACAGTGCTCCCGATGGGAGTAGCCCCCAAGGCTGTAGCTAATCGCATGCGATTAGCTACAGGCTTAAAGATAGACCTTTTCTTTTATTCTGTTTTTATCGGGTGCACGACAGTGCTCCCGATGGGAGTAGCCCCCGAGGCTATAGTCGAATGATTTCAATCGTGTATAGGCTCCAATTTATCCCTTCTGATTCCACTATCTTCATGTCATTTGCAGACTCTCATCGACTCCCTTGTGGCCGTCGGTCGCCGTGTCGTTCTTGCTGAAGCGGACTGCGGGATCCTTCGGTCGGATTGTGATCGACTCGCAAGCGAGAACGAGCTCCTTCGACGTAAGTTTGTCGTCTTCCCCATCTTTATCCTTTTATTTCTGCCTATCTCTTTGTTTCTGATAATTACTGTTACGCAGCTCAACTTGAGTCTATGAAGGCTGAAAAGGTGGATGCCTCCACTCGGGCAACTGCTCAAGAGGCTCAGCTGGCAGCTATTCGAGAGGAACTTGAGTCCTCTTGCATGCTGTCGGCTGATCATGAAGGAAAGCTTGCGACTGCCCGAGAAGCTCTGAAGAATCTGGAGGAGGCTGGTACCAAGGCGGCCTCCGATCTTGTCGACTTCCTTCGTCCTTTGGCCGAACGCTTTGCGGGTAAGTAGCTTTTGGCCTTATCATCGTCTTCAAATTGTCTGATAGGTTCCAGGATTTAAACATTTTTCTTTGCAGGTCTTCTGGGCGTCCCGCTGGAGCTTCCCGGGGTCCATCGGGTGGATGCGCTCACGGATTCTTGCGCCCAGCTCAGGAGGCACGCCGAAGGGATTTGCACCATTATTGGCGATGCCGTTCGAGTGCTGACGCAGCTTCACCGTGGCCTCCTTGTCAATGTCGTGTCTCCACCTGCGCTGGGCGATCTTTTGAAGATTTTCTCGGAGATCAATCTCCTTGGTGCCTACGCAGTCGCTCAGTCGGAGTCTGGGGCGAAGACCGCCATCCAGTTCGCGCTGGCGCATGGAGTCACCGGCTTGGACGAGGCGTACTAGGACCTTCCCGTCGATCCTTCCACGGGCAAAAACGTAGGGCTTCGTCGTTTTGGCGAGCCAGCCGGAGTCCTTGCTCAGAAGTTATCCGAGTTGTTCGCCCGTGCCAGGGGAGGCACCGTAGTGAGTGGCAGCACATCTGCAGCTCCTTAGTTATCTTTTCTTTGTAGTTCGCTCTTTTGATTGTAATGAACCTTGGGATGCATTCCCGTATTTTCATCGTTTAATCGGGATGTTTTTCTGAGATGCTTCATGTGACTGATTTGTTGTGTGTTTCCTCCCAATGGGAGTAGCCCCCGAGCACCTGTCGAATAGGTGGTTGTTATATCTCGAATGAGGGCATCTTATTCCTTCAATTTCCATGTATTCTTTCAGGTAGTCGGGGTTGCTGCGGAGTCTTCAGGTGGAACTGCTACCCTAGCAAATCCTCTTGTTGCTGCTGTTGGCTCCTTTGCAGGCCTCCGTGATCGTGTCGCGGATGGTGAACACAAGCTAAAAGCGTTGCGTGGGCTAGCGGATGTAGCCAAGTCCAAACAAAAGCTGGCGACTGAACACGATCAGTTTGTGATGGATGAATTGGCATATGTTGCCAATGATTTGCCCTGTAAGTAGTTCAGCCCCCTAGTCTTCTTTGTCCTATATCTTTCTTTGACCATATACCTTTGTTGTCCAGTTGTCCAGCCATATGATAGGAGTGAGAAGCATTGGGTGGAGAACCACATCCTTCAAGAATCTGGCAGCTCAAAGCCCCATGCGAGTAACTTTTGGTCCGATCGTAGTCGAGACTTTGTGCTGGCTACCTTGAAGTTCCGAGTCATCCAGGCGAAGATACTCGTGAGTTCCTTTCACGAGGTGTTGATTGCAATGAACGCTGATTTTTATCTGTTGGAGAGGGGTCCTGAGGATTGGAGCCATCTTCTCAGGGTGTTCGGGCGAGAAGGAGAAATTCGCGAGTGTGTTCACAATCAGATGATTTGCGCCTCGGTAGTGGCCCTCTCTTTCGTCCGGTTGTGGCATCCTGAAGTGAATTTCAACTCCGTAGCTAGACTTCTTGATGGTCCAACCGTCGACCTTTCTCCTTATTATAGGGTTGTTCGACCCACGGCAGAAGAAATTATTCGATTGACCGCTGCTGCGGTAGATTGGGTTTTGGCGGCTGAGAATGCTCATCGCCATGTGTAAATGTAGGATGTATGTATCCTGTTTCGCTGTGTAGTTTGTAAAAAACTGTTGTAAGGTGTTTACCTTGTATAAAAATTTCTTCCTGTGAAGCTATGTTAGGTGTAGCCCCCGTGTGTTTGTGGGGTGTATACCTGTTGCTTTTAGCATGTAAGGATGGAGAACTCAAGTATCTATGGTTGAGAAACCATGTATTTTATTATAATGACTGAGAAGTCATGTGTCTTTCTTTCGAGCTACAAGATGGCTAGTATAGCCTTATTATGATGAGTAAAAAACGAATCTAAGGATAGAATTTTCGGAGTTGTGCAACATTCCAAGGGTTGGAATAGATGCCTCCAGTCGCCGGATTCTTCAGTCGATAGGCACCACCCGGGATAGCTTCGTGTATTATGAAGGGTCCTTCCCATGGTGGCTCGAGTTTGTGTCCTTCCTTCTGCTTGAGCCGTAGCACAAGATCTCCTGCTGCGAAGGCCCTGTGGCGTATGCGGCGACTGTGATAGTTTCGCAACGACTGCTGGTATATTGCGGATCTTGCGAGTGCAATGTCACGCATTTCATCGAGTGCGTCCATATCATCCGCGAGTGCCCTGTTGGAGATTTCTTCGCTGTAAGCAACAACCCGTGGGGCGCTGAACCTAACGTCCTCGAGAAGGACTGCTTCGGCCCCGTATACCATGAAAAATGGTGTATAGTTTGTGGATCGATTAGGAGTTGTGCGGAGGCTCCATAGCACGGAGGGTAGCTCTTCTGCACAATGTCCCGCTGCTAGGTGTAGGCGATCGAGTAGACGTTTCTTGATGCCAGCCGAAACTAATCCGTTGGTTCTTTCGACTTGGCCGTTGGTTTGCGGATGGGCAACTGAAGCAAATTTGAAGATGATGCCCTTTTCTTCGCAGAACTGCTGTGTTTCTTTTGCCGTGAAGTTGCTACCATTGTCAGTAATGATGTCATGTGGTACTCCAAACCTGCATACGATGGAGTTGAGGAATTTGACGGCGCATTGGGCGCTAGCCGAAGTTACTGGCATTGCTTCGATCCACTTGGTAAATTTGTCGACTGCGACTAGCAAGTGTGTGTATCCGCCTGGCATGGACTTGCGTAATGGCCCTACCATGTCCAGCCCCCATTGTGCAAAGGTCCAGGCGATTGGTATCATATGTAATTCCGTAGCGGGTGCGTGCGGTTTTGGTGCGAAGCGCTGGCAAGCGTTGCACCTGTCGACCAATTCCTTTGCATCCCTGGCTACTGTAAGCCAGTAGAATCCCGCTCGAAAGGCTTTTCCCATGATTGCTTTCCAGCTAGCATGATGTCCACAGTCCCCTTGGTGGATGTCCCGCAGTAATTCCTTGCCATCTTCGGGTGCTATGCATCGTTGCAGTATGCCTGAGATGCTTTGTTTATACAACTCGCCGTTGAGTACCCGAAAGGATTTGCTGCGTCGGACTATTTGTCTGGCCTCGCGAGGATCTGCTGAGAGCTGTTTGGCGGATAAGTAGTCGAGGTATTTCTGCGTCCAGACTGGCTCGACCAGAAAAACTTGTCGCGAAATATTATGAATGAGCTCAATAATAGCGATCTGCGCGCTGACCTCTGTTTCCAATGTTGCGGGTGCCTCTGCAGTTTTCTTGACTTTGACTGATCGCCTGGTCATCCGCTCGAAATATATCCCTGGCGGTATGGGTGTGTTTGTGGAACCCATGTTTGCCAGCCTGTCTGCTTCTTCATTGATGGACCTCGCAATGTGCTTCAGCTCGCACCCTTTGAAACTTCCTTCGAGTAGGTTATACATGTCACGATAGGCAACCATGTTCTCAGCGATAGCGTCGCACTCCTTCATTGTTTGTTGCACGATGAGATTGGAATCGCCGTAAATCATCAGTCGAGTGGATCCGCATGCGACTGCCATCTTCATCCCATGTGACAGGGCCTCGTATACTGCGTCATTATTTGATGCTGGATCATCAGGTGGAAAGTCCAGTCGTAGGACGTACTGCAGCTTGTCTCCTCTGGGTGATATTAGAACGATCCCAGCTCCTGCTCCTTCGTTTCTCTTGGATCCGTCGAAGTACATGATCCAGTTACTCGTGTATTCCGGCGGCCCGGGCGTTTGTAGTTCTGTCCACTCGCTCAGAAATTCCACGAGTACCTGGGATTTTATTGAATTGCGCCCTGCATAGATAATGTCCCAAGCGCCCAGCTCGATGCTCCATTTTGCTATTCTTTCGGATGCCATTGGGTTGTTCATGATTGTGCCAAGTGATGCATCATTGACCACAGTTATGGTATGTTCCTGGAAGTAGTGCTTGAGTTTTCGGGCTGTGAGAACGACTCCATATGCAAGATTCTGGTAGTGAGGATATCGTTGTTTGCACGGCGATAGCACCTCGCTGATGTAGTAGATTGGTCGTTGAACTCCATATGCCTTGCCTTTCTCAGGTCGTTCGAGCACGTTGGCCGTGCTGATGACCTGGTTTGTTGCGGCCAGGTATAGGTATAATGGCTCCCTCTCTTGTGGTGTTGCCAGAATACGCTTGCTCTGTAGGGATCGCTTCAGGTCTGTGAATACCTTCTTAGCTTCTGGTGTCCATTCGAACTTGTCCGTCTTCTTCAGCAATTTATAGAAGGGTAACGCTTGCTCACCCAATCGTGCGATAAATCTGCTCAAGGCGGCTAGTCGCCCTGCGAGCTGTTGGACTCCGTGTAGATTGGTTGGCTCCTTCATTGTCAAGATTGCTTGTATTTTCTCTGGGTTGACTTCGATGCCTCTGGCGGAAACCAGGTACCCGAGAAGTTTTCCTGCTGGGACGCCAAAGACGCATTTTGTCGGATTGAGCTTGATCCTATATGCGTTGAGGGCGTCAAATGTTTCTCTAATGTCCTCGAGGAGGGTATCCTCTACTCGAGTCTTGATGACGATGTCGTCAACATACACTTGAACGTTCTTACCAATGAGCTTGGCAAGGCATTTTTGCATGCAGCGCTGATATGTCGTGCCTGCGTTCTTGAGCCCGAAGGGCATTGTCGTGTAGCAGTACACACCGTGGGGTGTGATGAATGCTGTCTTCTTTTCGTCTTCATGCTTCATCTGGATCTGATTATATCCCGAATAGGCGTCCAGGAAGGAGAGGCGTTGACAGCCCGCTGTAGAGTCCACGATCTGGTCGATTCACGGGAGGGGAAAGTTATCCTTGGGGCAGTGCTTAATTAATGACGTGTAGTCAATGCATACTCGAAGGATGTCAGTGTTCTTCTTTGGGACCAGCACCGGGTTTGCTAACCAGGTGGATATCTTGATCTCCCTGATGAATTTTGCTGCTAGCAATCTGTTTACTTCTTCTCCAAGCTCTTTCTGCATGGGTTCTGAGAACCGTTGAGTGGTCTGCTTGATGGGTTTTGCGTCTTTGAAGACTTCGAGTGAGTGCTCGGCGAACTCCCTGGGTATTCCTGGCATATCTGAGGGCTGCCAAGCGAAAATTTCCAAGTAATCACGGAGGAGTTCGACAAGCGTGCTTTCCTATGCTGGCGAGAGGGTGGTTGAGACCATCGCTGTCTTCGCAGAATCTGTCGGGTGCACCTGATGTTTTCGGGTGTCGCTGTTGGTGCTGAACTCCAATTTTCTGGCGCTTTTTTCTTCGTGAGGGTGGTTTTTGCCAGCTCCTGTAGTTCTTCTTGCATCCCGAAAGATTTTGCGATCTCGTTGAACTCGATGTCGCATTTGTTGGACTTCTGGAAATCGTCGTCGATGGTGATTACACCATATTCTCCGGGTAGCTTGAGCTTCAGGTACGCATAGTGTGGTACTGCCATGAATCTGGCGAACGCCGTTCAACCAAGAATGGCGTGGTACTGTGAGGGCCAGTCGACTACTTCAAAGTCGAGGAATTCTCTTCTGTAGTTGCGTCGATTACCCAACACAACCTCTAGGTTGATTGTTCCGAGTGGACGGATCGCCTTTCCTGGAACTATCCCGTGAAAGGATGTTTCTGATTCCGCAAGTCCGTCCAGGTTCCTGTTCATCCGACGGAGCGTATCTGCGTAGATAATGTTGATGCCGTTGCCTCCGTCCATAAATACGCGAGCCAGTTCGTAGTTACCAATTTGCGCTTGGATTACTAAGGCAGCGTGTCCTGGTCGATAGACTCGTGGCGGGTGGTCTTCCATCGAGAAGGTGATCGATTGGTCCGCCATTTTCAGGTACTCAGGCCTTGTTGGCGGGGTTTGCACAGCCATGCACAGTTGCCGCGTGTTTGCCTTCTGAGCCCTGCGGGATGGGTAGACTTTTTGTATCATCCCTAACTGTCCAGCCGGGTTCGGGTACACGTTAGCTCCTGCGTTTGGAGCGGGTGGCGCGTTTAATGCGGCCAGCGCCATGTTTGGATTTCCTGGTGGAGGTAGGGGTAGTGGCGGCTGGAACCCTTGATGTTCTTCTCCTAGAAGTGGCGGGTAGTTTTGATTAGCTGCTGATCTACTTTTCTTCGAGAAGGCCTCGTGGATGTCGATGAACTTTCGGCAGTCTTTGAGGAGGTGCGTTGCCTAAGTTTTGCCCGTGCGCTTATCTATAAATAGATGTAGCGAGCAGTACGCGTTAAGGTCCTCCTCGGGACTTTTTTCTTCAGCTTTTGGTTTCCACTCGCGACTCCCGCGGCGCCCATTATCGCGGCTTCGCGTGAATTCTGCCACTACCATCTCTTCCCGATCGTCGTGATCGTAGTATTTTCTACTTTTCTTTCGACCATGGCGGTCTTCTTCGGGCGCGGGCGATGATGCCCTCTCGTTGCGCATCGCGTCTTCTCCGTTAGCCCATTTGTCGGCTATGATCATCAGTTCCCCAATAGTTTTGGGTGCGGCTCGGCCCAGCTCTTCTCTGAAAGCAGTTCGTCGGGCGCCTTTCGCGAAGGCCTCAACCGCTACTTCTTCTGAGATATTCCCCGCAGTGTTCCTGAGTGTTGTTCATCGCTGAATGTACTCGCGGGTGTATTCGCCGCTCTTCTGCTTGCAGGCCCGCAGTTCTTCAATGGTTGTTGGTCTCTTGTAAGTGGCCTGGAAGTTCTTGCAGAAATCGTAGTGCAGGTCGTCCCACGATGCGTAACAGGACTTTGGCCTTGCTTCCAGCCAGCTGCGTGCCACGCCGACCAAGTGTAGATTGAGGTACTACATAGCTGTGTTCTTATTCCCACGTTGGCATTTTACTGCCGTGAGGTAGTCGTTTAGCCACGACGAAGGTTCGAGTGAACCATCGTATTTCGTGACTTCTGTGCTGAGCTTGAATCTCCTGGGTAGGGGTGCCTCGCGGATGCTGCGGGCGAAACACAACGCGCCGTAGGTCTCGTCATCCGAAAAACTGGATGAGGAGCGCACACGGTTCCTTGCAGCTCTCGCCTTGTCCACCTTATTTTGCGCGATATCTGACCGCGCTTTATATCCTGGCTGGTCGCGATCAATTTCCTTCCTTGGCTCTTTGCTATGCTTCCGTGAGCGGCTGCTATGGCGTCGCGAGCTTTTATTTCTCGGGCTGCCTTCGCTGCTGCTTCGACTATCGCCGCGTCACCGAGCTTCTTTCCTCGACCACGGCGAGGTGATTTGTCTCTCCCAGGAGAAGTGCTCCTGTGCTTGCGCGATGCCTCTTTTTCTTTTTCCTTCTCTTGCTGTTCGGCAGCTTTCCTGCGGTCGTAGGAGGCGAGCCTTGAGGCTGCCATGCCCAATCCCTTCCGAACCTGTTTGTACTTCTCTGCTCGAGGGTCTTTCTCCGCTGGCTGGTTCATCTGCTATATCTGACCGCGCTTTATATCCTGGCTGGTCGCGATCAATTTCCTTCCTTGGCTCTTTGCTATGCTTCCGTGAGCGGCTGCTATGGCGTCGCGAGCTTTTGTTTCTCGGGCTGCCTTCGCTGCTGCTTCGACTATCGCCGCGTCACCGAGCTTCTTTCCTCGACCACGGCGAGGTGATTTGTCTCTCCCAGGAGAAGTGCTCCTGTGCTTGCGCGATGCCTCTTTTTCTTTTTCCTTCTCTTGCTGTTCGGCAGCTTTCCTGCGGTCGTAGGAGGCGAGCCTTGAGGCTGCCATGCCCAATCCCTTCCGAACCTGTTTGTACTTCTCTGCTCGAGGGTCGTTCTCCGCTGGCTGGTTCATCTGCATGTAGGTTGCTGCGGCCAGGACGGTGGCAGCAGGAGTTTGCGGGTAGACGTTTCTGTCCTCGTCAACCCTCATAAGGGAAGGTGCGAGGGACTTACTGATTCCGCCCAGGGACTCGGCGTCCATGGATGTTGTTCTTGATGCGTATCCCTTCCTTGGGGGTCGAGTTCCGACCGAAGGTGTTAGGGACAGCTCGGCCCGGCGTTGACACGATTCATCCGCCAATCTCTTCCGATGGGCCAGGTCTCTCTGAGCTTCTTTGATAGCTGTGGCCGCTCTCACTAGATGGTAGTGGTAGGCGACCATATCTTCGTGTGGCGCTCCTGCCACAGGCGGCTTGCTTGTTCGCAAGGCTTCTTTGGCTCGGTCCTAAGCGTCCCGCGAGACGCCGATCTCAGCGCGCTCTACAGCGCTTTGTTCTGTTTCTGGGGGTTGTTCCGATCCTGCCATGCAGACTTGAGCCAGTCGTGGCCCGTGTGTCCTAGGCGTAGCTCGGAAAGCTTTCCGGATCTGGGAAGGTTCCTCTGTCGAGAGGGTATGGTAGTCGCTGGTGTTGAAGCAGATGGACTCGCCACTTTTCTCCAGATGAGGGCGCGAGTCAACGGCTTCTGACTCAGATCCTGATTCTTCAGGGAAGTGGAGGATCCCGTCCTTCTTGGTGTAGAACTTCAAGCTTCCGAACGTCAAGGTGACGCTCTTCTCCAGATCGCTGAATACCGGGCGTGATTCCGGCGAGTGACGGGTGACCACGACAGATCCGATCCGAATAGGATTGGTTGGAGCCGAAGTCGAAGGTTTCCAACGTGAGTTGGATGATGAAGCCGATGATGCCGGAGATCCAGCGCCCGCCGTTCCCACAGACGGCGCCAATTGTCGAATCTGTAACTCGGCAAATCCCTCAGGTGAACCTATCGGGTTTCAAATAGGAGAACCCATGAGCGCTGGCGGCGATCGTCGGTTAGACAGGGGGCACAATTTACCCAGGTTCGGGGCCCTCGTAGAGGTAAAACCCTTACTCCTGCCTCTGTCGATCAGTATTATCGAATAGATCGGTTACAAAGATGATTGCTCAAGTCGAGAGTACAATTTGGAGCTCAAGGCTTTGGTGGTGCGGTATTGCTTGGTCCTCTTCCGGTGGTTCTCCTGGCCTTATATAGGTGGCCAGGTCTCAAACCCTACCCGGAGAGGACTTGAACTCTAACCCTATGTCGGTTACAAGTTTCCTAACTTAGCCCGCAAGGCATTGCGGGTGGGCTTCAAGTGGGCCTTCCAGAATACTCCAAGGGCTGCCCTTCTTGGGCCTTAACCTCGGGCCTGAGACGGGGTGTCCTTACCCGCAGGGTCTAAGATCCATCCCTTTGTCAGTCTGGGCAAGCAGGCTAAGCGTGATGATGTTAGGGATGCAATTGACCACCTATCCCCATATATTTTCTTCCTACACGAGACCAAGCTCCAGGACATTTCCACCTTTACGATCTTTGCAGCACCACTTCATTCTCCTTCCGCCTTGTCAAGCTTGATCTTGATATTGTCAATGTCTATGGGCCATGCGAGCACCTCCAAAAACATGTCTTCCTCGACTCTATTACATCTGTTGTCTCCAATCTTATCGGTCCCTTTGCCATTGTTGGTGACTTTAACCTTATTCTCTCTCCTCGGGACCGCTCCAACGGGAACTTCAACGCTACGGAAGCTGCTTGGTTTAATGCCACTATTAATGCTTTGGGGCTCATCAAAATCCCTCTTGTGGATTGCCAATATATTTGGTCAAATCAGCAAACCCCGCCAATTACGGCTCGCCTAGAACGGCTGCTTGTCAATGCTTGCAGGAGTATTGCTCTTCCTGATTCCACCCTTTCAAAGCCCCCAGGAGCACCATTATTCGCCTCGAAAACTCATGGCTTCTCAATGAGGCCTTTTCCTCCATAGTATCGTCCAACTGGTAAAGTGTTGGACCCAACCACTCGGCCCTCTCCCACATCAAGCAACTCAACCTTCGCCTTAAGAGCATCAGATTAGCTGCCTGAATCTGGGCTCGATCGTGCCATCTTCCCTCTATATATCTCGCCAATTGTAAGACAGTGATTCTTCTGTTGGACCGGCTTGAGGAGACCCATGATCTCTCTCATGGTGAGGCTACTCTTCGTCACCTCGCAAAAACCTCCATTAGCCGGCAAAACTCCTCCCTCCTTACCTACTGGAGACAGCGTGCAAAAATCTGACACTGTACTTTGGGAGACGAAAACTACCGATACTTTCACGTCTGTGCTTCGGGTCGCCTACAAAAAAATCAAATCAAAATCATTGAAGACGCGGATGGCACTCCTCTCTTCACCCATCAAGCCAAACCTCACGTGCTCCATAATTTCTTCCACGATCTACATGGGAAGCATGTCCTTGGCACCCCCCTCCTTAACCTTCATGATCTCGTTGCCGCAACCTCCCTCGACTCCTTTCAAGCCGCCTCTCTAGTTGCCCCCTTCTCCATGACGAAACTCCGAACTGCCGTTTTCTCCATGAACGATAACTCGAGCCTCAGCCCTGATAGTTTCAGACCGTCCTTCTATAAGAACTTCTGGGATTTGATTAAGGATTCGCTTTTAGCCACACTTCACGACTTCCACTCTCTCAAGGCTGACCTTCGACCCATCAATAAATCCTTCATTGTCCTCCTTCCCAAAAAAAGTGGGGGAAAACCGACCTGACAATTTCAGACCTATTTCTCTCCATAATTGCTGCCTCAAGGCCATCACCAAATGCCTCACTTTGCACCTTAGACCCCTGCTTCCTTCCCTGGTTCACCCAGACCAAACTGGGTTCATTGTCGGCAGATCCATCGCGGAAAACTTTATCTATGCTACTGATACCGTTCAATCCTGCCACAAAAGGGCTGCTCCCGCTGCTGTTTTCAAGCTGGACTTCCGCAAAGCCTTTGACTCCATTAGTTGGGATGCCCTAGATAAAATCCTTCAGGCCAAAGGCTTCCCTAAAGTCTAGCGCTTGTGGATTAAATGCCTTAACCTCTCCAGTCAAACTGTTGTCCTTCTTAACGGAGTTGCTGGGCGGTGGATCCAATGCCGAAGAGGGCTTCGCCAAGGAGATCCGATGTCCCCTTTTCTATTCAACATTGTTGCCAATGTGCTCCAATCCCTCTTGATTCAGGCTTCGAGGAATGGACTGCTCCTCCACCCTCTGGTTGATGATCTCCCATGCCATATTCTTCAATACGCTGATGACACTCTTATCTTCATTCGCGCTATCCCTCAGCATGTGTCCAACCTCAAAGTTCTTCTTGATCAATTTTTGGAAGCCACGGGTCTAGTTATTAACTATCACAAAAGCACCTTCGTTCATATCAAAACTGATAGCTCTATTGCTGCTTCTATGGCTTCAGCTTTTGGATGCGCCATTTCCTCCTTGTCCGCAAACTTACCCTTGTCTTTCTCTCTCGCCCTACAAGCTCCGTCTCTCTGATCTCCACCCTATCATCTCGAAGTGTGACCTCCACCTTTCTAGTTGGCGAGGAAGAGATCTCTCCCTATCGGTAGGCGTCTGCTTCTTGTCAACTCTGTTATTACTGCTAAATTCGCGCACGTCATGGCTGCTGGTCTCCTCCCGGCTGGTGCCATTGAAGCAATCGACAAAAGGTGTCATGCTTTCCTTTGGTTGGGGGAAGAAAAATGTTATGGAGGCCACTGTAAGTTGGCTTGGGATGTTGTCTGCTCGCCAAAGAAATTCGGCGGTCTTGGAATTATCTTTCTTGCTAAGCAAAACTCTTGCCTTCTCTCGAAATTCCTATCAAAACTTCACTCTTCCCCCTCTGCCCCTTGGGCTTCTTGGTTTCTCCGCCAATACGGCTGGTCTGGGCGTCATAGCTTTGGTGAAGACCATCATCTAGACACGCCGGTTTGGAAAAGTATCATTGCGGGTCTCCCCAATTTCCAGCTTCGCTCCTCTGTCTTAGTAGGGGACGGTAAATCCACATCATTCTGGCTTGATTGCTGGCTAGGCGATGCCCCTCTATGCGACCGCTTCCCGTCTCTCTTCTCTCACGCCACTCGTATCCACACTCAGGTCTTCTCTTCGCTCTCTGATGGCCTCTCCCTTGTTCCTACACTCACCACTAGTGCTTCCTTGGAGTTGGCTAGCCTGAGTTGGCTAGCCTGTACATGGAGCTCAACTCCATTACTCGGAACCCTGATGTCACTGATGTTCGACTCTGTCGTTACTAAAAAAAACAGCTCTCGAACAAAGGTTTCTACGCTAACTTTTTCAGGCATGTACAACCAGATGATCAAGTGAGTAAGATGTGGTGGAATGTTGCGCCTCTCAAGTGCAAGATTATTAACTGGCTGGTTCGTCTTGGCCGCCTCCCCACAAATGAGAGCCGTCATCGACATCAACTCAGCTCATCTCCAAGCTGCTTGTCATGCCCGCTAGATGATGACTCTGACCACCTCCTGGTCCTTTGCCCCCGTGCTACTGAAGTCTGGAACTGCTTCTTCCCCCCAAGCGCTTTCTCCAGCGTCAACTCCATCTCCGCCCTATGGAATAGTAGATGCAGGAATTACGGTGGTGCTACCATCTGTAATGCCATTTCCTGGAACATTTGGAAAAGGCGGAACAACCTCCTCTTTAATGACGTAGATGAGCCCCTCCTTCAAGTCTGCAAGAAATGTATTGAAGACCTGCGACTCTGGGCTTACCGTTGCTCTTCCTCAGCTACGGCTGATCTAATTAATAATTGGTGCCTCCAATTCGATCCTCCGTGATGTGTAATGCTTCTTGTAATCGGCTTCGATTCCCTGTTCTTTCTTCATACTTTGTACCAATTTCTACGGCTTGATTAATAAAAATGATCAGGCTGGCTCGAAGAGCCCGCCGTAGTCCCGGTCAAAAAAAAATCAGCATTTCAACCTACCTATTCTTTATTCTCATTCACATGAGCTATTTGTCATATATCATGACTACATATCATCTTAATTAATTATTCACACTTTATAATGCCTTCTCTTCGTGGATTTTGACCAATCCCACCGTATTCCCAGCTATTTTTTCAAGAATCATATGTTAGTAGTTAATTATCACAATATCCTACGGATAGGACCGTGCCATCCACCGATGGAACCTGTCCAGCATCAGAAGGTCATCGCCGCTGGCCGGTGCACGTGGATTTAACGGGATTTGATATGTAACTCACTTCTGATTTCCATACTATGTTTTCTATAATTGCAGCAAGTTAGGTGGAATCGGTTAACATGCATACATTGCTCATTGATCGCAAACACATGATTTGGCCATCATAGGTCGGAATGCAATGATGTAGCGTACGTATGGATCATGTGCAATCGTTTCTATAGTGGTTTCTTGCACCAGGTTGATGATATGCATTGAGTAATGGAGCCACGGAAACATTGATGACATGCATAAGGTATATGTTTCTCGACCAACTTGGCAGTATCGCTAGCCAATTTCTTTTATAATCGGAGTTACAAGGATCTCGAAATTTACCTACATGTGATAATAAATGTATTAGATAACTTTTCATATAACAATTCATAAGCATGCAACCTGGGCATAAAACAATCAAATATACAGTTAGAGTTTCAAAGTAATATTTCTGATTTATTTATCTCTTTCACACTTGATCAAATCGGGACATTAAGTTTTGATATTTTTGCAATGGCAAAAATATTAAAATATAAAATTCATTTTATTTTGTTTGCGGAACATTTTCTAAATTGAGAGTTACCAAAAAAAAATTTGCTCGCTAAGAACCATGATGCCATGGACAGACTTATCCATAATTTTACGTTTCTTATATATATCTCTCTTTCAGTATCTACTTCTGAAGTAGTGTAACAACTTAAGATATTTTGAGAATGGTATGATTCATATTATATCCTCACTACGACTAAGATCTATTTTCCTATCGGAGGGGCCACACGATCAGGCCACACCACCTTTAACGAAAACAATCTAGAGGAATCATATTTTATTAGAAAAGAGGAATACCCCTACACACAACCATTCATTATTTGAAGCGTAAGAAGTAGGAGAAACACATATGATTCTCCTTCATCGCATCCCCACCTATCACATAATTTTCTTACATGTACTTATCAAACTTCTTACCTACTCTACAATGCTTTCATCACAAAATTTGCAAGCATGCATGATGGGCACGAAAATAACATTCTTGGTTAATTCAAATTTTATTAAGTTATTTTCAACCGTCTCTCCTTGTATATATATGATTCAATAGCAATATTTCGTTTTGATATCTTTTGTAATGGTAAAACAACCTGACCCTTCTGTAATGCAAAAGCCACGATGCCCTCGAGGATGACCTACCACACTTGATTGGTAGCGGTGAACAAAAAAGTGCTAGACGTCGATTCCATCCTGGAGGAGCCGAGGATAAATCTGCATAGTCGGTGATAAATCTGCATTCCGATTCTCCGAATAGCTCGTTAAAATGATTGTATGGTCGACTAGAGGGAGGTGAATAAGAGACAACCAATTTATTACCTACCATTGGAACTTTTAGGATTTAATTAAACAATTAGTTATCAAGAGATGCAGCTATGTAGAAAACCTATGTGTCAAGCCCATAAGATACAACTAGCAATAGGATACAATATTCAGCAATGTGGCAACACATACGTAAGTATCTACTATTTTAAAAGGCTTCATGTGATCATGGTCGGTTGGTAGGTCGCGTAAACAAAACACCAACTCGAGTCCAACTTGAAACACCTGTGTATATGATTCGAACCAATCTCTCGATCAGGTAAGCAAGCACAATCGGAAAAAAAGCGTAATCTCATGCACAATGTAATTAAACTATCCATGAATGAATTTTCGTGTCACACCCGGTTATCTGACACGATGTAAAAAAATATAGAAATAGGTACAAATTAAGGCAGATCGGCCCTGCATGCATGAACGTGTGACACCCAGTTACCTCAGAAGACTGCTATAGTTGTGCGACCCAACTGTATTCAGTTAACCAAGCCAGTACATATACAGAGAGAAGAGTGGGCAGCGCACGATGTGCGTGATCTGTGATGGTCGCACCCCAAGAATAGGGATGGATAACTACAAGTGTAACAGCACCTAACAGCTACGTGTTTCTACAGCCCCCCGCAGTCGGAACAGCGCCGGCGACGACGTTCAGGCTGGACCTAAACTCCTGAAACACTGCCGTGGGCAGCCCCTTAGTAAAAATATCGGCATACTGAGAGCTGGTAGGTACATGTAGGACACGGGCTTCTCCCAGAGCGACACGATCCCGGACGAAGTGGAGGTCGATCTCCACGTGTTTGGTGCGCTGATGCTGCACCGGGTTCGTGGAGAGGTACATGGCGGAGACGTTGTCGCAGTAGACAACGGTGGCACGCGCGGCAGGTCGATGAAGCTCGGCAAGTAGTTGACGGAGCCAGCAGGATTCCGCAATGCAGTTCGCCACCGCCCGGTATTCCGCCTCGGCGCTAGAACGCGAGACGGTCTGCTGGCGCTTCGACGACCAAGACACCAGGTTGTTGCCGAGGAAGACACAGAAACCCGAAGTGGACCGTCGTGTGTCAGGGCAACCCGCCCAGTCGGCATCCGAGTATGCGAGGAGATCACGTGAAGAGTCCGAATAGAGCTATAGTCCGAAATGTGATGTGCCCTGGATGTAGCGAAGGATGCGCTTAATGAGGGTGAAGTGTGGCTCGCGGGGATCGTGCATGAAGAGGCAGACCTGCTGCACGGCGTAAGAGATGTCGGGGCGTGTAAGGGTGAGGTACTGGAGTGCCCCGGCAATGCTGCGATAAAGCGTAGGGTCGGAGAAAGGGGCGCCATGTACGCCGGAGAGCTTGCATTTGGTGTCTATGGGTGTAGGTATGGAGTGGCAATTAAGCATACGTGCACGATCAAGAACCTCGAGGGCATACTGCTGCTGGGAGAGAAATAAGCCGGTGGAGTTGCGGTGGACATTGACTCCGAGGAAGTGGTGAACTTCCCCAAGGTCACTCATGGAAAACTCGGAGTGGAGTGAGTGGATAATCTGGTGAAGAAGTGTAGTGGTACTGGCTGTGAGTAGGATATCATCTACATATAAGAGGAGATAGGCGGTGGTGTTCGCTCGATGAAGAATAAAGAGCGATGAATCACTACGGGAGGCCACAAACCCGAGGGTTTTGAGGAAGGAGGTGAACCGTGTGAACCATGTGCGGGGAGCTTGTTTCAGCCCATAGAGAGACTTGCGGAGGCGACAGACATGCTCGGGATGCACCGGGTCCAAGAATCCCGACGGCTGCTGACAGTACACAGTCTCCGCGAGATCGCCCTGAAGGAAGGCGTTCTTGACATCCATCTGATGGATGGGCCAAGAACAGGAGGTGGCGATGCTGAGAACCACTCGAATGGTGGCCGGCTTCACCACCGGGCTGAATGTCTCGTCGTAGTCCACGCCTGCCTTCTGCGAGAAGCCCCGAACAACCCAGCGAGCTTTGTAACGGGACAAAGAGCCATCTGGGTTGAACTTGTGACGATAGATCCACTTGCCCGTCACGACGTTAACACCTGCAGGACAAGGCACCAAAGACCAAGTTTCATTCCGCATAAGAGCATTAAATTCTTCGAGCATAGCATCGTGCCAATGGGGGTCCTTAAGTGCGGCACGATAAGAGGATGGAATGGGAGAAGGTGCGGTGGAGAGGGAGAGGCTGAAATCCTGTTTAGGCATGAAATATCCTTGCTTCCCACGGGTGATCATTTTGTGTGCGTTTTGGGGTGGTTCTACTGGTACAGACCGGGCTGGCAGGGGCTGGTGAGGTGTCGGGCTGCGGTTGGCTGGGCTAATGGATAAAGGGGACAATCGAGCGGGCGTAGATCCCGAAAGGGATGGTGGCGCGTGGGGGGACGGTGACCCCGTGCATGTGCGCGACAGAGGTGGACGCGGTGCGTCAGGTGGGGCGCTGGGTGGGGCCGGGGGAATCTGGCGCGTGATTGGTGCGGAGGTGGTTGGCGGGGCGGGCTGCACGGGTGATTGGGCGCGCTGATCTGCGCGCTGAGCTGCGCGCGTGGGAGGCGGATCCCGAGGCTGAGACCCCAATGATTGGGGCGGGATCCTAGGGAGGTACGGTGGATCGGGTGTGGCGGGGATCTGTGGGGTGTTGGATGTGGTACAGGAGTAGGGAAAGGCGTTTTCGTTAAATACAACATGCCTAGAAATTATAACTCGGTGAGTTTGAAGATCTAAGCAACGATAGCCTTTATGTTCTTTGGGGTAGCCAATGAAGATGCACCGTGTGGACCGTGGGGCGAGTTTGTGAGGTGAATTGGCATAGGCGTTGGGAAAGCACAGGCAGCCAAATGTGCGGAGATGATCGTATGTGGGGTGAACGCCGTAGAGCAGAAAGTGCGGTGTATTGTGGTTGATGGCACGTGAGGGTCGAAGGTTAAGCAAGTGAGTGGCAGTGTGTAAGGCCTCTATCCAAAACGGTGGGGGCAAGTTGGCTTGTTGCAGGAGGGTGCGTATGATGTCGTTTGTGGTGCGAAGGAGTCTCTCGGCGCGGCCGTTCTGAGGTGAGGTATACGGGCAAGAGAGACGAAGAGAGACACCTTTAGCGGAGAGGAATGAGCGAAGGGGATGGTTTAAAAATTCACCGCCGTTATCACACTGAAGGCATCGAATGGTTTTATTAAATTGTGTGGAGACAAATGCGAAAAAGTTTGTGAGGGTGTCACACGTATCTGATTTTAGGCGTAAAGGAAATGTCCAAGAAAAGTGTGAGAAATCATCTAGAATCACAAGATAGTATTTGTATCCGGAGAAGCTAACAACGGGAGAGGTCCATAAGTCACAATGTATTAAATCAAATGAATGTAAAGCACGGGAGTGAGAGGCGGAGAAAGGAAGACGGGCTTGTTTACCTAGTTGGCATGCATCACAAAACGAAAATTTGGAAGTGCGTTTATTACATGAAGAAAGGAAATCGAAAGGTAAATGAGAAATAGCAGTGGAGCTGGGGTGGCCTAAACGACGATGCCATAAATCGCCAGTGACGGTGAGGACCGATGATGGGGAGTTTCCTTGAGTGCCGAAGAAAGGATAAAGATCACCGGAGCTATTGGACCTCATGAGGGTCGTCCTGGTTGCGAGGTCCTTCACAGAGAAGCCAAAAGGGTCAAATTCAACAGAACATGAATTATCTCGAGTGAATTTGCGGGTACTGATTAAGCTAGAGACAATATGTGGAGAAACAAGGACATTATTGAGGTGGAAGGGTCGGTTAGTGAGGTGTGCGGTGCCAGTAGCAATAACAGGAAGCCGGGACCCATTGCCTACGATTATATGTCTAGAATCATGCTCAGATGGTGAATGAGACGAGATCAAGTTACCTTGGTTGCCGGTGACGTGTGACGACGCGCCGGAATCCATGAGCCAGGGACCATGCGGTGGCAGAGCGGAGCCGTACGTGGCGGCATGGTTCACCATCGACGAGGTGTCCCATGAATGCGCGGGGTAGGGTGCCTCCTGGTACTGATGAGTCGGGTACGGGGCCTGGTACTGCTGATACGAGGCCGGGTACTGCTGCATCGGAACGGGCGTGGGCGGCGGACCATGAATCACCGGATAGGCATGGCTGGGTGCACCGGGACCGGCGCCGAGGAGTGAGGGCGGCCAGGGCGGACGTGAGGGGAACGGAGCGCCCACGGGCAAGAAATATCCGAGCCACGGCTGCTGGCCAGCGCCACGACCGCCGGGATGGCCGAACTGCTCGCCGCGGCCGCGCCCACGACCACGACCACGGCCGCCGCCGCGGCCACCGCCCTGCTGCTGAAAGCCGCCCTGATTCCCGTAGCCACGGCCACCTCCTTGGTAGCCAGCGGGAGCGCCTTGATAGCCACCGGATCCGCGGCCGCCGCCGTGGTTGTTGGGCGCCCCGCCCTGCGGGCCACCTGGAGCGCGATCACCGCCGCGCCCGTTGCCGCCCGGTGCGCGATCACCACCACCACGATCGTTGTGGACGGCAAGGGCTTGGACGCCGGCCGCCTCCTCCTTGGCCTGCGCGTCAATTTTCATCTCAGCAAGGCGGAGACGAGAGTGCGCCGCGCTGAAGGACGGGTAGGGCTTGGTCCCCTCGATGAATTCGGCTTGGAGGGCGAAATTTTTGCCGAGGCCGTCCACCATTTGCATGGTGAGCTCGCGATCGGAGATGGGGGCTCCCACTTCGCCCATGGCATCAGCGAGCTGCTTGAGACGGCGACAGTAATCATCAATGGAGAGGTCGTTGCGCCGCATCTGGCGGAACTCTCGCGACAGCATCATCGCCCGGGCCTCTTGATTGTCGAAGAAGAAGGCGTGGAGGCGCGTCCAGGCGGAGTAGGCCGTGATGTTCTCCGACATGACCACCTCTTGAAGCGAGTCGGAGATGGTGGTAAGGATCCACAGGACGATGTCCACATCATCCTGATGCCACTGCTCATCGGCATGGCGATGATCGTTCCCGGGCTCGATGTGCTCGCGGGCGTGATGCCGATCAAGGAGGATCAGAAAAAAATGCCGCCATTTGGAGAGATGGGTAGCAGAGGCATCTAAGGTGAATTTGATGTAGTGGTGGATGTGGTCGTCGTGGATAGAGAGAGGGCGATGGCTAGAACCCACTACTAGAGAAAAGCCTATAGGAGAAAATGAGGGCTCGAGGCACATATTGGCAAAATGCGCCTCCTATATATTATGCGAGGCGCATTTCCAAGATGTGCCTCCTATAATGCATATATAGGAGGCGCATTCCAAACATATGCGCCTCGCATACTTTATGTAGGGATCACAGCCTCCTGGACCCAGGTTATGCGAGGCGCATTTGTCAATATGTGCCTCCTATAATGTAATTATAGGAGGCGCACTTCTATAATATGCGCCTCCTATATTTTGTGTGGGCCCGGGTGGCTTCTGAGTCAGCAAAGGCGAGGCGCATCTCACAGATGCGCCTCCTATAGTTGGAGATATAGGAGGCGCATATTTGTGGAATGCGCCTCCTATATATGCATTATAGAATGCACATCTTCAAAATGTGCCTCGCATAACATATAGGAGGCGCATCTTGGAAATGCGTCTCGCATAATATATAGGAGGCACATCTTGAAAATGCGCCTCGCATAATGTATAGGAGGCACATCTTGAAAATGCGCATCGCATAACACAGAGGAGGCGCATCTTGGAAATGCGCCTCGCATAACTTATACGAGGCACAGTTTGTAATATGCGCCTCGCCTAACTTATACGAGGCGCAGTTTGTAATATGGGCCTCGCCTATTCCGAAACAAATTAGGCACAGGCGTTCTCAGTTCCCCAATTTCCCATTCCTTCTCTCCCACACCAAAGACGACGGCGGCGCTCGACCTCCTGGAGACCCCACGCGGGAAAAACCGCTCCCTCCGCTCCAGGTCCCGCGCCCGTCCTGAGTCCGCCGCCATTGGAGCACGCCTCGAGGTCCTCGTCCCCACGCTCGCTAGCCCGCGCCTGGTCGCCGTCTCCACTCTTAGGTACAAGATCCAATCCCTCCGCCCCCTCCCCGTCTTTTACTTCACAGAGAGAGACGAGAAGGAGCTCGTGGTCGCTGTGTCCACGGCTCCACGCCCGCGCAGGCCGCGCCTGGTCGAGGGGAGTGGAGGAAGGGCTGGCCGCTGCGATCCAGCGCCGCCTTCGCTCTCCTCTGCGACAAGTGCGGGTACGCCCACTCTGCTAACATCCTCGTGCTCCTCCTCCCCGCTGCTTGGTCCGCGCGTGCGTGGGGTTTCCCTCGTCTCCGGGATGCAATGACTGCGTCGATGAACTGATTCGCTTCGATGCTCTTACTGTGGGCAATCTACAGATTTTGTTTTTTTATTTATCTATTTTTGTTCTCTCTAGCTAGTTTCCCCCTTTCTAATGGCTTCATATTCGGACCCCAGGTACTAATCTGATCTGTGCCAAGTGGGAACAGTAGTTTTGCACATGTAGCAGTTTTTAGAAAGTAGAGTTGACTAACTCGATCCCTCCGCGGATGCCTGCGGTTACTATTACCGGTGAGATGGAACAGATACTAGCTTGCTTGGTTGACTCTAGTGGAGCTCACGCTGAATTCAGGTTTTACATGAAACGTTCAGTTGCTTTAGAGCAGGCATGGACATGGTTTCTACTTAATTGTTGAAGTTTATACTATGTCTGTGTTGACCGGATTGGTGTTCCTGATGAACACTATCTCCTATTTGGTAGAAGTTTATTTGTCAAACCTTTGTTTGTTGTGTATACATTCATGCTGAATTCAAATTTTATATGAAACGTTCAGATAATTTAGAGCAGCCATGAAGATGGTTGCTACTACTACTACTACTTTTAACTGTGAAGATTTATCCTATGTGTGTGTTGACCGGATTGGTGTCCCTGACGGGCGCTGTCTTCTCCTCGGTAGCAGTCTGTTTGTCGTATGTATGGTTGACTCGGAATTGCTGCTTGGTAAAATTTTGGTCTGGTGACACTGGACGGTTACTCGCAGCTGGTTTCCGACGACGGCAGAACCATGTTTATATTCCAGTAATTTAAGAGGTTTTGCTCTGGTATAGCGGGTTACTGTTGCTCGCTCACAGTTTTGCAGTTCCTGTTTTCTGAATTTTACAGGATCTCCATAGTACTATGTATGCTTATATTTTGCTTGTACCTGAACATAGTATGTGAGATACATTGAAGTTATAACCCCTGACCTATAGATGCAGATAATTGTCCTAGATGGCTATGATTTATTTTTCATAATTACTCCTTACCGGGCTTAAGGTATGTGTCAAAGAAGGCACAAACAACAATTCTTATGTGACCGTGTATGGTTGTGTGAAATAGAAATGCAGACTTGTGTAAAATGGAAATTGCAAATACAGTATACTTGCAGAAATTTGTGTTGTAGTCTAGTTGACCATGTCCTAATGCATTCTTGGTGTCGTTTCTTGGTGGCTATTGTGCGTGTGGAGTACGAGTGTGTACTGCATTGTTTGTACTGCCACTAGAGAGTAGGATCCCTGTCCACACTACAGGCTTCTTGTGTTGTTTCCAAACTGCAGGCTTAGATAGTTGTGTGTGCACTTAATTCTGTTCCAGTCCACACTACAAATGCTTTCTCTATTTCTTCATGCCAAGGAAGCACAAGTACTTGAATTATTGATCCGATTGCTTGCACTCATTGCTAGCTTTTGTACTCCAGTATTCTCATTAATTAAAATTAACTGAAACTGAAGATTACTATTGCTATGTTGCTGTAATAATTCTCTAGTGCTTTATAACTCCTGTGAAACTGAAATATCTGCAGTACGGAGTACATTTGATTGCTTGATCTGTACATTTGCTTGAAATTTTAACTGTAATATTTTGAACTGTACCCCTTGCTTACTTATTTTCTTGCTTGATATTCTCTTCTCTCTTCTTTGCTTGCACTGCTTGCCGTGATGTTAATCTATACTCCAAGCTTGCTCTTGCTGTTAGTAGCACGAGTATTTTCCAACTGATGCAAGATTTTTTCTTATTTGCCTATTGTTTCTTTATTTATTTGCCCACTGTCAGTGCCTACTGTGTTTCTGATTGTATCCTTGCTAGCAAAGAAAATTCAATTGATGCTCCATTGTTGCAGATACTCCTGGTCTGCTTGCTGTTTCTGCTGCTCAAGGATGATGCTCCAGTTTTTCTACTGCTTATAAGGATGTTGTTGTTCGGTGTTCAGGTGATGCTTCTCCAATTTCCACTGTCAAGTTGCCACGTTCTGATTGTTCAGGTGATGCTGTTCTGATTGTTCAGGTGTTGTTGTTGTTCTGCAGGTTTCCATGTTCTGGGAGCAGCGGTTGGGCACGATGTAGCGGAGGAACTCGACCTGGCTGGCTGGCGCCTGGGCGTGCTGGCTGGCTGGCGAGGCGCATCTGGAGGAGAGCCTCGGCGAGGCGCGGCTAGAGGAGAGCCCCGATGCGGCTGGAGGAGATCCTGGCGAGACGCGGCTGGGGGAGATCCTGGCGAGACGCGGCTGGAGGAGAGCGTGGCGCGGCTGGAGGATATCCCCGGCGAGACGCCGGTGGAGGAGATCCCCGACGAGGCGCGGCCGGAGGAGAGCCCGATGGCTGGAGATCTCGGCCGCGATCATTGTGTGTTGTTTTGATATTCTGTTTCCAGATCTTTGTGCGATCGCTACGTTCCGACAAGGGAAGATAGGTCAATCTGAACCGTTTTTGAGTTTGTCAGAAAACTCCCCAACGTCTTACTTTGTGGAACGGAGAGAGTATTTCGTATAAATGAACTTGCATATATGTATGTCGCGATTGATTCAAGTTGATGGTATTCATGGTGATTCTAGTTTCTGGAAATTCTGGACTATTGTACTGTATTTGTGTATCTATATACTTGTATATGTGTATTCTGAAATGTGCAGTAATTCTGCAAATTTTAAAATTTGAAAATGTTATAGGAGGCGTTTATGAGGATATATAGGAGGCGCATTTATATGCATATGCCGCCTCCTATATGTTATAGGAGGCGCATTTCAGAATGTGCCTCCTATAAGTTATAGGAGGCGCATTTCAGAATGCGCCTCCCATAAGTTATAGGAGGCGCATTCTGAAATGCGACTTCTATAACTTATGGGAGGCGCATTCTGAAATGAGCCTCCTATAACTTATAGGAGGCGCATTCTGGAATGCGCCTTCTATAACTTATAGGAGGCGCATTCTGAAATGCGCCTTCTATACTTGAATATAGGAGGCGCATTTCAAATGCGCCTCCTATATGCAAGTATAGGAGGCGCATTTCAAAATGCGCCTCCTATAAGCCAAAATATGCGAGGCTTGGCGCTGGAGGCTCATTCCATATGCGCCTCGAATAACAAAAAAACGAGCCTCCTATAATCTTTTCTCTAGTAGTGACCGGCGCCGGCGCCGGAGAGAGAGAGATCGGTGGGGGTTGCCGCCGCCATGGAGAGAGGTGCAGAGAGAGGAATCTCAGAGGGGGCTAGAGGGCTGAGAGTAGCTCGAGGAATGGAGGCGGGCGTGCGCTGCGGTAGAGGCGTGCGTGGATCGGTGTCCAGAGGGCTAGGGGATTGGCCGCCGGCGACGCGATTGGCCATGGCAGAGGAACGTTGTTCGCTCTGATACCAAGAAGACTGCTATAGTTGTGCGACCCAACTGTATTCACTTAACCAAGCCAGTACATATACAGAGAGAAGAGTGGGCAGCGCACGATGTGCGTGATCTGTGATGGTCGCACCCCAAGAATAGGGATGGATAACTACAAGTGTAACAGCACCTAACAGCTACGTGTTTCTACAACCTCACCCAACGTAAATCAAATATTTAAATATAAAAATAAAAAGTTTAAAAAATATATATAGAAAGAGATAAAAATTAATGCTGATCGTCCATAAAATATTTGATTATCTTAACAAGTCCATGCAAAAAGACTATATTAATTAGCACAAAAATATATATTCGTAGAATTGAGGAAATTATCTTTTTCGACTATTAATCTTTCATATGAATCGGATGAGAAAAACAAGGTTGCCACGCTGCACCAGGAAATTGAAGATTGACATGAATTTCCAACCTTCACAGAACAATGGAGATTATGCAGATATCAGGAGACTGCCACTTCTTGAGAACTGTGGGCTTTGAATGGAATGCAAACCTTCTGTGATTATTTTCACTCTCGGAGTTCAGTCTATACGGTTGCTGCCAACAGTGTTCAAGTGGTCATATCTTGTTTGTTTTGACATACAATACCTCGGTTCATGCACCCTTGCCCTTGGGCTGGTGAGACGAGCTGCACATATTGTGCGGAATTGGTGTTGTCTAGATAATATGTACTCCCTCCGTTCCTAAATATAAGATGTTTTAGCCGTTTTCCACATTCACATGTGTCTACATGTATCTAGACAACTTTTAGTATACATGTTCTCTCATATTAGTGTGTATCTAGTCACCATGAAAAATAGTTAGAACATCTAATATTTAGCAACAGATTGGGTTACGATTCATTCATCTCTAGAGACATGGTTACTTCTGAACTACCATCTTGCCAGGGTGCAAATTCAGTGGAAAATTTCAGTACACGTGTATACCAGCTCTAGAGTAGTGAGAAGGTATACCAGTTTCAGTATATTCCTTGCTATCTTCATTGGAGAAGCTGAAGTACAGCAATACTGTTCATGTACATGGGTCCTAACTAACATTGTTCGCAAAGGATGGATTCATTGTCAATTTCTGGGAGGTAATACTCATTGTTTTGAATTGCAGTCTGGATAGGGGTTCCAAGCTACTAGAAATGTTCTCTTCTTTTGTTGTGCGATGGTGCAATGAAAAAATCACTGGAAAATATTCTTGTATCACTGAAATTTCGGTTTCGGTGTTGCCGTGTCAGACGCGTGTCTTTGTGCATTTCAGAGAGTTCCGAGAATTTTCAGTGGACAATTGCATGGTATATTGCCTGGTTGCTCGTGAAACCATCTTGTGATCGTCCGAACTTTGGAGGAAATTGGACTCTTCTCATGCATTTTATTGTTAAGACTGTAGGATTGCAGACAACAGAATTTCTCCGTTGTATCTTGGTTATTCTGTGATCTGGTCTCCTCATAGGTACGAAGGCTAGCTTCTATGCAACATTGCAGAATGCTACACATTTCTGGGTGGCGATATCTGTAGACTGAATCAGAAAAACAGTACCAAATTACAGAATCCTTGTTGCTGGAATGGAGGGAATTTTCTAGTGCACATTAATGAACATCTACAACAGAAACTTGGGAGAGCAATGCCCAGTGTGAGCATCCCTTGTCAAGATCATTGCCTGCTACACAATTGTGGTTCCGTTTCGGTAGCGCCAATTGGGGAGAGAGAAGCGCATTTCACTGAGCATGTACTTATATGTTCCTTTTTATTGACCCATCAAGTGGAGTTGCAAGCATCAGAGGTCTGTAATGTTAACCTCTTCCGTTTGCAGCGAGTGGTGCCTAGCAGGGTAAGATCATGTGTGTTTGTTGCTCAATAAAATCTCGGAGACTTCACATTTCCTTGCAAAGTGTGAGAGTCAAGGTCGGTGCTGCCTATGCTTGGTTCTATCAGATGATCTTCTCCATGTTGTTCTTGACTCGATGACGCATGGGAACGATATCACTCAGCTCAAGATAAATCTGGGACCCAGGTGGCTTTGAGATGCATTTATCTAAAATGGCATTTCTTATCAGGCTTGTCATGCCGTGTGACCCCGGCAGTTACATGTGTTGTCGGCTTGGGGTCATGCAGAATTTTAAGGAGATGGGATTGTCAACGACCTATCTACTGGGCGCCCGTGGGCTTCCAAGCTTGGTCCATGGCCTGCTCTGGAGCCTCACCAGGACGGGACAGGCAGGGGCGGAGCCCAAGAGGCTGTACGTGATGCACATGAATACGGGTCAATTTTATTTTTACTAGTACTATCTATCACAAAAACTGCATGTGCATCAGGGTGGGCTACGAGTTGTGCATCAGGGTGGCGCCATGGGCTGGCTGCAGGGCCCAATCTTCTACGAGTTGTGCATCAGATTAACGGTCAATACGCGTTAGTTCGCTAGGCCACAATCCCGAGCGTCTCGCCCTCTCCTGTCACGTAAGCTATATTGGAAAAAAAACCGCACATAACTCAATCGATGGAAGGCGCACGGAACGAAAACAAAACTTCCTCGCCGATCTCGGACAGGCGGACGCAGCAACCATGCGGCACCCGCGGTAGGCGCAGACGCAGCAGTGCAGGCAAGATTGCGGGATCGCTCGCTCGCCCAGCTCTATCAATATTTCTTTCCCCAATCGCACTCAAAGGTCACGGTTAGTTTGTTCTTTATCTTGCCCTAGATCAGTTGTTTTTTAGGATCAAATAATCCGCACTGATCGGCTAGTAATTCCCTGAATTGTCCCCTATTCTTTTACGAAAATTGTGGTTAGTGTTTATACAAGGTATACATGTATGTATCATTTTCTTTGTCAAATTATGGATTCTCATCTCATATGAAATATGTGTTCATCAAACTCAGGTATATTATGGACAGATTTGTTCTCAAAAGAAAAACATCTTCACAAGATGGTCCAAAAAATTAGAATTGGAAAGAGGAGATCCAGTATGATCCAGACAAGAGGAAATTGATAGAACATTATCAGCAAAATTTTAAAGAAGAAGATATTTGGTTAATGGGCCTTGTGAACCGAGGGATTTGAATTTTCCGTATTCAGAGTTTGGGGATAGAGGGGGAAGGTTTCCTTCCTTCTTGGTTATGTGGAGAAAGAAGAAATAAAGAAAGTCACCAATGAAGAAGTGATTAACTATTTCATGGGTTTGAAGAATCGAACATACTAGAAGAATGGAAGGTAATATGGAAACTTTAGCTAGTTGGGTACTATACTTTTTGCCATTCTACAATGTTCCACTTGAAAATTAAGTCTACTCTTTATCTCGTAGGTTGGTGTTTGATGACGTATTTTGGGGTTTGAAAATGCAATTCATCTTGTACAAGTAATTTTCCCTTCGCTTTATTAACATAATAGACATTTTTTTTATTTTTCTACAACTTCTTCTGTCTTTATACGTTGTCTATTATTATGCCACATTATCTATGTTCGAAGTTGCAAATAAAAATTATCATACAGCGGACTATTTCTTGAAAAAGTTACTCCACAGTAAAGTGTGCATCAGGGCGACTCGAGCTCCAGCTCCGCCCCTGGGGACAGGGGAGCATATATAATACGAGGAAGACAGCTACAAGGAATTCGGCTTGGAACCCAAAGGAAAGGCGGCTTCGGCCGAGGCTCGGTAGGCGTGTGTCGTGTTGCTGTTTCCCCCTTCTTCCTCCTTAGATCTCCCCTTCCTCTCAATGTTCCTCTGAAATCGAACCTTGTAAACTGAATTAGCAGTAGACAATCTAAGGTGAGGAGTTTACAAAATGTCATGGAAATACACCAACAAATAATAGGGATTGGTATTTTGTACCGAATAAACGTGTATATATTCAATAAAAATCAACACCCTGTAGCAGGCACAGTCATATTTGCTACTTTTCTCAAAAGTCAGACCCTTTCCATCCATCGTGACGGTGACCCTACGACGACTGCGATTATTAGTGCCATCGGCAGCAGTTTGGAGAGCTGCACAATTTTGGCCAGTGATCCATCCATCGTAGCAGCCACACCCCACCGATCACCATCTGCCACTGTTCGCTGACCGTGGAATTTTCAGCTAGCAGCCAGCCAGCAAGCTACGACACCATCTAGTACTAGTAGCTAGGACATCACAACATGCAAACAACCAGCTGATCGATCACTCACTCCACCAAGGCAGCCATCCAGTACCAAGCACCTGCGTCCATCGCCATGTCGGCCGCTTACGACCGCGCCGCCGAGCTCCATGCCCTGGACGCCACCTTCGCGGGCGTCCAGGGTCTCGTAGCCTCCGGTGTGACCCATGTTCCCCAAATCTTCCGCGTCCCCGATCCCGAATCAGAGCCCATCGACCAAGAACCCGCGGCCGCCATCCCGATAATCGACCTCGGGTGCACCGATCACGCAGCGGTGGTTGCCGCCGTGGGCCACGCCGCGGCGGAGTGGGGGTTCTTTCAGGTGACGGGCCACGGCGTGCCCCCGGAGTCCATGGAAGCCGCGCTGGGCGCGACCCGGGCCTTTCACGAGGTCCCCGGCGGCAAGGACACCGACAAGGCGCGCCTCTACTCGTGGGAGTCAGGCAAGTCCGTCAAGTACAACTGCAACTTTGACCTTCACAGGTCGAAGGTGGCGAACTGGCGCGACACACTCTTCATCCGCTTCGGGCCAAACCAGCTGGACCCCGCCGACATGCCGGATTCCTGCCGCCGGTGAGTGTACGTTGTTTAGTTACGTATGCACGCAAAGTCCATGCATTAAGGAAAAGTCTCTCGTTTGACAAAACTAACATGGAACAGCGAGGTGTTCATTGACTACGCCGAGCATGTTAGGAACCTGTGGGACACTCTGTTCGGCCTCCTCTCAGAGGCACTTGGCCTCCACCCCAGCCACTTGTGCGACATGGGATGCAACCAGGGCCAGATGACAATGTGGCACTACTACCCGCCCTGCCCGCAGCCCGAGCTCGCCGTCGGTACCACCCGTCACTCCGACTTAGGCTTCCTCACCGTTCTCCTCCAAGATGGTGTCGGCGGGCTCCAGGTCCTCCACGAGAACCGGTGGGTCGACGTGGAGCCAATTCCCCACGCGTTCATCGTCAACATCAGCGACCTTTTACAGGTATATCAGTATATTTTTTTTTTGAAATGGGAGCATAGCCCCAGCCTCTGCATCGTGATGATGCATACAGCTTTGGCTTTTATATTGATAAAAATAAAAATTCAAATCCAGAGTATTACACTTCAAGCATCATCCAGGTTCGATACTAGGATCAACCAGAGAAACAGAAATAAAATTCTAATACAACTCATTGAATTCTTTTAGCATGCAACCAGCCACCCTGGTTGTAGATAGCCTGAATGACCGCCATCAAACGAGTACATCCAGAATCCATAAGACCCCGCTGCTCCACCGGGAGAAGGAAAGACCACATGTGGATCCAATATGTGGCTTGGTGGACTACCTGCAAAAAGTGAACACCTCTTGATTTGTTAAACACAACATCATTCCTACAGTTCCAAATCGCCCATAAGAAAGCACAAGTTCCAATTTGAATTCTTGCTTTAGATTTCTTATCCACCTCTTCCAACCAATTACCAAACATATGGTCAATACTAGAGGGTTGAGCTATGCTAAACGTGAAATGAAGCAATCTCCAAATATGTCTAGCAAAATTACAGGTAATAAACAAATGATTGACTGACTCCTCGTTGTCACAAAACACACACTTCTTACAACCCTCCCAACCTCGTTTCATTAGATTATCTTTAGTAAGAACACACTTTCGCTGCAAGAACCACATAAATATTTTAATTTTTAAAGGAACTTTCAATTTCCAAAGATATTTATGGAGAAAAGGAGTATGTCCATGCATATAATCAGAATACATGGATTTGACTGTAAACACACCTGTATCAGTCAACCCCCAAACAAACCTATCCTCCTCTGAGTTTAGATGAATATTCATAAGCCTACGAACCAACCGCAGCCAAGCTTCCCATCTCTCTCCAAAAAGAGTTCGTCTAAACTGAATATTAAGAGGGTTATGTGACAGCACTTCTGACACTATTCCTCACAATATTATACAGAGAAGGATATTGCGCAGCAAGAGGAGTCAGTCCTAGCCAAGAGTCCTCCCAAAAGCGAGTAGAAAGGCCATTACCTATCTTAAAGGAACCTCGCGTGAAAAACTCGTTCTTAACCGTCATGATTCCCTTCCAAAACGGAGAATCATACGGCCTAACTTCAACTTGAGACAAAGTTTTATTAGATAGATATTTATTTGTTAAGAGTTCTTGCCAAACCCCTTTCTCATTTAACAATTTAAAGATCCATTTTGATAGTAAACACTTATTCTTAACTTCAAGGACATCCACACCTAAGCCCCCTTGATCTTTTGGTCTACAGATCATGTCCCATCTAGTCAAACGGTACATCCTCTTGTGTAAGCTGCTTTGCCAAAAGAACCTACTACGAAAGAAATCCAACCTTTTTTGAACCCCAACGGGTATTGGAAAAAAGGATAGCAAAAACATCGGTAAGCTATATCAGTATATGTACTTTCAAAGTTAACCGAAACTAAAGCCGCCGAGAAAGTGACCTTGATGTTCGCTCATTTAAAAATTAATGACATGTGCAAAATTTCCAGATTGTTTCGAATGACAGGTTCAAGAGTGTGGAGCATAGAGTCGTCGCGAAGAAAATCGCATCGAGGGTCTCGATCGCATGCTTCCCAAGCAACCCAACTTCAAAGAGAGTGTACGGCCCGATCAAGGAGCTACTGTCGGAACAGAACCCGCCACTCTACAGGGAGACGCTCATCAGGGATTACTTCACGCATTTCTACTCTGTCGGTTTGGCCCCCAAGAAGGCCATCGATGATTTCCGTCTATGAATTTTGTCAAAAGAAATTCCCAACTATGCATGGGTTTTTCTAGCGAACAACTTCCAACTCTATAAGTTCTGAGGCCCTTCCTTACACTATATGATCTCGAATGGCATCTTTAGGAGTCCGATGACCATTGCCATCACGATGGCAATGCATTGTGGGGTTCAATCGCCTGCTTACCAAGCAACCTAAGTTCGACGAGGGTGTGTATGGCCTAATCAAGGAGCTATAGCAGGGAGAAGACCAATTTGTAGACATGGATATCCTCATCGGGGTTGTGAAAAGATTCATCATGTGAAAAGATTTCTGTATGATTGATAATATTACTAATGTTGTGAAAAAATTAAGAAAATATGGAATGGTTATATTGTTTTTAAAATGTCACAGACCATTTGATAGTAGATAATGGACTCCCAATCATATATTTGAACCACATGAAACTAAATGGGAGAATTGGCAGCCTAGCCAAGGAAAGCATTCCCATTAAATGAATGTGCTTGCGTACTCTTCGATTCCTGCGGGAAGTGTGGGACTAATTGAATTTCATTCTAACATGGGATAGAGGTCGCGAAAAGCAAGGTTTAGGGGTTGAAAACCGTGGAACATAACAATATACCCGTAAATCCGACCGGTAAAACAAAATACAACTAAATCGGAAAACTGAAAGTTTAAACTTTTACCAAAATTCATCTCAGTTTTGATATAAGTTAGACAATTAAAAGAGTTTGAAAAATCAAAGACGACAAATAAGATAGTTTTCGACAAACACACAAAATAATCTCATAGAAAGGTGCAATGGGTTACCAAATCAAGCATCACCACCACCGCCGCCGCTGCCGCCGCCACCACCACCACCACCAGCAGAAGCAGGAGCTGCCACAATCATAGGCTTCTTTCTTTACTCCAGGATTCCCCTTCTTGCCATGTTGTGCCACTCGAGGGTCACGTCATCCATTTCAGCGCGGTTCATCATCATGATCTTGTTCTCCTAGGCTAGCAGCTTGGCCACGGTCTTGTTATCCTCGGCTTTGGCTCTCTTCTCTTCGATGGATGCCTTGCACAACCCGTCTTCCCGGAGTATTTCCCACTTCTCTTTTTTTTGGGCCCTCTTCTTGGACAACTCCCCTCTTTGCTTCTACAGACTTGGTCGTCAACAACTTGTTCGATTGCACCATGTAATCTATATTATTTCTCAAGCTTGAATCCTCGTCTTGCATCTTGATTCTCTCCTTGGCCTTCTTCGTGCCTTAGGACTGTTAGAGGTATGCCCTCGAGACAATAGTATTCAGTTATTATTATATCTCCCATATCAGAATTAACTTTATGTCATCATGCTACAACCACTATAGCACTTGAAAAGTGAGTTTTTGAAGGAAATCTTTGTGAATGTATGAAGCCATAAACAAACAAGAGTTCCTAATCTTGTCTCTAAGATTAGCTTATGGTTTGTGAGATGATCATATTTTCTTGATCATGGACTTGGATATAAATCTAGCAAAACATAAGAATTAATTGTTAGGATAACAATAGTACAGAACCGACCCAAATGTATGTTGCTAAAATAGTCTAAACAATCATTATGTATTTTAGCATATGCATATGAAGTCAACAATGACTATAATTCATATACTATGAGAATATCTAGTGCCCGTATGATCAAAAGTTATACTTTGGATATCATCAACCGTTTGCTGTAACTGGGGATTATAACGGTGATATTTGGGTATGACCTAGAAAGTCTAATGGAACTGATATTGTTCAAGAATAGTATATAACTCCTCTAGAAGATAGATAGCTACATTCTCTGGGCCCTCTCAGTATCACCAACGACATATCGTCTGGCCAGACACGGTGTGATTTATCACTGGCTCGTCGGGGATATGGACGAGAAAAGAGAAATATATCGCCAAACGAGTTATATGTGTTATGATCAAAAAGTTTGATTAGATCAGATAACATAGTCTCACCTCGTGATATTGTTCGTATCGTGAATTTAAGGAAATAAGTGCAATGAGTAACTTATAAGGTTCCCTCGTTTTTCGGGAACACACTTGAGCCATCATGGACGTCCACGGTCCCATTGTTGGTTATTATTCGGTAAGTACCTGAACATGATTTTGTGTTATCGAGTCTTTATGGGTCACACTCTTAAGTCGCGCTAACCTTGTATTGAGAGAAATAATATGTTGTTATTGGTTATATGAATGTTTGATGTCATTACGACATCACAGAAACAACTCCGGTGTTAATCGAAGTGGTTTCGGTGAAGTTATACTATAGGAGAGAAATTATGCCGGTCTTATAGGAAGAAATTATATGAGAGATACGGAGAACATGAGATGTCACGGAGTGTTACAAATGTTTTTCTAACATAGCTAGATAATATCAATTATTTTATTTATAGGGGTCACAGGGTTTCAAAAGAGTTCCGGGGGACTTTCCATATATGGAAGCAGTGCCGGAGGGGGCGGATTTGCTTCTACGGGAAAAACCTAATTTTAGGGGATGCTAGGTGGCACCCATGGTCACACAAAGTGCATTGTTTTTTCGTAGGAATTTTCCCAAATTTATTTGAGACATAAAAGAGTGGAAAAAAGAAAAAGAAATTGAAATAAGGGAGAGTGGTGCGGCCAAGGGAGAGAGGGTAAAATCGACCCTCCCCCCATGGCAGGTGTCCTCCTTTCTCCCACTATATAATCCCCACCCCTCCTCTTTGGAGAACAAAAAACTGAGCCTTTGTCCTTCTCTCTTTCTCTCAGGATGAGAGATCTAATTAGAGAGCCGCTAACCGTAATAGAGCCTCTAATTAGAGAACCTCTAATTGAATTAGAGCCTCTAAGTATAAACATTTCTAATTGAATTAGAGCCTCTTCTAATTGGGTGTTTGAGTTATACTATCCCGATTAGACCTAGCTCTAATTACTTTTCTCTCCCATATGTTGAGAGCTTTTAGTTTCATAATAGCTCTAATCACAGTTAATTAAAGCTACCAATTAGCAACGCCGTAAGGCTGTCTCTCTTTGTCGGTGTCGAGTCCTATACGGCGGAGTACCGACGGGTACATGAGCGTACACATGCACATCATAAGAGGAATTACACGTGTCCTCCTTGACGAGGGAAGACTTAGTGACATTCTTGCAACTAGGCCTAGTTGTGAGGATTTACGATTGTTCAGAACTCTTCCACGACTACGTCAAATCCGCAGCCCGGTTTGTTGTTATCCTGATCCGTGTATGTATGGGCATGCATCATTATGTGCATAGTGATCTTGGCAGACTACGTAGGGAATTTTTTTAAAATTCTGCAGCGTAGAAAAATACGGGCCTCCCATAGTTTTTTCACCTTCATCATCATCCTCGTCAATCAAAGTCACTCCACCCTTTTTTGTTTACGTCTCTCTCAACTTCCATTTCTCACTCCGTTGGAGCAATGCCCAACAATTTTCTAATAGAAATGTGTTGCCCTTGAAAGATGGCATGTCTTTATACCTATCTTTGGCAATTCATTCCTAATGAAACGAAAACCGTTTCAATGTGACGACAATGATAAAGAAACTACTCAGCTCATGTTCTAATCGAGTACTACTTGTATGCGTAGCTGCTAGCTGACAGGTGCTTGCAGACGGTGAGAAGGAGCCCAAACTATCCACCACGGCTAATCAGCTCATGTCCTAATGAAGGCATGCATGCATTGTTTACCGACCTAGCCGTGAACCATATTAAATTCATGGAATGAAATGAAACGAAGAACACAACGCCATGCTTCGGCCGTTCGGCGCCAGGGAGGATGGCGCCGATATGCCACGTTGGATTTCGGTAGGACCCAACAGAACTTTTCGGTGCCAAACTGTATCGGCGCCGACATGTATATGTTCGTCTCCAACGTCACTGGCAATGAACCGAGGGGCTAGATGTAGAGATAGTTTTCAGCATGGGCCAGATCTATGATTAGTTTGCTAAAAAGCCAGATATGGAAAAAAATACTTTAAGGAGAGACATCTAGGCAGAAATACAACTTGCCTAGTGCAAGTGCACCGTTTCATGACGACAATTCTCATTATGTGAATTATGGTAATACTTTCCTTGGTGAACCCCCTTCCGTTACATGTTTTTTTTCCTTCAAAGATTTTTTTATTTTAAATATATGGTATAGTGTTTAAACAACTTTTCAAGGAGGTTTAGATGTAAATATATGTAGAATAAAGATCATTTCTTGCTAGACAACTTTCGAGGCACTCATAAGGGCATATATAATGGTGCTATCTTAAAAGTGCTACGTGGAGACAGAAATGGAAGGAAGAGAACTAACTTCTCTTAGATAAGATATGTTCTCTTTTTTTTGTAATGTTAAGATATGATCTCTTTGTAAGAAAGATAATCCATTTTTGTTTATTCTACAAGATATCCCCTCTTAGTGACTTATTTTCTTGTTTATTTTGAATATTGCAATTATTGTTTGTAGACAAGTCTTACTTTGAATCAATAAGTTCCAAACAAGGAACAACGAACTGGGTTTACTAAACCATAACCTTTTTAGTTTCCTTTACATCCGAAACATCAAGGCAAACTTAATGATTATGGTGCCACCAACTGAACGAAACAACTCCACTAAACATCATGCTTGAGTATAGAGCAAGGTTTTACATCATCTCCTATAGCCTCCCGGGTGAGGTCATTCTACAGCTATGCCCTGCAAGTGGTAAACTAGGAAATCCGCTAATAGTGCGGGAGCTCCTATAGGTCGCCTCTAGCAAGGCGTACAACCACTCGCCCGCACGTCCAGTAGCGGTGTGTGCTACTGGGTCAGCCCAATACAGGTACATTCTGTTTTATTCTTTTTTTCTGGATATTTATATGAATAATTATTTAATAATGATTTTATTTGAAATACGAAAAATATGAACGATTTTCAAATCTGAACAAAATTTTAAAATAAACAATTTTTAAATATGGACGATTTTCAAATCTGATCAATTTTTAGAAATAAACAAAATTTTAAAATGAACAATTTTCAAGAATGAACGATTTTCAAATCTGAACAATTTTCAAAACTGAACATTTATTTTCATTTGAACAAATTTAAAACTTAAACATTTTTTATCCGAACAAATTTTGAATTTAAACGTTTAAAGTTTGAATTTTTTATTTGAAAATATTTCAAAACGAATATTTTCGCTTAAGGAAAATAAAAAAAAAACAGAAAAGAAAAAATAAAACGGAAATAAAAAACAAAAAAATGAGGAAAACGAGACAATAAAAAGTTCAAAAAGGCTACCTTGACACGAACGATGACCTATCCTAGTGGTTGCCTCCTATGATGACTCCCTGATGATATGGTCTGGGTTCGAATCCTCTTCCCCACCCCTTTTCATATTGTTTTCTATTTGCAAATTGACTTAATGGGTCGGCCCCGTCTACAAAATGGTACACGGGCGAGTCGTTGGACGACGCTATTGGCGACCTATAGCGGGGATTCCCTATACATCGCCTGAAGCGAGTCCGATGCATCGCTCGCCCGCGCTGGCTCCTCGTGAATTCCCCACCACCCCACTCGTGGGTTGGCCCAATTAAGGCAGCGAAGAAACGCACGCTCAGACATAAGGCATCGTTTGGGCAGCAAGCAAGTTCACGTTCAGACCAAATGCATCGCTGCCAAAAAGCTACAAGTCCATCGCTGTGACTGCTGCCCTACTCGCTCGCTCCCTCGTACATACGCTACCGACGTTCCGTACGCGGCTTCTTTTTTTTGCTTGCCTATTATTTATCTATTTCTATATCGTTTAGATGTTCAAGTATGAAAAAATGTTCAGATTTGTTTTAAAAATCAAATTTAAATTGGTGAATAAAATTTGAATAAGAACAATTTTTCGAATTTGAATAATTTATGAATTTGAGCATTTTTAAATTTTGAACATTTTTTAAAAAAAACTGTGAACCAAAAATAATATTGAACAGAAAATACGGATGCACCAAAAATAATGGTGATCCAACCCAAAATTTCGATGAACGAAAAAAAATTGGTGAACGAAAACTAAGTGAAAAAAAAAATTAGTGAACCGAAAATAAAGTGAACCAGAAAAGCTGACTAACAAAAAAAATAGTGAAGCAAAAAATTTGGTGAACCAAAAATAATAGTGAACCAAAATTTCCAGTGCACCAAAAATGCAGATTAACAAAGAAAAATAGAAACCAAAATGGTTCCATATTTGAAAATGATTGTGATTTCTAAAAATGTTTCCAAACAGAAAATGAGTTCAAACTAAAATGGTTCAATTTTTAAAATGGTTCCGCATTTAAAAAAAAAGTTCAGTAAAACAGAAGAAAAATGATTCATATTTTAAATATAAAAAAGTGAATATTTTCAAACAAAAAATAAATAAAACAGAAAAAGGAAAGAAAATGGAAAAATGAAAACAGAATAACGAAAGACAATAAACAGTTTAAAGAAAGTAGTTTAGACATGAAAAGTAACTTGGCCTAGTGGTTGTGCCTGACCTCCCCTAGCCAAAGATCTCAGGTTCGATTCCCCGCTTTCCAATCTTCTTTTCGGTTAACTAAATGGCCCGGCCCATAAGGTGGATGCGCGTGAGCGAGTCCTATTAGGGCTCGGTATAAGGGACACATAGGGTTTGCGCTATAACGCGGTTAATTGGGATTTAACGCTAAAATCAGACCCCATATTACTCGGCCCAATAATTCTAGAGTCGAATTGTCATCGCCCGGCCCAACATAGTTTGACCGGTAACCCTAACTCCCCTGTTCGCACTGCTCTACTCCAAAACAGAGCAGGTGCGGCCATGCCTGCGGCGCGCGCTCAGCTCTGACCCCCTGACCGTGCTCTGTCGATGGCTTGCCGCCACTGCCTCTGTATGACACAGCCACGGTTGGTTGGCTGCTGCTGCTCCCGTCCACGATGTCTCTGTCCCAGCGAAGGCAAGCTGGTTGCACCTCTCTGCTTTCCTCTCGTTTTGATTTTGATAGGAATCTGTGGAATCTGTCAGTGTGATGTGGATTTGTGGAGTGAATGTATGCCTGCTTTTCGACATTTTTCAGGAATTTAACAAAACCGCTAAACGGGCATAGCACCGCTATAGCTGCGATATAACATCTCTTAGCTGCTGCCACTAAAATCACCTCTCCCGCTATTTTAAACATTTGTAAGGCTTTGTTCGTTTGCTAGGGAATCGTTCCCCACATGGAATTAACCCGTACGGGTATTGGGTGATCCCCATCCCCTCACCCAATTCCATGTTGGGACTGAATCTCCACCACTACACATACCCTTCCACTAATGATGCGTTTGGTTAATCCCAGCTTCAAAGGGTTCATTTGTATGAAGCAGAGAACATTCAACTGTGATCTATCATCACATCAAATCTATATAAAATTTTACTCAGATAATTCGATTAGCTATAAAAATATACCAAATATTTCTGAAAATTTTCTGCACAGCTTTTCAGCATCAAGTTGAATGTGTATACCTTACACGGCTCCATAGTCCAAACTAGAAAAGCCATGAAAAGATTCTCAATTAGCATAACAAATAGAAATTGGTAACACACAATTCAGTTTTGTTGCCGGATTAAAAAAAATTAAAGTGAAAATGAGCAAAGGGGATGGACAAAATATACATCAAATAAGGAAGATAAAGTGCGCTCGCCGGCCTCGCCTTCTAAACCACCACCTTACAACCCCTTGTTGCCACATAAGTTAGGGCCACCGGAGGATGTAGCCGTAACATGTCTTGTTTGAAATGTTGCTGCAACGTGCTACCTCGTCAACCGCCACTGCCACAATGCCATCAAACCACGACACCGCAACCGCACCGTATCAGTCAGAACCTACATGTAACAGACAGCAAACAAGTGTTAACTCGAGAATCACCACTCATGACTCCATACTCAAAGCGACATTGTGCTAAACAACTTAAAAGTGTTCCGTAGTGTTTCTATAAGCTGATGATCAGTCATAGTACAATGAAATACTGGCGGAGGCATGAATCAAATCAAATGGTATTAGTAGTCGGCATGAAGTGATACTTTAGATCCACTTCCTCCTACTGTACAGTCCAAAGCAGCAGTAGGAAAACAAAAGGAATAAAACAGAAAGTAACCGGTAGGAAAACATACTATAGCATGTTTAGGAGTTTATTACTTCTGTTATCATGCCATGAATTATTTAGTTTCATGTGCTATGGTTGTAGATTAATAATTATTATTTATAGCATGCTTGTGTAGATTTTCCATACTAGTATACTATTAGTGCAGTCCTGTTTTTATGCCTGTTTAATAGGAGTATTATCTTGAGTGAAGATGGTGTTTTAGATTATTTTTATGACTTGATTCTTTGGTTATTAGCTACTGGTTGTTTGTTAAATTTTCATGATTGATGAATTCCAAAACTTCAAGTAAACATTAAGGTAGTAAATAAATAGCCTATTCATATGTGGTGTGTTTACCTGCTGTTTGAGAATTGTCTGAGTGTGTACCCTAGCATGAGTGTCATACTTGGGTTATTTGTTGTGCTAGTGGTGTTGCTGTGCTTAAGAGTATCTTATGAGACTAAGACATCCAACTAAAATCACAAACACACTTAAGTGATAGTAATACCCACTGCCATGGGTATTGTTCTGCCTATATGTTTTTATCATAGTAACCTAACCCTTTGCACCCACAAGCTATATTTTTAGCTTCTTAGATATCCTATTATGAGAGTGGTACACCACTCCATATGTGGTATGTAAGATGTGGGATATGGTTTCCTGAACCATATGTTTGTCTGGCGATAGTTTTGTACCCTGAGAGCTATGTGAGACAGTTTTCTCGATAACGTTTGTGAGTTGGCGCCATTATACTTTTTCTTGCTGTATGTATTGTTTAGCTTGGTTGTGTTCTTTTAGACCTGAGTGTGTGTCTTGTATTTCTTTTACGACGCTAGAAAACGAAGAAGAAGAAGAAGCAGTTGTGGAGCTGTGCGTCAAGTTCAAGCTACTTCAAGGCCAGGGACATTAAGAGATTGAGGCAAGCCATACTGATGCTTGCTGTTATAATACGCTTATCATTATCTATCATGCATGTTTTACTTCTAAAAAGTTTTACAAAAACTTTGTTTCCCAATAATTATTTTTGAGTGACTACTACTACTATTTATATACTACTTATGCCATTAGTTGATACTTGGTGTTACCAAGCCCATAAGCCACCATATGGTATTTATTACCATCACAAATATTAGTCCCTAAGTGGACACCTTAAAATTGTGATTTTACGGAACAAAGACTTTATGGAAAAACCCGGAGAAAAGGCGGATCCTTATTCTCCGGAGAAATTGAGGAAGTGGTCATTTTTGGGAAAATGGTGTTTTTCAAAGATGACACATAACCTAGTCTTCGCCGGACAACCCTTATCGTACTGCCACCCTACCCCAACATGGGCATGGGGCTTAACTGGAAGTTTGTCCTTGTTAGTGTGTGTCCTATCTCAAACGCTATAAGGGATGGAATCCCTCGAACCGAATGTCCTTAAAACTCCCAATGTTGGGACATATAAAGTGTGGGATTAAGTTTCCCTCCGGACGCATTCGTTGAGGCTCCCGTCTAGGTAGAGCGGGATTGCCGGGGAGAATGAACTCAACTGAGAGATAGCAGCATTCTAGCTTGAACATAGTGGAAAGTTATGATCAGTGATCTGATGTTTCACATACTGTTGTTACAGTCCGTGATTGTTCACGGCAGGTGTACTGAATCTGGTGGATGTGTACACCTCTGCAGAGTACAACTTTTTCGAAGAAGCCGCGTCCTCGGATATGGCCAGTTGAATGGCCATGTAGCTAGCATTGTGTCAATGTTTTCAAAAAGATGATTTAAAAAGGAGTGTTGAACTCGGGAAGTTCGGAAAAGAAGAAAAAACCTTGTACCATGGAGGTACCGATGATGAAAAGCCAGAAGTTGTTTTACAAAAAGTTTTGCAGAGAAAATTTTTCCTCTCTAGGCAAACATCTGGAAATTGATTCCAAAAAGTTTTGCAAAGAGAAAACTTTCTCCTGATAAAGCTTTATAAAACCTCTTGTACATGCGATATCGACAAGAGAAACAAAGCTATACTATTTTCTTCTGAAGTATCTTCTTCAGCAAAGATACAGATTAACCTGACTGCAACTATGGTGTCATCCTATATGAACACCATTGATAGTGAACCCTATTTATAGCCTACCTATTACACCATATAAGCATTCTTGCACCTTTGGTAAGTTACATGATGGATGTCTTGCTGAGTACATTCAAATGTACTCATTATGGTTTCGCCCCTGGTATCTACTTGCCAGATTTCGAGAGGGAGTCTCAGAAGAAGATCAACGAAGAGAGTACGGAGCTGATGGCTTTGCGAACTAGGATCGTCTCCGGGTCACCAGCCTGTAGGTGAAGGCGTGACTTGGGCTGTACCACGTTATGTGTGCGTTTAGTCTTCCGTTGTGTGTGTGTTGTGTGTTGTCCTGCGTGACAACCGTGTAGTCTTGGTCATGTGACCATGTGTCTTTGTAAGTGTTGTGTAACCGTGCAATGCATAATGTATCTGTGTACCAACTTGATATGTTGTTCACGACTGAATCCCTGGGATCGTGAATGTATGCATATCAGGGGTGTCCTTGAACAGTGTTTCGAAGGGCAGGCCCTACACTCACTCCGCTGGAGCAATGCCCAACAATTTTCTAGTACAAATGTCTTGCTCTTGAAAGATGGCATATCTTTATACTCTCTTTGGCAATTCGTTCCTAAAGAAACGAGAACCGTTTCAATGTGACGACAATGATAAAGAAACTACTCAGCTCATGTCCTAGTCGAGTACTACTTGTATGCGTAGCTGCTAGCTGACAGGTGCATGCAGACGGTGAGAAGGAGCCCAAACTATCCACCACGGCTAATCAGCTCATGTCCTAATCAAGGCATGCATGCATTGTTTACCGACCTAGCCGTGAACCATATTAAATTCCTGGAATGAAATGAAACGAAGAACACAACGCCATGCTTCGGCCGTTCGGCGCCAGGAGGATGGCGCCGATATGCCACGTTGGATTTCGGTAGGACCCAGCAGAACTTTTCGGTGTATATGTTCGTCTCCAACGTCACTGGCAACAAACCGAGTGGCCAGATATAGAAATAGTTTTCAGCATGGGCCAGATCTACGATTAGATTGCTAAAAGGGCCAGATATGGAAAAAATACTTTAAGGAGAGACATCTAGGCAGAAATACAACTTGCCTAGGGCAAGTGCACCGTTTCATGACGACAATTCTCATTATGTGAATTATGGTAATACTTTCCTTGGTGAACCCCCTTCCGGTACTTGTTTTTTTCCTTCAAAGATTTTTTTATTTTAAATATATGGTATAGTGTTTAAACAACTTTTCAAGAATGTTTAGATGTAAATATATGTAGAATAAAGATCCTTTCTTGCTAGACAACTTTCGAGGCACTCATAAGGGCATATATAATGGTGCTATCTTAAAAATGCTATGTGGAGACAGAAACGGAAGGAAGATATCTAACTTCTCTTAGATAAGATATGTTCTCTTTTTTTGTAATCTTAAGATATGATCTCTTTGTAAGAAAGATAAGCCATTTTCGTTTATTCTACAAGATGTCCCCTCTTAGTGACTTATTTTCTTGTTTATTTTGAATATTGCAATTATTGTTTGTAGACAAGTCTTACTTTGAATCAGTAAGTTCCAAACAAGGAACGGCGAATTGGGTTTACTAAACCATAACCTTTTTAGTTTCCTTTACATCCGAAACATCAAGGCAAACTTAATGATCATGGTGCCACCAACTAAACCAAACAACTCCACTAAACATCATGCCTGAGTATAGAGCAAGGTTTTACATCATCTCCTATACCCTCTCGGGTGAGGTCATTCTACAGCTATGCCCTGCAAGCGCTAAACTAGGAAATCCGCTAAATGCGCGGGAGCTCCTATAGGTCGCCTCTAGCGAGGCGTACAACCACTCGTGGGCTGGCCCAATTAAGGCAGCAAACAAGCGCACGCTCAGACATAAGGCATCGTTTGGGCAGCAAGCAAGTGCACGTTCAGACCAAACGCATAGCTGCCAAAAAGCTGCAAGTCCATCGCTGTGGCTGCTGCCCTACTCGATCGCTCCCTCGTACACATGCTACCGATGTTCCTTACACGGTTTTTTTTGCTTGCCTATTATTTATCTATTTCTATTTTTTTGAAAAAAACATCGTTTAGATGTTCAAGTATGAAAAAATGTTCAGATTTCTTTTAAAAATCAAATTTAAAATGGTGAATACAATTTGAATCCGAATTTTTTTCGATATTCAAATATTTATGAATTTGAATATTTTTAAATTTTGAGCATTTTTCAGTTTGAACATTTTTTTTAAAAAAATGTGTGAACCAAAAATAATATTGAACAGAAAATATGGATGCACCAAAAATAATGGTGAGCCAAAATAGTAGTGAACCCAAAATTTCGGTGAACGAAAAAAAAAATTGGTGAACCAAAAATTTCGGTGAACGAAAACTAATAGTGAAAAAAAAATGAGTGAACCGATAATAAAGTGAACCAGAAAAGCTGACTAACAAAAAAATAGTGAAGCAAAAAATTTGGTGAACCAAAATAATAGTCCACGAAAAAAATTTGGTGCACCAAAAATGCCGATTAACAAAAAAAATAGAAACCAAAGTGGTTCCATGTTTGAAAATGATTGTGATTTCTAAAAATGGTTCCAAACTAAAAATGATTTCAAACTAAAAATGGTTCAATTTTTAAAATGGTTCCGCATTTGAAAAAAAGTTCAGTAAAACAGAAGAAAAATGATTCATATTTTTAAAATATAAAAAAGTGAATAGTTTCAAACAAAAAATAAAACAAGAAAAAATAATAAAATGGAAAAAGGAAAGAAAATGGGAAAATGAAAACAGAATAACGAGAAGACAATAAACAGTTTAAAGAAAGTAGTTTAGACATGAAAAGTAACTTGGCCTAGTGGTTGTGCCTGACCTCCCCTGGCCAAAGATCTCATGTTCGATTCCCTGCTTTCCCAACTTCTTTTCGGTTAACTAAATGAGCCGGCCCATAAGACGGATGCGTGTGGGCGAGTCCTATTAGGGCTCGCTATAAGAGACACATAGGGTTTGTGCTAGACGGATGTGTGTGGGCGAGTCCTATTAGGGCTCGCTATAAGCGACACATAGGGTTTTTGCTATAGCGCGGCTAATTGGGATTTAACGCTAAAATCAGACCCCATATAGCGCTAACTCTACTGGGCCCAACAATTCTAGAGTCGAATTGTCATCGCCCGGCCCAACATAGTTTGACCGGTAACCCTAACTCCCCTGTTCGCACTGCTCTACTCCAAAACAGAGCAGGTGCGGCCATGCCGATGGCGCGCTTAGCTCTGACCTAGGCCCCGACTGTGCTCTGTCGATGGCTTGCCGCCACTGCCTCTCTATGACACAGCCACGGTTGGTTGGCTGCTGTTGCTCCCGTCCACGATGTCTGTGTCCCAGCCAAGGCAAGCTGGTTGCACGCCTCTCTGCTTTCCTCTCATTTTGATTTTGATAGGAATCTGTGGAATCTGTCAGTGTGATGTGGATTTGTGGAGTGAATGTATGCCTGCTTTTCGACATTTTTCAGGAATTTAACAAAACCGCTAAACGGGCATAGCACCGCTATAGCTGCGATATAACATCTCTTAGCTGCTGGAAAACCTGCCACTAAAATCACCTCTCCCGCTATTTTAAACATCTGTAAGGCTTTGTTCGTTTGCTAGGGAATCGTTCCCCACATGGAATTAACCCGTACGGGTATTGGGTGATCCCCCATCTCCTTACCCAATTCCCTGTTGGGACTGAATCTCCACCACTACACATACCCTTCCACTAATGATGCGTTCGGTTAATCCTAGCTACAAAGGGTTCATTTGTATGAAGCAGAGAACATTCAACTGTGATCTATCATCACATCAAATCTATATAAAATTTTACTCAGATAATTCGAATTAGCTATAAAAATATACCAAATATTTCTGAAAATTTTCTGCACAGCTTTTCAGCATCAAGTTGAATGTGTATACCTTACACGGCTCCATAGTCCAAACTAGAAAAGCCATGAAAAGATTCTCAATTAGCATAACAAATAGAAATTGGTAACACACAATTCAGTTTTGTTGCCGGATTAAAAAAAATTAAAGTGAAAATGAGCAAAGGGGATGGACAAAATATACATCAAATAAGGAAGATAAAGTGCGCTCGCCGGCCTCGCCTTCTAAACCACCACCTTACAACCCCTTGTTGCCACATAAGTTAGGGCCACCGGAGGATGTAGCCGTAACATGTCTTGTTTGAAATGTTGCTGCAACGTGCTACCTCGTCAACCGCCACTGCCACAATGCCATCAAACCACGACACCGCAACCGCACCGTATCAGTCAGAACCTACATGTAACAGACAGCAAACAAGTGTTAACTCGAGAATCACCACTCATGACTCCATACTCAAAGCGACATTGTGCTAAACAACTTAAAAGTGTTCCGTAGTGTTTCTATAAGCTGATGATCAGTCATAGTACAATGAAATACTGGCGGAGGCATGAATCAAATCAAATGGTATTAGTAGTCGGCATGAAGTGATACTTTAGATCCACTTCCTCCTACTGTACAGTCCAAAGCAGCAGTAGGAAAACAAAAGGAATAAAACAGAAAGTAACCGGTAGGAAAACAAACGGAAAATCTAATGATGTGATCAGCTGCTGTCGAAGCCACTGGCTGGAGCACGAACAAGGGAGATGCCATTCAAAACACAAAACATGAAAATTAGCAGAAGAACAATGTGAGGACGATTGTTCATCTGCTGGCCTGAAACTATTGTAAGATATATTATATACTACCTCACCTTCAAGCTATTTAGTTAAACAACAAGTAGTTCGTAAAAGTCATTAGCCTACCTATATAGGTATATAAGTAATCACAAATATCAGCCTGCATATAACGATTTACCATGATCACAAATAGCAGCCTGCCTATCTAAAGTGTAATCCTGCAAGGTAGGGATTTAATCTCCACATATACAGTCTACTTTGTATTCTGGTCTGAGAGAACAATAAGGCAAAGTTATTCTGACGATGAACGCATGTATAATATAATAGTCAGACTACAAAAGAGGAAAACTACCGGAAATTTGGTTTGACGCCAGAGTGCACGTACTCCCGAAATCTGCACATGCTACTTGTTTTCGATTTGAACTGGTATGTGGATTCCGACGGATTTTATATTCCTATTCGTCCAGATTGCCGGCCAATTCACACTGGTGTTCATACCCCCACAAGTTCCGACACAACGCCTCGAGGGTCGGCGCATCGCCGCCGTCCACCGACTACGACTGCATCATATAACCATTAGAAATAGACTTAGAGGGTAATCATTCAAGTGCAGATCCATGCTACATACGTATCATTACTGGATTGCGACTACTACCTAGCAGTCTCTATGAATAATGGTATCTCTCCATCTTGATAGAAGCATGATTGGCATTTTGGAGGACATTTGGTCAGTTGCACATGTTAAGCTCATAAAGGGAAGAGGAAAAAATAAATAAATGATAGCTTATGATCGCATGAGAAATGGAAGCAACGAGATCAGGGAAACCACCCGAGCGAGACATCATCTCCAGACGATCCTTAAAAGCTCTCCATGAAGTTTGTTCAGCTTCAGAATGATCTCTGTGATGATCGGGGCAGCGGAGGGGGGAGCCAGGATCTTCCATTGCTCCAGTTCATTCACTACTCGCTTCATATGTCCGAATACCTGACCAGACAAAACCCTGAAAACAAATATCATTTCTAAGTTTCCATATAGCCCAGAGGACTGCAGCACAAGTAGTATTAATGTGAGAGTTTTTACCTTCAGTTATCCACCAGCTGGCTACACTTTCAAAATTTGCACCAACATGAACACCTAAGATGTCAGAGATAACTGGCCAAACCAGCTTGGCAACAAAGCAGTAAAAAAATAGGTGATGCCATGTTTCTGTTTCAAAACAGAAAAAATACAAGAGCCATTAGGGACAGGTCTACGCTTTGCTAGGTTATCCCTAGTTAAGAGACGATTATTAGCTAGCAGCCACAGAAAGACATGCAGTCTTGGCTGAACTTTGATCCCCAGACAGCTGAGTGTGCACATGCACAATACCCCTGTTGTTAACAAAAGCATATAAAGATCTCACACTATAAACCCCTGATGAGTGAAACATCCAGATAGGTATGTCTTCCTAATCAGTAAGGGTGACAGTGCTAACCAGTTGGGAGAGCTCCAACCAAGTGGCAAAACCTTCAGGGGACACATTTCTTTTAAATGTGAGCCTAGGCTCATTATCCTGGTAGGCTTGAGCTACAGTGATGTCTTGTTCATTAGAAATTTCAAAAAGATCCTAGTAGTACACATCCAAGCTGCAATTACCTATCCACACATCACTCCAAAATTTAGTTTTCCTACCATTGCCAACCTTCCATTTGTAACCACACTTGGCAGCTCTAGCAGCCTACATCACACCTTTCCAGAAAGGGGAGCTAATATTGGGGGACAGAAGAGAAAACATTTGGATCTGGGTCATACTTAAAGTCAATAATGCTTTTCCAAATTTTACCTGAATCATTATGATACCTTTTAATCTAGGAGGCCATCAAACACAAGTTAAAATCCCCCAAGTTTTGTATACCCAGACCACCAAATTCTTTATTCATGGAAACTAAGTCCCAATTAGCTAAGTGGTACTTTATGTTGCTCTTAGAATGACTCCATAGAAAGTGAGCCATCTGGGAGTTAATGGCTTTGATAGCCCATTTGGGGAATTTGATAACACACAAAAGATACAGAGGAATACTAGTCAGGCAAGCTTTTAAAGGCACTAGCCTGTTTGATAATTGATAAGTTTACCCCTCCACCCAGCAAATCGTTTAAAGGTTTTATCAATAAGAGACTGCAAATCCTCTTTTCTTAGTTTAGTAAAATGTAGAGGTACCCCAAGGTATTTACAAGGAAAGTCAGCTACCTTACAACAAAAATTTGGGCAAACTGATTAACATGATTAGGATCCACATGAATAGTCATCAGCTCAGATTTGTGGTAGTTAATTCTCATTCCTGGCATGTTTTGGAAACAAGACAAGATCCATTTCATGTTCCTAGCATAATCTACATTCGAATCAAGAAAGAGGATAGTATCATCAGCATACTGAAGGCTGGTGATACCACCAGGAACAACTTGTGGGAGTAGACCCTGTAGAAGGCCAACATTAGCAGCTTTAGAAAGCATTTTGGAGAAAACATCCCCAACTAAGTTGAACAGAATAGGAGAGCAAGGATCTCCCTATTTAAGCCCTTTACCTACCTTAAAATAGGAGTTATTCACATCATTGATCCTAACACAGAGAGACCCCCCAACAAGGAGACTTTTGATCCAAGCCCTGAAAACAGGGCCAAACCCTCTAGATAGAAGCATCTCATCTAGGAAAGTCCAGTCCACTCTGTCATAAGACTTTTCATAATCCAGTTTCAAAACCAAATAAGGTTCACCCTTGGAGTGGGCAGCATGGATAAGTTCCTGGGCGGAAACCACACTCTCAAGGATGAACCTACCCTTAATAAAGGCAGTTTGGTTGGTAGAGATTAGTCTACTACCAACTAGAGAGAGCCTATCAGTAATAGCTTTAGATATACTTTTTAGGCTACAATTGCCAAGACTAATAGGCCTAAACCTTTTCAATTCACTAGCTTCAAGTTCTTTAGGGATCAGAGTAACAATGACAAAATTTAATCTAGCAACAGCTAGCTTGCCAAGCTCAAAATCCTTAACCAAAGCCATAAAATCACCCTTGATAGTCTCCCAAATTTTTTGATAAAAAAGGAAGGAGAAGCCAGCAGGGCCAGGAGCACCATTGGCATAAGATCCAAAGATAACCTCCTTAATTTCATCTTCAGAGAAAGATTTCTGTAAGAGATCATTCTCTTCATTTTTAACCTTGTCATTAAGATCCCAAAAATCTTCCCCTAAAGACATATTCATCCTAGGTTTAGCAACAAACAAGGATTTATAAAAATCCATTGCTACCCTAAGAATATCACTTGTATGTTCTACAGGATCATCAGGTCCATCAAGGACAGCAAGTTGTTTTTTCCTCCTTCTCTGATTAGCAACAGGATGGAAATAAGAGGTATTTCTATCTCCTTCTTTAATATATCTATCTCTAGATCTTTGGCAAGCCTTTGTTTCTTCTATACTTAGGAGCCTATCCAGGACATTTCTTATTTGATTCGTTCTATGATTCTCTTCTGTAGTAAGAAGACCAGATTCAGAGAAGTTATCAAGAATATCAAATTCCTGGAGCAAGTCCTTTTTCTCTTTCTTATTGGCAGCATCAACATTGATGCTCCAACCCTTACAGTTCCTCCCGAGGGTTCCTAAGCTTGAACTGCCACCTATCAATAGGGGAATTCAGTGAACAGGGGTGGGCCCAGACTCTTTGGACCATATCATGGAACTCACGATACTCCAACCACCACTTCTCACATCAAAAGAGTCTAGGTGGTGGAGGGGCATCAGAGCCAGTATCCAACAATAGAGGGGCAAGGTCACTTACTAGCCTGGGTAGAGCTCTGACAGTAGGGGTATTTATTGTCCCACTCAGTGCTAGCCAGGACCTTATCCAAGGTGTCCATAATAGGATCATCCTGGTTGTTAGACCAGGTATAGCTCCTGTTAGCAAGTTTAAAATTAATCAAAGCCCAAGTATTTATCCAATCATTGAACAAAAAGGACCAGTTAGCATTAACTGTTCCATTGTTTTTCTCATAGCAATCCCTAACAAGGTTGAAGTCCCCCCTAACAAAGTAGGAAGGGAGCTTCTATCCATAATGTCATGTAGTTCAGTAATGAACTGCAACTTGAAGTCATAATAAGGGACTAAGGGGTACCATATACAACAATTAGCTGCCAGGAGAAATTATCCATAAGGTTCCTGACACTAACTGAAACACAGAATTCAAAACAAGAATGACTAATAATCTCAAACTTGTCTTTTCTGAAACCTACCAAAATACCACAAGCAGTACCTTTGGTAGGCAGGGTAATCCAGGAGAATTCCCAAGGAACAGAAATAAAATTCAGGAACTGGGGAGGAAAAGTCATCTTTTTTGTCTCCTGGATCCCCACAAAATCTAACTTATTTTTGCAAATAAAGTCAGTTAACGCTTGTTTGCGTCCAGGTTTTCATTTACCTCTACTATTCCATAATCCTCCTATCATGATTTTTAGATTTTTTTTCTAGACACAGTTGACCATAGATTACCTTTCAGGCCAGACTCACGGCGAGGTATCTGACTTGAGTTATGGCAGGTAACCCCATTCATTTTAGCAGGAGTAATGGCAGGAAACTGTTCAACATTATCCAATTCAATAGAAGGAGGAAGAGAAATAATAGGGTTATCTAAAGCAAATTTATGATTAATAGCAATCTCATCATGAACCATTTGTTGGATATTACTTTGTTCTTCTGCTATATTAGATCCACATGAGATATCTAAGACATCTAACATATCACTAAGGATATTATGATCTAGTACAACAAAACATATACCTTTAAAAGTAGGAGGAATCTCCAGATTTTTCTTCATCTTGTATTTTGCAGCTTTTTCAACACTGCTCACTACTCGATGATTCCTAGCACTCCTCCTAGTGGCAACAGTAGGGCCCCATTTGGTTTTCTTGGTCTGGTTAGGAGGTGGAGCAGCAGAAGAAGCCTCATCAAGAGAAGGAAGAAGAGCCCTTTTGGTACCACGGTGGGCGCCAACTGTCGTGGTGTTGTCACGTCAAGTGTCCTCATGCGAGAACTAGATTGCGAGGTCATTGCTACTAAGCGAAACTTTCAAAGAGTTGGAGTGGAAACGAGAGTCACGAGTTTACCCAGGTTCGGCCCCTCTATCGAAGGTAAAACCTACTCCTGCTTTCTTACTATCAGGGAAAACAAGTCTCGATTACAAAGGGAGATTCCGGCTCTTGATGTCTCGAGTTACTTGTCTATCGACTTAGAACTTGTCTTTCTAAGTCCTGGGGTCTCGCCTTATATAGTGGACGAGACCTCCCGGTTACAAGGGAGTCCGGGTCACGCCCGTCCTCGGAGTCCTATCTCCCTCCGGTTCTTGATCACCTTGGTCCGACTCTTCTTATGATCCGGCTACTCCTGGGCCGGCCTTGAACTGCTCTCCGGGCTCCTGGGCCTCCGCGTCTTCCGACCTGGGCCTTGGGCAGATTCTTCATTCCGCCGGGTCACAATCTCCGCAACCCGGCTCTCCCTGGCTTAACCCGGACCTGCCCAGCATGACCCGGATCACTCATCATAAACCGGATGAGGCGATTCCCGGTTTATGTCGGAGGCCGGTAAGGCTCCCCCTTACCTATTCCCCCAACAGTCACCAACTCAGAGCGGAGGTGTTCAGTACAGGGATCTTCGACATGGGCATCTTCATCAGTATCCATACCAGCATCAAAGAGATCGTTATAAAGGTCTAGGTCAATAGAAGAATTCTCCAGTTGTAGAATACATCGTGGAGCAGCAGGCTCATAAACATGATCATGAACCACTTGAAGTGGTTTAGGATAATAACACAGCGGCGGCGATTACTCGAACGTTCGCATGTGGTGCGCCCTGATGCTCGGTTGAACCGGTACTCCAGACGGATATGGCGATTTCGGGAAGTCAAGTGTGGATGATGTTTTTAGACTAGCCACAATGGGAGTATCATAGGTAGTATCATGCATGCCATGTTGGCAAAAAGCTGAGGTGGCAGTGCAATTAATGAGTAACATAACGCATTACGAGACAAGATGAGTCTACATCATAATAAATACAACAATATATGATATCACAAACATGTTACTACCCATTGTGTGAGTAGTAACATAAACTAGTATCATGTGCATAATACTAGTGTATGATACTTTCTATTGTGACTAGTCTTAGGAGAGCAACCCTCGTACTCGGTCAGCCTTGGTTTGGCCATCGACCCAATGAGCGAGTAGGTCGCTTCTCCCAACACCAAATTTTTAGCGATACTTCCTCCACCATCGCTATCGAAGGCCCACCATCAGATTCACACCGGCGTTCATTGTCTCGCTATCTCACAAAGTGGCTTGTACAAAAAAAAAAGTCTCACCAAGTGGCATGTTCACCGTTGGCAAGGAAGATATGGCCTCCGTTCAGAGGCGGCCAGAATGGACCTGATTGCGTTTTCGCTCTGTTGTTAGTGTCTTTTGTGCTTATTTGCAGGGCTAAAATAGTAATTTTGCTACTGTCGGGGTCCTGTTTGTTAACTGGCCTGTAACTGCCTTGACTCGATTTAATGAAGCATGCAGGCCCCTCGAGGCTACCCGGCCGTCCAAACAAAAAAAAAAACTCCCGATCCATGCCTGCCACGAGGTGCAGAAAACGATCTCCATGCATGTGTCGGAAGTCGTAGTAACATGGGCGCAGAGCACAACGTCCTCGACCGGATACCACGCGCGAGAGACTCGAACGCCGTTTCAAATTTATTTTTTTGCATTTTCAATTAATTTGATGACCAGATGCATTCACTGCAGTCTGTACGTGTCCCGGTAAGTATCGCAGTTTTTTGAAACAAGGCAAAATCTTTGTCTATATTGATATAGTAGAAGCAAACAAGATATGCATGGCTGAGGCCAAGGATTCGGATCAATCTACTCCATCCAACCTCTCGGAAAGAAATACCGTCAAACATGTTGATCTGAGTATACAAACTTTCAAATCTCCAAAAATATATATACATGATCTTGTCTTTTTTTGTAGCCAATAGTATATATGAAAAGTTTTACATTGCAAACACCAGGATTTTGATTTTTCGCCGCTTGTATCTCTAATTTTATTTTGAAAAGGAAGTTTAGCCCGCACAGCACATCTGCACATGCATGACAAGGTGCCACTGAACTGAAAGAGGCACAAGCACTCACCATGAGAAACTCTATATAAAGGGGATCGTTGTGACCGGAAGCTTCACACAACCAATACTAGAGAAAAGCAAAGCAATAAAAGCATGAAAGCCATGAGAATCCTCGCGCTCGGCGCTGCCGTCCTCGCTTTCGCCGTGGTGCCCGCGCGCGGCCAGCTGTGCGGCAACTACAGCGGCGGCATGTTGTGCCCGCAGAACCAGTGCTGCAACCAGTCTGGGAGCTGCGGCATCGGCAGCGAGTACTGCGGCAACGGCTGCCAGAGCGGCGCCTGCTACACCAGCAAACGCTGCGGCGCCCAGGCCGGCGGCGCGATGTGCCCCAACAACTACTGCTGCAGCAAGTGGGGGTACTGCGGCATGGGCAACGAGTACTGCGGCTCCGGCTGCCAGGGCGCCGCCTGCTGCGCCAGCATGCCGTGCGGCGGCGGCGCGGCGTGCCCGAACAACCTCTGCTGCAGCCATGCGGGGTACTGCGGCCTCGGCTCCGAGTTCTGCGGCACCGGCTGCCAGAGCGGAGCCTGCAGCGCCGACAGGGCGTGTGGGATGCAGAACGGCGGCAGGAACTGCACCCACAACTACTGTTGTAGCAAGGACGGGAGATGTGGCCTCGGCGCGGTGTACTGTGGCGACGGCTGCCAGAGCGGTGGCTGCGGCATTGGAGTCGCGGTCATGACGACGAACACGGCGCCTCTTCCATATTAATCTAAGGCGGTGGCCGTGCCATGCATGGGGGTATTGCAACGACAAATAAATTTAGTTCCCTTCCCGTTATTACTACTCGCGACTATGTCTACCGCCGCGCGCGATGTATTTGGTGTTTATGTGGCAATTTAGTTTCTTTTGTTATCAGTACGTACTGTTTTGCTTAGTGTGTACAACGTCTGTTGTAATATCGTTGCACTGCAATATATAATCCCTCCGTCCCAAAAAGTGGATGTCTCAGTGTTGTCCAAATTTGCATTAACCTACCTAGCTAGACACGTTTTAGTATGCAGATACACGCAGATTTGAACAAATTTGAGACATCTTTTTGGGACGGATGAGGTACCGTACTCAGGGCATCTCCAGCCGTCCCCCCCAGAGCCCCCCAGGGGGCTTTTTTCGCGGCGGAAGCGGCGAATAGCGCCGCTTCTTCACCACTCGGCCCCCCAGCGGCCCAAATAGCGCCGTTTCGGCGCTATTTGGCGCCGCGGCACCCAGGCCGAACCCAGCCCGCTGGGTTCGGCCTGGGGGGCGAAACTGCGCGGCCGCGCGTGCGGGCCAACGCTGTCAGTGACGCCCCGGGAAAACGCGGGAACAGAAAACCACCGCCCGTGACTTTCTTCTCGGCGCCCGCGCCGTCAAAGGCTGCCGGAGGCGGCCGGCCAGTGCATGCCAGTCAAAGTCCACCGGATTAATGGCGGGGGCGGCAGCGGCGACACGCGCGGCGCGGCGATTGGCCGGCCAGGCTATAAAAATGGCGCCCGCCCCCTCCCCGTACGCACAGTCTCGACTCTCTCCTCGCCGTTCTTTCCCCACCCTCGAACCTCGCCGCAATGGAGAACCTCTGGGACGCGTGGCCCGAGAACGACGACGTCGAGCTGCCACCAGCGCAGCAAGCGGCGCTGGAGCCGCAGGTGGTGGAGCCGCAGGTGGTGGCGCCGGAGCCGGTGGCGCCGGAGCAGCCACCCGAGTACGACGAGGCGCGAGAAGCGCGGCGAGCCGCCCGCCACTGGAGACGCGAGGTGAGGAGGCAGCTAGTGTGGCCCGAGCAGCACGCCGGGCTGCACTCGTTCGAGACCTCGCAGAACCAGGAAGCGTACCGCGAGGTGCGCGGCGTCCTCGAGCAGGCCGCGGCGGCGGCGGAGGCGGCCGCCGTTCGTGCCTCCCTGGAGACGCACCAGCGGGAGGAGGCGGCGCGAGCGGTGCGCCGCCAGATGGCCCAGCGCGCTGCCTCGGTCGAGCAGGAGGGCATCATCGCCCTCTACGAGGCCGACCGGCAGGCTGCGCTGCAGAGTGAGCGGCGGCGCAACCGCCCGCCCTCCGAGCAGGCGCAACTGCACCGGCTGCGCCTACAGGCCCGAGCGGAGCGGGCGGAGCAACGCCGTCTCGCCGCGGCGAGCCAGGACGAAGCCGGCCCCTCCAACCAGCACCGCCACGACGACGTCGCTGATGAAGACGACGATGCGTAGGCGTAGGGGCAGTCATCGAGTAGTTTAAATGAAATCTCCTATGTTTTTAGTTCAAATGTTTCGTAGTAGCTTAAATTCGCGCCGAATATGTACGCACTTTCCGAATTTCAATAAAATTTCGACTAGTTTTTCAACTGCGTTTGTTTGGGCCGATTGTTGGGCTCGGGACGCGACTGGGAAACGCGCCCCCCAGGTTCCAGAATAGCGCCGTTTAGCGCCGCGGCGGCACCAAAACGGCGGCGTTTTGGGCCCTGGGGGGGCGCAACGGCTGGAGATGCCCTCAGTAGCAAAATCTATTTGTTTCATTTTCCTCTCCTCATATGGACAGGCTCGCAATTGACTCCTCCTTATAATACCTCTCCACCTCTCCCTTCCGAATATTTTTGTTAGTGGAAACGATTTAACACACGCATGCATCAGTAGGAAAAAGACTACTAGAGGCGTGCCCCCTAACGTAATCATGTGGTAGTACTCCCTCCATTCCATAATATAAGATGTTCTATCATTTGCCCACATTCATATGTATCTACATGTATGTAGACATGTATTAGTGTGTAGCTTCACTCATTTGTGTCCACACCTAGTCATCGTTGTGAAGTATGTAAAACGTCTTATATATTAGAACAGAGGGAGACAATTCTAATATTCCGGTTCTGGTATCTGTTATCAGAGGCGTTCGGCGCTTCTAATAACGGACACAACGAAAGCGTGCTTTCAAACGCGCGCACTTCTAGTAGCCACACTTATCAGAAGCGTATATCTTGTGGCGCATGCTTCTAGTAATATATTTTAGGAAATTATAAAAATACAGCAGTACTAATACTTACTGTATTCGAACAATATTGCATACATTCAATCTCGCAAAATAAAATAAATTTAACAGAAAAGTATGTCTCAATCTTGCTAGATATTACATAGAAAAGTTTGTGCCAATAGCTACATATTACATAGCATGTTTAATCTTGAAACTGAAATTGTTCCAATCTTTTTCACCGATAGAAAGATATCGTGCTTGTACTTCGGCGAATTCTGTATTAGGATAATATTTCTTGAGCCTCAACTTCCAAGAACCGAAGAATTTTGAGAACTTGAGGATGGCTTGGCCGTTCACAAGATTGCCGGCTTTGTTGTAGTAATCGTAGACTCGCGGGAAGTTATACCTTTGGTGAAGTCTTGAGAGGATAAGATTCCGCAAAACGTCTTTCTCGGCACCTACCAGTATCTTCTTTTTTGTTGCGGACTTCTTAGACAATGGATGCAAGCGTGTTTATGTACCCTATCGCGACGTTTCATGGACTAACATGAACACCATTGTTTGTCCACTTGGCTGGCCCTCCTGCCATCTTAAAAAAAAAACATTAAATTGTCACATAATTCATCTAACAATTTGTACCCATAGTATATCAATATTGTGGGTGTCGAATATATAGAGTAAAGGCTTGGAAGCGGCTAGATAAAAATTTGCCGTGGAGGATAGAAATGGCATTCATGACGACAGGTATGTTGTTGTCGACAAAGAAGAAGAGCATACTAATGACACGACGGAGTGAGGGTAGGAGGAGTGGGAGAAGAAGAACAAGAGACTCTCACGAGGAAGTGGAAGCCCTTCTTCGCACGCCTAGTAGCAATGCCAAGGCAGGTGAGAGTACTAGGATAGTTAGCGACCGCAGGCCGCTCATCCGCAAGAAGAATTTTGAAGTATTGTGCCTGATGAGACACAATACTTTGAACTTCTTCTTGCGGATGGGCGGTGTGTGATCGCCAGCTGCTCTGGTACTTTCACTGTCTTTGGCATTGCTACTAGGTGTGTGAACCAATTCCTCTGCCTCGTGAGATTCTTGTTCTTCTTTTTCTTGATACCCGTCCCCCTCATTTTGCTTTGTCGTGTCATGAGTATCCTATTCTTCTTATTAGGGTTAAATTTATGTCATTGCTTCTGTCATCTCCCAATTCCCAGACCAAAAAATTTATTAGGGTTAAGTTTCTGTCATTAGTATCCTTTTCCTTAACGAACCACTTTTATTAGGGTCAACTTCACCAAAATATACTAAAATTACTAGACCAAAATTTACTAGATCAAAATCCATTCACCAAACATTTTAATTTTACTATCTAACTACCTTTAGACACATAAACACACATTTAACTATCTAACAAAATTTACTATTAGGGTTCAATCTACTCCTAGAGTTCAATCTACTACAAGGGTTCAACTTACCAATCATTCTAATACCTGACAAAATCTATTACTAGGGCTCAGTTACCATCTAAAAAAAATCTAAAATAGGGTTCAATTTACTCCCATGGTTCAATTTTACCACTCAACTTACCATTCATCAAAGAGAAGAGGAGGAAGAGGAGAAGAGTTGAAGCTCAAGAGGAGGGGCGAGTACCTAAAGAGGCGTGCGATCCGTGTCTCATAAATCTAAAAAAAATTATTATTATTTCATGTTCTTTTTATATCATTATATATGTTTATATTTTATTTTATATAATTTTGGCGAATTTTCTGGCTAACCTATTAATAGGATACCTGGTGCCAGTTCATGTTGTTTTTGCTGTTTTTGAGTTTCAAAATTATATTAAAAAATACTCGTGAAAATTCCTCAAAATCCTGGGCGAGGGAGAAATTTTCCACCCACACAAAGACGAAGTCCAAAAGGGAGCCAGAGGCGACCGTCGAGGGGAGGGGGCGACCCCCAGACACGGCCTACGATGTGGATGCGCCCTCTACCCGCCGGTGGGCCCTGAGACTCTTCCCCGGTCCCCTTTTGGCCTATAAATTTTAATTTGACCTAAAAAGTTTGGGGCGGGCATTATTTTCCTCGGAAGTTCAAAAGAGCTCCCTCAATCTCGAAACCCTAATTAGAGGGGTGTTGACTAACGTTGATAGCCCCCAAGTGCAAGGTGTGAAGAGTGCAGCAGCAAGTTTTCCCTCAGAAAAAACCAAGGTTGAATCCACCAGTAGGAGGACAAATAATCTCCGAAGGTTGATGCAGCTGAGGTTGCAGGATGCACTACCGGTTCAGCATCAACGTGGAACCTACACAACATAATCAAATCACTTTGTCCCAACGTAGCAGTGAGATTATCAATCTCACCGGTTTTGCTGAACACAAAGAGATTAAACGTATGGTGTGAAAAACTGTAGGAAAACAATATGAAAGCAGTAGCAACAGTATGAAAGCAGTGTGTGTATTATCAGTATGAGAAAATAGACCAGGGTCCACATTTCACTAATGGTGTCTCTCCGTGAAAGATAAATAACATATGTGGTGAACAAATTACAGCTGGGCAATTGGCATAAATGAAGGCTGCACCGTAGTGCATATGCAAGACATAAAGATTACTATGTGATTCATGCGGGCATTACAACAAAGTACATAGACCGTCATCCAACTGCATCTATGTCTAATAATCCACTCTCCGAATATCATCCGAACAAACGTTGGGTATTAAGTTGCTAGCAACAGATTATCGCAGTAAGCAAAGTGTGTAATATAAACAATGTAAACTAGGTAAACACCGTTGTTTTCTTCCTAATGGCAACAACACATCCTCCATCCGTCACGTTTCTGTCACTCGAGCACAAATGCAAAGGAGGCATGAAACCACTGTCGAGCATAAATACTCCCTCTTGGAGTTACTAGCATCTACTTGGCCAGAGCATCTACTAATAACGGAGAGCATGCAGGATCATAAATAACATAAGCATGAATATAACATGATAGATTGATAATCAGAAGACCTAGCATTAAACATTCATCAGATCCCAGCAAATACAACATGTAACATTACAATTAGATGATCTCGATCATGTGAGGCAGCTCACGAGATCTAAACATGAAGTACAAAGTGGAGAGAACAACCATCTAGCTACTGCTATGGACCCGTAGTCCAGGGATGAACTACTCACACATCACTTCGGATGAGGGCATGGTGGTGTAGATCCCTCCGGTGATGAATTCCCTTCCCGAAAGGGGGGCGGGGAGAGCTCCAGAACCCTCCCGATCTCGGGATAACGATGACGGCGGCCTCGGGTGTTTCTCGGAAAGAAGTGGTATATCCTTAGGGTTAATATGTCGGGGCTATAAATAGGTGAATGGTTTCATGAGGAATAAAGCATGATACATAGAATTTTAATAATAAAGCATAGCAATCACCTTGCATCATGAGAAGTAACACAAATAAAAGATCATAAATAACAATGCAATGAAATATATACGTTTGTTCCAAGTATAGAGAGAACATGGCAAAGTGATATTTCGATAGTCCTTAAGAGTGAGGCAAAACATAAATGCCAGGACACCTTCAAAGTTCATGAGGAATACTAGAACAAATAATTAGAGAACAAACAATATCACATCATGAATCAATTAATAATGTTTCTGGGATAAATGCACATAAAACTCATAATGGCAACTATGCTCTCTCAAATGTGCATAAGGTTAGAAGATGGAGACTCAACATAAAAGTAAAAGAAAGGCACTTCGTAGAGGGAAGCAAGGATCAACTCATGCGCTAGAGATTTTATTTTATTAAACAGAGGTATAAAAATCTTGACACTCCTCCCATCCATCTTACACAAACCATGGCTAACCTAATCCTCGGGTGCCTGCCAACAATCACATACAGTGGAGGACTGTCTATTTTTTAGAGAGGTGTATGCTTATGTCAACGAATGGTAAACAGAAAATACAGTACGTCACAAGCCAACTAGACTTCACAAGAGAGGCTCCCATAGAAGGACACATATGGGTAGAAGGTCATCCCTCTTTCTCTTTTGTTTACACAATTATGCTTTGAGTGATAAATTAGGGGCAAATATAGTGAAGAGAATTTGTTGTTATTAATTTGGGGCTGGGCACCCCGCTTCCAGCTCTTCTATCATTGGATAAGCTGATGAAGCCACTAGTCCAGGGTGTGAAAGTCCAATCAACAAGTGAGATAAAGATTCTCTATTTATGTCCTCATGAGCTTAAACAAGAGCACAAAATAGGAGTAATTTTGAAAGTTTTAAAGGTAACACATGAGCAATTTAGTTTAGAGTGGCGGTTAAATACCACATGTAGGTAAGTATGGTGGACACAATGGGAAAACTTTGTTTTTTGGGAGTTGGATGCACGAGTAGAGCTCAAACTCAGTACAGGTGTAGGCTAGCAAAAGACTGGGAGCGACAAATCAAGAGAGCATAAGAGGCATAATCATGCCTAGTGATATAAACATCATTAATCAAAGCATAAATGGTACCACAAGTACAAAAAATAAATAATCATGGAGGCTATAAGTGAATGTTTCATAGTCTATACATGGTGTGAGCATGCGCCAAGTCCACCAAATAGAACATTCAAATGAGAACACCACAAATTTATGCTTCAATATGACAAGAAAAACTCATGATTCTTTCAATGACACATTAAACACTCTCGGATATTTGAGGCTAATCATTATACTAAATAACCACAAGGCTTTAGAATTAAAATAACATCTAGAATGATACGAAAAATTCTAGCCACAGTCTATACAAGCTTCTACTTGCATCGTTATAAATTCTACTACAAGCAACAGTTTCTTTTCCCAAAAAGCACCATACAAAACATGTTTTAACAAAAAGTTCCTAATTTCTACAGCAAGCAAAAAATGAGAGTACTCAGATAACACTACTAAAACTAACAGCTCTGAACAAGAGGTGCAATGAAAACAAGAGATAAACAAGAATTTTTGCAGCAACTAGAAGACAAACTAAGAATACTAGTGTAACAAGTATTCAAACGAAAAAGTGGAGCGTGTATCTCTCCCAACTATATTATTGAAGCAAGGAAAACAAAATAAAACAAAGGAAAGCAAAATAAAACAAAAGATAAACAAACAGACGTTCCAAGTAAACTTCATATGATGTGACTGAATAAAAATATAGTTTCACTAGAAGTGACCTGATAGATTGTTGATGAAGAAGGGGATGTCTTGGGCATCCCCAAGCTTAGATGCTTGAGTCTTCTTAAAATATGTTTGGATGAACCACGGGGGCATCCCTAGTGTTTGACCTTGCACTCTTCTTGATCACACATATCACCCTCTTCTTTTGACCATGGAAAACTTCCTTCACGCCACACTCAAAGAGCAATTCGCATTAGAGGGTTAGTGCAACAATCAAAAATACATGGGTTCTGTAAGCTCACAAGTGCTATTGATAATTTTAAGCACTAGCTACAGACACTGATGTTTTGTGAAGCTAAGAAATCCACTTGATATCGCAAAAGAGTAAATGCAAGAAAAATGGCAGAATCTGTCAAAACCAGAACAGTCTGTAAAGACGAATTTTTTCGGGGCACTTACGTTGCTCAGATCAAAAACTTAAGTAACTAAAAAAATTTGGAATTAGACGAGAAATAATCACAATAAATTTCAGGTTATTCTGATTTTTCTGTGATTTATACGATTTTTTTACGGCGGGCAGCAGAAATCTGTTTCCTACGCTAAAATCCAAAAATCAACTCCAACTCTCGCCAGAAATCTTACTTGGCACAACTAAAACATGAAAATAAAGATACAAAGGAGTTGGTCCAGAAGTATACAACCCCTTGACTCAAAGAAAACAGAGAAAAACAAAGCAAAAATAAAACCATGGGTTATCTCCCAAGAAGTGTTTTTCTTTAACGCCTTTTAGCTAGGCCCAGAAAAGTGGAATCAAGTGTTTTCAAGTGGAGGGGCATTCAACAAAATTTGGCAATTCCTTAATAATGCATTGTATTTTATCTAAGTGAGTTTTAGAGGCTCCTCTCTTAGAACTTTTAGGCTTACTGTTTTCATCAAATAAATTCTCAGAAACAATCCAATCAAAATTGTTTTCCTGGGCTTCATGCAGCGCTATCAATTTAAAGGGGATTAGTATTTTATCCTCCTTTTCATTATTAGATTCAGTTTTTTCAAGAGCACCAAAAATATCTACACATGAGCCTAGCATATTGAAACGATCAAAGACTTTTCTAGCTTCTATAGCAACATCTCCAAATTCTTAAAGCATGGTTTCTAAGATAAAGTTCCTTTTCTCAACATCTTCAATGTTATTAAAGTTGAGGAACATATGTTGTAATATGGGATGAAGGTTAACAAACATAGCTTCTAACATGTGAATTAAAGAAGTTGCAACAGTCACATAATTTGGAGCAAGTTCTACTATGATTTTTTCCTCAAAATTATCCTGCTTACTAACATGATCAAAGAATTCTTTAATGGTATCCTTTCCAAGTATAGAACCACTTCCTACTTGCAGATCTTTCAGGGTAAACATAGAGAACAACATGATGAAAAATAACAATGAGATAAGAAAAGTAACAACTAGAATAAGAACTAATTTTTTTGTGTTTTTGATAAAGAGAAGCAAAGAAGACAAAATAAAATAAACTAAGCAAAACAAAAACAAAGTAAAGAGATTGGAAGTGAGAGACTCCCCTTGAAGAAATTCTCTTCCTCCCTGGCAACGACGCCAGAAAACTTTGTTGATGACTAACGTTGGTAGACCCCAAGTGCAAGGTGTAAAGAGTACTGCAGCAAGTTTTCCCTCAGAAAAGAAACCAAGGTTGAATCGACCAGTAGGAGGACAAGCAATCTCTGAAGGTTGATGCAGCTGAGGTGGTAGGGCGCACTACCGGTTCAGCAGCAACGTGGAACCTACACAACACAATCAAATCACTTTGTCCCAACGTAGCAGTAAGGTTGTCAATCTCACCAGTTTTGCTGAACACAAAAAGGTTAAACGTATGGTGTGGAAAACAGTAGGAAAAGAGTATGAAAGCAGTAGCAGCAGTATGAAAGCAGTGTGTGTATTATCAGTATGAGAAAATGGACCGGGGTCCACAGTTCACTAGTGGTGTCTCTCCGTGAAAGATAAATAACATGTGTGGTGAACAAATTACAGCTGGGCAATTGACAGAAATGAAGGCTGCACCGTAGTGCATATGCAAGACATCAAGATTACTATGTGATTCATGCGGGCATTACAAAAAGAAAATAGATCGTCATCCAACTGCATCGATGTCTAATAATCCACCCTTCGAATATCATCCGAACAAACGTTGGGTATTAAGTTGATAGCAACAGATTATCGCAGTAAGCAAAGTGTGTAATGTAAACAATGTAAATTAGGTAAACACCGTTGTTTTCTCCGTAATGGGAACAACACATCCTCCATCCGTCACGTTTCTGTCACTCGAGCACACATGCAAAGGAGGCATGAACCCACTATCGAGCATAAATACTACCTCCTGGAGTTACTAGCATCTACTTGGCCGGAGAATCTACTAATAACAGAGAGCATGCAAGATCATAAATAAGGTAAGCATGAAGATAACATGATACATTGATAATTAGAAGACATAGCATTCAACATTCAGCAGATCCCAGCAAACACAACATGTAGCATTACATCAAGATGATCACGATCATGTAAGGCAGCTCACGAGATCTAAACATGAGGTACAAAGTGGAGAGAACAACCATATAGATACTGCTATGGACCCGTAGAACCCTCCGGTGATGAATTCTCCTCCCGGCAGGGTGCCGGGGAGAGCTCCAAAACCCTCCCGATATCGGGATGACGATGACGGAGGCCTCGGGTATTTCTCGGGAAAAGTGGTATATCATTAGGGTTAATATGTCGGGGGGTATAAATTGGCGAAAGGGCAAAGGAGGTGGAGGCCTGGGGCCCCACACCACCCCATGGACCACCCTATGGTGTGGCCCCCCTCCGGGTCTCTTCGGGACTCCGTGGAACCTTCGGGAATCAGGACCACCGGACTTCGAATTTTCCAATTCCGAGAATATTTCCAGAACAACTTTTCTGAAAATAAAAACTACGGAAAACAGGGAACTGTCTCTGTGGCATCTTGTCAATAGGTTAGTTCGGGAAATCGATAAAAATGACATAAAGTGTATAGCAAACATGTAGGAAACAACATGAAAACAACATGGAACATCAGAAATTAAGGATACGTTTATGACGTATCAGGGGGTTCTAGGGTCATGTTCCGGCACCCTGCCAGAGGGAGAAATCATCACCAGAGACCTCTTCATCGGCATGATTTCCTCCACGGTGATGTGTGAGTAGTTCATCCTTGGACTACAGGTCCATAATAATAGGTATATGGTTTTCTCTTCTTCTTGTGCTGCCATGTTTATAACTTTTGCGCTGGCTCACAAGATCAATATTACCTTTATGTAATTGCTACATGTTGTGTTTGTTGGGATCTGATGAATTTTTAAGTTGTGATCAGATTGTTCATATTTCTAATATGATATTATTACAATTATTATATCCATGTTTTTTTAGTTCTTGCATGCTCTCCAATGTGCGTAGCTACTTTGGACAAGTGATTGCATGCGTCTCCAGTACCGGTACAAGTTTGTATGAAGAGATGTCATCCAGTACAAGTTTCTAGCTCTAGTACCACCTTAACGAGCAATTGGTACGGTGGCAATGACCGTACCAGCCACTATACAAAGTATTTTTGAGACCGTAACGTCAAACCAAGCATCTTTCGTGAAGGGTCGAACCCCTAATTCAGTATAGTCATATAAGGTCATATAAGGAGGAGAAAACTCTAAGAGAGAGCCTCCTCATTCTCTATCGCCCCAGACACTGGTAGAAAATAGCCTATAGTCCCGGTTCGCAAAGGCCATTAATCCCGGCCACGCAACCGGGACTAAATAGGCGCAACTAAAGCCCCCCCCCCCTTTAGTCGCCCCTCTTACGAACCGCGGCTAAAGGCCCGTCCACGTGGGCGGGTGGCGTGCGCCAGGGGCGGAGGACCTTTAGTCCCGGTTGGCAACACGAACCGGGACTACATGCTATTTCGTTATTTCTTTAATTCATTTGGGTTTCTAATTATTTTTCACTCCAATTTTTCACTCCCTTTTTTTCACTCCCTTTTTTTTTTTTTTAGAATTTTAATTATTTGCTTAGTGTCTAACTAAAATTATCTCTAGTCAAATTACTTACTCGTGGTCAAATTTCCCGCTCGGTCACCCATCCTCCCACTACTCTAGCACTAGCACGCTTAACTTCCGAGTTCCATCACGTCCCGCATCCAAGTGTTTCGCACGCATGTATGTGATACTAGTATCATATCAATCTATTAACATGTTGGTCGATGCCACATTTCTTTATTGTCTGAATTTCAAATAAATCTTTTAATAAACAAAATTAATGATGTAATTAATAATTTTGAATAAATAAATAAACATTAACTTTTTAATTTGTATTATTTCTTAAAAATATTCAGAAAAATAAAACTAATTCATTTTAAAATCTTAAAAATACAAATAATATATCAAAATATTAAGAAAAATAAAACTAATTCATTTTAAAATCTTAAAAATACAAATAATATATCAAAATATTCAGAAAAATAAAACTAATTCATTTTAAAATATTAAAAATACAAATAATATATCAAAAAATTCAGAAAAATAAAACTAATTCATTTTCCCCTTTCCTAAATGCAAAATAAAATCTGATAAAATTCATGAACCAAACCATATGAAATATAAACCATATAAAATTTGCAGATCCAAGTTTCGACTATTATTTTGGACACAAGAACTGTTTTGGCAATGACTATCTGTGAGAATGATTTGAACCTAACTTTTAAAATACATAACCAAAATGGAAAAACTAAAATGTTCTGGATAGATATTGAAAAGATCTATCCATAGCACTTAGCCTCACATCAAGGTCAAGAACCAAATTAAAATAACATCCTTTTTAATAAAAGACTAGTAGGCTCTTCTATGATTTTTAGAATGAGTTCAAAAATGAATTTTGAAGTAAATCCAACTTGATGAGTTTGGTATTGACTAGATCTATGTTTTCCTGGCTTAGATTAATTTTTGGAGCTCTAGATTTATTTTTGGTGAACAGGTATAGGAAAAGTAGTTTTTGATGAACAGATATAGAAACGGTAGTTTTTCTGTTTTGTTTTCTTGATGTGTTTTTGTTTGTTTTGAAATGTGTGTTTGATCTTATCTTGTTTCCTAGCTTGTATAGAGTGTTAGGACTTGATATTAGGTGGTTTGCTTGCATAACATCTACCTTAGAAAGTGTGTGCATGATTGGAAACCCAAATAAAAATGGAACTAGCATTTGTTACTTTCTAGTTTTATTATTTTGGAATTGTGTGTGAGCTATCTTTGTGTGATTGCTTTAGTAAATTTTGTGCTATGTTTAACCCATGATTTTATTTGAGCCATTACATAACATAGCGGTACATATATCCATTACATAATATAGAAATAATATAGCTAGGAATTAATATAGAAATAATATAGGAATTAATAGAAAGACATATATCCATTACATATATCGAACGCAACATAGCGGTACACAAACAACATCTACTCGAGCTCCGAAGAGTAGATGCGGAACAACTCGAAGGCAATGTATGCATCTATTGCTGCATACTCGAGATTGATCCGGTCAAGTGGGTTCTTCCCCCAATACATGTGATTCCTCGAGGGGAAACGAGTCTTCATGGTTTTGTAGTCGGGGTGGATGAAGGCAGTTGCCATTTGAGCCATCCCAGTCTTCTGCCCGTACAGCTCATCAAAATGGATAAGGTCCTGCAGATCAATGTAGTGATCTTCAGGTATCTCAATACCCAACGTGCACATCTGTTGGAACGCGTAGAGATAAACAAAAACTTTTCCTACGCGATGCTTCCAAGATCTAGCCGAGGTAGAAGGCCACGAGTATTACCACTAGACGCGCAGGTGCGGATTATCGATGCAGCGCGTCGGGGCAGTGAAGTCCCACGATCCGGTCTGGCCGATCCAATCCCTCGAACGTCGAAGTGCTGAACGTACAGCACCTCTGCCGGTATCCACACGTACGAGGAGGAGCTCCGACAGCGGACTGCTAGGTCCGGGACGACGGCTGGACTGAGTGGGGCTAGGGTTCCCAACGCATGGGAGTGGACTAACGTGCCCGCTGGGCAACCTGCGCCCCTCTTTATATAGCGAATGGTAGTGGGCTTCACAACACTTGTGGCATATTCCCTCTGTGAGTCCGACTCACAAAATCAGTCCATTTCCGGTTCGGGTCCAACCCAACCAATACTTGCTCCCGCTCTTAAGTGTGCGACCCTGCAGGCTCATGGCGACTTGGACACGATTGGAGTCCAACTCCCAATTGATCAATCGGTAGCAGCTCCTAGCAGAACGTGTCGAGTCATGACGACATACCTTTCAATGTGATATTCATCTTAGTCCCTTTTGCCTCACGATATACCTTGTCGAACTATAGGCGATTTATCGTCATCCCTTAAATAGTTCGACTCTCTTCTCGATCCGTGATATATGATTCATCTAACTAACTCTTAGTCAACCGACACAGTTAACACTTAACTGAGTCGCGCATGGCCATGCTTCCTGAATCATATCACTCGAGAGGGCCGAGAGAATATCTCTCCATTCGGAGGGGCAAAATCCCATCTTGATTATCCACATCACGCAGCTTGCTTCTCATTCGACCCGAACTCTGCCTTTATAGTTGCCTTGTCACAGAACAACGTTTGACAGAACCTAAGTCGGTGATCCACAACTCGGATTGTGCGACAACCTCAGGTCTAAGGATTACATTGATTGAGACATGCAAATGATGACTTGATCGTTGCATCTCAATGTGTGTCAGTCCGACTTGCTAAACTCTTTAGCCAAGTCCGTGAACGTTGGAATGGCATCACCATGCCCATGACAAGTGGAACCGTGTCATCAGTCAACACTCACATTAGTCTAGGGTGTGTGTCCAGCACAACCTAAATGACCAAGGACAATCTAGTATGAACAACATGAATATATAGTTCCACAATCGAATCACATATTCAATGACATATATCGGATGTTCAAAACAAGGACAACTTAATAACTTTATGAATACAGTGGGAATTACATCATACATGATTGCCTCTAGGGCATATTCCCAACAGTATCCCACTTGCACTAGAGTCAATCATCCTGGCATCATATGCCTAGCCATCGAATGCACATGCCTCTCGTGTGCGCCTCATGCTTAGGCTGTGGTAGCGCCTTTGTCAACGGATCTGCAATGTTTGCATCCGTGTGTACTTTGCATAACTTGATATCACCTTGTTCGACAAACTGGCGAATGAGGTGGTACCGCATGAGTATATGTTTGTTCTTCTGGTGTTGTCTAGGTTCCTTGGCTTGTGCGATAGCACCATTGTTGTCACAATATACGTCCAAAGGATTGGATGCGCCCTGAACCACACCAAGATCCATTAGGAGGTTCCTGATCCAAACAGCTTCCTTTGCCGCCTCTGAGGCAGCAATATACTCATCCTCTGTTGTAGATGCAGACACCGTATCTTGCTTGGACCTCTTCCAGCTCACAGCCCCTCCGTTCATTACGAACACGTATCCAGATTGCGAACGAGAATCATCTGAGTCGGTGAGATAACTCGCATCTGTGTAACCCTTTACACTGAATTCCTCATCACCTCCATAAACTAGGAACATTTCCTTAGTATTTCTCAAGTACTTAAGGATGTTTTTAACCGCTGCCCAGTGGGCTTCGCCAGGGTTAGCCTGGTATCTGCTCGTAACACTTAGAGCATAGGAAACATATGGCCTAGTACAAATCATGGCATACATGATGGATACGATTGCCGAAGCATACGGGATCACACTCATCAGACTTTGCTCATCAGTCGTCGAAGGACACTGAGTCTTGCTAAGTTTTATGCCATGGGACATGGGTAAGAATCCCTTCTTGGACTCTTCCATTTTGAATTTCTTCAAAACCTTGTCCAGATATGTACTCTGACTCAATCCAATGAGCCGCCTGGATCTATCTCTATAGATCCTGAATCTTAATATGTAAGTCGCTGTCGCACCCGGACTTCTAGAGGATACTCACAACCCGCTAAACAGTAGATAAATGGCTTACGGGGCATACCGGCACCCGCATCTCAATATGAGCAGGCCAACACGTAAACGTGTGACAACCATTCTCTACTATCCACCGTCTGCGTAAACCATCCCATAGAAATCCGACTACTTCCATTGACGTACTTCATAACATACACACATGGTACGTCAACGGCATTTGAACAAGTGATATCACAACAAATCTCTAAGACACAAAGAAATAGAAATAAGTTGCAAATAGCTCTCACTAGAGCAGAGTTAGCAATACAATCATCCAGAGGACACATGTCCCAACAAGTCATCATTACATCACAGCGGAAGCAACCAAAGTGTCTGAGTACAGACAAGATCCAAATAGGCCTAAGAGGCCGGAAACGAAAAGACGGAGTCCATCCACGATGTCTCGGATCCTGCCCGGGTCCGCTATCTACTCGTCAGCAGCCTCGTCATACTCCACGTAGTAGCCACCATGGGGATCCTCGGAAACGTAGTCTGCGGAAACCACAGCCCTAAAGGGGTCAGTACAGACAAGTACTGGCAAGCAAGACTCACAAGATACCAAAGTATACCCGGCAACACCAAGTACAGATGCTTTGGGTTCAACGAAAGATAGGTGATACAAAAGTGCGGCAGCGGGCTGCCTAACCAACTACAGAGACACGCTACGACATCCGGCTAAAAGAGAGGGATAAGATAGCGTATCGTAACCAACTACCACTAACCTCAAACAAACCCATCCTGGATCTCGCCCCTTATCCAAAGAAGCAATCCGAGGATAACTCACACAGTTGGATTAATGATGGGTCAAGTTATTATGTCAATAAGGTCTATTACTAATCAACATTAGTATTAAATTAGGTGTAAGTTGTCTAATCCTTGTTAGCCAGCCCTATCACCAAGTCATCCATAACCGCGGACAACACGGCTTCTCGATAAGATTTAACCCTGCAGGGATGCACCAATTTGGCCGTACACGTAAGAATATCCCGCCAAACGGGGATCAAACCCACCAAGCGAGACACTCAACACAACCCAACTCTTCTTCGCATCAAGCCCAAAGAACCCCGTGCAATTGTGCGCACGGCTAATCAAGCCCCACGAAGAAAAGGGGACCCTCATAGCACTCTAAGAACGTGTCTCCCTAAATGCCGACTATAAAAGTTACCACCCTGGCCTCGGGTTCGCACCTGCATATGCATGCGGCAAATGGAAAACCCGAACGAAATGAGGCGATTTGGACGAGATGCGAATCGAATCAAAGTTGAGGGGGGCGCCCATACACGCTTCCCACATGCGGTTAGCGCGCTCATCATGGATCTAGAGGACAAGAACCTTTTCCTAATTAAGGTCGACACTAGCAGGCCTCAAAACCATACCCGGCCTCCTGCCGGTGCCTTATCATCAAATTAGCATTACCTCATACATTAACAGGTTGTTGTTTAAACATCGAGCCCCCAGAACATAATAAATATGGTAACAGAAATAACGGACAGCTGACTCGAGCATAAACAGCCCTAAGCATGCTAGTAAGACACAGGCAACAAGCAATGAAGTTATAGGTGTGGAGGATAGACCATATCAGGGTTACAGGATAACATGTGATAGGATCGGAACACAAGCAACGAATCTTAGGGTAGCAGGATAGACAACGGAAAGTATCGATATCCAGTGTGGAAAGGACACCATGGTTCATGTGAGTGAATACTTGCCTGCAAACTCAGTAGCCTGGTACTGGGCTAACTCCTCAGAAGTAGTGTCGTAAACCTCGTCTGTCTCAACGTCGTCGTCTATTCGAGAAGAAGCAAACAAACAACGCAGAGAGACAAACAATCAATAACATGGCATAATGCACAAACATGGGATGATGCATGACAATTTAATTGATGCATCAAAGATAAGCTAGTTGACATGGTAACATAATTTAATGGGCCCATATGCAATTTGGATGGCATATGGAAAAGCCCATGAATTAAGGTTGGATTAAATGATCTACAACTAACCAACATGTGGAAGTTAATTAGGATGATGCATGGATGAATAAAACAATGAGAAAACAACATTAGCTTCAATCTGAAAAGGTGTTTACCAAGTTTGGAAATTTTATTTATTAAGTTATGAAAATTGGCTTCTTAAAGGAGTTACACAAGCATTTGTTGTTTTCACCAATTTTAATTGTTCAAAATAGACAACAAAGTTCATATTTGGAAAGAACACAAAATTTTAGGTGGAATACATGTTTCATTTGTTGAAAAAGGAATTAGAATGAATTAATTATGAATTAAACAAGTTTAAACAAGGTTTAAATGAATTTAATTCGAGTATGAAATTATTTGAAAATTTATTTGTTCAAAACATTTAATAAAATTCATATTTGGAAAGATTACAATTTTCTGGTTTGAAAACATATTTTATATGTTCAAAAAGAATTTAATTTGACCAAGTTATGAATTTAGCAATTTTAAATGATTTAAACAAGTTTTAAATTATTTAACCAACTTTAATTATTCAAAATAGGAAACAAAGTTTATATTTAGAAATGTGGTTCAATTTTGCATGGAAAACATATTTTATATGTGACATTTGAATTAAATTTGAATTAGTTATGAATTTGACCAAATTTGAAATGAGTTGTTTGAATTTGAATTTTGAAAACATTTGAAATGTTCAAAACAGTAAACAAATGATTTAAACATGTAGAGAATTAAATTTGGTACAGAAAACATATTTTATTTATTTAATTTGGATTTGAAATACAGAAGTTATTTGAATTTGAAATTGCAGGGGCTATTTTGTGAATTAAACAGTTTTAATTCTAATCCAGGGGCCTAGGTGCGAAACAGAAATTCCAGACAGACCCCTGGGGCTTTTTATACGCGGGCAAAGCAGCCCCTGGGTCACTGGCAGTGGGCCAGTGCCCAGCTGTGCGCCTGCGTGGCCGCGGGTGGGTGCTGGTGTGGCCACCACTGCCACTGGCAGGTGGGCCTGCGCAGCTAGCGAGGCAAAGAGCAAAAATTGGGGGATTTAATCTGCGCCACGGGGGATCGATCCCGCGCCCTAGCGCTGCGCTCCGTTAGATCCAACCAGTACGGTGCGGATTCGTTTGGTGACAGAGAAGCGCGCACGTGGTTTTGAGGTGCACCTGTTCTTATCTGACGAAAATGAACAAAGGTTCAATCTTGAACCTGACAGAGGATCACGGTGGTCACCGGCGGCGAGGATCTGCTGCTGCTGCTGCTGCCTGTGTGTCGTGTGCGTGCACGTGATTGCCACGAGGAAGTAGAGAGGGAAAGGAGGAGGGAGAGAGAAGTGGTGCTCACCGGGAGGGGAAAAGAGGAGGTGGACGTGCTCGGGAGGCGACAGTCGACGACGGCGACAGGGACAGGGACGGCGGCGATGATCGGGTGCTTCCCAGCCCCTGTCGTTGAAGCGAGGAGGAAGAAGACTGCACGGGGAACTCGTTCCCGTGCACTGGGAACCCCGACGGCGACAGCAACCCCGTACTCCACCCCCTACTAAGCTCCGGTCATGGCGTGGTGCCGAAAATTCAGAAAGTTCAGAGGTGAACGGCGGTGATCTGAGAGAGAGGAAGAGAAACGGCGGCGGCAGGGAGGAAGGAGAGGGTTATGGTTAGGGTTAGGGAGCTCGCGTGGTAGAAGTAGGGGAGGAAAAGGTAGGGAGGGAGCAGGTGGAGGGCGCCCTGCTGTGTGTGCGTGCTGGCGTCAGCTGACGCCAGCCGTACGGAGATAGAAGAAGGGGCCGCGGGCCTGCGCTGCGCGCGCGCTGGGGTTAGGTGGGCTGGGCTGGCCCAGTCTGCCTTCCCCAGCCGTTTCTTTTGGTTTTTTATTTTTTTTCTTTCTTTTTTTTTCAGAAAAGAAAAGGAAATAAATGAAAGGGTTTTTGTGATAGAAAAATTTGGGGATAAATTTTTATGAGTTATTCATCACAAAAGCACAAGTGTGCAACTTTCTGTTTTTCATATTTTTAAAGTCCAATGCTGTTTGAAAATTCAATTGGATTTGAGCAAATTTGTTATTAATTGAATAATTGAAAAGGAGCAATTTAAATGGTTTGAACTTTCAAGTTTAATGGAAACAATTTGATGTTTTGATTTGAAATTTTCATTTGAAAATTGTAACAGAACAAGTATGAACAAGGATTTTTAAAATTGGTTTGAAATTCATATGGAAAACAAGGGAAAACAAATGGAAAACAAATGCAAGCTTATGATGACATGATGCAAAACATAATTTAACAAAAAGCAAACATTCTAAAGGTTGTTTTTCATACTTGGGATGTTACAAAACGCCCCCCTTGAAGGAATCGCGCCCCGAGATTCCTACTGAGAAGAGAAAAGGTCCGGATACTTCTTGCGAAGATCCTCTTCGGTCTCCCACGTTGCCTCTTTATCGAAATGATGAGACCACTGCACTTTTAAGAACTTGGTTCTCTTGTTGAGAGTTTTACGCTCGGTCTCATCGAGAATTCGAACAGGATGCTCTTCATAAGAGAGGTCCTCTTGCAGATCAATGGAATCATGATCAACTGCACGACCTGGATCTTTGAAGCACCTCTTGAGCTGTGACACGTGAAACACATCGTGCACCTTGGATAGCTTTTCTGGAAGTTCAAGACGATAGGCATTTTCTGCACGCCTTGAGAGAATGTTGAAAGGACCAATATATCTTGGTGCAAGCTTTCCTTTGACACCAAAACGATGAGTGCCTCTGAGGGGAGTTACACGGAGATATGCTTTGTCACCAGGTGCATAGACCATGTCCCTGTGTTTGCTATCATAGTAGCTTTTCTGACGAGACTGAGCAATCTTGATATTGTCACGAATGATGCGAACTTTCTCTTCGGCCTCGTTAACAATGTCAGGGCCTAAGAGTGAACGTTCACCAGCTCCAGACCAGTTGATTGGACTCCTGCATCTGCGGCCATAGAGAGCCTTAAATGGTGCCATGCCTAGGCTTGCCTGGAAGCTGTTGTTGTAGGAGAATTCTGCATATGGAAGACATTCCTCCCATTTCATGCCAAAAGAGATACCACATGCCCTGAGCATATCCTCGAGAATCTGATTGACTCTTTCGACTTGCCCTTGAGACTGAGGGTGGTAGGCTGTGCTGAACTGAAGTTTGGTGCCCAATGCTGCTTGAAAGCTTTTCCAGAAATGAGAAGTGAATATGCTTCCACGGTCTGAGCTTATTTCCAATGGAACACCATGAAGAGGAACAGTCTTTGCTGTGTAGAGCTCTGCTAACTGGCTAGCTGAGATTATCTCTTTGACAGGAAAGAAGTGAGCTACTTTAGTGAGTCGATCAATGACAACGAAGATTGCATCGTTGCCCCTCTTGGACTTTGGAAAACCAGTGACGAAGTCCATTTCAATCATGTCCCACTTCCACTCAGGGATTTTCAGAGGTTGGAGAAGACCGGCTGTTTTCTGACGAACTGCCTTAACACGTTGACAAACGTCGCATTCAGAAACGTATTGAGCAATTTCACGTTTCATGCCAGGCCACCAATACAGTGTCTTGAGATCCTGGTACATCTTTGTACTTCCAGGGTGTATGGAGAGAGGAGTTTCATGAGCCTCCTTGAGAATGACATCTTTGAGACTTTGAACTTGAGGAACTGCAATGCGTCCTTCGAAGAACACAGTTCCCTTGTCATCAATTGAGAAGGAGTTAAATTTCTCCTTGCCTTCTTTGATGTGTTCTACCATCTTCTTGATTTCAGCATCACGAAGTTGTTCAGAACGAATCTTGTCCTCGAGAGTTGGACTGGCTGTCAAGTTTGCAAGATAGCCTTGAGGAACAAGACCAAGGTTGAGTTTCTAGAATTCTTCATGAAGAGGAGGTTGGCTTTCCATGATCATGAGATTATTGCAATATGACTTGCGACTGAGAGCATCGGCCATAACATTAGCCTTGCCTGGAGTGTAAGAAATGGTAAGATCAAAGTCTTTGATCTTTTCAATCCATCTCCTTTGTCTGAGGTTTAGATCTGGTTGATTGAAGATATACTTCAGACTCTTATGATCGGAAAAGATTTCAGTGCGATTACCCAACAAGTATTGTCTCCATTTCTTGAGGGCAAACACAACTGTTGCAAGTTCAAGGTCATGAGTGGGATAATTGAGCTCATGTGCGTTCAACTGACGTGAAGCATAAGCCACAACTTGACGTTCTTGCATAAGAACTGCACCTAGACCTTGGAGAGAAGCATCACAGAATATTTGGAAAGGTTTGGAAGGCTCTGGGCCCACCAGAACTGGTGTAGAAGTGAGTTTAGTCTTCAGGAGATTGAAACTTTCATCACATTGTGGAGACCAAACGAACTTATTGTCCTTCTTTGTGAGGTCAGTGAGAGGTTTGGCAATCTTGGAAAAGTTTTGGACGAAACGACGACAATAGCTAGCCAAGCCAAGAAAACTTCTTACTTGCTTCACCGTCTTTGGAGGTTTCCAATCAACAATTGCTTTAACCTTTTCTGGATCAATGGCTATGCCCTTGGCAGAGATGACATGACCAAGGTAAGCAACTTCTGGAATCCAGAACGCACATTTGGAGAATTTGGCATAGAGACGATGCTCGTGAAGCTTCAAGAGAGTGAGACGAACATGTTCTTCATGCTCTTCCTCGGATTTTGAGTAGACAAGTATGTCATCAAGATATACCACAACGAACTTGTCGAGGTATTCATGGAAGACAGAATTCATGAGTCGAGAGAAAGTCGCCGGTGCATTGGTGAGACCAAAGGACATGACGGTGAATTCATATAGACCGTAGCGAGTGGTGAAGGATGTCTTTGGAATATCCTCCTTTCTTATCTTTATTTGATGGTAACCCATTCTCAAGTCCAACTTGGAGAATATTGAGGCTCCAGCAAGTTGATCAAAAAGATCATCGATGCGAGGAATTGGATACTAGTTTTTTATGGTTTTCTCGTTAAGAGGACGATAGTCAACAACGAGTCTCTTTGTGTGATCCTTCTTCGCGACGAACAGAGTTGGGCAACCCCAAGCCGAGGAACTAGGTTGAATGTAACCTTTTTTCATGTACATATCAATTTGTTCCTTCAACAACTTCAGCTTGGGAGTTCCTATCTTGTAGGGATGCTTAGAGATCGGAGCAGTACCTGGTTCAAGTTCGATCACGAACTCAACAGCTCTGTCCGGAGGCATCCCTGGCAACTCTTCTGGAAAGACGTCAGGGAATTCGCAAACCACCGGAACATTTTCAAGTGAAGGTAGAGGTTTTGCATCGTGGGTGCATAGCTGAATGGAACTTGATTCATGTGGAGAATAGATTATCTGGCCAGAAGGGTGGAACAGAGTTATTGACTTTTGAGCACAGTCAATCCTTGCTTTATTAGCTTTCAGCCAATCCATTCCAAGAATGACATCTATGTCAGAACTTCCCAGCAACATGAGAGAAGTAAGGAATATGTGGCCTCCAATTAGGATTTGATTGTCCTTACTTATCTTGGAAGTCAACATTTGAGATCCCGGGGAGTGAACAGTGATTTGATTGCTTAGTGGAACCACAATTAGGTTGTTTGTTGTGGCAAAGGTTTTTGACACAAAAGAATGCGATGCTCCGGTATCAAACAACACTTTAGCTGGAAAAGAGTTTATGGGTAATATACCGAGAACGACGTCAGGAGCTTCCTCAGATTTGTCGATCTTGACATGATTCACCCTTGTGGTCCTCCCGACAGGCCTGTTGTTGGTGTTGAAGGCTTTAGGCGGGGGAGCGCGCACCATTGCCTGGTTTGTGTTAGGACGAGGTGGTGGTGGAGGTAGCTGCCTCTGCGTGCACTTGTCGGCGTAGTGCCCCGTCTGCTTGCACTTGTAGCAAGTGACGACACGAGGAGGCCCTGGCCTTCGCTGCCCCATCGAAGCCCTTTGATGATGCATCTGAGCAGGGTTGGGTGGGCGGGGAGCGAAGCCTGGAGAAGCTTGGGCGTATGGAGCCCGAGTGACAGCACCATTTGGTACCCAGATGCGGCGCTTCTGCGGAGGGGTGGTCATGTTGGAGGAGGAACCACCCTCACGCGAGTGCTTGCGAGACTCCTCGAACGCCTTGCGCCCATTTTCTTCATTGAGCTCGGTGTTAACGAGATCCTCGAAGCTGTTGGCCTTGATATTGGTGAGGGCATACTTGAGCTCCGGGTTAAAACCTCTGCGGAACCTTGCCATCTTCTTAGCCTCAGTGGACACCTCATCTCCAGCGTATCGAGCGAGGCGATTGAACTCACTCTGATAGCCAATGACGTCCAACTTGCCCTGCTTGAGAGAGCAAAACTCTTCACGCATCCTTTCCATGAGAACATCTGGAATGTGGTGCTTCAAGAAGGCTTCCTTGAAACAATTCCACGTGACTGGTATCCCAGTTCTCATGGCCTGGAAGTTCTCCCACCAAATAGCTGCCTGACCCTTCAGCAGATAGGAGGCATACTTGACCTTGTCTTCTTCAGCTACGTGAGCAATCTCCAGAGCCTTAGCTATCTCACGGATCCAGTCATCAGACTGAGAAAGCTCTTGGGCCCAGACTGAGAAACTCCTTGATGCTGAATCATGGAGCTGTCTGGTTGTTGTGCTGATTAGTCTGAAACTGGGCCATCTGCGTCATGACTTGGGTCATCTGAGTCAACAGCTCCGCGATTGGCGGTGTCTCAGGCGCGTTGTTCCTTGTTGGCGGCATCCTGAATGGAAATGCATTTTAGCACAAGAATAGACAAGGATAGACTTGGAAACCGAAAGAGAGATTATTCCGACGCATGAATAGATAACCAACAGGTACATCATCACATGTTCAAATACATCAGAATATCCAACACACCATAAATGGTTCGAATGCCAAACGATAACTAAACATAGCTAAGAATGGATACATCGGTACTCCCATGCTCATCACGTAGGACGGCGACTAGGAGTACGGCGAGAGGTACGGTGAGGAGCACGCCCACGAAAGTATGTGGAACGACGATCCACGTAGATCTGACGTGGTCTGAGAGCGACTCTAGGTGTGGTGAAGTACATATCGTCGACTCCCTGTGCTCCAAAGCGGGGAATCCCAGTGTAACCAGCACCAAGGTTGAGGAGTGGACCTCTGATCGGCTCGTAACCTCCAGCATCTGGCAGACGACGACCAACTGGCTGATCAAAACGTGCAAAGCGCTCGTCTCCAACAAAGTCTGTGGTGTAAGTCGCCAGACGAGTCAAAGCAAGGTAGAGCTGCTCTCTTACTGAAGCCAACTCCTGAGATAGTGTGCTGGCAACTGCGTCACTGTGCCTCACAAACTGAGCGGTGGTGTGCAGCCTGGAGTTATCATGCTCATAAACATCCAAGTTGTCGTAGAGAGTGAAATGAGCTCCCTCCGAAGTGATGTAACCACGGGGGATGTGGCGATAGATAGAATCGTCAAATCCCCAGTAGTCAGCACGAAGGACGGTGAGGCTCACATAAGCTGCCTGCTGCACAACCATATCCACTGTGGAACCCACTGCCTCGTAGCGGTGGACTACGCTCATGCCATCATCTGACAGAATGTAGACGATAGCCTGGTAGTAGGTCTGCTCAAAATCTCGCTGCTGCTCGTAGACCTGGTACTCTGGTGCCCAACGGAACCCCAGAAAAGTGACCATGTCTCTCAGCATCTCCGGATAACCGGCAGTGCTCTCGCAACGAGTCATACGAACCACCTGCGGGTAGAACCTGAGATCCATCTGCAGATGATCGGGGAAGCTTTGATTAGACGCCGGTAGAAGAACTGAAGTGGCAAGCAACAACAAGGTTTCAACGGACGAAAAGGATGTTGAGAGGAACAGGATATCGAAGCAACATTGGGGAAACACGAGACCAAACACTCCTGAGGTACTACGAAAAAACCCATCTGGGCTTCTAGAGGATAAATATCTACTGCTTAAGGAATAGAGGATCTGCTTCCGGGGCTTACACGCCTCCGTTCTCAATCGTGAGTAGGCAACATGATAAATCATGTCACAACAACCTCCATTCCTATGGTCTAGTAGATATAACTATCCTAGAGAAACCAGGATACGTGAAATCCTAACTTGAAAGTTTAGATGAGAAGAGAAAACAACGTTGCACTTCCTTACCAGAAAAAGGGAGGTTGTGTGGGAAAAGAAATAAAAGAACAGAATTCCTACTCTCACGTTTCATTTTTCCTATATAGCTACAAAATAGTTTCTAGACTCAACTGCGACCAGTAAAAGGGATCCTACAGGCAGACAGGCTCTGATACCATTTGTCGCACCCGGACTTCTAGAGGATACTCACAGCCCGCTAAACAGTAGATAAATGGCTTACGGGGCATACCGGCACCCGCATCTCAATATGAGCAGGCCAACACGTAAACGTGTGACAACCATTCTCTACTATCCATCGTCTGCGTAAACCATCCCATAGAAATCCGACTACTTCCATTGACGTACTTCATAACATACACACATGGTACGTCAACGGCATTTGAACAAGTGATATCACAACAAATCTCTAAGACACAAAGAAATAGAAATAAGTTGCAAATAGCTCTCACTAGAGCAGAGTTAGCAATACAATCATCCAGAGGACACATGTCCCAACAAGTCATCATTACATCACAGCGGAAGCAACCAAAGTGTCTAAGTACAGGCAAGATCCAAATAGGCCTAAGAGGCCGGAAACGAAAAGGCAGAGCCCATTCACGATGTCTCGGATCCTGCCCGGGTCCGCTATCTACTCGTCAGCAGCCTCGTCATACTCCACGTAGTAGCCACCATGGGGATCCTCGGAAACGTAGTCTGCGAAAACCACAGCCCCAAAGGGGTCAGTACAGACAAGTACTGGCAAGCAAGACTCACAAGATACCAAAGTATACCCGGCAACACCAAGTACAGATGCTTTGGGTTCAACGGAAGATAGGTGATACAAAAGTGCGGCAGCGGGCTGCCTAACCAACTACAGAGACACGCTACGACATCCGTCTAAAAGAGAGGGATAAGATAGCGTATCGTAACCAACTACCACTAACCTCAAACAAACCCATCCTGGATCTCGCCCCTTATCCAAAGAAGCAATCCGAGGATAACTCACACAGTTGGATTAATGATGGGTCAAGTTATTGTGTCAATAAGGTATATTACTAATCAACATTAGTATTAAATTAGGTGTAAGTTGTCTAATCCTTGTTAGCCAGCCCTATCACCAAGTCATCCATAACCGCGGACAACACGGCTTCTCGAGAAGATTTAACCCTGCAGGGATGCACCAATTTAGCCGTACACGTAAGAATATCCCGCCAGACGGGGATCAAACCCACCAAGCGAGACACTCAACACAACCCAACTCTTCTTCGCATCAAGCCCAAAGAACCCCGTGCAATTGAGCGCACGGCTAATCAAGCCCCGCGAAGAAAAGGAGACCCTCATAGCACTCTAAGAACGTGTCTCCCTAAATGCCGACTACAAAAGTTACCACCCTGGCCTCGGGTTCGCACCTGCATATGCATGCGGCAAATGGAAAACCCGAACTAAATGAGGCGATTTGGACGAGATGCGAATCGAATCAAAGTTGCGGGGGCGCCCATACACGCTTCCCACATGCGGTTAGCGCGCTCATCATGGATCTAGAGGAGAAGAACCTTTTCCTAATTAAGGTCGACACTAGCAGGCCTCAAAACCATACCCGGCCTCCTGCCGGTGCCTTATCATCAAATTAGCATTACCTCATACATTAACAGGTTGTTGTTTAAACATCGAGCCCCCAGAACATAATAAATATGGTAACAGAAATAACGGACAGCAGACTCGAGCATAAACAACCCTAAGCATGCTAGTAAGACACAGGAAACAAGCAATGGGGTTATAGGTGTGGAGGATAGGCCATATCAGGGTTACAGGATAACATGTGATAGGATCGGAACACAAGCAATGAATCTTAGGGTAGCAGGATAGACAACGGAAAGTATCGATATCCAGTGTGGAAAGGACACCATGGTTCATGTGAGTGAATACTTGCCTGCAAACTCAGTAGCCTGGTACTGGGCTAACTCCTCAGAAGTAGTGTCGTAAACCTCGTCTGTCTCAACGTCGTCGTCTATTCGAGAAGAAGCAAACAAACAACACAGAGAGACAAACAATCAATAACATGGCATAATGCACAAACATGGGATGATACATGAAAATTTAATTGATGCATCAAAGATAAGCTAGTTGACATGGTAACATAATTTAATGGGCCCATATGCTATTTGGATGGCATATGGAAAAGCCCATGAATTAAGGTTGGATTAAATGATCTACAACTAACCAACATGTGGAAGTTAATTAGGATGATGCATGGATGAATAAAACAATGAGAAAACAACATTAGCTTCAATTTGAAAAGGTGTTTACCAAGTTTGGAAATTTTATTTATTAAGTTATGAAAATTGGCTTCTTAAAGGAGTTACACAAGCATTTGTTGTTTTCACCAATTTTAATTGTTCAAACTAGACAACAAAGTTCATATTTGGAAAGAACACAAAATTTAAGGTGGAATACATGTTTCATTTGTTGAAAAAGGAATTAGAATGAATTAATTATGAATTAAACAAGTTTAAACAAGGTTTAAATGAATTTAATTCAAGTATGAAATTATTTGAATTTTTATTTGTTCAAAACATTTAATAAAATTCATATTTGGAAAGATTACAATTTTCTGGTTTGAAAACATATTTTATATGTTCAAAAAGAATTTAATTTGACCAAGTTATGAATTTAGCAATTTTAAATGATTTAAACAAGGTTTAAATTATTTAACCAACTTTAATTATTCAAAACAGGAAACAAAGTTTATATTTAGAAAGGTGGTTCAATTTTGCATGGAAATAATATTTTATATGTGACATTTGAATTAAATTTGAATTAGTTATGAATTTGACCAAATTTGAAATGAGTTGTTTGAATTTGAATTTTGAAAACATTTGAAATGTTCAAAACAGTAAACAAATGATTTAAACATGTAGAGAATTAAATTTGGTACAGAAAACATATTTTATTTATTTAATTTGGATTTGAAATACAAAAGTTATTTGAATTTGAAATTGCAGGGGCTATTTTGTGAATTAAACAGTTTTAATTCTAATCCAGGGGCCTAGGTGCGAAACAGAAATTCCAGACAGGCCCCTGGGGCTTTTTATACGCGGGCAAAGCAGCCCCTGGGTCACTGGCAGTGGGCCAGTGCCCAGCTGTGCGCCTGCGTGGCCGCGGGTGGGTGCTGGTGTGGCCACCACTGCCACTGGCAGGTGGGCCTGCGCAGCCAGCGAGGCAAAGAGCAAAAATTGGGGGATTTAATCTGCGTCGCGGGGGATCGATCTCGCGCCCTAGAGCTGCGCTCCGTTAGATCCAACCAGTATGGTGCGGATTCGTTTGGTGACAGAGAAGCGCGCGCGTGGTTTTGAGGTGCACCTGTTCTTATCTGACGAAACTGAACAAAGGTTCAGTCTTGAACCTGACAGAGGATCACGGTGGTCACCGGCGGCGAGGATCTGTTGCTACTGCTGCCTGTGTGCCGTGTGCGTGCGCGTGATTGCCACGAGGAAGCATAGAGGGAAAGGAGGAGGGAGAGAGAAGTGGTGCTCACCGGGAGGGGAAAAGAGGAGGTGGACGTGCTCGGGAGGTGACAGTCGACGACGGCGACAGGGACAGGGACGGCGGCGATGATCGGGTGCTTCCCAGCCCCTGTCGATGAAGCGAGGAGGAAGAAGACTGCACGGGGAACTCGTTCCCGTGCACTGGGAACCCCGACGGCGACAGCAACCCCGTACTCCACCCCCTACTAAGCTCCGGTCATGGCGTGGTGCCGAAAATTCAGAAAGTTCAGAGGTGAACGGCGGTGATCTGAGAGAGAGGAAGAGAAACGGCGACGGCAGGGAGGAAGGAGAGGGTTAGGGTTAGGGTTAGGGAGCTCGCGTGGTAGAAATAGGGGAGGAAAAGGTAGGGAGGGAGCAGGTGGAGGGCGCCCTGCTGTGTGTGCGTGCTGGCGTCAGCTGACGCCAGCCGTACGGAGATAGAAGAAGGGGCCGCGGGTCTGCGCTGCGCGCGCGCTGGGGTTAGGTGGGCTGGGCTGGCCCAGTCTGCCTTCCCCAGCCGTTTCTTTTGGTTTTTTATTTTTTTTCTTTCTTTTTTTTTGCAGAAAAGAAAAGGAAAGAAATGAAAGGGTTTTTGTGATAGAAAAATTTGGGGATAAATTTTTATGAGTTATTCATCACAAAAGCACAAGTGTGCAACTTTCTGTTTTTCATATTTTTAAATTCCAATGCTGTTTGAAAATTCAATTGGATTTGAGCAAATTTTTTATTAACTGAATAATTGAAAAGGAGCAATTTAAATGGTTTGAACTTTCAAGTTTAATGGAAACAATTTGATGTTTTGATTTGAAATTTTCATTTGAAAATTGTAACAGAACAAGTATGAACAAGGATTTTGAAAATTGGTTTGAAATTCATATGGAAAACAAGGGAAAACAAATGGAAAACAAATGCAAGTTTATGATGACATGATGCAAAACATAATTTAACAAAAAGCAAACATTCTAAAGGTTGTTTTTCATACTTGGGATGTTACAGTCGCCTCACCCAAATCCTTCATTGAGAAACTCCTTTCCAATGACTCTTTGGTTTCTTGCAACATCATGACATCATTTCCAATCAGCAATATGTCATCCACATATAAGATTAGAAAATTTACTTTGGTCCCACTAAACTTCTTGTATAAATAAGAATCATGATCGCTCTTGATGAAGCCAAACGATTTGACTACCTCATCAAAGCGAATGTTCCAACTCCGAGATGCTTGCTTCAACCCATAAATTGATTTCTGAAGTTTGCATACCTTGTCAGCATATTAGCTGGATTGACAAAACCTTCGGGTTGTATCATATACACGTCCTCATTTAAATTTCCATTAAGGAAAGCCGTCTTGACATCCATCTGTCATATCTCATAGTCGAAATAGGCTGATATGGCTAACATGATCCGAATTGATTTAAGCATCACTACGGGCGAGAAGGTCTCGTCGTAGTCAACTCCTTGAACTTGTCGGAACCCCTTCGCGACAAGTCGTGCTTTATAGACGGAAATATTTCCATCCATATCAATTTTCTTCTTAAAGACCCATTTGCACTCGACGGGTCTTGCACCGTCAGGCAGATCAACCAAATTCCAAACTTGGTTTTCATCCATGGAATTTAACTCGGATCTCATGGCTCCAAGCCATGACTCGGAATCAGATCCCACCATCGCATCCGAATAAGTTGCCGGCTCATTACTGTCTAACAGTAAAACATCTCGAGCACTCTGTAATCTGGCAGATCTCCGAGGTTCAGGTGCTGTAACCAGTGTCGGTACCACGACCGGCTCAGCCTCCAAGGCCATTGCCGACTCGCCCCTAGCTGGTTCCTCTCGAATTTCTTCGAGTTGCACCGTGCTCCCACTGACTTCCCGACTGAGAAACTCTTTCTCAAGGAAGACACCATTCCGAGCGACAAACACTTTGCCCTCTTCCCGGTTGTAGAAGTAGTACCCCAAGGTTTCCCTCGGATACCCCACGAAAATACGCTTATCCGACTTGGGCGTGAGCTTGTCCGACTGAAGTCGCTTAACAAATACCTCACAACCCCAAATCTTAAGAAAAGACAAACTTGGCTTTTTGCCCGTCCACATCTCATGTGGTGTCTTCTCTACTGACTTTGATGGTACTCTGTTTAGTGTGAAAGCTGCAGTTTCTAGACAATAACCCCAAAATGATAAAGGTAGATCTGTCCGACTCATCATTGATCGTACCATGTCCAACAAGGTCCGATTTCTCCGTTCCGATACACCGTTTCTCTGCGGTGTACCCGGCGGAGTCAGTTGAGGAACTATTCCACAACTCTTCAGATGGTCATCAAACTCATGGCTCATGTACTCGCCTCCACGGTCCGACCGTAGAAACTTTATTTTCTTGCCGAGCTGATTTTGTACCTCACTCTGGAATTCCTTGAACTTTTCAAAGGCTTCCGACTTGTGTTTCATTAAATAGATATATCAATACCTACTCAAATCATCAGTGAAGGTAATGAAGTACTCATAACCACCTCTGGCTGTCGTGCTCATTGGACCACATATATCACTATGTATTAGTTCTAACAAGTCGGACGCCCTTTCACAACTCCTTGCAAAAGGTGTCTTGGTCATTTTGCCTAGTAGGCATGATTCGCATGTCTCGAATGACTCTAAGTCGAACGAAGTTAGAAGTCCATCATCATGGAGCTTCTTCATGCGCTTCCAACTTATATGACCAAGCCGACAATGCCAAAAGTAAGTCATATTCAGATCATTTGGTTTCAACCTTTTAACATTTATGTTATAGACCGATTCACTATCAAGATTCAAAATAAATAACCCGTTATGAACGGGTGCAAAGCCATGAAACATATCTTTCAAATATAAAGAACAACCATTATTCTTAATATTCGACTCATAACCTTGTCTCATCAAACATGAGGCGGAAATAATGTTTCGACTAAGCGCTGGAACATAATAACAATTATTTAGTTCCAAAATAAATCCTGAAGGTAAATGAAGTTGCATCGTGCCGACTTCCAACGCAGCGACTGTCGCCTTGTTGCCGACCCGAATGTCAACCTCTCCTCTTGCCACGCTCCTAGTTCTTACCAGTCCCTGCAACGAGTTGCATATGTGAATAACTGATCCGGTATCATATACCCAAGAACTATTAGGCGCATCAGCAAGATAAATGTCTATAACATTGCACACAAGCGTACCTGAGTTGGAAGTCACACCTCCACTCTTGGCTCTGTCAGCCAAATACTTGGTGCAGTTCCTCTTCCAGTGGCCATCTTGCTTGCAATAGAAGCAGTTGGCTCCGGCTGTAGGAGAAGGTTTAGTCTTTGAGGGAGCACTCTGGACAGGGCCATGGGTGCTACCTCCTGACTTATCCTTCTTCTTCTTAGTCCAAGAACTCTTCTTGAACTTAGCCTTATTCTGCACCATCAACACTTGACTGGCGCCTTTCTTTAGATCAGCCTCTGCCGTTTTGAGCATCCCATGTAATTCAGTGATACTCTTATCCATACCATGCATATGGTAGTTTGAGATGAACGAACCATATGCACTAGGAAGAGAGTTCAGAATTATATCAGTAGCGAACTCTTCGTTAATTGGGACGCCCAGCCGATCCACAGACTGAATGTAACCAATCATCTTGATTACATGCAGACTCAGTGGATCGCCATCTTTCAGCTTACAGCCCAGCAAAGCTTGAGAGACTTGATACCTCTCGGTCTTTGCCTGAGCCTGGAACATACTTTTGAGGCTTTCGATCATATCGTAGGCCTCAACATTCTCGGACTGTTGCTGCAAGTCCGGTTCCATGTGTGCAAGCATAAGACAGCTGATTTCCGTAGACTCATCTCTAGTCTTACGGTAGGCATTCATGACAGCGACAGTCGCATCGTCATCAGGCTCATCTGGAAGTGGAGTTTCTAGGACATGTTCTTTCTTGTCATGCTTGAGGACTATCCTCAGATTACGATACCAGTGGGTGAAATTAGTTCCATTAAGTTTATCTTTCTCTAGGATTGATCTCAACGCAAAAGTGGACAACTGAGGAAGGTTGCTAGGTGCCATTGATCTACAACAGAAAATATGCAAAAACACTTAAGACATGTATTCATAAAAGAGCAGGCATATTAAACGCTTTAATAATTATGCTCCCACTAGAACCAACATCCCTCCGATGGTTGCTAAGTGATTCAAGATCCTAAATAAGCAAGACGACTAGTGAGCTTTAGCATCACCGCTAGCCGTCAAGTGATCTAGGTAGGCAACACCTTGCCAATCGTATCCAATACGACTCCTGTTAGTTGGGTGACATCACATGCCCCGGCTCCCAACATACCTCGTTCCGAGCCCCACAACCGTTGTGATGGACTCGTCTAGATTACCAAGTGCTTCTGCTTGTAAGAGTCCGACTCAAACCCACCTTACCGGAAAGAATTGGTAGCACCTCAATTTTATGAGCCCACTACCAAGAATGTCCGACTTGTGATGGTGCAGCACTGGCGGAGCGACCGACTAGACCTTCTTTGAGGGATAAATAATCTACCAACTATCTAAATAGAGGTAAATAGAGACATAACAATAACACAAATAAAACAATTATAATGTGAAATGGTATGTCTCTCTTCATGGTGATCTCCATCTCCACAAAGTTTGTAAGTCGACTCGTGCCAACTCTTGTCACGTGCCATCTTACTCCACGTAGCCGACTTGTACATCGACTTGCATGCCACCGGGTTCTCCAACAAGCTACACTAGCTAGTAAATGAAAAATTTACCTAGAGAATCCGACACGCAGGTCGTTATACAATAAAATGACAGCACCTAGGCTCCAGCCGGCTGACAAGAACATGATACGCAGATCATGTATGGATTACACACATCACATGCACATAAGCCATACTATTCACAACTTCCTGCAAAAACAAGTTATGCATAGATACGATATCTACCGGCGTTGTGAAACTCACAACGACATCTAAGGCGCTACGACAGGGCGAAGCCGGCAAACTCTTTGATCTTCGATCACTGCAACTGGATTTATGTGTCACGGTATACCCCGATGGCGGAAACCGACCGGTAGGGGTAAGTTGTTCCACGACCTTAGCAGTATGATCACGGAAACCTGTTCATCCATTAACCCCGAGTACGATTGATCTAATCAACCTTGTACAAAACCGATCTATCTTATAGACCGACCACCAAAACAACAATTAGATCACATCTAATGCTAACTACATATCACATATGTACGGATCTCGGGCCTAATACCAGAAGCTACCGCTCTGATACCACTGTTGGAACGTGTAGAGATAAACAAAAACGTTTCCTACGTGATGCTTCCAAGATCTAGCCGAGGTAGAAGGCCACGAGTATTACCACTAGACGCGCAGGTGCGGATTATCGATGCAGCGCGTCGGGGCAATGCAGTCCCACGATCCGGTCCGGCCGATCCAATCCCTCGAACGTCGAAGTGCTGAATGTACAACACCTCTGCCGGTATCCACACGTACGAGGAGGAGCTCCGACGGCGGACTGCTAGGTCCGGGACGACGACTGGACTGAGTGGGGCTAGGGTTCCCAACGCATGGGAGTGGACTAACGTGCCCGCTGGGCAACCTGCGCCCCTCTTTATATAGCGAATGGTAGTGGGCTTCACAACACTTGTGGCCCATTCCCTCTGTTAGTCTGACTCACAAAATCAGTCCATTTCCGGTTCGGGTCCAACCCAACCAATACTTGCTCCCGCTCTTAAGTGTGCGACCCTGCAGGCTCATGGCGACTTGGACACGATTAGAGTCCAACTCCCAATCGATCAATCGGTAGCGGCTCCTAGCAGAACGTGCCGACTCCCAAGTTCCATTGAGTCATGACGACATACCTTTCAATGTGATATTCATCTTAGTCCCTTTTGCCTCACGATATACCTTGTCGAACTATAGGCGATTTATCGTCATCCCTTAAATAGTTCGACTCTCTTCTCGATCCGTGATATATGATTCATCTGACTAACTCTTAGTCAACCGACACAGTTAACACTTAACTGAGTCGCGCATGGCCATGCTTCCTGAATCATATCACTCGAGAGGGCCCAGAGAATATCTCTCCATTCGAAGGGGCAAAATCCCATCTTGATTATCCACATCACGCAGCTTGCTTCTCATTCGACCCGAGCTCTGCCTTTATAGGTGCCTTGTCACAGAACAACGTTTGACATAACCTAAGTCGGTGATCCACAACTCGGATTGTGCGACAACCTCAGGTCTAAGGATTACATTGATTGAGACATGCAAATGACGACTTGATCGTTGCATCTCAATGTGGGTCAGTCCGACTTGCTAAACTCTTTAGCCAAGTCCGTGAACGTTGGAATGGCATCACCATGTCCATGACAAGTGGAACCGTGTCATCAGTCAACACTCACATTAGTCTAGGGTGTGTGTCCAGCACAACCTAAATGACCAAGGACAATCTAGTATGAACAACATGAATATATAGTTCCACAATCGAATCACATATTCAATGACATATATCAGATGTTCAAAACAAGGACAACTTAATAACTTTATGAATACAGTGGGAATTACATCATACATGATTGCCTCTAGGGCATATTCCCAACAGCATCAACTTCTGCCGGTCATGAGTGATGTCAACGCTACAGAAGTCGTAACCCTTGTTGATAAGAAAATCAACAAGTTCTTGAGATTGCTTTGAACTACTGCAACAACAAAAATGGAACACGTGTTAGATATTGCTGCAACACGTGTATTCTTCCAATGCAACAAACAAATCGAAAATGCAACTATCCTACAAGAGAGATTGTACGTGTGCATACCTTGCCCATTGGAAGACCAAAACGGTCTCCTTGTGGGCAATCTGGATGATGGCAACATCCCGTTGATTCGCCGTGTACTCTAGATCAAGCCCGAAGAACTTGTGGTGTTCATCGGCGGCTTCATAGAGATTGCTCAAATGGCTAAGAGCACCGGGGAGCCTCTCGCATATATTGGTGTAGGCCACGTCGAGAGTCTTGCGGCATGGTGTGGGCACACGGAGAACGTTCCAAACGGGAGAATCCATGGGTGCTTGGTGGAGGAAGAAGAGAGGAAGAAGAGAAGAGAGGAAGAAGAAACAGAGAGTCTCGGGTGCGCACTGTAGCAATGGCCTTCTGCCTCTCGCTCGCGAAATAAAACCGCGCGGGAGGCGAGCAGTTTGGATCTTTAGTCGCGGGTGGCCAGGCCAACCGGGACTAAAGACAGGGAGGCGAGCAGTTTGGATCATTAGTCGCGGGTGGCCAGGCCAACCGGAATTAAAGCCCTCCGTGCGCTTCCCAAACCACGACGCATGACCTTAAGTCGCGGGTCGCCTCCCGAACCGGTGACTAAAACCCATTTAGTCACGGTGCGCATAATTTGGGGACTGAAGGGGGCGTATGGAAGGCCTTTTTCTACCAGTGAGAGGGATACCGCCGCCTCAACGTCCATTGGAGATAAAGGCAAGGCTTGGAAGAAGGAGGACGAGACATCTACATAATCATCTACACCACCGCCATCAATTCATCCATACATCTCGTTCTAATCTTATACCTTGTTGTAAATTGCTTCGTTTACTTGTCTCAAAATTCATCCATTATTCATATGTTGCACCACATGATGTCTTTTACCTCATCACTTGAGTAGTTTATTTGGGGATATGAATGAACCCTAGTTTCTCTATTATATGAGCGGATTGTTTGTTTGTCTTGAACTGTATGTTGTGTAGTAATGATATTTCCTGCTACTGTGAAATTTGCACCTCATAATATATGCCTACATGTCTTGAAAGGTTATTAACATTGGTTTGATACAGAGGGTTGACAGTGAGCACACAGGACAGAAAGTGTCTCCTCCTCTTTGTTGATCCTCAACATGGGAGTAACTGAGTATCATAGAACCTCTACCGCACCCATGGGGAGACCCTTAATTACTTGTTCCAGTAGGCGCATCTCATCATCTCGGCTAGTGGTGGTTCTGAGTAGTGTGTAGCCTCGAGGCACTCAGAGCACACTAATTTATGGAACTCTGCTCATACACAATATATGATAAAGAAGAATAAGTTTTCCAATCTTTAGTATGAGTACTAGTGGTGATTTCAGACTCCCCTGTAGCGTTCCTTGTTTAGTTCTCGTCATTTTACTTTCAGTTTTGTTTTACTTTGTTTAGTTTACTTTTGTTCTTGTTACTAGTTACTATAAATCATACCTTTATTACTATTATTATAGAAACTTATAGAGTAAGCTATTTTCAAACACATTTTGGGTGTGAACCGTAGCTACGGGTGTATACACGTGACAACCTGGTTGTGGTGGTCGGTGGAAGTCAATCTAACGCTCTTTGTGGGATACAATATAAAACTAAGATAAAATATTTCCCGCTGCAAGTACTGCAATAATCCTGATGCAGGATTAGAACCAGGATCAGCAGCAATCAGCAGCAATCCTTGACGAGGGAGCTTAGCGACACCCTTGCAGCTATGCCCGCTGTGAGGATCTATGGCTGTTTAGAATCTACTACGACTACACCGTTCTTCCGCTGCCAATAATCGTTACTACTAGATCATCCCATTTATGGATATGTTTCATTATCTTCATAGCTGATGTTGACGGTTATGTTGGGCGAAAACTTTAAATTCTACAACGAACACCAATAATTATTGTCTCGCACGTTTCCAATAAATAGTAGCAACGTGTGTACTTTACCACTTGCTACTAGTAGCATTTCTTCTATAAGATTGTACATACCAATTATGCGTGCATGGAGTTATCTGTTATAAATCTTCGTAGTTATAACATGGTAGAAAGTAGACAGGGGAGACAACATTTGGTAACACATTTTATGTCTAACCTATTTGTTGTCTGGTCTATTTTGGCTACCACCATCGTTATATATCAAGCCAGCTCGACTCTAAGAAATAACCTAACCGTGGTCCAAGTTCAATTGTAGCCTATATACCAATTTGAAACAAATTCTAACAAACTCCACCCTTGCGATTATGTCACCAAATTGGGGCATCATTTTCACGTGAACACTTGTGTATGATGAACATGATTTTCTTCTTTGCTCACTCGCACGAGTTGGCATCTGAACTGTCACTTGACTCGGCTTTCTCAACCGTGCATGTGTCAGTGTCTTCCTTCTGGACCTTCATAGTTAAACTATCCATGTCCACATGATTGAGATATCTTTTACCATATTTTTTCCAAATGAGATTAGATTCCTCGCATATCTCATCTTGGGGCACCACTTCATCACCCTCTTGAGTCTTGATCATTCAGCACACAATTTGGTAGTAGAAAAAAATACAGAAATACATATTGATAAACAATATTACACATCATGTATTGGCTACAAAAAAATAAACGATGCCTGAAAAAGGTTCTTCTATAAAGGACGTGAACCATTCACCAAAATTTTGCGTTACACGTGGCATACAAAATTACACAATATGTATTTCAATATTTTCATACTAGTTATAAGAATTAATACAAAACTCCATAATAAAAATTAAGCATTCTTAGGCAAAAAAAATAAAAAGAGAAAACGTGATATAAGCTACATAAAGAGATTATTGAGTTACATGCTTCGAAATTTGACAAAGAAAATGCTACATTATGGCTACAAACTAGGTAAAAAAATAATTACATTATAGAAAGAGAATTACATGTTATATTGAGGAAGTTGCCGTTGGGCCGCGTGCGTCTTACGCAAACACACGGGATATACTATGAAGGTAAAGGAGAGGATATATATCTAGTTCGTTACCGACACGAACCGCGGAACAAGTGTCGATGACGATGTCGGTGATGCCTGATGAAGAGTCCAACGACTAAGCCTAGCGGTGGGACTGTTGCCTTCTCCCGGTGTCCACCCTTCCGAATCCAGCCTTCCAGATCTAGCAGAGTGAGGGTCTGATGTGTTACTCCTCTAAGAGTTCGCAAAGATACGTCCGAAAAAACCTGTAGTGATGCGTCGTCTAGGGCGAATATCTACATGTCATAATTAAGGTGAAGAGATCCCAACACATGGGAAAGAGAAATAGAGAGAGAGAGAGAGAAACCTCCAAACCCAATTAGAAAAAGCTATAATTCAATTAGAGGGGTGATACGTCATAAACGTATCATTAATTTCTGATGTTCCATGTTGTTTTCATGCCATGTGCTACATGTTTCTGATACATCACAAACGTAACCTTTATTTCTGATGTTCCATGTTGTTTTCATCCCATATGCTACATGGTTTCCTTACACTTTATGTCATTTTTATCGATTTCCCGGAACTAACCTATTGACAAGATGCCACAGAGCCAGTTCCTGTTTTCTGCTGTTTTTAGTTTCAGAAAAGTTGTTCTGGAAATATTCTCGGAATTGGAAAATTCGAAGCCCAGAAATCTTAGAATCCCCGAAGGTTCCACGGAGTCTCGAAGAGGCCCGGAGGGGGGCCATAGGGGGGCCACACCATAGGGCGGCTCGCCCCCCCCCCCGCCTCACCTGGGGTGGTGTGGGCCCATCGGGCACCCATCGCCATCGCCCTTGTGCTTATATAATCCCCCCGATGCGTGAACCCTAAAAATATACCACTTTTCCACGAAAACACCCGAGGCCGCCGTCATCGTCAACCCGAGATCGGGAGGGTCCTGGAGTTCTCCCCGGCACCCCGCCGGGAGGGAAAATCATCACCGGAGGGCTCTACACCACCATGCCCGCCTCCGGAGTGATGCGTGAGTAGTTCATCCTTGGACTACGGGTCCATAGTAGTAGTTAGATGGTTTTCCTCTCCTCTGTATGCCTCATGTTTAGATATCGTGACTGCCTCACATGATCGAGATCATCTTATTGTAATGCTACATGTTGTATTTGCTGGGATCCGATGATTATTGAATGCTATGTCCCTTTCACTCATGCTCGAGTGACAGAAACGTAAACAGGTGGGTGTGTTGTTTCCATTAGGGAGAAAACAACAATGCTTTGTCTAAGGATGATGTTATTGTTTACATTACACACTTTATTTACTGCGATTATCTGTTGCTTGCAACTTAATACCCATTGTTTGCTCGGATGACATTCTGAGGGTGGATTATTAGTCATAGATACAGTTGGATAACGGTCTATGTATCTCGTTGTAATGCCCGCATGAATCACATAATAATCATCATGTCATGCATATATGCACTACGGTGCATCCTTTATATCTGTCAATTGCGCAGCTGTAATTTTTTTACCACACATGCTATCTATGTGTCTTGGGAGAGACAAATCTAGTGAACTATGGACCCCGGTCCATTTTCCTCATATTGATAATACAACCACTGTAATCTCTGTTTGCATACTGTTGCTACTGTTTTACTACTGCCATGACTGTTCTCTTTCATCTGCTGCAAACAAATATTATTTTCCACACGGTATGTTTAACCTCTTTGTGTTCATCAAAACCGGTGAGATTGACAACCTCACTGCTTCGTTGGGGAAAAGTGATTCGATTGTGTTGTGTAGGTTCCATGTTGCTTCTTAACCGGAAGTGTGCCCTGCCACCTCAGCTTTATCAACCTTCGGAAGTGATTTCTTTCTCCTACTGGTCGATTCAACCATGGTTTCTTTCTGAGTGAAACTTGCTATTGTGCTCTTCATACCTTCCTCTTGGGGTCTCCCAACGAACGTGTGTTACACGCGCATCAAGCTAATTTCTGGCGTCGTTGCCGCGGAGGAAGAGGATTTCTGCAAGGGGAGTCTCTCACTTCCAATCCCTTTACTTTGTTATTGTTTTGCTTAGTTTATTTTATTTTTTCTTGTTTGCTTCTCTTTATCAAAAACACGAAAAGTTAGTTCTTATTCTAGTTGTTATTTTTATCCTGTTTTTAATTTTGCTAAAATGAGTATTCTTGAAGTTGAGGTTCGTTCTTTTAAGAAACATGGAGGAGAAAGTTCAAAATATGCTTGGTATAGAATAAGTGATGCCCATCATAGATGCACTAAAAAATATTCCACTTTAATTCTTCTTAGGAATTTTTATTTTGGCATTACTAGCTAGTATAGGTATGTTCTAGATACTCTTAGAGGTGGTAATTTTCTGGGAACTCCTGCTTTGGAAGCCTGTAATTTAATTAAAAGTTTAGTTGGAATACCACCTACTAAGGTTGTTAAAACAAAGATCACTCTAGATGATTTTATTGAAAAGCTAAACTCTATGGAGAAAATCTGCCAAATTTCCTTGACAATGCTAATAAATTAATGAATCAATAGTAAGTATCAATAAGAGAATTACTATTTTAGAGGCTAGAAATATCCATGATAGTCAACACAGAGGATTGGTAAATTAGATGAGGCTATGGAAACTTTAAGTTCAACTTTTTCTTCTCTTAAGTTTAAGAGGGAGAAAACTTTTATGGGAAATGAGAAAAAATTTATGTATGTCCCCAAGGTGCCTAAACCAAAAAAAACCCTAATGTGCTTAAAATTGATAAAAATTTCGTGAAACTAAAAGTGATTTGCATGTTGAATCATCTACAGGGGTACTACAAGTGGTGTTTTGGAGGAAATTATTGATTTGGATGTTTCTACACTTGAAAACACTAGATTCTAGTTTTCCGGGCCTAGCTAAAAGGTGTTAAAGAAAAGCACTTCTTGGGAGATAACCCATGGTTTTATTTTTTGCTTTGTTTTTGTTTGTTTTATTTGAGTCAAGGGGTTGTATACTTTTATAGAAACTCCTTTGTATCTTTATTTTCATGTATTATATGTGCCAAGTAAAGTTTCTAGCGAAAGTTGGAGTTGGTTTTGGATTTCTGCGCAGGAAACCGATTTTTGCTGTCCACCGTAAAAAATCGCATAATTCACAGAAAGATCAAAATGACGTGAAAATTTTAGTGCTTATTCCTCAGCTAATTCCGAAACTTTTTTGATCTTTACGTTTTTCGATCTAAGCAACATAAGTTCCCTGAAAAAATTCGTCTTGACAGACTGTTCTGGTTTTGACAAATTATGCCTTTTTACTTGCATTCTCTCTTTTACTATGTCGAGTGAATTTTTTTGCTTCACGAAACATCATTGGTTGTAGCTAATGTTTAAAAGTATCCATAATGCTTGTGTCCATGCATAACATGTGAATTTTTTATTGTGCACTAACCCTCTAATGCGAATTACATTGAGTGTGGTCTGAAGGAAGTTTTCAAGGGCCAAGAGAAGAGGGTGATATAATGTGATCAAGAAGGGTGCATGGTTCAAGCTTGGGGATGCCCTCGTGGTTCATCCTAGAAACTTTTAAGAAGACTCAAGCATCTAAGCTTGTGGATGTCTTGATCAACAATTTATCAGGTCACTTCTAGTGAAACTATATTTTTATTCGGTCACATCATATGAATTTTACTTGGAGCGTCTGTTTACTTTGTTTCGTTTTTGTTTTGTTTTCCTTGCTGCAATAATATTGTTGGAACCTAGCATTCTTTGTGTGGGAGAGAGACACGCTCCGCTTTTTCATATGAATACTCGTTATGCTCGTATTCTTAGTTTTTCTTCTAGCTGCTGCAATCCCTTTTAGCTCATGTTTTTCATGCATCTCTTATTCAGAGATGTTACTTCTAGTAGAGTAGTATTAGTACTCCCTTGTTTCATTGCTATATCTCTTGGAGAGTTTTTGTTGTTTGGTACTTGATGGAAATAGAAAATGCTACGTGTGGTAGATGGTATAACGAAAAAGCTTGCATATTCTTGTAGATCACTAAACTGTTTTACACTTGATTATTTTCTGTTGTTTTGAGATATTAATATGCTTAATGGTAAACTTTCTGGTTTAGTAAAGTAAAAACAATTAATGGTTGTTCTAAAAGCTTTAAACTGTGCCACACTAAAATAACCAGTTGATGGGATAATGGTATATGACTTCTTCTTTTGATAGCAATCGTAATGTCTTTTTGTTACACGCAATGGTCGGGGTAGCTAACAGTGACTTGTCACTGCCACGGACCCTCTTGGAGTGATTTTCATTATGTCTTGTAAGATCATGATTTTAGTTGTAATCTTTTAACTTGTGAGTTCTATGTTGCGGTTTTCTGGCACTTCCACCATCCATATTTGCTAGCCTCTTCGGTATTGTGCATTGCCCATTCTCGCATTGAGAGTTGATGCAAAATTCACCAGTGCATCCAAACCCCGTGGGAGAACCTTGTTCTTCTACACATAAGCCAAAAATTATCTTCCTCAAAACATCCACCATACCTTTCTACCATGGCGTTTTCATAGCCATTCCGAGATATATTGCCATACAACATCCATCATCATTATGTTACTTGTTATGCTTCATTGTTATTTTGCATACTGCTACACTGGCAGAAGAATTTAGTTTTATATACATCAGAGATATTTCAATTTGAGTTAGAAGTACTAAAAACTGTGATGATTTATTTTAAAATAGAGTGTTTCTCCTACCAGTGAGGTTATATAAAAAAAAGAAAAAACCCAAATAGAAAAAGGGCAACAGAGAGAAAATAAAGAGAGAGGGGGCAGTAGTACTATCATTTATTCCACACTTGTGCTTGGTTAGCATCATTACTTCAGTTTGGAGAGATTTTTCATATTATGACTTGCATAACTATGTGGGGAATTTACATTATAGAACTTGGCTTGTATATTCCAATGATGAGCCTCCTCAAAAGAGCTCTAGTTCTTCGTGAGCAAGCAAATTGGATGCACCCCCACTAGTTCCATTTGAGAGCTTTTATACACTTATAGCTCTATGTGCATCCGTTGTGTGGCAATCACTACTCCTTGCATAACTTCGATTATAAGACTTTCTCTTGTCTAATGATCACTTTTAGTTGTGTGAGACTTTATTCCATTGACCATCCAAACCCCCCATAATGTTCTTTTAGCCACAACATCCTGGTGCCAGGGAGCAATAGAGAACACTTGCTTGTTTTGAGTGCACAAATATTTTAATGATTTTCCAACGTGCATATTGTTGTCACTTAACTTGATCCTAACAGGAGTTGTTGTGAGAGTTTGATGCCTTGGATGATTATACTGTTGTTCTTGAAGCTTAAATCATCTCTAATAAACCATTGCACGGTTGATTGTTTTTTAGCATTGATTCATTGAATGTTTTTACTTTGTTCTTCCTAATGGTTTATACATTATTCTATTTGATATCAACTATAAATCACAACCTTTATTTATTTGATCCTATTTTACATGATTTACATTACTCTGATGATCAAGTTTATGTTGGTAGCATGTCACTTTCGATATTATTTGTTTTTATCGTTTACCTACTTGGGGACGAGTAGGAACTAAGCTTGGATATGTTGATACGTCATAAACGTATCATTAATTTCTGATGTTCCATGTTGTTTTCATGCCATATGCTACATGTTTCCTTTACACTTTATGCCATTTTTATCGATTTCCTCGGACTAACCTATTGACAAGATGTCAAAGAGCCAGTTCCTGTTTTTAGTTTCAGAAAAGTTCTTGTGGAAATATTCTCGGAATTGGACGATTCGAAACCAGGAAGTCTTAGAAATTCGTCACTCGCACGGAGTCCGGAGGAGACCCGGAGGGGAGCCACAGGGGCCCCACACCATGGGTGGGCGCCCCACTGGCCGCACGCATGGGTGGTGTGGCCCCCATGCTCGCCCACCGACGTTGCCCTCTCGCCTAAATATTGTCCTTGAAGGGTTAAACCTAAATACCCGAGCCTTTTCCACCAAAAACAACCTCAACCGCCGTCATCGTTAACCCTAGTACGGGAGGGTTCTGGAGCTCTCCCCGGCACCCTCCCGGGAGGGGGAATCATCACCGGAGGGCTCTACACCACCATGCCCGCCTCCGGAATGATGCGTGAGTAGTTCATCCTTGGACTACAGGTCTATAGAAGTAGCTAGATGGTTGTTCTCTCCTCTTTATGCCTAATGTTTAGATCTTGTGAGCTGCCCTACATGATCAAGATCATCTTATTGTAATGCTACATGTTGTGTTTGTTGGGATCCGATGAATATTGAATACTATATCTCGTGATTATCAATCTGTCATGTTCTTTTCATGTGTATATTATTTATGATCTTGCATGCTCTCCGTTCTTAATAGATGCTCTGGCCAAGTAGATGCTAGTAACTCCAAGAGGTAGTATTTATGATCGATAGTGGGTTCTTACCTCCCTTTCACTCACGCTCGAGTGACAGAAACGTAAACGGGTGGGGGATGTGTTGTTGCCATTAGGGAGAAAACAACAATGCTTTGTCTAAGGATGATGTTATTGTTTACATTACACACTTTGCTTATTGTGATCATGTGTTGCTTGCAACTTAATACCCAAGGTTTGCTCGGATGATATTCTGAGGGTGGATTATTAGTCATAGATGCAGTTGGATAACGGTCTACGTATCTTGTTGTTATGCCCGCATGAATCATATAGTAATCATCATGTCATGCATATGCACTGCGGTGCAGTCTTTATATCTTTCATTTGCCTAGCTGTAATTTGTGTACCACACATGCTATCTATCTGTCTTGGGAGAGACACCTCTGGTGAACTGTGGACCCCGGTCCATTTTCCTCATACTGATAATACAACCACTGCAATCTCTGTTTTCATACTGCTGCTATAGTTTTACTACTGGCATCATTGTTCTCTGTCATCTAATGCAAACAAATATTATTTTCCACACGGTACGTTTAATCTCTTTGTGTTCAGCAAAACCGGCGAGATTGACAACCTCACTACTTCGTTGGGGCAAAGTGATTTGATTGTGTTGTGTAGTTTCCATGTTGCTTCTGAACCGGTAGTGCGCCCTGCCAGCCCAGCTGCATCAACCTTCGGAAGTGATTTCTTTCTCCTACTGGTCGATTCAACCTTGGTTTCTTTCTGAGAGAAACTTGCTACTATGATCTTCATACCTTCCTCTTGGGGTCTCCAACCGAATGTCTGTTACACGCGCATCAAGGGTCCCCTCATATCTCTCCGCGCCACCGACGTGAGGTCGCGAAAGTGTGCTCCTGACTCCGCTGCATCCTTGCCCGGTATCACCTCCGCGAGCGAGATCAGTGCCTGCGCGCTCTCCAACTCTGGCGTGGCTGGGCTCGCCGGGGCTTGACTTGGATCTGGATCCATCGCCTGTCCCAACTCCGAGGTCCTCCAGTGTTGAATCGAGGCGAAGCTTCGCTCTCGATCTCGAATCTGAGTGGATGAGACTGGTGGGGATTGGCTCGCGAGGCGGCGGCGAGAGATCCTGAGGGGGGAAGCAACGCAGGGTGGGGGGTGGGGAGGCGACGGGGGAGCAAGCGGGGGGCGTGGGTACTCTAGGGCGTCTCTCGGAAGCGCCATTAATGGCAGAAGAGGGCCACATGGGCGACCTCGGGGGGAGAGACGTGACCGCCATCAACCTCTATTGTCTCCTCGATACCTCTGGCATTTGCCACAAGGGGTAGTACTGTTCGTGCTTCTAGAAAATCTACTTAAATAAAAGTAACGAGATGTTTGTGAACTACTCCCTGCGTGTCGAAATGTAACATGTTTTACTGTTAGTAGAAAGCACGTACCGAGACATGTTTTAGTACTATAAGATGCACATGAATCTACATATTAAAATTTGTCCGGTACATTGTGTAGAGTATTATTCATATTTTGACTGCGCTCTGCGCTGTTCAATTCGAGATGAATGGAACGGGAAACCCCTATATCTTTACCTAATAATAAAGAGAGGAAGACTTCTTCCGGTCCAACACCAATTTTACCATATTACCCTTCCATCCAATCTATGTTCCTCCGAGTTTGGTTTGGTTCGATCGCTTCTCGTAGTCGGTCTCCTTTTACAATCGCACATTGTCAAGTTGATTTACAAAAGCTGTTCAACTTCGTAGTATCATGTCCGTGTTTGACCAGAACAACCTGACCCGAGTCGTCCTCTTCTAGCCTCTTCAGGTCCTTTAAATACAGGAGTGATCTATTGCCTAGGGCTCAAATCGACTAAGGTAACCGCTGGCCACGACTAGATCAAACACTGTGAACAAGCATATGGCTGTTCTCAACGCGCAGGTGAGCGCCACCACGTGATCCACCGTCCCACGCAAGTACCACAAGGATAGCCTCACGCTGGGACACGGGGGCCACCAGATGTGGGATACAGACAAAAAATTAGACATGCATGTCTAAGTTTGAGGTGATGCAGGTCCATGCCATACCGTCGGGAGAGGATACTGCTAGGGAGGAACACAACGCGGGCGAAGCTAAGCCTGTCCGGATCGTCAGCTTGAGCCGACGTGATGACCCTGCCTTCCTATACCATGCTTGCACGAACGTACGGATCAGCGGAAGGAGCAGTCGGGATCGAAGTATCGTTGTGCATGTCACACGGCTCTTGTGTGGCAGCGTCATGCTTTGCCAGGTGAAGCACCACTCATTTGTGGACGCCCGGAGATACTATTTTCTTAGAGACATGGACGAGTATCTTGCGCGGCCCCGGGACGCCTGCCCATGCCACTGTTCGAAGAAGTCTTTGAACGAGTTTTCAGGCCATCAAGCTAACGTGATTTACTAACCTAGGGATTCAAGAGTCAGTTACAGTGTTAGTTAAACGTTGGGTGGTGTCCCTCTCACATGCATAATTGTTTTTTGGGCTGAGATTGTGTTGAGTAATTTGGTCTGGGATCCTCGTACAGATAAAGCTTAGTGGGTACCTCAGGTTTCTTACTCAGGCCATTGTCTGTCATCATGAAATAATCCAGGTTGCTTCATTAGTCCAACATCTTCCTGTACTCTTTTCTTTTATATTTTTTCTTCAAAATAGAACTATATTGAAGTATGTTGTTGAAGCAATATATGCTAATTTAAATATTCCTACGGTATTTCTACAAATTAGGTGAACAACAGTTCTACATGTCAACATGCTGATCAAGTAACCGCGCTCTTCTATTTATATTGCTTTCCATTGTGTACTTAATCACGTATATTAGTTTAAAAATATCGATCATGCATGGATAACGGTAGAGTAGCTTCTGCTCAGCGGGTTAATTTTTTGTTATATCGCTTTTCAATGTGTCTATATAATTAGGACTAACAGTTTATGCAGTTAATGCATTGCAAGTCTGAATGTTAAGATGTGTTTTGGTCATTCATTTGTATGCATAGACTGAAGTTGCATATGTTGGTCTCTAGGATCCCCAGGTTAGTTTCAGAAGGTTGAGGCAAAGGATGATATGATACCCTCCTGTTTTTTCTTGGTACTTTACATGACTAATAGCACGAACAATTCGTTCATACCCTAACAGAAGATGTGCACCTGAAAATTAAGGTGAACCACTTTCCAAGTGATAGCCTCTGTGTGCACGAGGTAACATATGGTCAGTTTGAAGCGTTGGTGTATGATCATGTGTATTTCCACTCTGGAATAGTTTCAGTCGTCGAATAGCGCATCAGTGAAGCAAATATAGTGTTAATTTTCTGCAGAAATAACATGATTAGGCGATGAGAAATATTTAATTTTGACTTTGTAGGTTGCAAAATTTCCACATAAATCTCCATAAATCTAACATGTCCACAACGGAGACACGAGGCTTTCTAACCGGACAAACTTCGCTTGGTCAGCTAACACAGATCGAGCGCGTGTCGTTAGCCGGATGGCCACACTAACGACATTCAGCTACGCAACATGTTTGTGCTATACCAACGAGAATTAACATTGTGCAATTCTGCAATGCAAATTTTCTCCTCCGTTGCAACGCACGGGCATGTTTGCTAGTATTTTCTAAACAAGAAAGAGCATCATGTGGTGGTTTGTCTCTTTTTTTTGGGGCGAAGCTGGCGCAGTATCACATAAATTCCAACTAGGCAAGGCTAGAGGAACCTCCTTCTCCATCAATCCATCATCCAACATGGGCCAAGAGGCTTCGCCATGGGCAGCGCCCCACCTGGTCCTGATGTGCTTCCCGACGCAGGGCCACGTGAACCCCATGCTCCGACTCGCCAAGCGCTTCGCCGCCAAGGGCCTCCTCGTCACCTTCTCCTCCACCTCCGACGTGGGAGCCAGGATCACGGCGTCCACGGGCGTCGAACCCGGCGGCGATGGCGTGCCGCTCGGCCTCGGCCGCATCCGGCTCGAGTTCCTGGACGACCACTACACGAAGGGCGACGACCTCATGAGGCACCTCAAGACCGCCGGTCCGCCTGCGTTTGCGGAGCTGATCCGACGGCAGGAGGAGTCCGGGCGCCCCGTGGCGTGCGTCGTCGGGAACCCGTTCCTTCCGTGGGCGGTGGACGTCGCCCACGCCGCCGGGATACCCTCGGCCGTGCTGTGGGTGCAGTCGTTCGCCGTCTTCTCCCTCTACCACCACTACGTTCACGGCCTCTTGGAGCTCCCCACTGAGGACGACCTCGACGCCCGGGTGAAGCTCCCGGGTCTCCCGGCCTTGTCGGTCGCCGACCTGCCGTCCTTCCTGCTGCCCTCCTGCCCGGCGCATTTAAAGTGCGTGGCAGAGGAGATCATGAAGCAGGTCCGCGACATCCACAAGGCGTCCTGGGTGCTGGTCAACTCCTTCTCCGAGCTGGAGCATGACCTGCTGGACGTTCTCACGCTCTCCGGCGTGTCACCGCCGCTCATCACCGTCGGCCCGCTCGTTGAGCTGGAGGAGGACGCCATCGTGCGTGGCGACATGCTCAAGGCGTCGGACGACTGTCTCAGGTGGCTGGACGAGCAGGCGCCGCGCTCAGTCGTGTACGCATCGCTCGGCAGCGTCGTGGTGCTGCCCGGGGAGGACCTGGCCGAGATGGCGCACGGGCTCGCGGCCACCGGCCGGCCCTTCCTGTGGGTGGTGCGTCCGGACTGCAGCGCGATGCTCCCGCAGGGGTACCTGAGCTCCATCGCCGGGCGCGGCATGGTTGTGCCGTGGAGCCCGCAGGAGCTGGTGCTCGCGCACCCGGCCACCGCCTGCTTCCTCACGCACTGCGGCTGGAACTCCACGCTGGAGACGCTCGCCGCGGGGGTCCCCGTCGTGGCATTCCCGCAGTGGGGCGACCAGTGCACGGACGCCAAGTACCTGGTGGAGGAGTTCAAGATGGGCGTCCGCATCAGCGCGCCGCTGCGGAGAGACGCAGTGCGCGATGCCGTGGAGGATTCCGTGGCAGGGCCGGACGCAGGACTCATGATGGAGAACGCCAGGGCCTGGAGCACGGCGGCGAAGACGGCCGTGGCCGCCGGTGGGTCGTCGGACCGCCACGTGCAGGCGTTCGTGGACGAGGTTCTGGCGCGATCGATCCGCGCGCGAGGGAACGTGGAGCAGTAAGATTTTGAATTGATTTACTGTCAGACATTTGTCGACTTCATAAGTGAGAGACGACCAACCAAACCAACCACTCAAAAAAAAATGTCATTAAAATTACTACTCCCTCTGTCCCAGATTATGTGTCGTAGATTTGTCAAAATATAAATATATCTATACACTAAAATATGTCTAGATGTATCTATATTTTGACAAATCTATGACAACTAATTTGAGAGGGAGGGAGTACATTTGTAGTACTATAGTGCATATGTATTTTGTTGATTCTATTTTGTAAATTGGGATGTATGTATGAGAAAATATTTTGTAATTTTATTTTAATCCAATATTAACCACCTCCCACTTCACGTCTCTTGCTGTCTGGGAGGGGTTCAAAAGCACCCTCCTTGGGAGGCACTCGTTTTCTTACAGCTTCTGTTTATTTACTATTCTTGACGTGCGATTGCATATGTGTCTTTTTCATCATCTTGTTTAATATGTAATGCATCTCTACAATTTGAAATATTCCAATAACTGATGTGTACCTTAATACAATTTCCTAGAGCATGTGGAGTATCCAGTAGTCTATCCGTCCTCCGATCTTGTACGAAGAGTAGGCTAATAATAGTTTGACCTCTGGCCCTCTATCGCTCTCATTTATCGGCTCACCTATTTTAGATCTTGCACGAAGAGTTGGCTAGTAATAGTAAGATTTGAACTGTTTTAGCATGATCATCACGATCTTGTTATTTATCAGTGTTGTTAGTTAGTTGTTGGTTCCATTTCCAGGGAACTTATTCTTTTGACATGTAATATGAATTATTTGTAGGATAGTTGATGGAACTTTAACATCAACTACCCCGGGTTATCGAGGTGCAACACTAAAAAACGGGTTTCGTAACATACCCAACATACTAGCTTTTCTTTCCTCTCTATGTTTGTAATAACTCGTTGTTTCTGCTAAACAATTATTTACTACCAAGATCTATCAACTATAGAAGTGAAAGACAACCAACCAGTAACCCAAACATGTTTATTAGTGAACCTATATTTCTAGTGCTATACATGGATTGCATTCTGTTGAAAAATGTTTCTCATAGTTATTTTGGGTTGTTCAAGAAAAAACTTCTTATAAAGACGGATTGTTATGTTTGGTGGAAACAATATGCTTATTTGGGGTTTGTTTACGTGTTGACATAGAACGGGAAAAGGCCTTAAGGTAGTATATAAGAAGGAATTGTTGGGAATATGCCCTAGAGGCAATCATGTATGATGTATTCCCAATGTATTCATAAAGTTATTAAATTGTCCTTTGGTTTGAACATCCTAATAGAAACAACACACCCTCCCTAGAGGCAATCATGTATGATGTAATTCCTAATATATTCATAAAGTTATTAAGTCATCCTTGTTTTGAACATATGATATATATCATTGAATATGTGATTCGATTGTGGAACTATGTATTCATGTTGTTCATACTAATTGTCCTTGGTCGTTAAGGTTGTGCTGGACACACACCCTAGACTAATGTGAGTGTTGGCTGCTGACACGGTTCCACTTGTCATGGGCATGGTGATGCCATTCCAACGTTCACGGACTTGGCTAAAGAGTTTAGCAAGTCGGACTGACCCATATTGAGATGCAACGAGAAAGTCGTCATTTGCATGTCTCAATCAATGTAATCCTTAGACCTGAGGTTATCGCACAATCCGAGTTGTGGATCACCGACTTAGGTTCTGTCAAAAGTTGTTCTGTGACAAGGCAGCTATAAAGGCAGAGTTCGGGTCGAATGAGAAGCAAGCTGCGTGATGTGGATAATCAAGATGGGATTTTTCCCCTCCGAATGGAGAGATATTCTCTGGGCCCTCTCGAGTGATATGATTCAGGAAGTATGGCCATGCGCGACTCAGTTAAGTGTTAACTGTGTCTGTTGACTAAGAGTTAGTCAGATGAATCACATATCACAGATCGAGAAGAGAGTTGAACTATTTAAGGGATGACGATAAATCGCCCATAGTTCGACAAGGTATATCGTGAGGCAAAAGGGACTAAGATGAATATTACATTGAAAGGTATGTCGTCAGGACTCAATGGGACTTGAGAGTCGGCACGTTCTGCTAGGAGCCGCTATCGATTGATCGATTGGGAGTTGGACTCCAATCGTGTCCAAATCGCCATGAGCCTGCAGGGTCGCACACTTAAGAGCGGGAGCAAGTATTGGTCGTGTTGGACCCGAACCAGAAATGGACTGAGTTTGTGAGTCGGACTCACAGAGGGAATGGGCCACAAGTATTGTGAAGCCCAATACCATTCGCTATATAAAGAGGGGCGCAGCTTGCCCAGCGGGCACGTTAGTCCACTCCCATGCGTTCGGAACCCTAGCCCCACTCAGTCCAGCCGTCGCACCGGACCTAGCAGTCCGCCGTTGGAGCTCCTCCTCGTACGTGTGGATACCGGCAGAGGTGCTGTACGTTCAGCACTTCGACGTTCGTGGATTGGATCGGCTGGATCGGATCGTGGGACTGCACTGCCCCGACGCGCTTCATCGATAATCCGCAACCGTGCGTCTAGTGGTAATCATCGTGGCCTTCTACCTCGGCTAAATCTTGGAAGTACCGCGTAGGAAAAAATTTTTGTTTATCTCTACGCGTTCCAACAGGAATCGCTTACGGGTGGTGTACAACACCAAGCCCTACACGTGTGTAGATACAGTTTACATGAACATCCCCTTTAAGATAAACCACATGAGAGGATTAGATTACGGTTAACTCGGTAAAATTGTTGATTTGTAACGCTTTAGTGAAACCATATGCTATTTGATCTTTACTTGTGACAAACTTTATATGCAAAAAAATTGCTTTCGGCTCTCAAACAAAATTATGATCATTTTGGGCATGGAAGGCGAGATTTGCAGATAGTTATGTTACACCAAAATTATCAGACCATAAGCATGGTATTTCTCTTATAGAAACACAATGTTTAGGTAGCAAGGCCTCAACCCAGATTAATTCGGCCGTGGCATTGGCCAACGTCAAGTAGTGACACAGTCGTCATTTTCACTTTATAAGATTGCCAAATGCAGGTATTTTCAATAGAAGTGGTTATATGGGTAGCCCTTGGCCTTTTATTATTCTACTAAAATACAATGTCTTTCCTTAAGGAGTTGCCTTAACTCAAAAGTGTGAACTCTGTCCACGAGCATCATGTGGACAGCTACATCGCCCCTAATAAATTAACAAGTTGGCTAGCATGCATAACGATGGTTACCTACTGCTAGCTATTTACAAATCCATCTCTAATTTCGTCCAACTAATGCATCTCTTTTTTTTTACCTCTCTGGAACCCAATGAATGTCAAGTCAAGTTACTTTCACACATGGGTATACATGTCATCTTTTTTAGATTTTCTGGAAATAAGAGATGATCGAAGACTTTGTGGGCGTTGTCCAAATGTTCTGAATTTGCAAACGTCACATTCTCTATAGCAGACAAGCATATTAGAAGGTGCTGTCGATTTTAGTAGGTGAGGAGATAAAATTATACTAGGAGGTTACGTGAGTCTGGAAGAGTGGACTTCTGGCGTGACAATCATATATTTGCTTGTTACTGGAAAGAATTTTGGACCAAAACAAAGTTGTAATCTCCTAAAATACTTGAGAGTCTTGTAGAGAGAGCCAACTGCAATGTTAAGCAGGCCCTGATCTATATGAATGTGACTACTGGAATCAATGCACATTATACCAAGTTCACTAGTTTGTTTTCCTGGTGCATTTTAGTGGAAGGGTCTGTTTGGTTTGTCCCTCCAACTTACCCTACCAAAATATTGGTCACGCCAAAGGTGCTCTATCCCATTTGGTTTGCTACCAATATTTTGGCTATGATTCATTTGGTGGTGCCTTCACAAAAGGTTGCCAACTTTTTGGCCAACCCTGGGCGAAGGATTCGTGCGCCAAATAATTGGCTGCCAACGATTGGCAGGGCAGACACGGGCACAAACCAAACGTACCCGAAGAGCCAGAGTACCAACCATTATCATCTGCCTATTTCAGTTCGCAAAAACAATGAATTGAATGGCACTGTTTTTTCTTCTTCCATATAACCAGTCATGCACGGCAACTCATATTACCACAGCCATATTGATATCTCCTGTCGAAAAGCCTACTATTGTGCACATTGAATATCAGAACGCAAACAAAACATAGTTCTGTGGGTTATGTGTTACAACATGTAGTGATACACCTTATGCATCCACCAAGTAGCAATTTCTCACTTGGTCCTTCTCGCGCTTGCTATTCTCTGCGGTCACATCGATTGGTTTCGCCATCCCGGTTGGCTTCTCTGGTCCACAGAATCATGTGTCGATGAGGCGCTCCTTTTTTTTCCCTAATGGATAAGAGTACACGCCTTATTGATTGGCACCCTTGGCTTACTCCCCGTTGCATGGGTCAGGGTTATGTATCCGGATGCCACTCAGAATATAACCACCGAATGCATTCATCTGCATGTGTGGGTGGGTGCGCGATGGAAGGACCTGCATCAAGACGAGGTAAAAATAAAATTACAGCATTTTCCAATTTTATAAATTATGTTCATGTGTGCATGATGTTTTTCAATTTTATAAATTATGTACAATGCATGAGTAAAATTTTCATTTTTACATATCAGGTTAATAGAGCTTATGTCTGTCAATCAAGACAAAAATAAGATAAAATCTATCCCTAAAATATATCCATAGAATGCATCATCATGCATAGTACTGCGTATTTCATAGAACCTAACTAATATGAGAAAACGGCATTATAAACAGCCACATTTTTTTAGTTTAGAGTTGGACTTCAGAGTGATATCCATATGTAATCTTGAAACATCTGAATAGATGTACTTATGTTACTGCATGAGGTATTAATCAGGATCATAGAAACATGTAAGAAGAAAACATGCATAGGCAAAACTCCGAAGTACAATTATTCTCGGTGTGGCTTCGTCATTACTAATGTACTGACCTGATATTCTCGAAGCCAGGGTTCAATAATCTGTAACCCAATAGCCATTTTCGATACTTGCAAGCTGTGCATGCATGTCGCAAGAGGCTGTATGCAGATACCAGAAAAAAATAAGTAACATGAAAATTACATTTTACATAAGAGAAAACAGAATACGGATGAAATAAATACAATGTCAATGTACCAAATAAGCTAATAATTTCAGGTTGGTAACATGATTTGTTTTAAGAAACTTTAATCTAAAAGGTTGAGCTCTCTCTGCACAAATGACCTAAACCAAATATTTAGTAAGAACCAGCAACTTTTGGTGGAACAGGAAGTATTGGGCAGGTAATTAATTTGTATTTATTCCTGTTCGTGAGCTCGGCAGACCAGGAATTTGGATTGGCATTGATTTCCTATGTATGGCCTGGCTAGATATGTTGCACTGAAGGCCATTCTGGGAGGAGTGTCACACTGTCTCTGCCCTGGGCATGCCATCCGTGGAGGCGACGACTAGACGTGTTCCTTAAGAGAAAACACAGTTGGTGCATGAGGCAAAGTTCTCCCCAAATTCTCCTTGTATGCTGTTACATCTGATCCGTATCAAATCAGGTCATAACAACGAATGTGCAGCCAAAACAGTGCCGGCTGGCCCGTGGCCTGATCCATATGGAATCACAGGGCTGTTCTTTCAATCTTGATGGTTAGTGCTCAAGGCGGACACCATGGCACTTTTCAGTGGCATCGCAGCACTAATTACTCCGTTTTCACAGGCTGAACAGGCGTTATTAACATTTTTACCAAAGAAGACTGACGCGTTGGAGATGCGCGATTTCAGGCCCATCGGTTCGATCGATAGCATCACGAAATGGCAGTCAAAGTCCTTAAGTGAATTCAAATGATGGAAAAGTCCCTGCACATCTCTTGGGTGACAGAGGCAAATGGGTGGCACATAGGTTGGGGAGGTCTGCAGTACCCATCCTGTGACCAGGATGTGTCCAACTAGCGAGTAAGATGCACAGCCAATAGTCTCCCAGGCTGACGACAAACCTCTCCCAGGCTGGACACAGCTGCTGAGCACACGGGAGCCAAGGCCAAAGGGCTTCACTCACTCATCACCCCTCACACTGGCATATTTGGTGTTCGGTGGGATACACAGAAACTGCCAGAATATCGCAAATGACATCACAACTCCTGGTGCCAAGGCTTTAATGAGGCTCCAGCAGCATTCAAAACCAACAGGCTGCAGTATGCCTATTTTAGTTTAGGTTTTCTTTGTTTGTTTCGCCTTTGTAGGTAAGTTCGGTTTTGGTTCTGTGTTTCCTTTGTCTCTGTTCTGAGTTTTTGTAACTTTTGGTGCCTGCTTGGTGTTCCTCTTTTTAATACAAAATGGCATGCATTTTGGCCGTGTTAAATAAAAGGAAGAACTGGCATGCTTGCTTCTGTGTCATTGTAAAGAATGATTTACCTGAAGATGTTGGTGGTAGATAGCAAAAGGAGCCGAATAAGACAACAGGGGAAGCAAATCAGCAACCAGACTTTCTACCTCATGCCCAGGAGCAGCAACAATCAAACTGCATTAACATAAAACCACATATGTTAATACAATATCTAGTTCCGTACTTCAGTTGTCTTCTATGTCTTACGTTACCTGCTAAACCCATGTTCTTCCCAATATTTCATCCTCTCTGGTGATGGTGCTTGTCCTGCTCTGAGTGATTTGGGAGCTATTGAAGTGCCATTACTTCCTTTGCAATCTACAGATTAACATAGTATGAAGAGATCAGAATCCACGCATAGAAATTTTTATGGAAAAATCTTCAGATTAGCTTATCAATTGCTTACCCGTCAAAGAATCTTCAGCTCGATTAAGTTGCTCGTCCACTGCAGGCTCAGCGACATCTATATCAATTGGCTGTGCTTCCGTAGACTGCGCATTCCCATCGGACACTGCTGTATCGCCTGGTTGTGCCAGAGTACTCGCATCTGGTACTGCACCAGGTTCAACCACCTCTCCTTGAATACTATCACTAAGAGCAGAAGGGGCATTGCCAGAATTTTGCAAGGCGCAGAGGTCGCTAAGTCGTGACTGGAAAATCCTGAATGGCATGTTTACGACAATTATAAATTCAACTCTTGAGCATAACACGAATATAGTGAAGTACCAGACACTTTCTACTTCAATTGTGATGTCAACTGCTTCATACAATTCTAATTGCATAGTGATAAAAGTAATAGCTGACACATGCTCAAATTTCAATTGAGATTGTACAAAAAGATAAGATGGTACTGCATTATTCCTGATATTCCAAGTAATATATTTTTCCAACAATTCAATTAGTAGCAGAATCTGCACCAAATATACACACTTAAAAAATATCCTATTTCACAGAATGCTTAGTATGTTCTTATGCGTTTCACATGAATGCTTGTATTCCAAAGGTTCTCTAACTGATTACCTCCTTAAATGTGAACTTGTATAGTACAAAAAAAGGATTTACCTGCTGGTCATGTCGCAGCTCAAATTATACATTCTTACAATGTCTATGGAGCTGGGTGCTGATCCAAGATATGTGCTACAAACATATCCTGTACCTATAATAGATAACAGAGACAATTGTTAATGATCGTAGCTAACAGATGCACTGAATTGTGATGCAAAAAACACGCAAAATTCAGGTCTACTTTAAATATTTATATACAGAAATAAACACCTCAAGTTGGCACTTATGTGCCTATAGCTTTCATATTTAGGGGGCCTAGATTGCATTTTAATGGAAACAAGCAGTATAACTTGTGAGAATTATTGCTTTACAAGCCACAACATTTTTTACTGCACATACCAAGTACAAAACTGATGAATAGCAACTTCCCAATGAAATCAGCATAAGTTGTTAACAAATAGCTAGGTTGAAATATTGTATTTTGATACAGGTAATTGGAGCACAATCTGTGTACATTCCATTCAACTTGATAGCTTAATTTAATACAAAGTACTGCCAAGTAACACAAAAGAAAAGGCATAATTACCTCCTAATCGTTCAGCTACAGCTCCAGCAACTAAACCTCCAACCATGTCAACCACAAGCACGTCTGAATATGCACCGACATTGGCCATAGACAACAACAGAGAGAGTGTATCAACTCGCATAAACCTGGGGAGCACAAAAAAGACGGCATAAAATAAACCAAGTCAATATAGCTACGCACTTAGCGCTGCATCTAAGCAACGAAATCCAATAATTGAATATAATGATTGCAAGGAAATGTTAGATTGGAGCAAGCAATGAAAGGAAAATAGTTTACCCTATTCGAGCAGGGTACTTCTTGAAATATGTCTCGCAAATGCTGCAGCATAAATGGAATGAAATTATTAGATAACTTTGCACACCTTCCAGATATTATATGCTATGTTTAATGAACTCCATAAGAAAGGGCAATAGATTTTTCAAGTGTCACGCACTTGGCATGTACATGTTGCAAAAGGACTATTTCACAACTTTCTGAATAAGTAAGTTAATTCAGTTCACTGGGTCAGCTTTGAAACCAAATGCTTCAAAAGTAGCATGTTCTGTTCAGAGAGAAACACAACTCTCCCACCCCCATCTGACCAGCCTAACAAGTTAATTTGCATTGTCACTTTTATGCTGCCACAAGTTATTCCGCCATGACTTTTTAAATAAATGGGGAGTGCATGAATATTCAAGAGGACAACTGTGGGCCTCAATCATAGTTTCAGAAACCGGACCGCACCGCCGGTTCAACCGGAAAAAAACGGAACCAGAGCCCGAGCCTGTTCGTTAGGCACACTGGACCGGCCGCGCAAGCAGGCCGGATTAAACCAGTCAAATCATGGTCCAACCGCCGGCTTTCGCTCTAAACCAGGTCATTGGTCTGACCGGTTCAATCATCAGGGCGTTAGAAAATTTTAGTTGTTGACTTGTTGTGCAACGGGGGCTCGAACCCTGTACAAGTCTGCTAACACGCAGCGCTCACGATCCACTAACCAGCTGACCAACACTCGCTTTGCGTACAGAATACAGACATTCTATTTTTATATTATTACCTATTACCTAATACCTATACATACACGGTAGTCACTCACACCTAAAGGCTTTGCTGGTTTATTTTCTTGACAACTAACGACTTTGTTGCTTCGTAGCTTGTGCTGCATGCATGCGTTTTAACTTTTACCTACTTTGCTGATTGGCTGTTTCTGTTTAAAAAAAACAACGCTTGCTACTCACTGCTCAAAGTCACAAGTTTGACAAGTTGCTGCTTATGTTGACTACTTAATTATCTCATCGTTAGGCAAATTGCAAGCTTGAAATATTTTTGCATGCCTAATTATTTATTTATTGCAGCAATTATATGTAAAAATCATATCTTAAAAAACCAGACAGTGAACCGATGAACCAGTGGTCCAACCGGTAAGAACCTGAACCGACAGCCTCACTGGTTCGATCACCGGTCTGGTTTTTTAAACTATGGCTTCAACTCTAAGAATATTTCATTTTATTCTTCTTGTTTCCCCTTTATACCCACTTAGTATGCTGATTTTCATAATGTTTAATGCCATCTTCAGATTAAAAAGCATACAAATAGTTGTATTGATGACTGATGATAAGATATATAATCATTCCGTTGCTGCCTCTACTGAAGCTACATAGAGGAGGCATGTATTCAAACACGTTGAATTTGTAAGTTGTAACTAACTAACTACCCGATAGAAGTTGGTGTGACCTGAGGTCAGTTGGGCTACGTAAGTTTAGCCACAACGAACTAGCTTGGCAGCATAGAGATGGTGGTAGTGTGTTTGAAAAAGGCAACACCATTTCTTGAAGCAAAGTTATAAATAAAGCAATGACTATTTTCCTACCGGTCCTACTACATTCGTTCTCCACCAGATTCTTCAAACGTCAGTTCATAAGGTATTTTAAGATATTAATTCACCATACAAAAGCACCAATCAGAAGATATATCTTTGTATTAAAATGAAAACAGAGTACATATTGTGTTGTCGCATGTGATGGTCATACTCAAACAGTACCACAAAATTTGACAGTGTACGCTTTCAGACTGTATGTCATACTTTCCTAGTCGAAATGAAGAGACATGAGATACCAACCTTCGCGTAGATGGGCGTCGCAAAAGCACTTTAGGTGCGTATTTCTTCTGTTTCTTGAGTTTGTATTTCTCCTGCAGTCAAAATGATTGGACTAAATCAGCCCCTCTGTGTCCCTCAAAACAGTAAGGAACCAACTAGACAGTAAGTTATACTGACTTGAGAGAACACCGTCTTGTTTCCAAACGTGGAGCTATTTGCTATCAGAGCTTCCACGATCGCGTCGCCGCTCGCACCCTCCCTATTCAAATCGCATAACATGGCATATTAATAAAACAGAGGCCAGCACCTACTGAAAAGGACAGTAAAAAGAGGATCGACTCCTCACCTCTTCATCGCCTCTATGTCCTCGCTCGACAGCGTCTGAGCTGTATTATTGTCAACCAGGGACCTATTGTCCCTGGTCTCAACCTGCGCTTGGCCATTCGCGCCATCTTGTGCATTACCATCTACATACACCAATGCCAGCCATTGTTACTAGCACAGTCAAATGGTAGAACATATTTTAATTGAGTGCACACATGAATTGGGGAAACGAACATCATCCTTACCTTGGGACGGCGCCTCGGGGGCGCAGGGTACGAGGCCAGAGGGCCCGACGCGGAAGAGGGAGCCGAAGGGGCGGCCCAAGAGCGGCTGCAGCGAGCAGCTCTTGTCCCCTATCTTCACCGACCTGCGCCGCCACACCAGAAAAACAAGACGTTAGCGCGCTAGGTTTCTGGAGCGAAAAGGTGAAAGGAGGGGAAGGGGCGGGAACGGACGCGCCGGGGGTGAGGCGGAAGAAGGCGAGGCGGTCGCCGTCGTTGATGTCGAGGAGCACGCTGCAGCCCTCCCACGCCTCCCGCGGTATCACCGGCGTCGGCGTCGTCGGCGGCGCCATTGGAGTTTGGGAGGGGAAGACGGAAGCGGTTGGGGTTTAAGATGCGGGCCGGTTGGGTAAACAAATCGGATCCGGTTTCAGATACAACTCCGGGCCGGAACGGGCCGGGACCCATCGTGGGACTAGTAACCCGAGCCCATCAAGCGGAGAGAGGGAGAGAGAACCCAATCCAAATCTCCAGATTCCTCGGCTGGTCGGCGTCGGCTCCCGGTCCGGCGAAACCCTAGCCATGGTGAGTAGGAGCTAGATGCTTGCTTCGCCTGATTCGTGCTCCCGATCCACCTGACACGTGATGCTTTCTGCTCAGGAGAAGCGCGACCTAGGCGGCGGCAGCAGCCGGAAGAGGAAGGCGGAGGAGGGCGGTCTGGATGACTGGGAGGAGGAGTTCCGGCTGCCGAGGGGCCACCGGCCGGTGGAGAACCTGGACACGGAGGGGCTGGAGCAGGCGTCCGTCGACACGCGGCTCGGCGCCTCCAACGTCGGCTTCAGGCTGCTCCAGAAGATGGGGTGGAAGGGCAAGGGGCTCGGCAAGAACGAGCAAGGTCTGCTCAACTGCCTCTCCTCGAGCATCAGCATGCTTGGTTTTGCTAACTTATCATGAGTTCCTTACTTGTCTTACCAATTGGCATAGCTGTGATAAATTGTTCTGTGCTTCGTTTCAAACTATGTTGTTGTTGTACTCCCTCCGATCAAACTTATAGTACAAAATGAGCCACACTTTTTACGATCGGAGGGAGTATTAAAAAAAACTCAGCATCAACAGGCATAATCAGTAGAAGCAGTAACTGTAGACATAGCACAGGTTGTTGTTCATGTCACAGAATGTCGATTGTGCTGGTTTCCTTGTCTGACTGGCCGCCATGTTAGCTTGCTGGGTTGTAGTTTTGATGAATGTTAAGCTTGTGTATAGGCAAGTTATGTGTCAATAGTTTTGGGTTTGGAGAAGAGGGCTATCATCTGTCAATGCAATGGTACACACTGCTGCCTTTGAGGATCAGCCTGCTTTGTTTGGCTAATCTGTTGGTTCCTTGTCTTACCAATTGGCTCAGTTCCTTGTCTTACAAATTGGTCTGGCCAGCCATCGTTGATCATCATATTCAGAGTCATCCGTTAATTAGTAGTCAACATGACATATTTAGTAGAAGCAGTAACCGAAGACATAGCGTAGGGTGTCATTAGTGCCGCAGCTACATGATTTATTATATAGCATAATGTTGATTGTGCTGGTTTTGTTAGCTGATTGACCACCATATGTTAGTTTTCTTATCTGGGGTTTTGATGAATTTTGAGCTTGTTTAGGACACGTTAGTAGGAGTACAAGTTAGGGTTCAATAGTTTTGGGTTTGGTGAAGAGGGTTATCATTCGTGCAATAGTACGCACTGCTGCCATAGAAGTCAGCTGCCTGGACTACAAATATGAGTGTTGTTGACAAATGAAAACGACCTTCGTTGCAAGATGTTACTCTTAGAATTTAGTTTCTGACTTCTTTAATGCTCTGAAGAACATAAGTACGCTGTCACCGGCGCCACAGCACACACTATAGCTTTATTCTATAGATTGAAATACTGAGCATTTTTCTTTTATTTCCCCTGTCGTTTCTCAGATAATATTTTGCTCTTTCTTCATGACCGACCTGTAAATGGTTCACAATTTAGCATTGCGTTTTAGTTCCTTCACCCCAATGATAGGTTTATTTGTTCTGATTCAGGTATCCTGGAGCCAATAAAAGCTGGTATGAGGGATGCAAAATTAGGAGTGGGTAAGCAAGAGCAGGACGACTTCTTCACCGCTGAGGACAATGTTCAAAGAAAGAGATTAAATGTTGAACTTGAGGAGACTGAAGAACATGTGAAGAAGCGTGAGGTGTGTAATCTTACACTGAGTGCCAATTTTTTTTTCCTTTTAATATTCTTCTGGGTTGGTGCTTTAGCTGTGAAAACCAATATCTAATTGCCGGCGCCAAATACTACCTAAGTTGGTGTGCTATTTGGATATGGAGTTCCTAGCCTCAACCCTCGTGCATTTTGAGCATTCTGTGCACTTTTTATTTGGTTGTTTTTTCCCTGCTTGGTGCGAATCATGACAATCCAGGTCACAGCAGAACGTGAGCAGAAAATCCGCAGTGAGGTTAAGGAGATACAGAAGACTTTCTTTTGCAGCCTTTGTAATAAGCAATACAAGTTGGCACATGAATTTGAGAGTCATCTGAGCTCATATGACCATAATCATAGGAAGGTAATGCATTTGCTACACTATGTCCATTTTGTTTCTCTCATTGAGTATTTGTTTTGTGATTGTTTTTCATTTTTATGTTGGATGTGCACCTCTATCGTTATTGAAACCCTGTGTACCCTTTCCCCCCATAAGATTTTGTATCATTCTGGTTGTGCAGAGATTTAAGGAAATGAAAGAAATGCAAAATAGTAGCAACAGCAACCGTGATGACAGACAGAAACGTGAGCAGCAGCGAGAAGAGAAAGAGCTAGCAAAATTTGCCCAACTGTATACATTCCATACTTTATTGTAAATCATTGAAATAAGATGATAGTGCTAGTTTTCCTGAAGATTGCATTGAATGTTTATTAAAATTATAATAATATCCTTCATGAAACTCCAGGGCAGATGCACATAGAAAGCAGCAGCAACAGAAGCAAGAACAACCACAGGTCTCGGGAGAGCAAGTCACACCACAGAACTTGCCTACCGCTGGCAATCAGGATCAGCGTCGGACGTTGAAGTTTGGCTTCTCCATAATGGCCCCTTCCAAGGTCCCTTACATCCACACCGCAAATTTTTAATGACACTTTATGGAAGTAAAGGGTATTGTGCATTTGTGCTTTGCATTCTGGCAACTCTATAGATCTTGAGCATGTCTGTTCCTGCTTTAGAAACAACAATTTTCACAGTGAAAAATCCCAAAAGAGTGCCACATGCGTGCGTTCCAAATAATATGGCACTTCTGAAATTTTGTGCAAAAATATACAATTGTGTCCTGTAAAAAAGGAAAAGGAAATCCATTGCTCAAATAGTCACATTTTTATGCTGTTATCCTTGACTTCTTTGTTCAACTGCTATTAAATGAATATTTGGTTGGGAATTTTTTTATAACTTGAAATATACTTCTCTATTTTTCCATCAAACGAAACAGAGCAGATGAGCTCATGAGTAAACAATTGGTTTCTTGTTGCATTCAGGCATTCGTGTTGTTTGAACTTCAATGTATTTGCTTTACTTCTAGCTCTTGTTCACTAATTCTACATATGTGTCATGCTTGTCTTCTGTTAAACACTTAAACTCATTGTACATACCATGTTAGTGCCAAATAGTTAATTATTTTCAGTGCTCGACTTTTAATTCAGCACAGCAATCTATCTGTTAAACTGGGAACTCCTTTGTATGAATGATAGGCTCCTGTCAGCAACATCAGCAAGAAACCAAAGATTGCCACGAGAGTTCCTTCAGTCTTCGGAAACGACAGTGATGACGAAGCGTAAACTTTCTTCGCCCTCACATGATGACACACACAAGGGGAAATGTCCTCAGTAGATTCAGTTCCAGCAATTTATCCTTCATTTTTTCCTGAGGATTGCATTATTAAACTTATAGTAATTTCCTTAATGAAACTCCAGGGCCGATGCTAAGCAAGAACAACCAGGGATCTCGGGAGAGCAAGTCACACCAAAGAACTTGCCTACCGCTGGCAATCAGGATCAGCGTCGAACGTTGAAGTTTGGCTTCTCCAACATGACCCCTTCGAAGGTCCGTTACATCAATGCCACAAAAAAAAATTGCGAATGAATGCCACATTTGTTTTCAATTGATATAACACTTTGTGGGAATAAATGGTATTGTGCTTGCATTTCGACAACTCTAAATTGAGCTTGAGGTTGTCTGCTCCTGCTTCAGAAACAAGATTTTTCACTGTGCGAAAATTCCCAAAAGAATGTCAGATGCACATGTTGCGAATAATAGTGTGTTGTAGATAAAAGAAAAACAATCCATTGCTCAAATAGTCACCTTCGTAATCCTGATCTTTTTTCTGCAGACCACAACTGTAATCACTTCTATAAAAATATATATTTTGAATTCATTGATTACTTGGAATTTACTTGAACTAAAGAGAGCAGGTGAGCTCATAAGTAAAAAATTAGTTTCTTCCTGCATTCACGCATGTGTTTTGGATTTATTTTACTTTTGCCTCCTGTTCACTAATTCCACATATGCCTCCTGTTAAACTCACTGTCTTTGTATCATGCACTCATGCTAGCGTCAAATGGTTAATTCTGTAGACCAATCTATCTGTTAAACTGAGAACTCATTTCTATGAATGAATAGGCTCCTGTTGGCAGCATCAGCAAGAAACCGAAGATCACCGCGAAAGTTCCTTCAGTCTTCGGAAACGATAGTGATGAGGAAGCATAAGCTTCCACCGCCATCCACATGATGACACACATAGGCGGGGGGCATGTCTTCTCAGTTAGATTAAATTCCAGTAAGTTATCCCTGAGAACATGCCATGTATGTGAGCGTTGCCACACTGCTGGTTTGGCCAGTTGCAGATAGTGGCACCTTCGGCAATCCCCATGAAAAACAAACAGGAACTTGGACATTGAGCGTGGGTGTACATTGTATGTGAAACTCAGTTTGTACGTTCACATCAGAGTTTGGAAAGTGTCTGCACTCAGTCCTGGCAATTAGACAAGGCCCTTGGGGCACATTTGTATCATCCTTGTCCAGTTTTCTGTGTAAAACTAATGCTATGGTATTCAGAGTTGGCAATGCACCTGGGACGTGATGAGCAGCATGGTAGCATCATGTGATAAATATTCTGGTTGAGAAAACTGCAGCTCGATTTTATCTTCGGCGCGGTCGGTTTCGAGCAAAGTGTTATCTCAATTTCTGCAGGCAGAAGAAAGGTGGCCAGGCCAGGTGGGTGATCAGATTGCAAATGCATTTTTGATGGAGCAGGTGGACGGACCTGTCTGAAGAGGCGTGGTCCATGGTGAAGAACATGGGGCATGCATTTTTACATCAGAACAACTCCTCACAAACATGTGGATCGTTCACCTGCACATTTATACCTTTTCACTCGCACAGATCTGCGGTCAGCGACGCCATTCGCCGAGCAGGTCAGTGCGTGCAACGCAAGCATGTCAGATATAGTGAACATATAACAAGCACATCATCAGTCAGCACCCATTGCTGAAAACAACAGTTCAATTATTGGTTTTGTTCATGTCCCTCCTGTGGAAAGTACAGAGATCCCCTAACCCAGTTGCACTTGGGGTTATTAGCAGCAGCAGATGGATCAGATTGATCCATCCTCTCATCCATACCTCACTTTCTCCAGCCCTCTAATCTTTTTTGATGAGGGGCATGCATGGTCCAGCATTGTGGTTGGGTTTTGTTGTGAGGATGTGTGTTGGAGTCTTGGAGCCATGCAGGCCAGCTGCTAGCTCAGCCCTGGAGATGCCTCGCACCTAACATGCATGCACACACACTGCTCTCCATGAAACCCAAATAATGCATGGTCACACACACATGGTGCCATCCATGCATGGTTGGTCAGAAGAAACACCAATTCTCATGTGCCTCACTAGCTCTGGTTTCATGCATGGTCACACCTTCACCACTAGTACATGTCTGGCGATTCTTCTCTTTTTTGACATTCGGTTGACCCGGCTCGAGGTGAGGCTAGTGAAATGTAGTTGTAGGTCAAATGGCAACTCAAATGCTACAAGGTTAGTGAAATGTAGTTGAAGAAGATGGTAGCTCCATTATGGTACTGTGTCTCATTTTTGCAAATACAGATGGTGTACTACCAGGGATTTGGTTACCGGTCGAATTACCACGGTAACCGGAATTCTTGCCCCCCCCCCCCCCCCCCCCTGCGTTAAATGAGTTTATGGGTCGAAAAATCCCAGAACGTTTGAATTTAAGCCAAATTCATCCTTTTAAAATCAGTTTTTGAATTTCTTTGACATTTGAAGTCCGAATTTCAAATTTTGTTTGATTATCTCCTCCGTTAACCGATGGTATCTTTTGGTAACCACGATTACCGGAAATCTCGGTGCCCGCTGAGATTTTTTTCATTTTGGTAATCAAATCCTTGTGTATTATGCATGTTCATGTCAGTATCAGTGGTGCGTATCGATCTGCCTCCATGTGCCCTGCTAACACCCCAATCCAAGTTGTTGGCAAGAAACCAAAATTCCCTTCCCCTGAGAAAATAATGTTAGATCACTAAATAAGGACGGGCGACACGTCGATGAATCTGACGTTTAACGTTAATTAATTAAGAGAAAGGGACAAGGATGAAGTGTGGCCTAGGGCAGTTAAGCTACTAGAGTAGAGGCAGGTAAGCAACTGAGATTAGCATATATATAATATATTGGTTTAGTACTACTTTATATCTACTTAATTAGCAACTCCGGTCTCCATGTTGTTCTATGCTGTGGGGAATTAGCTCAACGCCTCCTCTCAAGGAACATGGCAACATGCCAACGTGAGATGGAAATTACTAAGTTCCATCCATTCTTTCATACTAGATATACTAGCTACTCCACAACAGACCTAAGAGCAACTCTATCATACTCATTGTTGCAGGCCGCTTCCATTAAAAATTGTTGTTTCTCCATTTTCACAAGAATATGGATGCAAACTACTCCAGTATATATGTTCGAACTAAAATTTGACTCCAATATAAATCAAACTTATTATGTTTCAACATAGCACAACACAAAAATAGGCCGGGGGTTTTCCCATTTCAAAAAAAAAAGCACAATACAAAAATAGGGCCTGAAATCAAACATGAATAGACGAGAAGAAATAGGATGGGACTACCTCCCAAATAGTTGCCACTGATGCTCAGTGAGACCTTGGTGAAGCTAGCCTTGCGAAGCCCAGTCTTCGATCACCCGGTACACCTCAAGGATAGATTGGATCCGGTCCTGGTTCCTACAAAACATGTACTTTTTGGCAAGCTTTGTGGCAAGAAAACTGAGATTGTTTTTTTTTTCCTTGAGGATTTGTGATTGTCTTCACAATCTTTTCAGGAAAAATAGATTCCATCATCAAGATAGTATCCCATGGCGTACGCATGGCCAGTGAAAATAAAGGCGGTGAAAGAGCATTTCTTAGATCCCTAGTGTTCAGATGTTAAATGATACAGGTTGTTAAATATTATTCATATGCATCAAACACCAAAAAGTGTGAAGGTTGATAAGCTTACATAGATTCAGAAGGTGACCGAAAATTTCCGGTCGGAATTTTTGGTCCAACCGGAATATCAGGTTCTGAAGAGGCCTGCCAAAAATGGCTAAGGACCTGAAAGATTTTGGTCTCGATGGGAAATTTCCAGGCAACCCGAATTTCTGATGAGAGAAGAGGAGATCGATATTTTGGCTAAGGACTAGAACCATTTTGAGGCAAAGGATCTTCGGAAATTTCCAACCGGAAATTTTTAGCAACCAGAATTTCGGTTCATTCAAGCCACGAAGAACGATGACCTAGAGTTGACCAAGCAATCGGAATTTCCGGTTCAAGTTTGAATCGGAATTTCCGGTCCCATTTCTACACTCCAACGGCACATTTATTGAGGGGATATAAATACCCCTCCTTCTTCCCCAAGTGAGCTAGCTCGTCCAATCCCTCCACCCAAACTCATTGATCTTCGGAGGATTGAAGGAGAAGGCCCTGATCTACATCTTCACCAAGCCGTTCTTCATTTTACCCTCAGTTACTTGAGGGATTCTTGCCTAGGGTTTCCTTGTGGAAAACCTAGACTCCATTGTTACTCACTTGTTATTTGTAGTAGATTGTTGGTGTTCTTGGAAGCCCCCAATTCGGTTGTGGGTGTGTGCCTCAAACTCATTGTAAAGACACCGATTTTCGCCTTGAACGGAATCAATAGCGGAAGGTGAACTAGACCTTTGTGGTGAAGTTCATCAGAGAATAGGGTGATACCTTTGTGGCGTTGTGTAGGCCTTCCTGACGAAACTCAGACCCCTCCAAGAAGACGTACTTCCCTCAAAAGGAAGAACTCGGGAATACATCCTTGCCTCCGCGTGCTTCCTCTATCTGTTCGTTCTATCCTTTACCTTTAATTTGTGTTTGTATCTTGCTTAGTGTACACCTCTGAAAGGACATAGTTCCTAAATCCTATTTTGGGTGTTTGATCACAACATATGCAAGGACTAACGTGTACCCTAAGTTTACTCAGAGAATATCATGGATGAAATGCAACCATATCTCCCCGTAGACCTCATACAATGAAAAGCAAAAATGGAGAAAAGGTTAAGAAAAGAGAGGAGAAGAGAGAAGAAGAAAAGGAGAGAAAGAAGGGGTGCCGGCCTCCCAGGCCGGCCTGGCCGGACCCCTAGGCCGGGTTGCGCCCCGGCCTCGCCCCCCCTCCACGCCGGCCCCGGCTGCCTCCCACGCCGGCCCCAGGTCGCCCCCCAGGCCGGGCGGCTCGGGCGGGTGCCCGGCCCCAACCGTGCCTCCACGCCGGCCTGGCCGGCCTCCCAGGCCGGGCCACCTCCACACCGGCCTGCCCTCTGCGCCCACGCCGGCCCCAGGCCAGGGTGGGAAGGCCCTCCGGCCCCTGCACGATCCACTCCGGCCCCAGGCCGGGGTGGGTTTTGCCTCCGGCCTGGCTGCTCCTGGCCGGCCCCCTAGGACGGGGGGGGGGGGCGCTGCAGAGTGGGGATACCCCCCCCCCCCCCCCCCAACGACCATATTCTTGCCCCGATATAAAAGGGGTCTTTCCCTACCTTTTGAATTTGTCAATCCCATTCAAACTCTCTCTCTCCACCATTGATTGACCAAGCTCAAGCTCAAGAACAAGCAACTCCTCAAATCCCTAACCAAAGCTCGTGATACTTTGGGATTTGAAGGAGATACCACCGATCTACAACTCCACCAAGTCGATTGGAAATCCACCCACTGATCCCTTAGGGATCTTGTCATTCTTAGTTCATTGGAGCCAAGAATCTTGTTCCTCTTAGCTCGTCGGAGCTCAGAGCCTTGTTGATATCCCCGGTGCTTTTGTGCTCGTGGATCTTGCTTCTCGGAGTCTTGGTGGCTCTCGGGATTTGGTGAGGACCCTCCAATCTTGTGGAGTGTGCCTCATCCTTGTAAAGGTTCTAGTTGTCAACCTCAACGGCAACATAGTGATTCGAGCCTATCCACATCGGTGGAAGGACTCGAAGGAGATATTGTGTGGCATTTTAGGCCTACTCGGTGTTCCACTTTGGTGGCACCGCACCGCTCCAACGGAGATTAGCTTCCATTGGGAAGTGAACTTCGGGATAAATCTCCGTGTCATTATGTTCGGTTATTCCTCAACTTACCTTTACTAGTTACTACTAGCTTAGTCATATATTCACCTTGTGCTAGTTGTACTTGCTCGACATATAGGATTGTTCACCTAGTTGCATAATGTAGATAACCTATATTTGAGCATTACCTTGTTAACTTGAAAAAGAAGCTAAAATTTGTAGTTAACTTATTCACCCCCCCCTCTAGTTAACCTCTCGATCATTCAATTGGTATCAGAGCCTCGTCTCTTTATATAGGGCTTTACCGCCTAAAGAGGAGGTAAGGATGGACGATGATCCCGTCACCATGGATGGGATTCAAAAGCTAATCCAAGCTATGATTGATAGTTCCGAGAAAAAGATGGAGGGACTAATAAAAGAATTGACATCCCCATCTAATCAATCTATAGAAAAGATTATCTTAGATGAACATGGAAACCCCATTCCAACTAAGGAAGGAAGCGCAACATCTTCACCTTTGAATGGTAGTGGTGGAAATTCCTTTGGCTATGCTTATAACAATGCTCCTAATGTCCAACATCCACATGTTAATCATCTTGGTCCACCTCCTATGGTGGATCGGCATCGTTTTACTAATTGGAAAGCTTGCATGAAGTCTTACATGTGCAGCTCTTCAATGCAAATATGGATAATTGTTGAAAAAGTATACGAGCCAAAGGACCCCGCAAACTTAAGCTCGAGTGACGTCATAGATGAGAAACTCAACGCTCATGCTTTGCACATGTTGGAGAGGGAAATGGAAAAGGAAGGAGTTGAGCACATCCGGTCCTTCACAAGTGCAAAGAAAGCTTATGATTGCCTTGTTGATATGTTTGACGGCAACATCAACCTCCAAAGATCCAAAAAGTCAATCATTCAAAGACAAGTGGAACACTTTCACTTGAGTGATGGAGAGAACATAGAAGACATGTTTAGAAGACTCAAGGCTCTTGTAAATTATATGAGAGGTTGTGGATTCACGGATTGTACGGAGAATTGGGTCAAGGAGAAATTTCTACTCACCTTGATGCCATACAATGAAAACATGGTGATGAATGTACAAGCAAGGGCCGACTACTTGGACCTATCCCCCAATGATGTCTTGGGTCTCTTTATCACCCTCAAAGTCATGAAGCAAACCTCCGATGATGTCATGGCCCGTGTAAACGGAATGAAGAAACCCTCTCTTGCCTTGAAGGCCAAGGCCATTCCCCATGAAGATAATGACTCAAGTGATGATGGTGGATCCACTCATGAGGTCTCCGAGAAAGAGATGAAGACATAACATGAAGAATGCTTGGCTCTTGGTCAACACAAGTTGTGGAAGAAAGAAGACTTTAGATCCAATGCCACCAAGAATAAAGGGAAGGAAGTCTCAAGCATGAAGAAAGCAAGAACTTGCTTCAATTGTGGAGATTCCTAGCACTTCGTTGCCGAGTGCCCCTTCAAGAGTATAATTGAAAATGGTGGAAGACTCATCAAGAAATCCACTTTCATTCCCAAGTCCAAGAACTTTATCAAGAGAGGCCCTCCTAGAGCATTGATTGCAAAAGAAGTTGAGTACACATCCGGTGGTGAAGAGAGCCACGGTGAAGGCGAACAAGTAGGTATGGCGGCCATGGCTAGGGGCGTCGTACCTCCTAACTTAAGCTCTGTCTTCTCCAACCCAAATGACAACAAGGGTCCTTCGAGTCACAAGTGCTTCATGGCCAAGGGTATATCCCCAAAGGTGACTCCTACTCTCAAACTTGCAAACTCCTATACTCCTTCACTATTAAATTGTGTTGAGGAAGACCCTTTAGTAAACTTTGTGAAAAAACTAGAAGGAGAAACTAAATCTATCTTTGTCTCTCTCATGGATCAATTAAGCGAGGCACATGGCCTCATTGATGAACATGAGGAGAGAATAATGTTACTTGAGAAGTTTGCTCGTGATGATGCTAGTAAGATTGAGGATCTTGAGAAAGCTATAGATGAATCACATTGCTTTAGAGAAAGCATAGAGGAAACCTTTGCAATTGACATAGCTAAAGTAAAACTTGATTGTGAACATGCTTTTGCTAAGGTAACGGAATTCATGGCGTTAAATGATGCAGCTAACCAAGGTTATAATGAACTCATTAAGGATTTTGATAAGCTTAAAATTGATCATCGAACAATCTCAAATGAGCTCAAAACCTTAAAAGGGGTAAAAGTTGTGAATGAAAACTCTTGTGTTACTAACCCTTTGTGTGTCAAGGCAACTCTCATTGAGGAGAACAATAGGTTGAAGGCACAACTCAACAAAGGTCTTGCCACATGCATCCAAGGGCAAAAGAACCTTAATGATCTTTTGAGTAATCATAAGAGAGTTATTGGCAAAGAAGGCCTTGGTTTTGGTTCCACATCCAAGGTGGCTTACAAGAAGTCAACTCCCTCCACTAACTCTATTGTTTTTGTGAAGGAGGGGGAGTTGGCTAATGATGAAGATGAGTTTGATATGATTTCTAAGAGTATTGTTCCTAGGAACACTACTACTCACAATAACTTTGCGGGAAAGTATAACCCATCTTATGTGCTTCTTAAATCTATTGATGGTCATGTTTATGCAAAATATGTTGGCACCTCATATGGTGATCATTACAAGCATGCTATTTGGGTTCGTAAGACCCTTGTGACTAACAAAAAAGGACCCATCCAAAAATGGGTACCTAAGACAAGAAGTTGATTCATTGTAGGGTTGTATTTCCGGTGGGACATCATGGATGATTGATAGTGGTTGTTCCGCACACATGACCGGAAGCAAAGAAGTATTACAAGATTTGAAACTCCAACTTCTCAAATTTGCTCATGTAACTATTGGTGATCGCTCACAACTTAAGGTATTGGGACATGGCAAGGTGGTCATTTCTCCGGATTCATCCATTGAGAAAGTCCTCCTTGTTGAGTCACTTGGCTACAATCTTCTTTCCGTCTTGCAACTTTGTGAATGCAATTTTACATGTGTATTTGGGCGTCATCATGTGCTCGTCCTTCAGACTATTTCTTTTAAGGTAGCCTTTGTTGGATTTGTGGAAGACGGTATGTACACAGTGGATTTCTCGAAAGAAACTACACATATCGCCACATGTCTAATGGCTAAATCTGACGTGGGGTGGCTTTGGCATCGCCTCCTAGGCCACGTCGGTATGAGAAATCTACAAACTCTTGTGAAGGGTGAGCATGTGGTAGGACTAACAAGTGTGAATTTTTCCAAAGATCGTCCTTGTAGCTCTTGTATTGCCGGAAAGATGCATGAGAAGAATCACCCCAAGAAATCAATCATCTCCACAACAAGGCCCTTTGAACATACTCATTTGGATCTATTTGGGCCTCCAACATATGATAGTATTGGGGGAAAGAAGTATTGTTTGGTAATTGTTGATGATTATACAAGATACACTTGGGTTTTCTATATCAAGAAGAAGAGTGAGACTCAAGAAAGATTCATAACTTGGGCCACTGAAGTGCAAAGCCAATATAACACCAAGATCTTGTCTATTAGGAATGACAATGGTTCCGAGTTCAAGAACTAAACCATGGATGAATTCTTGAGTGAAGAGGGGATAATACATCAATATTCCGCTGCGTACACACCTCAACAAAATGGTGTAGCAGAGAGGAAGAATCGCACACTTATTGATATGGCAAGAACTATGATGGCCGAGTTCAAATCCCCATATAACTTTTGGGCCGAAGCCATCAACACCGCTTGTCATTTATCCAACCGACTCTTCCTTCGTCCGATGATTGGCATGACTCCATATGAGCTCCTAACCGGTAACAAACCCAACCTCAAATATCTTCGAGTTTTTGGGTGCAAATGCCAAGTCTACATAAAGGGAACTAGATTGTCTAAGTTTGATTCTAGAACTTTTGAAGGCATTTTTGTTGGTTACGCTACGAACTCCCACACTTATAGAGTCTACAACATATCCACCGGGTGTGTTGAAGAATCTATGAATGTGGAATTTCATGAGGATAATGGCTCCCAAGTGGAGCAAATTGATTGTGATGATGTAGGTGATGAACCGTCCTCCATAGCCATAGGAAGAATGGGTGTAGGTCCACTTATACCCATTGAGGGACACCTTGTGGCAAATGAGGATGGAGCTATCTCTACGCAAGTGGAGCCCTCTACATCAACCACCAATCAAATGGTAGACCAAGAGCAAGAAGAAGACCTTCATGAGGATACCACTCATCAAGAAAGTGATCAAGGTCCACCCAATGATAATGGTGGAAATGATCTTGATGATTCTTCACCAAGAACTCCAATACGAATGGGCAATGGTCTTGATGAAGGAAATGATGAGGATATTCCCCCCCAATGAAAATCCTGATGATGCACTAGTTCGTATCATGACTCGTCAAGCATCAAGATTGCAAAAAAAGTCACTATACCAAAAGAACATCATTGGTGGCTTGGGAAGAAGTGTCTCCACTCGTGGACAAGTACTCAAGTTTTGTGGTATTCATTCATATGTCTCTCATGTTGAACCTATCAAAGTGTATGATGCTCTTGAAGATGAAGATTGGGTTCAAGCTATGCATGAAGAGCTCCATAATTTTGAGAGAAACAAAGTATGGTCACTAGTGGAAAGACCCAAGGATCATAATATCATTGGAACTAAATGGGTGTTCAAAAAAAAGCAAGATTCTCATGGGCAAGTGATTTGCAACAAGGCTCGATTGGTTTCTCAAGGCTACTGTCAAGTCGAAGGACTTGACTACGGTGAAACTTTCGCTCCCGTAGCTAGACTTGAATCCATTCGTATATTACTTGCATTTGCCATTAGTCATAACTTCATCTTGCATCAAATGGATGTTAAAAGTTCTTTTCTAAATGGTCCTCTAAATGAAATGGTATATGTTAAACAACCTCCGGGGTTCGAGGATCCCAAGTATCCTAACCATGTCTACTTCCTCCATAAGGCTTTGTATGGCCTCAAACAAGCCCCACGTGCTTGGTATGATCATTTAAAGGAGTTCTTAGTGGATCGTGGTTTCGTACTTGGGGTAATTGATCCCACTCTCTTTACCAAAAGTGTAGATGGAAAATTCTTCGTATGTCAAGTATATGTTGATGATATTATATTCGAATCCTCTAACATGAGTTTTGTAGACCAATTTGCCAAACTAATGACAAGTGAATTTGAGATGTCTATGATGGGAGAATTGAAGTTCTTTCTAGGTTTTGAGATCAAGAAATATCATGAAGGGACTTTTATTTGTGAAGCCAAATATATTCAAGACATGCTCAAGAAATTTGATATGAACAATTCAAAACCATTACCTTATCCAATGCCAACAACCGTGAATCTTACTATGGATCACGAAGGTATACCGGTAGATCCAAAACTTTATCGTTCCATTATTGGATCTTTGTTTTATCTTTGTGCATCTAGACCGGACATTATGTTTAGTGTGGGTTTGTGTGCAAGATTTCAATCTAACCCCAAGGAAAGCCATATGATTGCGGTCAAAAGGATTCTTAGGTACTTGGTTGACACTCCCACACATGGTCTTTGGTATCCATCAAACACAACTTTTGATCTTGTGGGATATTTGGATGCAGATTGGGGAGATGACAAAGTGGATAGAAAATCAACCTCGGGAGCTTGCCAATTCCTTGGTAGGTCCCTTGTGTGTTGGTCTTCCAAAAAGCAAAATTGCATTGCCACCTCCTCCACGGAAGCGGAGTATATTTCTGCCGCAAGTTGTTGCTCTCAACTCCTATGGATGAGACAATGTCTTAAGGATTTTGGAATTAAGATTAAGACAATGCCTCTTTTATGTGACAATGAGAGTGCTATAAAGATTGGTCACAATCCGGTACTTCATGGCAAGACCAAGCATATTGAGATTCGGTATCATTTTATTTGGGATCATGTGACCAATGGAGATATCTCACTTTCTTATGTCAACACCAAAGATCAACTTGCCGACATCCTTACCAAGCCTCTAGATGTGAAGAGATTCAAGCAATTGAGGAGTGAGCTCAACATCATATGTGCAAGAAATTTTAGTTGATTGAAAATCTTGCATACACACCCTTACTAGACTCTTATTTGGATTCTAGATGCACGCATAGACATAGGGGGAGTGTAGCTAAATCAATGAGCCAACACTACCTCTATAATGCATAAATAAACAAATAATGCATAATGATCATTTCAAATGACATCATGTGCTTCAATGATGAGTCTCGACAATGCACCCAAGATATATCTTCGCGGTGTCATATCGAACATACTCATACATGGTGGCTAAGGCCACCGCTCAAAATTTGGTTTGTTTTATATCGATGAGACATTTGTGTTTGTGCTTCACTCATTTGGATTTCCATTCTTCATATTTCATTTTGTATCCAATGTTGCTTACTTTCACCTTTTTACTCTTTCTCCATTGGATGCAAATGAAAACATCATACTCATGTCATCATATTCATTTCATTCGTGCACATGGTCAAGTAAAATTGCTACATAAAACATATGGTGTGCTAGGAACAAACTTTTGAAAACTTGTTATTATAACACTAGCCGCAATCTCCTTTTTGTTTGTTGTTATGACTCTAGTTTCGTTTACAAACGGGGGGAATTTTCTTTTAAAAAAAGAAACAAAACAACAACAACAACAGAAAAACCTGGCTACCCTCCCTCGCCCGGCCCTGCTCTCTCCCGCGCCGGCCCTAGGCCGGGGGTCAGGCCGGGGCGCTCGGGCAGGTTCCCGGCCTTGCACTGCCGCCGCGCCGGCCCCAGGCCAGGGGTCAGGCCGGGGCGCTCGGGCACCCACCCGGCCCCGCCCCCTCCCCACGCCGGCCTGGTCGGCACCCCAGGCCGGGAACTCACACGCACGCACACACCCACACGCACCCGGCCACACCCGGCCCCACGCCAGCCTGGCCGGCATCCCAGGCCGGGGTGGGCAACACACACACGCACGCACCACACAACCCTTCCCCATACCCAACCGCACCCACCCCCACTTCCCCATCTTCCTCCCCCTAACCCACTCTATTAGAGCCCCCATTGGATCTCTCCTTCCCTCTTCCCCCCCCCCCCCCACCACCCTAGCCCATCCCTATCACTCAAATTCTCGGATCTGCAAGCCCTGGTCCTTCTCCCCACTCTCCTCCACACGGATTTCTCTTTGGTGCACTATTGGGGGAGATCGGTCCACTTGATTTTTGGGTGATTTTTTTTTCGAAGATGGCCACCAACTCGGGTAATCTTTTGGGACTCTACTATGTATCATTTATATGTGCTTGCTATCTATCGGTGTGCTAGTGTGGTTTCTTAAGTTAGGGCGTAAATGTTTCCCTCGTGTTCATGCTAGAGTTCATATTGTTCATGTACCACTAGATTCGTAACTATGTCATGCTATTTTTTTTGTATCCTTCTCGTGATGTAGTCTCGTGTTACCATGATTTCCTTCACTATGCCATGATAATCATTCTCCCATGTTATGCTATTCCATAGTTCACAATTACCACTCTCGTAGAATCATGCAAAATCAATACAAACAATAAATATAATTTCTCTTATACTATGAAAACAAACACAACCGCATCCTACTCCTTACACAATGCTTTGTTTGTTTTTCCACCATGACGCCATCACTTATATTCATGGAATAATTTTTTTATTTAACACAATGACCATGTGCACTCATTATATTTGTCCATATCCATGCATCATTCATTTCAGGTGATTCCGATACTCACCATGATTCCGATACCCACCGCTCTTTTCGTCCTCGCAAGAAGAGTGATGCTGCTGTTGCTGGGTCTACTCCCTCACGGAGACAAGGTTCTTCTATTCCGGTCAATCCAAATGAACCCGTGGTCAAGAACTGGGGTGGTCTCAGTACCACTGACTTTGAGGATGCCAGGCTTAAGTTCAACCCCTATGAGTTTGGTCAAAGTACTAGTGCCGACCTTCGGTTCTATTGCAAGATGCATCAGGTCATGTATGATTTCATTCTTGGCAAACTCCAGAACAGCTATGTGGACCAACACTTCTTCGATGTGGAGTCAGCTTGCATTCATTGGCCCCGTGTCATGGAACTCATGGATTTTCACGGTATCACTCCTCTCATGGGTGAAAATAATGCCCGTCCATTTGCACCTGATTTGCTCAAGGAGTTCTATGCCACTGTTTTCTTCTCATCTGGAGAGGGCTCAAGGAATCCTCGTACATTGACTTGGATGAGTGGTGGAGTTAAGTGTGTTGCTACCATGGAGGAGTTTGGTTCCCTTCTTGGCGTTCCCTTGGTCAAATATGATGGTATGAACAACATTCGCATTCATGGTAATCCCAAGAATATTATGAAGGCCAAAGATGGTATCCGTCATTGCTATCCAGAAGGTACCAGCTCCTCATTCATCCCCAAAGTCAAGCACTACTCTGAATATTGGTACATTGTGCATACCATTCTCCACAATACCATCAATGTCAAGTATGGTGAGAAGGGTGAGGTTCGCAAATGGTTGATCAACCTTCTCTTTCACATTGAGACTGCTATGAGGAATAGAAAGCCATTGGACATTCTGGATTTCATGTGGCATGAGATGAGGACAGTGGTTTGTGACAAAAGGGTTCCCATCTATGGATCCTATCTTCAGATTCTTATTGAGAACAAGATCCCAGTTGGTCTCATCAACAACTATGCCAAGGTGACTCCCAAGAGGTCTGTCCTTATCACTGAAGCTGAGGCAGAGATAGCTGCTACTCAACGCCCTAAGCGTACCCGCACACTGTCCTCAGCACCTAGTACATCTCAGGGTGTCCTCCGCTCTCCTTCTCCTGCTCCTACTGGACCTACTACTGACACTTTCAGCATTAAGAGGGATCTCCAGAAGATGAACTGCTTTTTCATTGACAAACAGCAGCAGGACTATGAGGCATATCGCAAGGGCAAGGCCTCTAGTCGCCGTCAGCGAGCCATCATGACTGCTCTTCATATCCCCCTTATCCCTCCTAGATAAGATGAGGTTCCAGAGGATAAGTGGAAGTCCCAGCATACCTACTGGCTTGGAGATGACGCTAGCTCTCTCGGCTCCTGTGCGGCCCACTACACTACTACTGCTAGCTACAGTCAGGCTGCTCCCGAGGACTTCACTGCTGAGGATGATGACATGGAGGGCGGCGAGTGATTGGACTTGCATCTTTCTCCCTTTTTGGTGTCTGATACCAAGGGGGAGAAACACTCACGCATTGCATTGCATTTCATGCATCCATTTGCGTTTTATCCTCGCTATTTGTTTCCTTTGCTCTTAGTTGATGCTATTGTTTGTGTGGTTTGTTGAACCTTGGTACTATTGTAAGACTATGTCCTTTTTTTCGAGGGTATGCAATTGCATACCTGATTTTTATAGAAGAGAGAGTTTACAGACAGTACAAAACGACATCACTAGTTGCACCCAACTATGCTATCGAACTCACTCCACGCAACACGTAGCCTACTCCTCGCGAAGAAGGACTCCAGCTCCTGCTACTGCCTCATCCCAACGCCTCAACTCCTCCAAGATTCTAGAGGCGAGAGTGCCTTCATCACAAATCTGGCTGGTGTTTTCGAAGACCCTTGCATTTCGTTGCTTCCAAATCATCCATGTGGAGAGGGTCATTAGAGTGTCGATTGCTTTCCTCTGCTTACCCCTGAATCTCTCGCGAACCGCAAGCCACCAGTTTTCCAAAGTATCAGATACTGTAGGCGTGGTTATCTGTAGTCTCAGAATCCTGGTGCAATTCACCCATACATGTCTTGTGTACACACAAGATGCCAATATGTGATCCGAGGACTCCAACTCTTGCAAGCACAACTTACAAACATCTGGGTGTTCCTGCAAGCCGTGCCTTGCTCTCCTATCCGTAGTCCAAAGTCTATGCTGGATTGCTAACCACATGAACAACTTGCATTTCACTGGTGCCCAGCACTTCCAGACTCCCCTGGCAAGTGGAAATCTGATCTGACCCCACAATAGTGCCTTGTAGGTCGAAGAAGCAGAGTACTTCTTCGATGCTGCCACTGGCCAAGAAAACTCATCCTCCCTAGACTCCTCCCTCGGCACTTCCTGAATTGCCAACCGCAGATGCACACTTTGGGATGCCATCTCTTTAGACCAAACTCCTCTACTATCGGTTATCCATTTGTTGGCAACCAGGGAGTCATGCACCGTTCTCTTGTTTGCTGTCCTTGCGTTGACTGTACCCCTAAGCAAAGGGGCAATATCACAAACCGCAGCACCTCCCGGCCATCTGTCCTTCCAAAACAGCGTTCTTTTACCATCTCCTACACTGATGCTGACTAGACTGTTGAACACCTCTGCTGCCATTGTGTCCTTGAGCATGGGCAGTCCCTGCCAAGGTCTCGAAGCATCGGTTCTCCTAAGCCATTCCCATCTCACTCGTAGAGCCAAACCCTGGAGTTCCAAGTTTTTGATCCCCAGACCCCCAAAGCAATAGGGCTTGCAAACATTCTCCCAAGCAACAAGACATTGTCCTCCATTTGCTTTCTCCGCTCCTGCCCAAAGCAACCCCCTCATCCATTTGTCAATCTCTTTCAGCAACCAACAAGGCGCCTCTTCCACTAACAGTTTATGCACTGGTCTTGCAGCAACAACGGATTGGACCAATGTCAACCTCCCAGCCCTTGCTATCATGCCACTTTGCCACGCCAATACGCATCTCAGAACTTGGTCCAACAAAGGTTGCCACTCGCTCTTAGTAAGGGGACGCAAAGCTAGCTGTAACCCTAGATATTTGATCGGGAATTCCGTGATGTTGCAACCTAGCACTTGTGCGACCAAGTCCTCATCTCCTTCTTCCCCTCTGATTAGTGTTTCAGAGGTCTTCGCATAGTGGACCTTCAAACCCGAGGCCTCTCCAAAGGTTTGCAGGATACTCTTGACCACGACTAGGTCCAACTCAAGGGGTTGAACAAACAGCACAACGTCATCTGCGTAGACCGAAACTCGTTGCAGAGCAGAACAACCAGCAATCGGAGTGAACCAACCTTCTCTTACCGCCTTCTCCACTGAAAGTGTGATGACCTCCATAGCTAACACAAATAGCATGGGGGAAATCGGGTCCCCCTGGCGCAGTCCCCGAGCATGGGAAATCAGCTTTCCTGGCACTCCATTGACCACCACCTTAGTGGTAGCCGTGTTTAGTAGGATCGTGATAATCCTACACCACCACTCGCTAAACCCCATATGTCTCAGGATTTCCATAAAAAAGCCCATGAAAGAGAATCAAAAGCTCTGGAGATGTCCAGCTTCAGCAAAATCCCTTTCTGTCTCCTAGTGTTTATTTTGCGGGCCATCTGCCGTACCAAAATGAAGTTATCGTGCAGGCTCCGACTCTTGATGAATGCTGACTGATTCACACTCACCAACTCTCCCAATTTGGACCTCAACCGATTTGCCAGAATCTTGGAGAGTAGCTTGGAGAAAGTGTGAACCAAGCTGATGGGCCTAAAATCTCCTATCTCGGCAGCATCAGGCTTCTTGTGGATAAGCGTGATCAGTGCTTTATTCAGTTTGGCAAACCCCCTGCCATCGCCCACTGCGAGCTTGAGCAATGCAGCCATGATGTCGGGTTTTATTATTTCCTAGGCTCTATGATAAAACGCTCTGACGAAACCATCCGGCCCGGGTGCCCTGTCTGGCGGGATCTCTTCGATAGTCTCCCAAACTTCGGCTTCTGTGAACAAGCCGTCCAAGACATGCAACTCATGAGTTTATAGACCAACAAAATCCAAGTCCACAGAGTGTTCCCTGGTTTGAAGATTTCCCAGTAAATCCTGGTAGGCTTGGAAGAAAACCTCCTCTTTCTGCAACTGGTCCGTAACCAAAACTCCCCCCACTCTAACTGCGGGGATGAAGTTCTTAGCTCTCCTACCATTGGCCACTGCATGAAACAATCTGGTGTTAGCATCCCCTTCCTTCAACCATCTCAACCTCGATCTCTGTTGTGCCATGGTGCGCTCAAGGGAAGATAGACCCAGGATTGATAGTTTAAGAGTCCGGCTCAGCCAAATTTCTCCTGCGGACAACAACCTTCTATCCTGTGGAGCATCCAATCTGAAAATGATAGTGTTTGCAATAGCCAACTGAATTTTGATGTTCCCTGTCTTTTTCTGTCCCCAGGATTGGAGGTGCGAGGCCAAGTTTTTGTACAGCGCGTCTAAGCGCTTAAAGGGATCGACTATCATCTCATCACAGACCCAGCCATCTCTAACTGCCTCCTCAAAGCCTTCGAGTTTCAACCAGAAAAGCTCGAATCTGAATCTCCTTTTGGGCCTAGCTGCCGCATTGAGCGAGAGATGCAACCGCGTATGGTCCGAAATGTTGCTAGAAAGCGCCTGAAGAATGCAATCTGGGTATAGGATACCCCAGTCGACCGAGGCCAGCGCTCGATCAATGCGGGTCATAATGGGGGTAACCCTCTCATTGCTCCAAGTATACAACCTGCCATGCAGGTAGATGTCGCGTAGCTCATGCGAGCTCACGAATGCTCGGAAACGACTCATCATGCTCCTATTCAGATTGGTATTGTTTTTTCGCAGCCGAAAGGAGCATGTTAAAGTCTCCCACGATGATCCAAGGCCCCGGGCATAAGGAACGCCTCTCCGTCAACTCCAGTAAAAACTGGATTTTCTCCACTTCTGATTGTGGTACGTAAACTACTGAGAGCCACCAACTTTTATTCTCTTTCGTGGTCACCTCTGCTGTCAGCGTGTGAGTATCCATGCTGACATGGCCTAAGCTGAGGACAGTGGTGTCCCAAGCCACTAGCACTCCTCCTATAGTTTCCACTGCTGGTAGGTACTCAAATCCATCAAAAGATGGGCCAAGACATTGAAGGATAGTGTAGCGATCAACCTCATTGAGTTTTGTTTCCTGCAGACACACCAAGTTCACGTGCAGGGACTCCACAAATTCTCGAACAACATTTTTCTTCGCAGGTTCGTTAAGACCGCGAGGGTTCCAACTCAGAATCTCAATATTTGTATGTCCTTATTTACCTATCGTACTATCTACCTATCTATTATGTGTGAGATATTTGATATGTTGAAGATCATAGCAAGGCTATTATGTTATCTATCTACTCACTATTAGATGTGTTGAAGCCATAATGAGGGTAGTCTTTATCCATCTACCACTATGAGAAGAATGCCATGCTGAGATCTATCTTGTGTTCAATACTATCACTCATCTAAAAGATAACATTATGCCCATACATGTGCATCTCTAATGTTAAAAGCATGATTGGATAAACCTCACACTTCACATAGGTATATCATCGTTACATCACATACCCTATTATCCTATAAAACATAGTGTGAAAACGAAATTATGTTCGTTGTACTCCATATGATAATCAAATATATATGTCTCATATAGGGGGAGTACCAATATAATTTTTGTCTCTTCGCAAATAGTCATGATGAAGTGTTCTTTATGCAAATCCATATGTTGTCATCAAACATCAAAAAGAGGGAGATTAAAAGGACATAGTTCCTAAATCCTATTTTGGTTGTTCGATCACAACATATGGAAGGACTAACGTGTACCCTAAGTTTACTCAGAGAATATCATGGATGAAATGCAACAATATCTCCCCGTAGACCTCATACAATGAAAAGCAAAAATGGAGAAAAGGTTAAGAAAAGAGAGGAGAAAAGAGAAGAAGAGAGAAGAAGAAAAGGAGAGAAAGAAGGGGTGCCGGCCTCCCAGGCCGGTCTGGCCGGACCCCTAGGCCGGGCTGTGCCCCGGCTGCCTCCCACGCCGGCCCTAGGCTGGCCCCTAGGCCGGGCGGGTGCCCGGCCCCGGCTGCCTCCCACGCCGGCCCTAGGCCAGCCCCTAGGCCGGGCGGCTCGGGCGGGTGCCTGGCCCCAGCCGTGCCTCCACGCCGGCCTGGCCGGCCTCCCAGGCCGGGCCACCTCCACGACGGCTTGCCCTCTGCGCCCAAGCCGGCCCCAGGCCGGGGTGGGAAGGCCCTCCGGCCCCTGCACGATCCACGCCGGCCCAGGCCGGGGTGGGTTTTGCCTCCGGCCTGGCTGCTCCTGGCCGGCCTGGCCGCCCCTTAGGGCGGGGGGGGGGGGGCGCTGCAGAGTGGGGATACCCCCCAACGACCATATTCTCGCCCCGATATAAAAGGGGTCTTTCCCCTACCTTTTGAAGGTGTCAGTCCCATTCACACTCTCTCTCTCCACCATTGATTGACCAAGCTCAAGCTCAAGAACAAGCAACTCCTCAAATACCCAACCAAAGCTCGTGATACTTTGGGATTTGAAGGAGATACCACCGATCTACAACTCCACCAAGTCGATTGGAAATCCACCCACTCATCCCTTAGGGATCTTGTCATTCTTAGTTCATTGGAGCCAAGAATCATGTTGCTCTTAGCTCATCGGAGCTCGGAGCCTTGTTGATATCCCCGGTGCTTTTGTGCTCGTGGATCTTGCTTCTCGGAGTATTGGTGGCTCTCAGGATTTGGTGAGGACCCTCCAATCTTGTGGAGTGTGCCTCATCCTTGTAAAGGTTCTAGTTGTCAACCTCAACAGCAACATAGTGATTCGAGCCTATCCACATCGGTGGAAGGACTCGAAGGAGATACAGTGTGGCATTTGAGGCCTACTCGGTGTTCCACTTTGGTGGCACCACACCGCTCCAACGGAGATTAGCTTCCATTGGGAAGTGAACTTCGGGATAAATCTCCGCGTCATTATGTTTGGTTATTCCTCAACTTACCTTTACTAGTTACTACTAGCTTAGTCATATATTCACCTTGTGCTAGTTGTACTTGCAAAACATATAGGATTGTTCACCTAGTTGCATAATCCAGATAACCTATATTTGAGCATTACCTTGTCAACTTGAAAAAGAAGCTAAAATTTGTAGTTAACCTATTCACCCCCCCTCTAGTTAACCTCTCGATCATTCAACCTCTTGCCATATAGGTAAATTAAATATCTAGAGAATTTACCTTTGTGTCAAGCCTAGTTCAAAAAGAATTAAAATTTGGAATTAGCACCTATTCAACCTTCTCCCCTTCTATGTGACCATGCTATCCATTTAGGCGGAGAGTCACCTCTTGCGTCGAGGTATCCGTATCGCGGGCAAGGAGGAGGGTGACATGGGCCGACGGTAGAAGGTGGGGGTAAGGAGGAAGCTTTCTCTGTGACGGGATTGCACACAACTCACCCAGATTCTGACCTCTTACGGTGGAGGAACTCTACGTCCTGCTATAACTCACTATAAGGCAATATGTGTACAAATTACACATTCCATGAGAGCGTAACCCTAAGGCTGCCAATAGGTTGTCTTACATATACGTAAACCCTAGGATTTTCAAGGTAGAGTCGTGACCAGAAAGGAATAAGAGTCCTACACTAATCCGACTAATGGCACAATCTTGTACTCCAAGGCGGATGTGTCTTGGGCCACAATCTTGGACGTTCCTTGGTCGGTTGGACTTCTACCTTGTACTTCAACTGGCTGGGCTGCCCCGTTAGCCTTCCGACATTCCTACATGTGGGCCACCCTGGCAGTCTGGAATACCTCCACTTCTTGTCAGTCCCTGCATCAAGTTACATATGTGAACAACTGATCTTGTATCATATACCCAAGTACTTCTAGGACCATTAGAAAGATAAATTTCTATAACATTGAAAACACATGTACCTGAGTCGGAAGTCATATTTTCACTCTTAGCCTTGTCTGCTAGGTATTTGCTGGAGTTCCTTTTTAGTGCCAATCTTCCTTATAGTAGTAACATAGTATACCAGGAGGTTTTGCCGAAGTAGTCATCAAATTTCTGCTCGGAGTCGCCTCCGATGCACTTCCTCCCATTAATTTTGATTTCTTCCTCAACCAAGAAACCTTCTCGATCTTAGAACCCGAATGCACCATCACACTTGATGTGCGCCCCTCCTGATATGAGGCTCAGTCGTCTTAAGCATCCCATGTAGTTCAGTGAGTTATTTGTCCATTCCATGCATATCATAGTCATGTATGAACGCATCATAAGCACTAGGAAGCGAGTTCGGTCCATAGACTACACATAACCACCATTTTGATCATGTGTGGGCTAAGTGGACATGCATCCTTTAGTCTGCACCCGAGGATGGCCCTAGAGACATTGAGCTTCTCTGTTCTGGCCTGTAACTCAAACATGCTCTTGAGTGTCATGATCATATCATGCGCATCATAATTCTAGAGCTGTTGTTGCATTCCCGGCTCCAACATATGAGCGAGCATGAGGCATGCCGATCTCCGTAGACTCGTCACAAGCTACGGTAAGCAGTTCTGGCGCACCCTGCTCATCATCGGCATGAATAGGAATGTCTAGGACATGTTCCTTTTTCTCTTTCTCGAAAACAATTCTCAGGTTACGATACAATTTGGCAAAGTTTGTTCCACTTAGCTTATCTTTCTCCAAGATACAACATATAGCTAAAAATGGATAACTGAATAGAGCTAGAAGATGTCATCTACAACAGAAAATATGAAAAAAAAACTTAGACATTTATTCATAAAAGAGCAAGTACATCAAACATTTTAACATACATTGTCACTAGAATCAACATCCCTCCGTTGATCGCCCAGCTATTCGGGATCATGAGAAGTAAGGCGAAAATTTTAACATACATTGTCACTAGAATCAACATCCCTCCGTTGATCGCCCAGCTATTTGGGATCATGAGAAGTAAGGCGACTAGTGAGATTTAGCATCACTACTAGCCGTCTAACTGCAGGTGAGCAACACTTTGTTGATCACATCGCCATGTGGCTCCCGTTGAGCTGGCTTTCATCATATGGAGCGGCTTCCGAATCGCCTTTACCCCGAGCCCCATAGCTGTTGTGATAAACCCATCTAGCTCACTATGTGCTTCGGCTAAAAGAGTCCGACTCGATCACACTAGGTCAAAAAAGTTGGCAACACCTCAATTTCATGAACCCATTTTAAAAAATGAGCAACTGGGTGGTGCAACACCGGCGATGTAGTTTAATAGACCTTATTTTAGAAATTGGTCCATTACAATCAAATAATGTTTGGCACCACATGAAAAACAAAAGGTAACCTTTGCAAGAGATTTGAGCGGACGAAATTTCCTCTCGAATAGATTGCAAAGTAATATGTTGACAAAAATTCCTAACCGCGGATGAAGGGTCATATGTGGAGAAAGGTAATCTTAAGGATAGAACCGTCCAAAATTTTCGATGAAATTCACTTAAGTAAAATAAGCCCTTGCTCTAATAGTTACTATCTCCGTTATATAATTCTTGGCATGGTTTTAATTCAAACTGGACTAAAACCAAGAAAAGAATTGTGTAATGGAGGAAGTACTATTATAAACATGAAGCGATGCGAGGGACGGGTGCGCAATGAAGCGACGCCAGACAACGTTACGCGTCGGTAATAATAAGATGACGTGGAGGCATAAGAAGACTGGAAATTCAGCTAGTGGGGTGTTCCTATTTAGATATAGAAGATTTCTGGTATGCATTTCACTCTACAATCTGCTCAACAGACGGTGAACTTGTGCTTGATATTTCAGGCTACTGTGCATGGTCCCGTGCTATAGCGATGGATCGCAGTTAATGCGAACCCCACATTGCCGCCCTGGACCTCAGGTTGCATTTGGTAATGCCCTCCTCTCCAATTTCAGATCCAAGTTAATTTTCATGCACATTCTTCCTCTACGTCACAAGAGGAAGAGAACACTCGTCCGTGTAGGAAATAAGGTTTTTTTTGGTCATGCATGCTTACACAGCAACCACCCATGACGTAAAGATATTTGTCTAATCTAGTCAAGTGCCATGATTACATTGATTTCATTTGGTTTTGTGCTAATTATCTATATCCATATGTGTGTGACGTGCCTGTCTGCTCTTGCTTGTGGGATAAGAAACATTAGTAAAAACGGCAAATCATAATCGAGGCCGAGAGTACAAGATATCCTTGATTATCTTACATATTAGGACCAAAAATACACCCTGTCATATCTGCCAAGGACGTCTTCAATTGCTTCTACATTTAGGATTTCAACCATTGGCTCAATTATATGCATACAATTTTCACCTTCGAGAGAGGTCAGAGTTACACCTTTCTTTATTCGTTTCTCACCATTCTCGGTCTAATTATGGAGTGAATTCACTTTGTAGCACGTATTTATACATTTGTGATACCGATAACACCATGTAGTGCCCATCCCTCCGGATTGTCTTATCTTAGAAAACATTGGAACATGTTTCTCTGGTGTGGTTTCGATTGTGTGATGTGGTGCGATGATGCTGGAGGTTAGAGGATGTCGCAAAGACATGAGCGGAGGAAAAGAGAATGCTAGACATGATTGTCAGTGATGTCGTCAAAGCTTCGCACATTTTTGTCGCCACATCGACCTAACATGCGGGTCATATCTAATAAAAATGGGAGAAATGCTAAAATGGTGTAACATCGGGTACAAGTTTTCTAACGGGGGTTATTCGGTACGTGGAGGCACCTTTTCTCTCCTCCCACCCACCGACTGGTTTTGAGAGTCCGCCGTCTGTCCGAGCGGCCGCCCCTCTCCTTTTCTTTCTCCGGCGGGGATTCCGGACGGCGAGAGGATGGAGTAGGTGGTTGGTACCCTATATATACTAGACCTAGTAGTAGTTTCAGTTGCAGAGTTTGCCTAGATGTGCTGTTCTGGAGTAGGCCATCGGATCCCTTCGGCCGGATTCGATGCGTCCTCGCTTTGTTCTTCGTGGCTGCGCGGCCCTGGTGGCGAGGGCGGTTGCAAGCGGCGAGCTCGGAGAGTGGCATCTCGGCTAATAAGGCCGCTCTTTCTTCTCTTTTGAGCTTTCGTCTCGAGGTGTCATGGCGCGATGCTTCGGGATGGCGACGAGGTGGTCTTCGCAGGCTTCCAAGGAGGAAGGTGGGCGACGTCATCCGAGTTGCAGGCTCTTCAAATAAGCGCGTGTTCGATTTCCGCCTTCGATCTACTTGTTCCCGTCTTCTTCTTCTTCTCTTGGCCGGCCATGGAGGTGAGGGAGAGGAGAAGCGGCAGTGGGAGCTTGATGCAGAGAGAAGGTGCCGGGATGCTCTGCTTCGGTGGGGCGGTGATTCTGCTTCCAAATTGGCGATTTCCAAGCCGCAACGATTGTTCATTGCAGCTATCTTCGGTCACGTGAGGAGTGACCTCGCCAAGCTTGAGCATGGCAACGGCTCAAGAGCGTTCTTCCTCCTTCATTGGAGGATCTTTACATGCCTCGGTGTGACAGCATACGCTGTGGTTGATCCAAGTGGTTCCGTCCCGGCATCGACGACGGCGGCCATACCTGGAGGCATCTCCTCGATGGTGGTTTCCCTAGACTTGATCGTGTTTCTCGGTCTGTCGGCAGGGTGTGCGTTGTAAGTTTGCAGGGTCTTGTTGTAATTTCTGTATTTGTTAGGGCCCTGTTTGTAATACCGTCAAGCTAATGCAGAATCCGGGTCCTTCGGGACTCTTCCCAGTTCAAAAAAAAGGGGGTTATTCGAAATAATGTCCCCTAAATGGTATAATATGTGTCACAAATGCATAAGTAGGTGGTAAAAAGTGGAATCCACTCGATAAATTATGAAACAATTTCCTTCAATAAAATCTAGCTTTATTTTAGCTAGAGTATCCAATCTTATTTAAAAATAATCACCCTTTTACACTTCTTAATTCATGCACGTTTTTCTTAGAAAAAAACGCATTGCTATATAAAACATTGGCCCCTAAAAAGTTTCCTAATATAAAAGAATATAAGACATTGCTAAAAAGAATAGGTATTTTTTATAAATGTCTTCCTCCTTTTAGTTTTATGTGGGCCCAGCCCAAGGGGAGGGGAGGCAGAGCAGACAGAGCCTTCATGCATGCATATGTAGCAGGTCAGCTCTCTCTCGCCTCCTCCTTAAAATCGCGAACGCTACGGACGGGGAGCGCCTACTAGCTCCATTTCATTAATGGCGCTCTCCAGCCTCCTCCTGCCCTCCTCCTCCAAGGCCACCGACACCCCCGAGCGCCGGCGCCAGCAGCACCACGGCAAGCGCAAGAAGAAGCCGCCGCCTCAGTCGCCGCTCCCTTCGTTCTCGCCGGCGCCCATGAGGACGCCGCCGTCGCCCGCTCTCAGCAGCGCGAGCCGCCGCGCCGCGTCCAGGAAGAGCCCCGCCAAAAACGACCATCGTCTTCGCCGCAACCACTCCAGGAAGGCCGGTGCGACGGGAAGCAAGCCGGTCAAGGCGGCGGCGTCGGCGTCGTCGTCGTCGTGGGAGCAGCTGAAGAGCCTGCTGAGCTGCCGTAGCGCGACGGCGGCGTCCCGCGTGCACGACCCGGCCGCGCTGACTCGGACGGGCGGCGCCGGCGCGTGGAGCGCGTCGCTCTGCTCGATGCGCGACGTGGCCGTGGACGGCGCGTCCTCCGCGGCCTCCGTGGACCACCGCGAGACCGCCCCGCTGAACCGGTCGTCCCGGCGCCATCACCGCGCGGGCGGCTCGTCCTCGTCCACGGGTGGTGGCGGCGGGCATCCTTCTTCGCTGAGGGGCCTCTCGGGCTGCTACGAGTGTCGCGCCATCAACGTGGAGCCGGTGTCCCGGCGGTACCCTCGGCCGCGGGAGCTATGCCCTTGCTCGCAGTGCGGCGAGGTGTTCACCAAGGCCGACAGCTTGGAGCAGCACCAGGCCATTCGCCACGCCGGTACGTGTCAGTTATTCTCAGACGAACTAGCTAATCCCCTGCTCTCATGAAAAACTAGCAGCTCGAATTGCTCCATCTTTACAAATCTCTGCTGTGAGGGGTTATTAAGTTCGAACAAGATATAAAAACATGCTGTGGTGAAGATTAAGTTCCTGGTGTGGAAATCAAATCAAGTAGTGATACGATCGATATATAGAGTACATATTACTAGCTCGATCGAGCTAAGCTAGCATTGTAGTGGGAGGTCTAGAGATCCGTAGTGATTAGCTTATGAATGGTCAAAATGATGGGCTAATCATGGTTAAATGATGGCACCCATTGGAGCCATATCAAATGAGCACTAGACACTAGTTGTGTATTGCTAAGCAAGTGCTTTAGTGGTTAGATTAGTTTAGCAATTTCTCCACACACACACACACACACACTTGCTTGTTGCCATGTGTGTGAGAGGAGACAAGAAGAAGGGGAAGATGCTGCCTGCTCACCAAAGCTAAACCCCAACCCCTTTTTCCTCTTTTCCCCATTGTCTTTTGTGGGTTACAAGCAAGCTACCGTGTCCTGTTCTTGGCATGCACAAATCTCTACACCACTAACACCCGGCCCTGATTAAATATTAGGATGATATGGCAATAACAAATCTCTACCCCACTAGGTATCCATCCATCTACCTGTATCAGTTGCTTGCACTTGGTAAAAAGGTAGGCTAGAGTTGCTTACTGATTAATCAACGATGGTATCTTTTGAGTAGGATACTGCACATGACCGCTCGAAAAACAATCACTCGACACCTTACAGACAGATTTAGCAGCTAGTTATTTACACCGCTGCAGAAGAATCCATCCTGCAAAATTAATGACGTCGGTCCCATGGCACTGCCACGGAACAGACTAATTGAGCAACTAATTACACTGTTACGGAAGAAAAGCTGCACAATTGATGGGGTCCAATGCATGCTGTGTACTATCGCTGCCATGGTAGCTGAGGTTTATAATGGTTGTACATTATAAGCCAATTGGAACATTGGACCAAAATGCACCAATTCTTCCTTGAGATAGAATTGAAGATGTGCATGCATGTATCGATCTACACACGGGAACAGTCTCGTGAGCACCATTAATGTGTCCACTGTTGCAGCTGATTCATGTGTTCAATGTTGGGTGTACTGTCGGTATGCATACTTTTCAGATGTTTAGGTCGACGATCAAAGTGTCCTGGATCACAGGACACGGCGTTTTGGTTAATTAAGTAGTTGTCGACGACGATGCTTTCCCAAGATCGATCTCACTGCTTTGATTGCACTGTCGGTCGGTGTGTGAGTCAGATCGATCGTGCCTCCCACATGCATGCATGTGTGCTGTTTGTAATAAATTTATTATTGGTTGGGTAATTAGTGAATTGATTATAAGCTTTCCCGCGCTCCATCCATGGCAGTGTCGGAGCTCGGGCCGGAGGACTCGGGCCGCAACATCGTGGAGATCATCTTCAAGTCCAGCTGGCAGAAGCGCGGCCGCCCCATCTGCCAGATCGACCGCATCCTCAAGGTGCACAACCGCCCGCGCACCGTCGCGCGCTTCGAGGCATACCGCGACGCCGTCCGCGCCCGATGCCGCGCAGCCGCTCCCTCCTCCGGCACCGCGGGCACCGCCAGCCGCGCAGCCGCCGACGGCAACGAGCTGCTCCGCTTCCACCCAGCAGGACTCGCCTGCGCGCTCGGCGCCGCGGGCGCCGCCTCCCTCTGCTCCTCCGCCGACGAGGTCGACGGCGCGGCCAACGCCAAGGCGTGCGGCGTGTGCGCGGCCATCCGGCACGGGTTCGCGCCGTGGGCGGGCGCGCACCCGCTCGGAGTGCGCACCACGGCGAGCAGCGGCCGCGCGCACGACTGCGGGGCGAGCGCGCCGGAGGCGGGGTGGCGGGCCATGCTGGTGTGCAGGGTCATCGCGGGGCAGGTCCGGCGGGACCAGGACACCGGCGGTGAGCAGGAGGGCCCGTTCGACTCGGTGGCCGGCGAGGTGGACGCGGCCAGCAGCGCGTACGGGACACTGGAGGAGCTCTTCGTGGCCAACCCGAGGGCCATCCTGCCGTGCTTCGTCGTCATCTACCGTGTCGACGCCGCACAATGACACCAAACCATATACGTGATTTGTAAGCGTACCCATGCATGCACGCGCGTTGATTGTCGGCTTGATCAAGATATAGCAGTACTATGTGTTTGTGTGTACCTACCCACAAGAAAAGTACAAGTTTGAACAAAAAAAATGTTAATATGAGCCTACATTAATTTGATTGATTTTACAGCAGCGGAGCTCTTTTTGGGTTTAAAGGAACATATGAGTACTTTTTTAGCAATTCAAATGAGATCTTCGTTGTGGTTGCAATGTATTTGGATTCATGATCTACATCTATGCTAGAGCAACTTAATTGAGCATTTCCTACTTGACCTACTAGTAAGGATGATCCATTTTCTATAACTAATTGACAACGCTCTCCGCGGTTCTGGAAAATCCCACAAATCGAGCCTAATAAAAAAAATGATGTTTCCCTTCCTGAAGTTGAAATGTTCGAGCCGCTCCCAATGTGCCCTCCTAGAACCGTAGGATGAGCTTTACTATTGAATGGGAGTTGCTGGTAGATGTTAGTGTGTTGCATATAACTTCCTTGAATGCAGTCTCACGGTCGATTTTAGGAAACTAATTAAGGTGTCAGTGGTGTCACAATTCCATCTTAAAGAGCCAGTGGTGCCAAATAAATTGCTTGGAAATTTATAGTTGAGGCAAAACAGCTAGCACCAAGCCACACGGTTTCAATTTTTGTAAGAGGTGACGATGATGCAGACTCCGGGTGGGTTTACGGGTAAGAAGAATGACAAATCATAAACGTATAAAAATACTATTTTGACGAGATATAGTTTACGGGTTCTAACATTGTATGCATTACGTCAATACATATGGACCGCTACCCAGTAAACATCCATATCTAAAAGTCCACCTCAAGAAATCTATCCATCAAATCTCTCTGTTATTAAGTTGCAGCAACGAAGTGATTACTTTGAGTCCAAGAGATAAATGCATTAAGAACAATACGTAATGTAAGCAGCGGTCCTCGTCCGTAGAAAAGCGCACCGCTATTTTCTTCCTTGTAGTAATATCATATCCTCCATCTGTAACGTTTTCCTCACTCGAGCACAGATATAAGGGAGGCATGAATCCACTATCTACCATATAAACTCTCTCTTGGAGGTGAAAACAACTGAAAGATCGAGAGGTTAACTAGAGGGGGGGGGGGGTGAATAGGTTAACTACAAATTTTAACTTCTTTTTCAAGTTAACAAGATAGTGCTCAAATATAGATTATCTAGATTATGCAACTAGGTGAACAATCCTATATGTTGAGCAAGTACAACTAGCACAAGGTGAATATATAACTAAACTAGTAGCAACAATTAAAGGTAAGTTGAGGAATAACCGAACACAATGACGCGGAGATGTATCCCGAAGTTCACTTCCCAATGGAAGCTAATCTCTGTTGGAGCCGTGCGGTGCCACCAACGTGGAACACCGAGTAGCGCTCAAATGGCACACCGTATCTCCTTCGAGTCCTTCCACCGATGTGGAGAGGCTCGAATCACTATGTTGCCGTTGAGGTTGACAACTAGAACCTTTACAAGGATGAGGCACACTCCACAACTTTGGAGGGTCCTCACCAAATCCCGAGAGCCACCAAGACTCCGAGAAACAAGATCCACGAGCACAAGAGCTCCGGGGATATCAACAAGGCTCCGAGCTCCGATGAGCTAAGAGCAACAAGGTTCTTGGAACCGATGAACTAAGAACTACAAAACCCCGAAGGGATGAGTGGGGTGATTTCTAATCGGCTTGGTGGAGTTGTAGATCGGGGTTGTCTCCTCCAAATCCCAAAGTATCACGAGTTTTGGTTGGGGATTTGGGGAGATGCTTGAGCTTGATCTTGGTCAATCAATGGTGGAGAGAGTGAGTGTGATTGACACTTTCTAAAGGTGGAAGAACATCTTCTTTTATACCGGAGGCGAGAAAACGGTCGTTGGGAGGGACCCCCCACGCAGCAGTCCACCCCGGCCTAAGGGGCCGGCCAGGCCGGCTAGGGCGGCCGGGGTAGCGCCACAAACCCATCCCGGCCTTGAGCCACATAGGGGCCGGCTCGGACCCGGCCTGGGGCCGGCGTGGAATAGACGCGGGGCCGGGGGCAGCGTCGAGCAGCCCGGCTAGGCCGGCATGGAGGCGATCTGGGGCCGGGGCACCGCCCGAAGGGCCCGGCCTGGGGCCGGCTCGGGGAGCGCTGGGGCCGGGGTGCCGCTCGACCAGGCCAGCCTAGGGGCCCGGCCAGGTCGGCCAGGGAGGCCGGTTCCCCTGTTTTCTCCTATCCTTTCCTCTTTTCTTTTCTTCCTTTTCTCTTACTTTTTCTCCATTTTTGCTGTCAATCGTATGGATGTGCAGGGAGGGTATGATTGCATTTATCCATGCTAGTTTCTGAAACATACTTAGGGAAACAATTAGATCTTTCAAATGTTGTGATCAAACACCGAAAACAAGATTAGGAACAAATGTCCTTTCAATCTCCCCCTTTTTGATGTTTGATGACATCATACGGATTTGCATTACGGATAATCTATCATGGCTATTTGCAAGGAGATAAAAATTATAGGTGTACTCCCCCTATTTGTGTGCCCAGTCATGAGATATATATATTAGGTGAACACATGGAATGCAAAGATTATATTTCTCCTCTCCCTCTATGTTTTATAGATAAATAGGATATGTGATGCTAGCATGATATTCATATGTGAAGTGTGAAGATGATTCAAACATGATCTAGCACTATAGATGGATAGGTATAAGCAAAGAGTTTGTTGGAACAATTTTGAAACTAAGTAGTGAGTATACATGTATAAGCATAATGTATAAGTGATTGTATTGCGCACAAAATAAATCTCACCATAGCATTCTTCTCATAGTGGTAGATAAAGAATATCCTCATTATGACTTCATCACATCAATTAGTGGGTAGATAGATAGTATGATAACCTTACTATGGTCTTCAACACATCAAATATCACATCACATAGTAGATAGATATATAGTACGATAGATAATAGAAACATAGTCTTACAATAGTAACAAAGTTCAACGAAAGACACAAATAGTAAGATCAACTAAGATCAATGAAAGTAATAGCGATGATAAGACGCAAATGGATGCATGATATGCAATGCAATGCGTGAATATTTCTCCCCCTTGGCATCAAGACACCAAAAAGGGAGAAAATGATGCACGTCCAATCACTCGTCATCATCCATCTCATCATCCGGTGCGGGAGAGTCCTCGGGAGGTGCCTGACTGTAACTAGCAGCAGCTGCAAAGGAGGCCCCAAAGGGGCCAAGAGAACTAGCGTCATCTCCAAGCCAGAAGGTGTGCTGTGACGTCCATGTGTCCTCCGGGAGCTCATCGGAGCTAGGAGAGCTGAGTGGAAGCTGAAGACCTGTCATAATAGCCCGCTGGTTGCGACGAGAGGCCTTGCCCTTGCGATAGGCTTGATAGTCCTGCTACTGCTTGTCAATGAAGAAGCAGTTCATCTTTTGAAGTGCCCGCTTGATGCTGAAAGTGCCAGAAGCGGGGATAGTAGGCTCTGGAGAAGAAGAGCCAGGGATACCATGGGATGTACTAGGCGTCGTGGACATTGTGCGGGTACGCTTGGGGCGTTGAGCAGCAGCTAACCCAGCCTCAGCAGCTGAGAGAAGAATAGATTGCTTGGGAGTCACCTTGGAGTAGTTGTTGACGAGATCAGCTGGGATATTTGACTCAATGAGTATCTGAAGGTAGGAGCCATATATGGGTACCCTCTTATCACGAACCACGGTCCTCATCTCATGCCACATGAAGTCCAGAATATCCAAAGGCTTGTTATTCCTCATAGCAGTGTGAATGTGAAAGAGGAGATTTATCAACCACTTGCGGACCTCACCCTTCTCACCATACTTGACATTGATAGTGTTCCGGAGAATGGTGTGCACAATGTACCAAAACTCAGTGAAGTACTTGACCTTGGGAATGTGCTGAGATCCGTGGCCTAGCGGGTAGCAATGACGCAGACCATCTATAGCCTTCATAAGATACTTCGGATCACCATGGATGAGAATGTGGGTCATAACATTAAATATGATCGGGGGAACACCAAGAAGAGAGCCGCCATGGTAGCAGTACATTGGACACCAGCACTCATCTAAGTCAGGGTATGAGGGCCCTCAGTGGAGAAGAAAACAGTGGCATAGAACTCCTTAAGCAGCTCGGGAGCAAATGGGTGAGAGTCAGTAGTTCCCATGAGAGGAGTGATACCATGAAAATCCATAAGCTCCATAACCTCTGGCCAGTGCGTGCGGGTTGTGTCCACATCAAAGAAATGCTGATCAAAATAGATGTTCTGAAGTTTGTCAAGGATGAACTCATACATAACTTGATGCATCTCGCAAAAAAACCGGATGTCATCACAAGTCTTTTGTCCAAAGGCATATGGCTTGAACTTCAACCTAGCATTCTCAAAATCAATTGTACTCAGACCGCCCCAATTAGTGACCACTGGCTCAGCTGGATTGACAGGAAGGGGAGCACCCTGTCTCTGAGAAGGAGTAGAGCCAGCAACCGAGGCAGCACTTTTCTTGCGAGGACGAAGAGCACGGTGTGCATCGGAATCACCTGAGAGGAATGATGCATGTATATGGACAATTATAGTAGTGCACATGGTCGTTGTTGGATAAAAAAAATGTTCCATGGTTATGAGTGATAGCAACACGAGGGTGAAACAACAATCATCTAGTGAGTACAACGTGGATATATCATAGCATGGCACATTAGGACTACGCCATAGCATAGTATGAGAGAGAGAGAAAACCCGTTGTATATATATTTGTTTTTGACAATAGTAGAGTGGAAAGGGTGAACTATATCATAGCATGGCAAGAGATTATGATTTCATAGCATAGCATGTTGGATTTCGAGACTACATCGTGAGTAACACAACTATATGAAGGTGATGAATCTAGGGTATGGCTAGTGTGACATATGGACTATGTGAGATCTAGCATGACCACTAGATGAGATGTGACCCCAAAAACAATGAACCAAACTAGTATACCAATAGATAGAACACACATAAAACATGGTATAGAAAGGGGCCCTAGAGATTACCTGAGTTGGAGGCCATCTTAAAAAAATTCCACACAAGATCAATTAGAGGATCTCCCCCAATAGTGCACCAAAGAGAAATCCACAGGAAGGAGAGTGTGGAGGAGGAAGAGGGCTTGCAAATCTATGAGTTTGGGTGGTAGGGGTGAGCTAGGGTGTGGGGGGGAGGAAGGGGGGATGAGAGCTCCAAGGAGGGGCTCCAATGGGGCCAGGCCGGCGTGGGAGGGCGACGGGGCCGGCCGAGTGGCCGAACGCCCCGGCCTGGGGCCAGCGCGGCAGCGGGCGAGGCCGGGCAGGAGGCTAAGCGAGCCGGCCTAGGCCCCGGCCTGGGGCCGGCGCGGGGGGGGGGGGGGTGGGTGAGGCCGGGCACGAGGCATTTTTATTATTTGTTTTTTTTTGCAAAACCCCCTTTTTTTGTTTAAACCTGGAATTGTTTCCCCCCCCCTTTTTTTAAATACAGGTTTATTCAGACGAGTGATACAACAGTAAATTTTTCATATGTTTTTTTAGCAATTTTTATTCGACCATGTGCATAAATTAAAATGAGTATGATGAAATGAGTATAATGATTTCCATATGCATCCAATGGAGAAAAAAAAGTGAATTAAACAACATTGGATGCAATGTGAAATATGAAGAACGAAAATGCATATGAGTGGAACACAAAATTTCCTATCAATATGAAAAACAAGCAACACTCGAATTGTGAATTTTGGGCGGTGGCCTTAGCCACCATGTATGAGTATATTCGATATGACACCACGAAGATATATCTTGGTTGCATTGTCGAGACTCATCATTGAAGCACATTATATCATGTGAAATGACTATTATGCATGATTTGTTTATTTAGAAGTAGTGTTGACTCATTGATTGAGCTACACTCCCCTATTTCTATGCGTACATGTAAGATCCAAATAAGAGTCTAGTAGGGGTGTGTATGCAAGATTTTCAATCAACTAAAATTGCTTGCACATACGATATTGAGCTAACTCCTTAATTCCTTGAACCTCTTCACATCTAGAGGTTTTGTAAGGATGTCGGCAAGTTGATCTTTGGTGTTAACATAGGAAAGTGAGATATCTCCATTGGCCACATGATCCCGAATAAAGTGATACCGAATCTCAATATGCTTGGTCTTGCCATGAAGTACCGGATTGTGACCAAGCTTTATAGCACTCTCATTATCACATAAAGGAGGCATTGTATTAATCTCAATTCCAAAATCCTTTAGACATTGCCTCATCCATAAGAGTTGAGAGCAACAACTAGCGGAGGAAATATACTCCGCTTCCGTGGAGGAGGTGGCAATGCAATTTTGTTTCTTGGAAGACCAACACACGAGCGACCTACCAAGGAATTGGCAAGCGCCCGAGGTTGATTTTCTATCCACTTTGTCACCTCCCCAATCCGCATCCGAATATCCCACAAGATCAAAACTTGTATTTGATGGATACCAAAGACCATGTGTAGGAGTGTCAATCAAGTATTTAAGGATCCTTTTGACCGCAATCATATGGCTTTCCTTGGGGTTAGATTGAAATCTTTCACACAAACCCACACTAAACATAATATCCGATCTAGATGCACAAAGATAAAGCAAAGATCCAATGATAGAACGATAAAGTTTTGGATCAACCGGTATACCTTCGTGATCCATAGTAAGATTCACGGTTGTTGGCATTCGATAAGGTAGTGGCTTGGCATTGTTCATATCAAATTTCTTGAGCATGTCTTGAATAATATTTTGCTTGATAAATAAAAGTCCCTTCAAAATATGGCTTGATCTAAAAAAAACAAGAAAGAACTTCAATTCTCCCATCATAGAAATCTCAAACTCACTTGTCATTAGTTTGGCAAATTGGTCTACAAAACTCACATTAGAAGATCCAAATATAATATCATCAACATACACTTGACATACAAAGAAATGTCCATCTACACTTTTGGTAAAGAGTGTGGGGTCAATTACCCCAAGTACGAAACCACGATCCACTAGTAACTCCTTTAAATGATCATACCAAGCACGTGGGGCTTATTTGAGGCCATACAAATCCTTATGGAGGTAGTAGACATGGTTAGGATACTTGGGATCCTCAAACCCCGGAGGTTGTTTAACATATACCATTTCATTTAGAGGACCATTTAGAAAAGCACTTTTAACATCCATTTTATGCAAGATGAAGTTATGACTAGTGGCAAATGCAAGTAATATACGAATGGATTCAAGTCTAGCTACGGGAGCGAAAGTTTCACCATAATCAAGTCCTTCGACTTGAGAGTAGCCTTGAGCAACCAATCGAGCCTTGTTGCGAATCACTTGCCCATGAGAATCTTGCTTGTTCTTGAACACCCATTTTTTTCTAATGACATTGTGATCCTTGGGTCTTTCCACTAGTGACCATACTTTGTTTCTCTCAAAATTATGGAGCTCTTCATGCATGGCTTGAACCCAATCTTCATCTTCAAGAGCAGCATATACTTTGATTGGTTCAACATGAGAGACATATGAATGAATACCACAAAGCTTGAGCACTTGTCCACGAGTGGAGACACTTCTTCCCAAGCCACCAATAATATTCTTTTGATAATGTGCCTTTTGTTGCAATCTTGAGGCTTGACGAGTCATGATGCGAACTAGGGCATCATCGGGATTCTCGTTTGGAGGGATATCTTCATCATTTCCTTCATCAAGACCATGATCCATCCGGAGTAGAGTTCTTGGTGAAGCATCACCAAAATCATTTCCACCATTATCATTGGGTGGATCTTGATCACTCTCTTGATGAGGAGTATCCACTTGAAGGTCTTGTTCTTGTTCTTGGTCTACCATTTGATTGGTGGTTGATGTAGAGGAGCTAGTCCCATCCACATTTGCCACAAGGTGTCCCTCAATGGGTATAAGTGGACCTATACCCATTCTTCTTGTGGCTTTGGAGGAAGGTTCATCACCTACATTGTCACAATAAATTTTCTCCACTTGGGAGCCATTATCCTCATGAAACTCCACATTCATAGATTCTTCAACACACCCGGTGGATATGTTGTAGACTCTATAAGTGTGAGAGTTCGTGGCATAACCAACAAATATACCTTCAAAAGTTCTAGAATCAAACTTGGACAATCTAGTTCCCTTAATGTAAACTTGACATTTGCATCCAAAGACTCAAAGATACTTGAGGTTGGGTTTGTTACCGGTTAGGAGTTCATATGGAGTCATACCAATCATCGGACAAAGGAAGAGTCGGTTAGATAGATGACAAGCGGTGTTGATGGCTTCTGCCCAAAAGTTATGTGGGGATTTAAACTCGGCCATCATAGTTCTTGCCATATCAATAAGTGTGCGATTCTTCCTCTCCGCTACACCATTTTGTTGAGGGGTTTACGCAGAAGAATATTGATGTCTTATCCCCTCTACACTAAAGAATTCATCCATGGTGTAGTTCTTGAACTCGGACCCACTGTCACTCCTAATTGACAAGATCTTGGTGTCATATTGACGTTGCACTTCCGTGGCCCAAGATATGAACATTTCTTGAGTCTCACTCTTCTTCTTGATATAGAATACCCAAGTGTATCTTGTATAATCATCAACAATCACCAAACAATAATTTTTGCCACCGAGACTATCATATGTGGGAGGCCCAAATAAGTCCAAGTGAATACGCTCAAAGGGTCTTGTTGTGGAGTTGATTGATGTCTTGGGATGATTCTTCTCATGCATATTTCCGGCAATACAAGAGCTACAAGGGCAATCTTTGGAAAAATTCACACTTGTTAGTCATACCACGTGCTCACCCTTCACAAGAGTTTATAAATTTCTCATACCGATGTGGCCCAAGCGGCGATGCCAAAGCCACCCCACGTCGGATTTAGCCATTAGAAAAGTGGCGATATGTGTAGTTTCTTTCGAGAAATCCACTATATACATACCGTTTTCCACAAATCCAACAAAAGCTACTTTAAGAGAAATGGTGTGAAGAACAAGCACGTGATGTCGCCCAAATACACATGTAAAATTGCATTCACAAAGTTGCAAAACAGAAAGAAGATTATTGCCAAGGGACTCAACAAGGAGGACTTTCTCAATGGATGAATCCGGAGAAATGACCACCTTGCCATGTCCCAATACCTTAAGTTGTGAGCGATCACCAATAGTTACATGAGCAAATTTGAGGAGTTGGAGTTTTAAATCATTCAACACTTCCTTGCTTCCGGTCATATGTGCGGAACAACCACTATCAATCATCCATGATGTTCCTCCGGAAGCACACCCCTACAATGAATCAACTTCTTGTCTTAGGTACCCATTTTTGGATGGGTCCATTCTTGTTAGTCACAAGGGTCTTAGGAACCCAAATAGTATACTTGTAATCATCGCCATATGAGGTGCCAACATATTTTGCATAAACATGACCATCAATAGATTTAAGAAGCACATATGATGGGTTATACTTTCTCGCAAAGTTTTTATGAGTAGTAGTGTTCCTAGGAACAATACTCTTAGCAATCATATCAAACTCCTCTTCATCATTAGCCAACTCCCCCGCCTTCACAAAAAAAACAGAGTTAGTGGGGGGAGTTGACTTCTTCTTGTAGGCCACCTTGGAAGTTGAACCAAAGCCAAGGCCTTCCTTGCCAATAACTCTCTTTTGACTACTCAAAAGATCATTAAAGTTCTTTTTCCCTTGAATTCATGTGGCAAGACCTTTGTTGAGTTGCGCCTTCAACCTATTTTTCTCCTCAATGAGAGTTTCCTTGACACACGAAGGGTTAGTAATACAAGAGTGTTCATCCACATTGTTTAACCCTTTCAAGGTTTTGAGCTCATTTGAAATTGTTCGATGATCAATTTTAAGCTTATCAAAATCCTTAATGAGTTCATTATAACCTTGTTTAGTTGCATCATTTAAGTCCATCAATTTTGTTACCTTAGCGAAGGCATGCTCACAATCAAGTTTTGCTTTAGCTATGTCAAAGGCAAAAGTTTCCTCTATGCTTTCTCTAAAGCAATGTGATTCATCTAGAGCTTTTTCAAGCTCCTCAATTTTACTAGCATCATCACGAGCAAACTTTTCAAGTAAAGTTATTCTCTCCTCATGTTCATCAATGAGGCCATGTGCCTCACTTAATTGATCCATGAGAGAGACAAAGATAGATTTAGTTTCTCCTTCAAGTTTCTCCACAAAGTTTGTCAAGGGGTCTTCCTCAACACAATTTAATAGTGAAGGAGTAGAAGATTTTGCAAGTTTGAGTGTAGGAGTCACCTTTGGGGGTATACCCTTGGCCATGAAGCACTTGTGACTCGAGGTACCCTTGTTGTCATTAGGGTTGGAGAAGAGAGAGCTCAAGTTAGGAGGTACGACGCCCTTGCCATGGCCACCATACCTACTTGTTCACCTTCACCATCACTCTCTTCACCACCGTATGTGTACTCAACTTATTTTGCAATCATTGCCCTAGGAGGGCCTGTCTTGATGAAGTTCTTGGACTTGGGAATGAAAGTGGATTTCTTGACGAGTCTTCCACCATTTTCAATTCTACTCTTGAATGGGCACTCGGCAACAAAGTGTTCGGTATTTCCACAATTGAAGCAAGTACTTGCCTTCTTCACGTTTGAGACTTCTTTTCCCTTGTTCTTGGTGGCATTTGATCTAAAATCTCCTTTCTTCCAGCACTTGTGTTGAGCAAGGGACAAGCATTCTTCATGTGATGTCTTCATCTCTTTCTCGGTGATCTCATGTCTGGATCCACCATGATCACTAGAGTCATTTTATTCATAGGGGGTGGCCTTAGCCTTCAAGGCAAGAGATGGTTTCTTCATTCCATTTACACGGGCCATGACATCATCGGAGGTTTGCTTTATGAATTGGGGGATAGATCCAAGTAAATCGGCCCTTGATTGCACATTCATCACCATGCCTTCATTGTATGGGATCAAGGTGAGTAGAAATCTCTCCTTGACCCAATTCTCCGTACAATCCTTGAATCCACAATCTCTCATGTCATTTATGAGAGCCTTGAGTCTTCTAAACATGTCTTCGATGTTCTCTCCATCACCCAAATGAAAGTTCTCAACTCGTCTTTGGATGATTGACTTCTTGGATCGTTGAAGGTTGACGTTGCCGTCAAACATATCAACAAGATAATCCCATGCTTTCTTCGCACTTGAGAAGGACCGGATGTGCTCAACTCCTTCCTTTTCCATTGTCTTCTCCAACATGTGCAAGGCATGAGCGTTGAGTTTCTCATCTATGATGTCACTTGAGCTTAAGTTCAAGAGATCCTTTGGCTCATACCCTTTTTCAACAATTCTCCATATTTGCACTGAAGAGCTGCACATGTAAGACTTCATGGAAGCTTTCCAATTAGTAAAATGATGCCTATCCACCATAGGAGGTGGACCAAGATGATTGACATGTGGATGTTGAACATTTGGAGCATTGTTATAAGCAAAACCAAAAGAATTTCCAATACTACCACTTCCTGGTGCCGATGTTGCGGACCCTTCCTTAGATGGAATGGGGTTTCCATGTTCATCTAAGACAATATTTTCTTTAGATTGATTGGATGAGGATGCCAATTCCTTTATTAGTCCCTCCATCTTTTTCTCGGAGTTACCAATCATAGCTTGGATTAGCTTTTGAATCCCCTCCATGGTGACGGGTTCATTAGCCATCCTTTCCTCCTCTTTAGGCGGTATAGCCCTTAATAAATAGACGAGGCTCTGATACCAATTGAAAGATCAAGAGGTTAACTAGAGGGGGGGGGTGAATAGGTTAACTACAAATTTTAACTTCTTTTTCAAGTTAATAAGATAGTGCTCAAATATAGATTGTCTAGATTATGCAACTAGGTGAAAAATCCTATATGTTGAGCAAGTACAACTAGCACAAGGTGAATATATAACTTAGCTAGTAGCAACAAGTAAAGGTAAGTTGAGGAATAACCGAACACAATGACGCGGAGATGTATCCCGAAGTTCACTTCCCAATGGAAGCTAATATCTGTTGGAGCGGTGCGGTGCCACCAACCTGGAACACCGAGTAGCGCTCAAATGGCACACCGTATCTCCTTCGAGTCCTTCCACCGATGTGGAGAGGCTCGAATCACTATGTTGCCGTTGAGGTTGACAACTAGAACCTTTACAAGGATGAGGCACACTCCACAACTTTGGAGGGTCCTCACCAAATCCCGAGAGCCACCAAGACTCCGAGAAACAAGATCCACGTGCACAAGAGCTCCGGGGATATCAACAAGGCTCCAAGCTCCGATGAGCTAAGAGCAACAAGGTTCTTGGCTCCGATGAACTAAGAACTACAAGATCCCGAAGGGATGAGTGGGGTGATTTCTAATCGGCTTGGTGGAGTTGTAGATCGGGGTTGTCTCCTCCAAATCCCAAAATATCACGATCTTTGGTTGGGGATTTGGGGAGATGCTTGAGCTTGAGCTTGGTCAATCAATGGTGGAGAGAGTGAGTGTGATTGACACTTTCTAAAGGTGGAAGAACATCTTCTTTTATACCGGAGGCGAGAAAACGGTCGTTGGGAGGGACCCCCACGCAGCAGTCCACCCCGGCCGAAGGGGCTGGCCAGGCCGGCTAGGGCGGCCGGGGCAGCACCACAAACCCACCCCGGCCTTGAGCCACAGCGCGGCCGGCTTTCCCTTCCCACCCTGGCCTAGAGGTAGCCCGGCCTAGGGCCGGCGTGGAGTAGCCGCGGGGCCGGGGTCAGCGCCGAGCAGCCCGGCCTTGGAGCCTAGCCAGGCCGGCGTGGAGGCGATTTGGGGCCGGGGCACCGCCCGAAGGGCCCGGCCTGGGGCCTGCTCGGGGAGCGCTGGGGCCGGGGTGCCGCTCGACCAGCCCGGCCTAGGGGCCCGGACAGGCCGGCCAGGGCGACCGGTTCCCCTGTTTTCTCCTATCCTTTCCTCTTTTCTTTTCTTCCTTTTCTCTTACTTTTTCTCCATTTTTGCTGTCAATCATATGGATGTCCAGGGAGGGTATGATTGCATTTATCCATGATAGTTTCTGAAAAATACTTAGGGAAACCATTAGATCTTCCAAATGTTGTGATCACACACCGAAAACAAGATTAGGAACAAATGTCCTTTCAACAACTACGTGGATAAGGTAATTATAAAAACCGGAGAGCATTGCAAGACCAGATTAAAACTCTCTACAAATATAATGTTGGAACGCGTACAGATAAACAAAACCTTTTCTATGCGGTACTCCCAAGATCTAGCCGAGGTAGAAGGCCACGAGGATTACCACTAGACGAGCAGGTGTGGATTATCGAAGAAGCACGTCGATGCAGTGTAGTCCCATGATCCGATCCAGCCGATCCGGTCCAGCTGATCCAATCCCGCGATGGTCGAAGTGATGAACGTACAATACCTCTGCCGGTATCCACACGTACGAGGAGGAGCTCCGACGACAGACTGTTAGGTCCGGTGCGGCGGTTGGACTGAGTGGGCTAGGGTTCCCAACGCATGGGAGTGGAAACTTGTGCCCATTGAGCAACCCGTGCCCCTGTTTGTATAGAGAGTGGGAGTGGGCTCCACAACGCTTGTGGCCCATTCCTTCCGTGAGTCCAACTCACTAATTCAGTCCATTTTTGGTTCGGGTCCAACCCGACCAAAATACTTGCTCACACTCTTAAGTGTGCGACCCTGCAGGCTCATGGCGACTTGGACACGATTGGAGTCCGACTCCCAATCGATCAACCGGTAGCGGCTCCTAGCAGAACGTGTCGACTCCCAAGTGCCATAGAGTCATGACGACATACCTTTCAATGTGACTTTCATCTGAGTCTCTTTTGCCTCACGATATACCTTGTCGAACTATAGACGAATTATCATCATCCCTTAAATAGCTCAACTCTCTTCTCGGTCCGTGATATATGATTCATCTGACTAACTCTTAGTCAATAGACCCGGTTAACACTTAATCGAGTCGTGCATGGCCATGCTTCCGGAATCATATCACTCGAGAGGGCCCAGAGAATATCTCTCTAGTCGGAGGGGAAAATCCCATCTTGATTATCGACATCGAGCAGCTTGCTTCTCATTCGACCCGAACTCTACCTTTATAACTGCATTGTCACGGAACAGCGTTTGACAGAACCTAAGCCGGCGATCCACAACTCAGATTATGCGCCAACCTAAGGTCTAAGGATTACATTGATTGAGACATGCAAATGACGACTTACTCGTTGCATCTCAATATGGGTCGGTCCGACTTGCTAAACTCTTTAGCCGAGTCTGTGAAAATTGGAATGACATCGCCATGCCCATGACAAGTAGAACCGAGTCATCAGGCAACACTCACATTAATCTAGGTTGTGTGTCCAGCACAACCTTAATGACAAAGGAAAATTTAGCATGAACAACATGGATACATAGTTCCACAATCGAATCACATATTCAATGATATATATCAGATGTTCAAAACAAGGACAACATAATAAGTTTATGAATACATTGGGAATTAAATCATACATGATTGACTCTAGGGAATATTCCCAACATATAAGTCAAGCATCTCAGATTTACATGAACAAAATAATCATATTATCATGGTTCATCGGATCCCAGCAAACACAACATGCACAATTACATAACGATAGTCTCGATCATGTGAGAAAGCTCACGAGACTCTAAACATGGAGGCATAGGGGAGAGAATAACCATCTAACAACTGCTGTGGACCAGTAGTCCCAAGACGAACTACTCATGCATCTGTCCAGAGGCGGTCATTGTGATGTAGAGGCCTTCGATGACGATTCCCCTCTCTGGCAGGGTGCCGGAATAGGGCTGCAGAAGCCCTAGATTGTACTTTCGAGGTGATGATGCCTCTCTGTATGTTTCGTGGAAAATAACTCCGTCCTCTCTATTTTTAGGGCTAAAGGTAATTTATAGGCGAAGAGGTGACGAGAGGCGGTGGCCAGGGTCTCCAGGGGCCCACCAGGCACGACCTAGGGTGGGTCCGTGATGACCCACAAATATAGGGGATCGCAACAGTTTTCGAGGGAAGTAAAACCTAAATTTTTTAATTCGACACAAGGTGAGACAAATAATATTTATAAACCTTAACAACTGACTTGTCAGTTCAGCTGCACCTAAAAGTAGACTTGCTCACAACAGTTTATCAGTGGTAACAGTTTTTTAGCAGTAGCAGTAGTAAAATAACAATAGGGGTAAAATAGTAAGAGCAGTAGCAATTGCGGAAAACAGCAGGACTAAAATATTGTAGACATAGGAATGGATGAACAGGCATTGCATAGATAAGATAGTTCATATAATAATCAAAACATGGGCATTGCAGATAATAATAATAAAGCATGCAAGTTATAGGCAACCATAGGCATGTGTTCCAATAGAGTCATACGTGCTCGCAACGAGAATCTTGCACAACATCTTTTGTTCTATCAGCCTGTTTGCAGCGGGGGCTCAAGGGAAACTACTGGTAATTAAGGTGCTCCTTTTAATAAAGCACCGGAGCAAATAATTAACACTCCATGAACACACATGATCCTCAAATCACAGCCGTCCCCTCCGTTTGTCCCAATTTATTTCACTTTGGGGTCTCGGTTTCCGGACAACAATGTGTGCAAACAACTTGCAGATATGTTCAAGAAACATAACTTTACTCATGAAACAATAACATGTTCAGATGTGAGATCATGGCACTCGGGCCCTAGTGACAAGCATTAAGCATAACAAGTTGCAACTAAGGTAGAAAACACTAACAATGGATACTAGGCACTATGCCCTAACAATCTGGCATTATTATATTATCGATCTCATCCAATCCCTTCCATATCTCTCAGCCTACAGTGGGGATTACTCACACATTGATGGGGGAATCATGGATGGTTGATGGAGAAGTGGTGGCTGTGACGATGGCGATGATCGCCTTCGCATTCCCGTCCCGGCAGGACGCCAGTACAGGAACTTCTGATCCCCGAATTGAGTTTCAAGGTGGCGATGGCGCTCTGTTGTGTTTATGTGGAATATGACGAACCCCCGGATGTTTTAGGGTTATGGGGCATATGTAGTCGAAAGCGGAGCTCGAGGGGGTGCCTGGGGCCCCCACACCACCTGGTAGCGCGGCGTAGGGGGGCACCAGGGGTGGTGTGGGCCCCCCTGGTGCAAGTGCTCTTAAGAGTCTTCTTGCAATTTTGCCACATCTCCCATACACATTATAGACAAGGATTATGATTTCTCTTTAGATATATCTTATATATATATGTTGAGAAGGAAACCTTTTGTGGAACTGAATGTAAAAGTGCTATGGAACACATTAATGAGCTTTCATCTTTGAGTAGTTTATTTTCTGATGATACTAAGTTGCGTACTTATTTTGTTACCAAGGTATTCCCTTTCTCATTGAAAGATGAAGCTAAAATTTGGTTTAACAATCTGTCACCTGGGTGTATTACTGATCCTATGGATTTGGTTAATGCTTTGTTTCAAAAAAAATCTGCTAGTGCCCAACATGCTGTTGTGCAGGATATCTTTAACTTTGAGCAAATTGAAGGAGGAAAATTGCCTGAATCTTGGATAAGGTTTTGTTCTTTGATAAGAGCTAGCCCTGGATATCCATTACCTAAAAATGAGCTCCTAGATATATTTTATAATGGACTAACTGTTGAATCTAGGACATACCTGGATAGTTGTGCTGGTTGTGTTTTCAGGAAAAGAACTCTAAAAGAAGCTAAGGAATTAATGGCTAAAATAGCCAAAAATCACGATGATTGGAATATACCTGAGCTTACACGTACACCAGAGGAAACACCAATACCAACACCCAAGAAAAGAGGGATGATTGAATTAAATGATGAAGTGATGAAGGAAGCCAAGAAATCTCTTAAAGAGAGGGGTATTAAATCTGAAGATGTGAAGAACTTACCTCCTATAGAAGAACAATGTAAGCCTATTCCTCATCCATCAGCTGTTGAGGTACACTTTCTCCAATACTTTGATAATAGAGATATTCCCTATTCGAAACCACCTGATCAATGCTTAGATGAATTTGATAATTATGTTGTTAAGAAGGACAACTTTAATATGAGAGTGCAAAATCACCTTATGGAAAACTGTAGAGCTATTGATAATTTGTATGGTATTATTGAAACAACCTCTAATGATGTTAAAATGCTTGTTAAACATTTTCAAATGGTTCAAACTCAAATTGATCAACTTACTAAAGTGCAAAGAGACATGCTAGCTAATGCTTCTAGAGATAAACATGTTTGTGAAATAATTACTAGAAGTGGTGTTTCTACTTAGGACCCCTTGTATCCTGAAGGACATCCTAAAAGAATTGAACAAGATTCTCAGCAACCTAAAAACAATAGTTCTACTTCTAAGAAAAATAAGAAGAGACATAAAAATGTTGTAGAATCTCCTGAATCTGCTAAAGATCCTAATAGTATATCTATTTTTGATGCTGAAACTAAAAATGCTAATGATAAAAGTGATGCTTCTGATAAAGAAGAAACTGTAGCTAAACCTGAAAAGCAAACTTAAACTGTGAAGTATACTAAGGAGGATTTCATTGCTAATAAACATGGTAATGAAAGAGAGCCTTGGGTACAAAAAGCAATGCCTTTTCCTAATAAGAAACACAAATCAAAGGAAGAAGAACATTATAACAAGTTTTGTGAGTGAATGAAACCTCTGTTTTTGCAAATCCCTTTGACTGATGCTATTAAACTGCCTCCTTATTCTAAAAATATGAAGGATATTGTCTCTAACAAAAGAAAAATTCCTAACGAGGAAATTTCCACTATGCTTTCTAATTACTCTTTCAATGGCAAGGTTCCAAAGAAGCTTGGAGACCTTGGTATTCCTACTATCCCTTGTTCTATTAAAAACAATTATGTTAGAACTGCTTTATTTGACTTGGGAGCTGGAGTTAGTGTTATGCCTTTCTCTCTTTATAAGAGACTCTCTCTTGATGATACACACTGATATATTTTTGTAATGGCTGATAAATCTACCGTTATTCCTGTTGGTATATGTGAAAATGTTCCTGTGCAAGTTGCGACTAATTTTTTGATATTAACTGACTTTGTTGTGTTGGAAATGCCTGAAGATGATAATATGTCTATTATTCTTGGGAGACCTTTTCTTAACACTGCAGGGGATGTTATTGATTGCAATGAAGGAAAAGTAACTTTTAATGTTAATGATAAAGAGCATACTATTTATTTTCCCAAGAGGATTGATAGAAGATATGGTTTAAATTCAATTGAAAATATTGAGACCATCAAGATTGGAGAATTTTAGTGTCCCATTCAAGCACCACCAAAATAATATGAAATTATTATGATTGGGACTATGTCTATCAAGGTTGAGGTAACATAATTATTTAGTGATTAACAAAGTTTTGCTTCATATGAAAATTGTTTTGGTAACAAGACTTGATCACCCTTGTTAACAAAATGATTTTAAATGGAGAGGACAATGTTTTCACTATGTTTTCACCTTCCCCATTATGTTTTCACCATGTTTACTTCTGTTATCACCTTGCTACTTTAGTACAATCATGTTTTCCATCATCCATATTCATGTTTTCATCATGTTTTCACCCTGATTACTATGCTTATGCATGTTTTCACCACCCATACTTTTGTTTTCACCACTTCCACATTTGTTTTCTTTGGACATTTTTCCATTGGAGTGTCATAGAAGCTCTGTAGTTCTAGTCTTGGTTTTGTTTTCCACCTTTTCACTTTTGTTTTTCTGGTTTTTATTAATTAATAAAATTCTGGAAATACCTCAAAAATAAAGTTTGTCGAAAAATTCCAAAAAAATTATAATAAATTTTTACGTAAAAAACGAGGCAGGGAGCCACCTAGGAGGCCCCAGGGGGACCCACCAGTCAGGCACACCATGGGGTGGCGCGGCCAGGCCCCTGGTGGCGCCAACGCATGGTGTGGGCCCCCCTGCCCCCCACTAACTCTCTCCCCTGCCATAGTTCCCTCTCTCACCTCCCAAACTCAACACATTTCCTAGAACCCAAGTTCTTGTTGTTCTTCGTCGAAATTTTTCGACCTCTTTGCTCAGCCCATCATTTGTGCTGAAATTTGGTGCATTTGCTCTCCGAGATGGATAGTCATAATTTTGGAGAGATATTTAGGAGTGATGCTCCTAGGAGGACAAGGCCCTCACGCTCATCAACTTTAGTGAGGCCATCATATAATGAAGACCTTATTGCACCTAGTATCGACGATGCGGGAGGTGATGGTATCGCTAATCCCTCTAGCTTTCCTTGTGTTACATTTCTAAGAAGTGCAGGTCTGTTAGATGACTTTCTAATGCTTATTGAAAGAGTTGGTCTAACCAACTATATGGAGGATGAAAGCCTTCAGTATGCAGCTCTCACAACAACTTTTATCGAGAGTTTTAAATTTCAGAACACACACTTTGGTCCCACTGTTGCCTTCAAGTTATATAGTAGTTCTTTTTCTTTGCCCTTGGAGACTTTTTGTGCCATTGTAGGTATCAACGCTTCCGGGACAGCGTGCAGGATTCAGAATAAATCCGTGGATCTTGTGGCTCTTTACCGAGAAATCACCAACGATGATGGTCGTGCACCCCAGCGTGGGAAGATAAGGAACATTCAACTTCCTGCTCTTAGATATTTTTCTTACTATATTGCTACTAGTATCCTTGGTAGGGAGAACACTAGCAACATTTCTAGTGATCATCTTGCTTTCATTAATGTTGCGCTTAACCATAGCAAGAAGTAAAACCTTGGTGCACTTGTTGCACGCCGCCTAGCTGCTAAGGGGCCCATTTTTGGGGGCATTATTGCTACACGTATAGAAACTGCTCTAGAATTTTCTATTGCTCTTGATGATGAATTGATTGATCCCTATAGACTCAAGCTTGTTGCCATGAAGTCTCATCAGTTTGTCACTACTAACTCTACTATGATCGCTTAGTATATAGAGTTTTATATATGGATGGAGATGAGCAGAAAGTTATTTTGACGCAGCCTGTTTTGTTTAACATCGACTTTTCACCATGGTCGCGCTCCAAGGAGGAGTTAGACGAGCATCTAAGCACTACAGAGTTTTACATGCAGCAGGAGAGGCAAGACGCGCCTCGCGAGGACCACAACACGCAGTACACTGGCGCATCCTCGAGCACATATCAGGAGGAAGGTTCCTCCTCAGCATACTACTGGAGTGCCACCTCATGGTCCCCTTGGTGATTGATCTCCACTTAGGCCAAAAGCCTAAGCTTGGGGGGTGGGGTATACCGACATCGCACTCATTTATATATCATGTGCGGTTGGTTCTTTGTATATCCATATTTCTGTTTCTTTCGTTTGTTTTCGTTTTCTTTCTCTTCTCTTTGTTTTATTGTTTTGTTCTTGTTTTGAAAAACACAAAAAGACCAAAAATATTTTGGTTGTTTCACTTTGTTTGCATCTTTAGTTTCTTTTGTTGGTTTGCTTTCTTTTCTCGTTTCGGTTTAGTATTCAAAAATCCAAAAATATTTTGCTTTGTTTGCTTGTTTCTTTCTGTTCTTGTTTTAATTCGGAAACCCAAAAATATTTTTTGTTCTTCTTTGGTTTTCTAAAGATTGTTGCAGAGTTCACTGGACTTCCGTGTATCCACTGAAGCTTGATTATCATTCTATATTATTCAATCCACAAGTGAAGAGCAGTAATGACGACTTACGACAATCCAAGTTATGGTGAGAGGCTGGTATGAACTCTATTTGTTTTATTTTTGTACATATACATCCTAAAATAATTTAACAATATTATCAACAAGCTAAAAACAATAGTACCCCTTCTAACAAAAAAGAAGAAGAAACATAAAATTGTTGTATAATCTCCCGAACCTGCTAAAGATCCTAATAGTGTATCTATCTCTGATGCTGAAACTGAAAGTGGTAATGATAAGACTGATGCTTCTGATAAAGAAGAGATTGAAGTTGAACCTGAAAAGCAAACTAGAAATGCAAAGTATACTAAGGGGGATTTCATTGCTAATAAACATGGTAATGAGAGAGAACCTTGGGAACAAAAAGCAATGCCTTTTCCTAATAATAAACACAAATCAAAGGAAGAAGAACATTATAACAAGTTTTGTGAGTGAATGAAACCTCTGTTTTTGCAAATCCCGTTGACTGATGCTATTAAAGTGTCTCCTTATTCTAAATATATGAAGGATATTGTCTCTAACAAAAGGAAAATTCCTAATGAGGAAATTTCCACTATGCTTGCTAATTACTCTTTCAATGGCAAGGTTCCAAAGAAGCTTGGAGACCCTGGTATTCCTACTATCCCTTGTTCTATTAAAAACAATTGTGTTAGAACTGCTTTATTTGACATGGGATTTGGAGTTAGTGTTATGCCTTTCTCTCGTTATAGGAGACTCTCTCTTGAAAAATTGATACACACTGATATATCTTTGCAAATGGCTAATAAATCTACCGCTATTCCTGTTGGTATATGTGAAAATGTTCCTGTGCAAGTTGCTACTAATTGTTTGATATTAACTGACTTTGTTGTGTTGGAAATGCTTGTAGATGATAATATGTCTATTATTCTTGGGAGACCTTTTCTTAACACTGCAGGGGCTGTTATTGATTGCAATGAAGGAAAAGTAACTTTTAATGTTAATGATAAAGAGCATACTGTTTATTTTCCCAAGAAGATTGATAGAAGATATGGTTTAAATTCAATTGAAAATATTGAGACCATCAAGATTGGAGAATTTTATTGTCCCATTCCAGCACCACCAAAATAATATGAAATTATTATGATTGGGACTATGTCTATCAAGGTTGAGGTAACATAATTATTTAGTTATTAACAAAGTTTTGCTTCATATCAAAATTATTCTGGTAACAAGACTTGATCACCCTTGTTTAAAAAATGATTTTAAATGGAGAGGACAATGTTTTCACTATGTTTTCACCTTCCCCATTATGTTTTCACCATGTTTACTTCTGTTATCACCTTGCTACTTTAGTACAATCATGTTTTCCATCATCCATATTCATGTTTCCATCATGTTTTCACCCTGATTACTGTGGTTATGCATGTTTTCACCACCCATACTTTTGTTTTCACCACTTCCACATTTGTTTTCTTTGGATATTTTTCCATTGGAGTGTCATAGAAGCTATGTAGTTCTGGTCTTCGTTTTGTTTTCCACCTTTTCACTTTTGTTTTTCTGGTTTTTATTAATTAATAAAATTCTGGAAATATCTCAAAAATAAAGTTTCTCGAAAAATTCCAAAAAAATTATAATAATTTTTTTCATGAAAAACGAGGCAGAGAGCCACCTAGGAGGCCCCAGGGGGACCCACCAGTCATACACACCATGGGGTGGCGCGGCCAGGCCCCTAGTGGCGCCAACACATGGTGTGGGCCCCCGGCCCCCCACTAACTCTCTCCCCTGCCAAAGTTCCCTCTCTCACCTCCCAAACTCAACACATTTACTAGAACCCAAGTTCTTGCTGTTCTTCCTCGAAATTTTTCGACCTCTTTGCTCAGCCCATCATTTGTGCTGAAATTTGGTGCATTTGCTCTCCGAGATGGATAGTCATAATTTTGGAGAGATATTTAGGAGTGATGCTCCTAGGAGGACAAGGCCCTCACGCTCATCCACTTTAGTGAGGCCATCATATAATGAAGACCTTATTGCACCTAGTATCGACAATTCGGGAGGTGATGGTATCGCTAATCCCTCTAGCTTTCCTTGTCTTACATTTCTAAGAAGTGCAGGTCTGTTAGATGACTTTCTAACGCTTATTGAAATAGTTGGTCTAACCAGCTATATGGAGGATGAAAGCCTTCAGTATGCAGCTCTCACAACAACTTTTGTTGAGAGTTTTAAATTTTAGAACACACACTTTTGTCCCACTTTTGCCTTCAAGTTATATAGTAGTTCTTTTTCTTTGCCCTTGGAGACTTTTTGTGCCATTGTAGGTATCAACGCTTTCGGGACAGCGTGTAGGATTCAGGATAAATCCGCGGATCTGGTGGCGCTTTACCGAGAAATCACCAACGATGATGGTCGCGCACCCCGGCGTGGGAAGATAAGGAACATTCAACTTCCTGCTCTTAGATATTTTGCTTACTATATTGCTACTAGTATCCTTCGTAGGGAGAACACTAGCTTCATTTCTAGTTATCATCTTGCTTTCATTGATGCTGCGCTTAACCATAGCAAGAAGTACAACCTTGGTGCACTTGTTGCACCCCACCTAGCTACTAAGGGGCCCATTTTGGGGGCATTATTGCTACACGTATAGAAACGGCTCTAGAATTTTCTATTACTCCTGATGATGAATTGATTGATCCCTATAGACTCAAGCTTGTTTTCACGAAGTCTCATCAGTTTGTCACTGCCAACTCTACTATGATCGCTTAGTATATAGAGTTTTATATATGGAGGGAGATGAGCAGAAAGTTATTTTTCCGCAGCCTGTTTTGTTTAAGATCGACATTTCACCATGGTCGCGCTCCAAGGAGGAGGTAGACGAGCATCTGAGCACTACGGGATTTTACAGGCAGCAGGAGAGGCAAGACGCGCCTCACGAGGACCACAACACGCAGTACACTGGCGCATCCTCGAGCACATATCAGGAGGAGGGTTCCTCCTCAGCATACTACGGGGGCGCCACCTCATGGTCCCCTTGGTGATTGATCTCCACTTAGGCCAAAAGCCTAAGCTTGGGGGGAGGTATACCGACATCACACTCATTTATATATCATGTTCGGTTGGTTCTTTGTATATCCATATTTTTGTTTCTTTCGTTTGTTTTCGTTTTCTTTCTTTTCTCTTTGTTTTATTGTTTTGTTCTTGTTTTCAAAAACACAAAAAGACCAAAAATATTTCAGTTGTTTCTCTTTGTTTGCTTCTTTAGTTTATTTTGTTAGTTTGCTTTCTTTTCTCGCTTCGGTTTAGTATTAAAAAATCCAAAAATATTTTGCTTTGTTTGCTTGTTTCTTTCTGTTCTTGTTTTAATTCGAAAACCCAAAAATATTTTTTGTTCTTCTTTGGTTTTGTAAAGATTGTTGCAGAGTTCACCGGACTTCCGTGTCTCCACTGGAGCTTGATTATCATTATATATTATTCAATCCACAAGTGAAGAGCAGTAATGACGACTTGTGACAATCCGAGTTGTGGTGAGAGGCTGGTATGAAGTCTATTTGTTTTATTTTTGTACATATACTCATCGTGTGAACATGCTTAGTCTGTTCATGTAAGGTATCTGTTATTTAGTTGATGCTTGGTATTTCGTGCTCTCACGTGTTAGTTCCAACTTATTAATATAAGATAGCATGTCGTATGAATGTTTGCTTGCATTGTTTTATTCATAGAAGGGTATGACATTGTGGTATCTCCCTACGATTGTTTTGCTTGAATTGACTTGGAACATGCTCACGCATGCTATGACTGAAAACAAAAAGTCACTTAAGCCTCGATGATTTATTTTGCCTATGAGTATTTGTATCATTTTTATGCCCCTGTTAATTTTGTTTTGTCGCAAGCATGATTATGACCGTTGTTGCTCTCTTGATTCTCGCTCCCCGTCTATTGATAGCCTTCACTTGTACTGAGTATGAGCTCTGATGGTGCATCCAACTCCCAAAAACCAAAGTTTGCCAAATGTGTCCACCATACCTACCTATTGATGTGGTATTTAACTGCTACTACAAGTAAATTTCTCGTGTGCTACCTTTAAAACCTGCTAAAAATTATTCCTGTTTTGTGCCCCTGTTTTAGCTCATGAGGACGTAAATAGAGAATTTTTATCTCACTTATTGATTGGATTTCACACCCTGGACTAGTGGCTTCATCCTCTTATCCAATGATAGAAGGGCCAGAAGCGGGGTGCCCAGCCCCAAACTAATACAACAAATTCTTTTCACTATTTTTGCCCCTGGTTTATCAGTCAAAACATAATTGTGTAAACAAAAGAGAAAGATGGATGACCTTCTACCCAGATGCGTCCTTCTATGGGAGCCGCTCTTGTGAAGTCTAGTTGGCTTGTGACGTACTGTATCGTCTGTTTACCATTCGTTGACATACGCATACACCTCTCTTAAAATTGTTGTCAATACCTCTGTTTAATAAAATAAAAATCTCTAGCACATGAGTTAATCCCTGCTTCCCTCTGCGAAGGGTCTTTCTTTTATTTTTTATGTTGAGTCTTCACCTTCTCGCTTTATGCACCTTCTTGAGAGCATGGCTGTTATTCTTAGTGTAATGTGCTTGTCCCAAAACACGGTTGATAGTGGTATAAACTTGATGCTTGTATCTTTGATATCTTTATTTCTAGTCTTCATTTGAAGTTCAGAGGTTCCCTGGCATTTATGTTTTTCTCTACTATTAAGGGAAAGCGAGTACACTTTATCATACCCTATTATGAGCATTGCAATCATATAGATTGAAATATTTCATGTTGTCTATTATTAGTTTGTTGGCATGTCTTCATGGTTTGCATAACTGCTAGGTGACTTTTATTTTCCATATATCTTATTATGAATTGCCTCAGCACTTGATCATTTAGTGAGTATATTTACATCATATGAAACAAATGTGTTCGTAAAAGTCTTTTATCGCACTCAGTTGTCACTGAATTGCTTGAGGACAAGCAATAAGCTAAGCTTGGGGAAGTTGATAGGTCCAAAACGTATCTCCTTTTCCGAACACTTTTCTTATTGTTTTCTTCTAAACTTGTGAGTTTTGGATACCACTAACCCGGATTAACGCTGTTTTCAGCAGAATTACCTTCGTGTCTCGTTTTTGTGCAGAAAAATCAACTGTCGTGAAAATGCCCAGAAAAGATCCCTTCAGTCCTAAAACACCAGAAGACCCTGGGAGCCAGAAAGGGGCCAAGAGAGGAGCCAGGAGGGGGCCCCACCACCCCTGGCGCGCCCCCATGGCCGCGCCGCCTGGTGGTGTGGGCCACTCCCTCACCCCCTCGGACTCCCCTTTCGACTACATATGCCCCGTAAACCTAAAATGCGAGGGGCTGCATCATATTCCACAGAAACACAACAGAGCGCCGCCGCCACCCCGAACCTCAATTCGGGGATTAGAAGTTCCTGTTCTGGCGCCCTGCCGGGACGGGGATTCGAAGAAGATCATCGCCATCGACGCCGCCACCTCTTCTCCATCAACCATCCATGATTCCCCCGTCCATGTGTGAGTAAACACCATTGTAGGCTGAGAGGGATGGAAGGGATTGGATGAGATCGGTCATGTAATAATGCCAGATTGTTAGGGCATATTGCCTAGTATCCATTGTTAGTGTTTTCTACCGTTGTTGCAACTTGTTATGCTTAATGCTTGTCACTAGGGCCCGAGTGCCATGATTTCAGATCTGAACATGTTATTGTTTCATGAGTATAATTATGTTTCTTGATCATATCTGCAAGTTTTTTACACATGTCATTGTCCGGAACACGAGGCCCCAAAGTGACGGAAATTGGGACAACCGGAGGGGATGTTTGTGATGTGAGGATCACGTGTGTTCATGGAGTGTTAATGCTTTGCTCCGGTGCTTTATTAAAAGGAGCACCTTAATTACCAGTAGTTTCCCTAGAGGCCCCGCTGCCACGGGCTGGTAGGACAAAAGATGTTGTGCAAGTTTCTCATTGCGAGCACGTATGACTATATTGGAACACATGCCTATAGTTTTCCTACATGTTTGATGCTTTATTATTATTATCTGCAATGCCCATGTTAGATTATTACATGACCTATGTTATCCATGCAACACCCGTCCATCCATTCCCTCTATGCCTACGGTACTTCCCATACTGTTGTTTTCCACAATTGCTACTGGTTTTACTATTTTACTACTGATGTTATTTTATTTCTATTTCTGCTATAAAACTGTTACCATTGATAAATTATTGCGAGCAAGTCTACTTCCAGGTGCAGCTAAATTGACAACTCAGTTTTTAAGGCATATAAATATTCTTTGGCTCCCCTTGTGTCGAATCAATAAATTTGGGTTTTACTTCCCTCGAAGACTGTTGTGATCCCCTATACTTGTGGGTCATCAACAATTACCCGAAAGTCGATTTTTCTGCACAAAACGAGACACCAAGGTAATTCTGCTGAAAACATCGTTAGTATGTGTTGTATCCAAAACTCACAAGTTTAGAGGAAATAATAGCAAAAAGTGTTTGGAAAAGGAGATACGTTTTGGACGTATTAACTCCCCTCAAGCTTAGCTTATTGCTTATCCTCAAGCAATTCAGTGACAACTGAGTGCGATAAAATCACTTCTACAAACACATTTGTTTCATATGATGTAAATATACTCACTATATGATCAAGTGCTTAGGAAATTCATAATAAGAAGTATGCAAGATAAAATCACCTAGTAGTTATGGAAACCATGAAGAGATATCAACACACTAATAATAAACAGTTAGTAGCCACTTGAACTAAAACATTCTCACATATACCAACAGGAGTAGCAGTAGATTTGTCAGCCATTTGCAAAGATATATCAGTTGGTTTCAATTTTTCCATAAGAAGTCTCTTATAGAGAGAGAAAGGCATAACACTAACTCCTGCTCCTAAATCACATAAAGAAGTTCTAACATAATTATTTTTAATGGAAGAAGTAATATTGGGTATACGAGGATCTCCAAGCTTCTTTGAGACCTTACCATGGAAAAAGTAATTAGCAAGCATAGTGGAGATCTCCTCATTAGGAATCTTAGTTTTGTTAGGGACAATATCTATCATATTTTGAATAGGGAGGCAACTTAATAGCATCAATTAAAGGAATTTGCAAAAACATAGGGTTCATCCAATCACAGAACTTATTATAATGTTCTTCTTCCTTTGATTTGTGTTGCTTATTAGGAAAAGGCATTGATTTTTGTACCCAAGGTTCTCTCTCATTACCATGTTTATTAGCAATGAAATCCTCCTTAGTGTACTTTGCATTTTTAGTTTGCTTTTCAGGTTCAACTTCAATTTCTTATTTATCAAAAGCATCACTCTTATCATTACCACTTTCAGTTTCAGCATCAGAGATAGATACACTATTAGGATCTTTAGCAGGTTCAGGAGATTATACAACAGTTTTATGTTTCTTCTTCTTTTTTCTTAGAAGTGGTACCATTGTTTTTAGCTTGTTGAGAATATTGTTAAATTATTTTAGGATGTCCCTCAGGATACAATGGGTCCTGAGTAGAAACACCACTTCTAGTGCTTAGCTCATAAACATGTTTTTCTCTAGAAGCATTAATTAGCAAATCTTTTTGAACCTTAGTGAGTTGATCAATTTGAGTTTGAACCATATAGAAATGTTTAACAAGCATTTTAACATCATTAGAGGTTCTCTCCATAATACTATGCAAATTATTAATAGCTCTAGAGTTTTCCATTAGATGATTCTGCACTGTCATTTTAAAGGTATCTTGCTTAACAATATATATATATATATCAAATTCATCAAGGCATTGATCAGGAGGTTTAGAATTGAGAATATCTCTATTATCAAAATACTGGAGAAAGTGTAGCTCAATTGTGGATGGGTGAGAAATTGGCTTACATAATTCTTCTATAGGTGGTAAATTTTTCATATCTTCAGATTTAATACCCCATCTCTTTAAGAGATTTCTTGGTTTCCCTTATCACTTCATCATTTAATTCAATCATTTCCCTCTTCTTTGGTGTTGGTGTTGGTGTTGGGGTTGGTTCATGTATAGTCCAATCATCATAAATTTTGCTTATCTTGGATAGTAGTTTCAGGAGTTATTTTCCTGAAAACACAACCAGCACAACTATTCAGGTATGTCCTAGATTCAATAGTTAGTCCATTATAAAATATATCTAGGAGTACATTTTTATCTAATTGATGTTGAGGCCGAGCTCTAAGTAAAGAACAAAATCGCCCATGATTCAGGCATTTTCTCTCCTTCAATTTGCTTAAAGTTAAAGATTCTCTACAAAGCAGCATGGTGAGCACTAGCAGGAAAATATTTTTGAAAGAAAGCACTAACCAAACTAATAGGACTATCAATAGATCCAGGTGACAAATTGATAAACCAAGTTTTAGATTCATCTTTCAATGAGAAAGGGAAGATTTTAACAACAAAGTAACTGTGTTTCTTAGTATCATCAGAAAATAAGCTACTCAAATATGAGAGCTCATTCATATGTCCTACAACACTTTCATTTTCAGTACCACAAAAAGGTTCTCCCTCAACAATAGATATGTAAGATAAACTAGTTGAATGCCCGTGCGTTGCCACGGGGACTTAAGTTGTTTTTCCTCCGCATCTGTGAGCACAATGTTATGATTTGATTCGATAGTAAGAAAGAACACACAAGGAAATAACAATCCGCTCATTTCTTTTCCTCATTCACTCCCTAAGACTCTTCAAAAACACATACAATCCTTTTCCTCATTCACTCCCTAAGACTCTTCCAAAACACATACAATCTGCTCATTTATTTTCCTCACTCACTCCCTAAGACTCTTGCTGGTGGACCATGCAATTCGTTGATTGTATATTATTAAGTTGGCATTATATTTAGAAATACATCTGAGCCTAGCAAAATTTTCATTGCTCATTAGGCAAAGTTTTGTATTCGTGTGTACAAAAAATAAAGCAATCCATTAAGCTAGCATCAGTAATACTTATGTTTATGTAACAAAGGCACAAGTTACTTCTATATTTCATCAAATGGCACCAAGGCACACTGATTAATTTATGAATAAAATAGTAGCATTCATATCTCTCTCTCAGCACAACAAGTGGAGAGGAGAGCAACAGAGTCTGCAGAATAACGGAGTATGATTTCAACCAAATATTCTGAAGAAGAAACAAAATATCAACCACGAAAAGACATTGACCTCGAAACACATCAGCGTGCTCAGCCTGCATTAGTGCCGATGATAGCCGCCCCTCACCACAATGGCAATGCCACTCAGCGCTGCCCGTCAACATGCCACTCACCATGCCGGGGAGTCCACCCGCCGACCATGACATCACCATTGTTTGGTCACAGAAAATAGACACTTTAAATCAAATCGCCCAGACATATCGCAACAAGGATTACTGAAAGAAAACACTGAATACAAATGTGTGGTTAGACTTTTCACTCAAACAATTATGTAATATAAACATGTAAAGTACCTTGTACCGATTACACATTTCTAGCACCTGATAAGGCCTTCAGTATGAATGTTTCGAAGTTACCCAGGTAACCTGCATTTGATCACGCACAAAAAAGAACCTTCAATTGGTAGCATTATATGTCCCCAATTTATCAGATAGCAACGGTTAATGTCTATATATACATATCATGACAATTAATCAACGACGCAAGCAAATATATATTGGTGTTGCTTTTGGCATACCAGATTGAAGTAATGAACCACAAAAAATAAAAGACATTTTTATTCCAAGTTCCCAGTGAAAGACACAAGTTCTTCCAAGTGAAGCATGGATATCTCTAGGTACATCTAAAAATTAATGTTTGCGAGTTGCCTCTGAATTAACTTGTCTTAAATATTTTCCAAATTCCGCCATGAATAAACTACAAATTAGGAAGAAGCATCAAACAACTCTGTCTTGAACCGGATCCAAGATGGACTATTCACAAACATAGAAAAGCAAATAGATTTTATTTAATGAAAAACACAGCTACTGTAGTATCAGAGAAAATAAAATCCCATGATCTAGTTGCTCTGAGTTGCACACGCCTATTTCAGGACCAATATTTAAAGTCAGCCCAAAAAACTACCTATTTCTCATTTAATGGGAGGTGGATTTTACTATCCAGAACCAGAAGTCATATAAAACACAATACAAAATTCCAATTGTTTGAAGTCAGCCCTAAAAAGACACGATTCTTGTTTAACAGAGAAGACGCATGAAAAAACTCGTGTGTTAATTAAAGGCAGCAGGAAAAATAGACAATATTTCATGATTCTGTCTTTGTTGCAAACATTACATTGCAATCATGAACTGAGTTTATTAAGCTGCTGACTAAATTAGGCGATATCAGGGTGGGATATTAGACATGGTGTACCTTGACAAAAATATACAGAAATAGAAAAAGGGAAGAACCCAGATGAACCAACATGATCGGATAAAGCAATTCAGTGGCATGGCAGAGGGCGATGATCCATTGCGCCGCTGCTCGTCGCCGTCCCCATGCTCCTCGTTGCATGGCCTCACAGTTGCCTCATACCACGAGCTCGACCCTGGAAGGTGAGCATCTGATTGCCACGGCGCCGCCCGCGCCGCAGTGCTTTCCCGGCCGTCACCTTCTGACTTGATGAGACGACGACTGCCACCTCGCCCGGCATACGTGTCAAAACTTTCAACTGGGCATTGCGCATCAAACTCTGAAAAATACAGGCTTATCGTATGAAATAAAAAATATGCTTGTTTACAGAAGCAGAAGTTCTTGCACTATCACAACAAGCTATTTAGTTCCTCTCCTTTGATTCCGAACAAAGCACATACAACGTCTCTCATCCACAGAAAAACTAAGCGTCCATTATGGTGTCTATTATGCATGCACCCATTAATTAGACTGGAGGAAATATTCAGTAAAAAGGTCAGATTTGTCTACGAGCAGTCGCATTATGCCCTCGATGTCCCCTCCTGGTGGCACCACACAGAAAGGCAATGGTACCAGCCACGTAATATGAAAGAGAAAACCCTCGATAGTTACCCTAACAGTAGGATACTTACTATGGTGTCCTTCATCTCTAGGGGGTTTCTTCTTGTGAGATGATTGCACGCCCATCAGGTGGCATATTCTGATTGGCAAACTCAACTATATTCCTCAAGTCTGTCGCGCCATGGAACAATAGAAAACTCATAAGCACATATGAACTCCTCATTAATTACCAGATTCATAAAAAGAATCATGTGCACAATAGTAGACATTAAACACACCAAACCAAGTAATTTTCGCAGATAGAACATCCCCATCGATACAACCGAGCTCAATTTTTTATCTCTCAATCCTTGGCGAGTGCAATTAGTGTCAATCATAGTAAAGAGAGGAACGAATGATAGTCATAAGTATAAAATTTGTGAGAGTAACTACTTTAATAACCTGATATTCAATTGTTTGCCTATGTGGAACTCTTTTCGGAGAGAGACATGTGTCTAGGAAATTTACTACGGAAGAGAGAATATATTGACTTGACTCCAATCAGAATCCACAACTAATCTAGTCGAGCGATGAAGTAGTACGGTGGCGATGGACATATCAATGTAGGATTCAACTAATCGATCCAGACTGTTATGAGCACCGCTTCAATTAATCGATCCAGACTGCTTAGCCTTCAAAGATAAATTGACAAAGTGGTAAAGTGGCATCTTCGTAATCAAACACCATAGAATATCACTATTTTCTCTATCAGGGACGGTGGCTTTGTCGGATTCCTAGAAAACAGTTCAGGTTTGTACTATGTCATGGAAGAAGTCCAATAGTGAGAGTGCTAAATACAAAAGGAGCCTGCAAAAAACATGTCACTGGCATAAAAGCATCTTAGCAGATGTATGATTGAACAACCAATAATGTTCACTTATACATAAATCAGTAACAATAGTCCGCCACGTGATAGTACCAACAAAACTCAGGAACCATACAAGATCCAAAGTTGTTTCAGGAGTCATCTAACTGATGAGGATGTGTCACATTTAATTTGATATTTGTGGTGCACAAAACAACAGTGGTGCTTCGCCTATTCCAAAATTACCTGAATATTGTAGCCAGAAATTGGCTAGGAACTCATAATGGATGGTCCAGGGGACGGAGATCGGAGGAATAGGGTCGTCCCCATGAATATGCCCGGCCGTCTCGCCACAGGCAGCCGCATGACGCCTCTTATTTCACGTGTATGTGGCGGTGTAAGCCTTAAGGAATTATGCCGGATCAGGGAGTTCCTCGCCCGAGATCACAACTCTGTCGGTCCACTCTCCATCGACCAAACGGAACTTAATGTGCCCAGCGCCACCTCTGCTCTGCCGTGGGTGATCCCATCGGCAATCCCCAATCACACCGGAGGTTGTCCAGGATAGGCTGGGAGAGGAGATGGGAAGAGTCTGACGTCGGTGGCTCGGTGTGGAGTGGATGCACGGCGAGAAGGGTTAGCAGGTGGCGGTGTGCGTCCAACGTCCGTGGCTCGGTGCGACGTGGACACCCAGCGAGAAGGGCTAGCAGGCGGTGGTGTGCGTCGGTGGATCTGCGAGGGAGGAGAAAGGGCCGGCATGCCAACGGTGAGAGGTCAGCGCTAACAACGTTTGGGAATAGTCACCATACGGATCAGACGATGGCAGCAGATGTACCAACCCGTAGCAACGTAGGGCGGCGCTGTCGTCGCAGGCGGAGGATCCTTCATGGCTTGCAGCACGGCGGAGGCGTCGTGGTTTGTAGGGCGGCGGGCGGCGGACGGCGGGCAGGCACATCAGACCGGGCTCCTCGGCGGCGGCGGCTCTTCTAGGGCATCCACACGGTAGAGAAAAGATACGAGCACCTTTTTTTTATATCAGATACGAGCACCTTGGGCATACCAATAGCATTTTCTGGGCCTCGCCTAGGGTAACGGCTTGATGGGTCAAGCGGACAAAGCAATCGAGCGAGCGACGGAGCCTACGCTAACGAGCAAGCGGGAGATGGAGTCGGAGGTTTGAGGATGGTGGCATATTCTCTGTAATTATTTAGAAGTGGGATAATTAGTTGTGCGGTGGCATTCTTTCTGTAATTTCATTGAAGTGTGACACCACCGCCATAGCAACCTTAATAGTAAAGATTTAGAGAGAAATCATAATCCTTATCTTTAATGTTTATGAGAGATGTAGCAAACAACACCTCTTGTAAGAAGACTCTTAATAGCACTTTCACTAGTAGTAGAATGACATTCTTCAATAATGTTGTCATCAAATTCAATGTAAGTTTCCTTGAGATCATCACTAGGACTATCTCTAGACTCGGATGAATTAACAAGTGTACCAGTATTTTCATCAGTAATTTCAGTGTTTTCAATTTGTTTAGCTTTAGCAATTGTAGTATCGAGGAAAGGACCTAATGAACCAGTCTCATCAAGAACAGTAGAAGCATCATCAAAATTATCAGAAGTATTTTCAGACTCAGCAGAAGTAGTCGTATGTGTAGCATGTGTATGTGGCGGTGTAAGAAGCTTACTCATTATAGACGGTGAATCAAGAGCAACATAGGTGTTCAGAGTTGTACCTCTCCTTGTAGTGGATGGCAATATAGGAACTTTCCCATCACGAGTTTTACCCATGATGAATAACTTGCAGCGAACAATATCACGTTTAAGTGAACTTACAAATAAAGCTATGCTCCCCGGAACCGGCACGAGAAAATAGTCTTGATGACTCACAAGTATAGGGGATCGCAACAGTCTTCGAGGGAAGTAAAACTAAAATTTATTGCTTCGACACAAGGGGATTCAAAGAATATTTATAAGCCTTAATAGATGAGTTGTCAGTTCAGCTGCACCTGGAAGTAGACGTGCTCGCAATGAGAAATTTGCACAATATCTTCTATCCTACCGGCTCATTTGCAGCGGGGACTCAAGGGAAACTACTAGTAATTAAGGTGCTCCTTTTAATAAAGCACCGGAGCAAAGCATTAACACTCCGTGAACATATATGATACTCACATCACAACCACCCCCTCCGGTTATCCCAATTGGTGTCACTTTGGGGCCCCGGGTTCCGGACAACGATATGTGTAAACAATTTGCAGGTATAAACAGAAACATAATTATCCTCGTGAAACATTAATATGTTCAAATATGAGATCATGGCACTCGGGCCCTAGTGACAAGCATTAAGCATAACAAGTTGCAACAACGATAGATAGCACTAACAACGGATACTAGGCACCATGCCCTAACAATCTGGCAATTATTACATGAACGATCTCATCCAATCCCTACCATCTCTCTCAGCCTACAGCGAGGATTACTCACACATGCACGGGGGAATAATGGATGGTTGATGGAGAAGTGGTGACGATGACGATGGCGATGATCTCCTCTGAATCTCCGTCCCGACAAGGTGCCAGAACAGGAATTTCTGATCTCCGAATTGGGTTTCAAGGTGATGGCGGCGCTCTGGTGTTTTTCTCTCGAATATGACGAACCCCCTCGTTTTTTAGGTCAAGAGGTATATGTAGTCGAAAAGGGAACCCTAGGGAGAGCCCGAGGCGGCCACACCATGTGGTGGTGCGTCCTAGGGGGGCGCTGCCAGGTGGTGTGGGCCCCTCGTGGCCCCTCTCCGTATCGTCTTTTGGCTCCGGGGGTCTTCGGGTAAAATAGGAACATTGTGATTTTTTTCGGGCATTTTCCTGAAAGTTGATTTTCTGGAAAAAAAAACGAGACAACATGCTAATTCTGATGAAAACAACGTTAGTCCGTGTTAGTTGTATTCAAAACTCACAAGTTTAGAGGAAACCAACAACAAAAGTGTTCAAAAAAGTAGATACGTTTTGGACATATCAGGAGGCGGTAGTTCGAGGCCACGCTCCCAGCGGCGACGACAGCTCTGGTGAAGAACTCGATTGACCTCTCTTGCTCAGCATGGCCAACCAGACTGGAGTGTGGGCCCACAGAGTAATGGCTCGTCCTGCTCCTTGGTCGACTCCTGCATGCATGACTCAAAGGCTCTCCCTGTAGCCCGTACAGGCGGCCCGGTTATGAACTCGATCGACCGGCCGGATATACGGATCTGTATCCATTCAGACACTAGCGACGTATATCCCGGTTCATGCATGGTCCGCTCCTGGCTCGCACAGTAGTACTACACAGTGCGTGCATTCATGACCGTGCATCTCACATTTGAGAGACCAACCACATGCACGGGACCATTTTTTTTTGTACATAGATTGGGGTGAAACCCCGGAGCTGCAGATACAGAAGATCATGACAAGAACAAATTCAGACAGGACCTTGTCAACTCTTGCCCTGAAGACCCAAAATTCGAAAAAAGGCCCTGCAACATTACAGTAAGCACCCTCGGACAAAAACAGAGAAAGCAATCTGGTCCTTGGGAGCCGCCGCCACCCATCGCTGCGTTCTCCAGGTGCTGATGGCACCGAGAACGGAGCCCAATGGAGCACTCGGTCTCTACCTTCCGGCGGACGACCATGGACGCCGGCAGTCGTGACGATTCCGGGAACGAATCACTTGGAGCCGTTTCGAAGCCGAGCTTCGGCGCCTGATCAGGAAAGCCTCGAGCAAGGAGGCAGAGATTTGGCCACCCTCCTGTCCATTGAACGCAGCCGTGAGAAGATTCAGCACTGCGTGAGGAGCTCGTCGATGCAGATGGAACCCCTCCGCAAGCATCAAGTCAAAAAGGATATAGCTTCTCCCCTCCTCGCCGCCACGGCCGGCCAGGGAGTCAGCACACTCCATCTTCCGAGATGCTTCGAAGGAGGAGATACGGCGCGCGATCTTATTGGAACGGTCCTGCTTTGCTTCAATCCAGAGGGGAAATGTCGTGGGATAGTCACGGCAGACGTTATCAGAGGTAACTTAGTTTGGGGCACATCGACTCTATGATTGGGAGAGGGTTTAGCTCGAATTGGACACAAGGATTATCCTGGTTCAGCCTCTCCATTGGAGATAATAGCTTACTTCCAGCTGGGATCTTATAACTATCGATCTAGAGGTTCGGGCTGCAATGTCGCCGAGACTCCAAATCTAGGGTTACAAATACTAACCCTCGTATACCCTGAATCTAGGGTTTCCACTCGAAATCTCTTAGTCTCCCCGATCTATGCCAGGAGAACCGGTTTATATAACACCCAGTTTCCTGGCTTTCCTTACAAGATTCGGCTAGAGTCCTACTCGGAGTCCTCTCGTAACCCAAGTCTTGGACTCCACGATTTTACACCGCCTCTCGGGTCTTCTAGAACTTCCTTCCACTGAGCAGGGTTACCAATACAACCACTGGCCCATTAATAACACCCGACCCAGTATCACAGTACAAGGTCTCGTGTGGATTCCCTCCTGTCGGTCTCGTCCCCATACATGGGCCTGCCGGGTTATCATCCCCCCAACAGTAGTCCCCAGAATAGCTCGGGCATCTTGGTTGGCGCGCTCTCCTCGTAGCTTCAACTTTGAGCCAACCATGAAGCGCATGCTATTCCCTGCAAAACAACAAGCATTTACTTATATAACGTTACAGGTTAGATTGCTTTAACTATAGCCAGGCCGGCTCTCTTGGCGGTCCATATAATAACCCTACTATCACACTAGCCGGATATCATATCTTAGATCAACTCTCCACGACGTACAATTCATAACTCGGCCTTCGTACTCTTCACAAGCTGGTCCGAGTGACAACTTTGAGTCCGGCTCTTTTGGGCGGTCATCTGTAACTCGGCTGCCTGACGATAACTCTCAAGATCTCATTCCCGTAATCAACGGACCGAGTATATATTTCCGCAAATCTCTCCACTTTACCGTTTGGCATTCTAGGGTTTCACCGCGCCTATAAATATAGGGCCCGGGGGAAAACCCTAATCACAAACGCCATCGCACTTTCTCTTCTTCTTCTTCTTCCCCCAAGCGCACCATTGGAGCCCGAGGGCCCGAGCTTGAAACTTGAGCCGTTGGACTCCATGCGCACACCGCTGACCTCGATAGCCGGCCTGTCGTTCCGCACCGGGCTTCATCTTCAAGATCTCGCCGCACCATTGGAGCCCAAATCTCAAGCTCGAAGCTCGAACACCGGACCGTTCGCGCGCCGCCGTCACCCTCAAGAGCCGGGCCGCAGTTCCACGCCGCGCTCACCGGACTTCACTCCGCCGCCGTTTTCCGGTAAGCCTTTCTAGATCTAGGTTTTCACTTTTTAGATTTTCGAGTTCGCGTTCTTCGCGCCTTTCGCCTCCATTTTTTCCTTGCTTTGTTTTTAATTTTCAATGTCCTCTGGATCTTTTTCAGTGACACCCAAAACCGCTCCCAAGTCCAAGGGCAAGGCCGCGGCTTTGAAGCAAAAGCCGGGTCAAAGTATCACCGCCAACTGGGCGAAGTCGACTGTCACTCTGGCCAAGCTGGAAGAGCTGGCCGAGTTTGGGGTCCTTCCCCCTCAGTCGGAGATCGCATGGCGGGTGCCCGAGGAGGAGAGCCGGCCTTCACCCGGAGCAGGTGAAGTTGTAGTTTTCCTTGAGCATGTGACCCGGGGTTTCCGCCCCCCCGGGTCATCCTTTTTTCCGTGAGGTCCTCCATCACTACAAACTCCGAGTCTTCGACATAGGTCCAAACTCGATTTTGAACATTTGCCACTTTATCGTCCTTTGCGAATCTTATCTTTGCATAGCTCCCAACCTTTCATTGTTTCTTGAGATTTTCCAATGCAAACCTTGCCGTGAGACTACGGATGGTCCCCTCCTTGTCTGTGGAGGCATAGCCATCCAAAGACGCAAGAAGTCTCTAATGCCGACTCTCAGCCTTCACTCCCACGTGAAGCACTGGCAAAATACTTTCTTTTACTGCAAGGACACTTCTTCACCCGGCGAGAAGCCTCTGCCGGGTTTCTCCACTGAAACTCTTGCCCTTAGTGATAATTGAAGCTCCTTTGCCCCGGAGGCCGACAGACAAACCATCCAGCCCCTTCTTCATAAATTAGCCGTCTTAGCAGCCCACGGCCTGTGTGGGTTAAACTTGATCAAGACCTGGATCAGCTATAGGATTCAGCCCAACAACATTCGCCCAAAGCTGCTCTGCGAATACTCGGGCCATCTGACCGACTCTCTCCGATACTCGGAGAAGTCATACCCGGCCGGAGACGTTAACAAGGCTATGAAGAATTTCTTGGCTGAGAAGATGGATGCTATCAAGAGCATTTCTGGACTCTGCCCCTTCTCTCTCTCAAACCCGGCTCCACCAGTAAGAACAGGCTAATTCCTTTTGTACCGATTGATTTTTCTAGATCACATATACTAACTTTTATCTCTCCTGCTTTTTACCCAGGAATCTGACGAATGGTGGAAGATTGTCACCCCTCCCCCCTCTGAAAACTCGGAAGAAGAAGAACCGAGTGACAGCGAAGAAGGTGATTCCGAGTTACTGAACAAGTACTTTGTCAACTTACTATATCAAGATTCTCTTCCCACCTTTATTCCTGACAATACACCACAATCACCTGCTCCGGCTGACAAGGTCGATTCCGAGTCTGAGGAGAGCGAGGCAGAGCCGGAAGCCGAGTTAAGCAAAAAGAGGAAGGCCAAGGGGGTCACCTTCAAGGTATCCTATTATTTTCATAACCTCAAACCCGGACTCATATACTGATATGTGCAAACCCATCAAATTTCTAACTTCCATATCATCTCAGAAGGTTGCATCTCCTCCAGCTAAGCGGCGGGAAACCCGGTCTTCGCCGGGTGACGAGCCCCTTAACCCCGGGATTTCTCTTCAATCACCCGCTCGCCGAGCCGGTACTCCTTCAACTTACCCTGTTTGCACTCCTCGAAAATTTCCATCTCCGAGTCATCCATTAGCAGGAAAACTTTGTGTCTCACTTTCCAATTCTCTATCAGTGTCCTCCGGGTCTAGCAATGATCTTCCCAGTGACTTTGTCATGAATACCGGGTAATTTTCATACCTTGCTTGACAATACCTCTATACTTTGCAGGTTTTACTTTTATAAACCACTAACACTTTTCCTTTTCTTCTTTCAGGGCTAAGGGCACACTTAGCAACCCGGTTGAGACCCCTGTCGATGATCCAACGGCGGAAGACCCGGAGAGCGCCGCTAATCCTCCACCTACTGAAGAGCAAGAGCCGGCTAACACGGCCAACCCAAGGACCGAGTCTCCTCCTCCCGCGCGTCAGTCGGCTGATCCCAATGTTGAATATCTTGGGACGCAAAGGGCGGCTCCTGCTCCAAATACCGCAGCAACCAGAGTCGACACAGGGAAACAAGAGGCAACCCCACCACCGGTTGACCAGAACGCCAGCTCTTCCAGGCCGACTCTCAGTGGCCATGAGTTTGAAAAGCTGTTGAGGGAGTATCGCTCCCTGAAGGCAACTGAAGAGGAGATTGTCGAGTCTCTGGCAGCTGAGCACCAGGTTAGTTTACGTAATACTATTTATGTACTCGTCCTAGTCCCCAAGTTCCGAATGAACTGTCCACAGTCACTCGGTACTTTGCAACTATATAGTACTTCTTATGAAACTTCAGAACATCCTAGTCCCCAAGTTCCAGGTGAACTGTCCACAGTCACTTGGTACTTGCAAATATAGCTTTTGAGCTCATTGCCGACTGATGTTTCTTTATCTTTTTCAGGCTTATGTTACCCGGACTAATGAACTGTTGGCAAAGACCAATAAACTCCTGCAAGCTGAAACAAAACTTCTTGAAGACCTGGAGGCCAACGTCAAGGAGCTCTCCAAACAGTGCAAGAAGTATAAGAAGAGACTCCACGCCGCTGAGGAGCTTGTGAAGAAACTCTCAACTTTCATTGCCGAGACTTATAACTCCATCATAGGTAAGGCATATCTAAATTTCCGACTATCACCTTGTATTACTCGGATTTCCCGTTTTAGAAGGTTTTGACCCGGATCTTACTATCTTACTTCTCTTTTTGTACTGCAGGTCCGGGTGAAGTTGCTGGGGAACATGATGATCTCAAAAAGCTGAAAATACTCAAGACTATCATCCGACAATTTTCGGCAGGGACAAAATGGACTCTTGAAGCTGTGAAATGGACCGGTACCTACGCCGGTGTAACACAAATGATTGAAGCATACTCGATAATCCCTGCCTGGATTGATATCTGGAAGCGCTCAGCATGCCGGGTTGGGGTGATACGCGGCCTTGCACTGGCTAAAGCCTATCACCCCAAGATTGAGCCCGCAATGCTTGTGAACGGGTTTCCCGAGTTTAATACTGATGGTTCTAAATTCACGGGAAAGGACCTCAAGGCCATCAATGCCCAGATCCGTCACTCGGCCAGTTTGATTGCAGAAAATCTCGATGTAAACAAACTTACCCCCCATATGATGCTGAGGATAAGCCGGTGCCCTCCGAATTCCCCGCTCCTTTTGATATATTGACTCGATACAAGGAGGAGGTCGCCAAGAAAAAGGCCGAGGCCGGTTCTACGCCAACTTCATCGACTCCGATTGTTCCTCCTCCAGCTCGCGCTGATTCTGCGGTTGACCCGGACATTGAGACAGAGAAGGCAACGGAGGAGAATACCGAAGACCCGGCCGCCAAGACCACTCATGATGACTTGGCTACAACAGCCGAGTAATTATTCTCATTTTTACCAGCAAACGATCATTCGGCCAATAGGCATTGTAATATGCCTTTTACACTTGTTATTTGATAGTGCGCATGTGCACTTTTGATACTATTCCTCTGGTTTGTAATACATTTAAACTCATGTGGTTTCGATGACCCTTCTGGTTGTCGTTTTAATATGCACGTTACAAACTCATTTTGGCACAACTTTATCTATTATATGATTTGTGAGAAAGATGCCGAGTCTTGACTTTAAGATTGTGAAGAATTTCCCACAAGTCCCCAAGACCCGGACTCTAGGTCTTAGGAATCTTAGCTTGAGAATTTTTGTTTCTCAAGTCCCCAAGTCCAAAATTTTGGATGTTATATACTTATACATTTTGAAGTTATGCGCAATATGCAATGAGCTTCCGGCTATTGCCTTTGCCATGCGTAACATATGGTTTAGATGACCCTTTTGACCCTTCTGGTTATAAGCCGGTTTTCGCACATATTTTCAATGTTGCTATAACTCTAGTAAAAACAGGGTCAGGCAAGTCCCCATGGGCATCATGACTGATTGGATTTATAGGTTAGCAAACACGCCATTTTGGAGCGAGTTACATCAAGCTTAAACGAAAGAGGTCAAGAAAAAAATTTGGCTCTATTGTCCAGGTTATGAGATTGTAACTATACTTATTACAAGTAATCAGTCCCCACAACCGATTGGCATCACGGCCGGGTCTTAGTGTACAACTGTGCTATTCAAGCAATCAGCCCCCAAGACCTAAATATATGTACAATGCAACAATAGGATTTCTGCTCTACCGAGTTACAGATAGCTTAAATACTAAAAAGGAAAAGATGTGCAAATTATACCCACTAAATCATATTTAACTAAAATAGTGCACTAGTGAATACAGGGCCTGATTTAACTACAGAAAAATATGCAAGAAATTGACAAGATTCAAAGAACATAATGACTATCATGATTTAACCATCTCTTTATTGATGTGAAAAGGTTAGGTCAGCAGGCCGCCTCATTAAAAACCCTCCAGTCCCCTTAGGTACCCTGGATAGGAAAAGAGTGCGTCTGAAACCTGCTGCCTGTTACATCGTGTAATACAATTTGCAAACTGAGCCTATGCTAAGTGTAGTAAGGACGTAGCTGAGCCACGTTCCATGGTCGTTCACGCTCTTGCATGGAGGAGGTGGAATGAGCAGTAGCATTCACATAATCCGACTCTTCCCTTGCATCCACCAGATAATACGATCCGTTGTGTAGATTCCGGCTTATAATGAACGGACCCTCCCATGGAGGAGACAACTTGTGTTTTCCTTCCTTGTATTGCACCAAACGTAGCACCAGGTCTCCTTCATGAAAAAACGCGTCTTGACCCGGCGGCTATGGTATCATCGTAAATCCTGCTGATATTTTGCGGACCGCTCCAAGGCTTGTTCCCTGTGCTCTTCTAACATGTCCACAACATCTTGCCGGTTCTTCTCATTCTCTACCTCAACATAAGCTGACACTCGTGGCGAGTCATGGATAATGTCGCTTGGGAGAACTGCCTCTGCACCATAAACCATAAAAAACGGGGTCATCTGAGTAGACCTGTTAGGTGTAGTATTAATTCCCCAAACAACAGAAGGTAACTCCTCCACCCATGCTCCAGCAGCTCTGAGACACGGGACTCGCAGTCGTGGTTTTAACCCACGCAGTAGCTCTTGGTTTGCTCTCTCCACCTGACCATTGGCTTGCGGATGGGCCACCGAGGCTACGTCAAGTCGAATGCCATTGTTTCCGCAAAACTTTTCCATCTCTCCTAAGGACATGTTGGTTCCATTGTCTGTGATTATGCTGTGGGGGTATCCAAATCGATATATGATCCTCTTCAAGAACTTCATAGTTGTGGCCGCCTCACAGTTTGTAACTGGCATAACCTCAACCCACTTTGTAAACATGTCGATGGCCACCAGCAGATGAGTGTTTTTGCATGGAGACATATGGAAAGGGCCTACCATATCCATACCCCAAACCGGAAACGGCCAGGTCAATGGGATTGTCCGCAGCTCCATAGCTGGTACATGGATTTGCCGAGCATACCTCTGGCATCCATCACACCTTGCAACCAGACGTTCTGCATCTGCCAAAGCTGTAAGCCAAAATAAACCATGCCGATACTCCTTGGCCCCAAGAGATCTTGTGGAGGCATGGTGTCCGCAATCACCTTCATGAATTTCTCTCAATATTTGTCGGCCTTCCTCTGGAGCTACGCAGCGTAAAAAGACGCCTGTAGCACTTCTCTTGTAAAGCTCACCACCAATGATGGAATAACCTTTTGCACGTCTCTGGATTTGCCGGGCTACGACTTCCTGCTGTGGTAACTCGCCCCGCAATAGAAACGCCAGGAATGGCTCAGTCCACTCTAGAATAGCGCGCACCGCGGCCACAAACTCCAAATCCGGGTCTTGGTGAGCTATTTCTTCTTCTGACTCGGTTTTAACGGAAGGCCGCCATAACTCATCCAAGAAAACATTAGGCGGAACCGGCTCTCGACGGAAGCCGAGTCTCGACAGCACGTCTGCAGCCTCGTTCTTTCGCCGGTAAATGTGCTCCACCTGGTATCCTGAGAAAGACCCGGTAACTTTGTCCACCTCTCAGCGGTATGCTGCCATCGTTGCGTCCTTCCTGTCCCATGTTCCTGAGACCTGCTGTACAACAAGATCCGAGTCTCCGTAGCACATTATACGCTTAATGTTCATCTCCTTTGCTACACGCAATCCATGTAACAAGGCCTCGTACTCAGCTACGTTGTTAGAACAATCAAAGTGAATTTGCAAGACGTAACGTAACTTATCTCCTTTTGGCGATGTGAGCACAACACCAGCTCCTGATCCTTCATACTGCTTGGAGCCGTCGAAATGCATACCCCAGGATTCTGAACTTGGCACCAACAAGGGTACGCTTGTCCGAGTCCAATCATTAACAAAATCAACCAACGCCTGAGACTTGATTGCAGATCGGGGCTCGTAATTGATATGATAATCACCCATCTCGATAGCCCACTTGGCTACCCTTCCTGTAGCATCCGAATTTCTTATGATATCTGCCATGGCTATGGAACTTACCACCGTAATGGGGTGTTCTTGAAAATACGGCTTCAATTTCCGGCTGGCCATGAATAACCCAAAAACCAGTTTCTGCCAATGTGGATACCGTTGCTTTGCTTCTGATAAGACCTCGCTTACATAATAAATCGGCTGTTGCACCGGGTAATCCTTCCCATCCTCTTTGAGCTCAACCACGACTACTGCACTAACTGCCCGGGGCCCGGCCGCAACATATAACAACATGGGCTCTTTGGGACCCGGTGCTGCCAGAACCGGTGCTTCAGACAACTGCTTTTTCAGAGCTTCGAACGCCTCATCCGCCTCTTGATCCCATACGAATTTGTCTGTTTTCTTCAAGAGTCGGTACAAGGGTATTGCTTTTTCCCCGAGCCGAGATATAAACCGGCTCAGTGCCGCCACACATCCTGTAAGTTTCTGGACATGTTTCAATTCCTCTGGCTTTTTTAGGCTCTGAATAGCTTTGATCTTCTCCGGGTTAGCCTCGATTCCCCGCTCAGAAACGATGAAACCGAGTAATTTCCCCGCAGGAACTCCGAATACACATTTTGTTGGGTTGAGCTTCATTTGATATCTCCTCAGGTTTTTGAATGTCTATTTCAGGTCATCAATGAATGTTTTTGCGTTCCTTGTCTTGATCACCACGTCATCAACATAAGCAAGGACATTGCGTCCAATCTGATCCTCAAAACACTTCTGAATGCACCGCTGATATGTTGCGCCAGCATTTTTCAATCCAAAGGTCATGGTTTTGTAACAAAAGGCTCCAAAGGGGGTTATGAATGATGTCTTCTCCCAATACTCCTCTCTGAGCTTTATTTGATGATACCCGGAATAGGCATCCAGCAAACATAGCAGGTCACTTCCTGCCACTGCATCTATGATCTGGTCTATCCTTGGAAGGGCAAACAAATCTTTTGGACAATGCTTGTTGAGGCTCGTGTAATCTATGCACATTCTCCACTCGTTATTCTTTTTCAGCACTAAAACCGGGTTTGCCAACCACTGGGGGTGGAAAACCTCCATGATAAAGCCGGCCGCCAAGAGCCGAGCTACCTCTGCTCCTATAGCTTTTCTTCTCTCCTCATTCATTTTCCTCAAACCCTCCTTCACTGGCCGGGACTGGGGATCAACGTGTAAGCTGTGTTCAGCAAGTTCAGTCGGGATACCCGACATGTCGCTAGGTGTCCAAGCAAAGACATCCTGATTCTCGCGGATGAACTCGATAAGCGCGCCTTCCTCCTTGCTATCCAGGTTTCAACCTATGGCAACCTGCTAGGAAGAGTCACCCTCAATGAAAGCCACCATTTTTGTGTCTTGGGCTGCCTTAAACTTTGCTCTCTCATCATCAGTATTTGGTTTCTTCAGAGCGGTTCGATCTTCCGGGTCTACCTGAGACCTGTAATACCTGAGTTCCTCCTTTGCACAAGCTTGTTCTCCAAGTGCCGCATCTCCCTCATCACATTCTGCTGCCACAACCCTGTTCCGGTGTATAGTGATGGTTCGTTTAGGGCCCGGAATCTTCAGCTGTAAGTACACGTAACACGGCCTTGCCATGAATTTGGCGTAAGCCGGCCTTCCAAACAGTGCATGATAAGGACTACGCAACTTCACCACCTCGAATGTGAGCCACTCCACTCTGTAATTATCCTTGGATTCTCCAAAAGCAACCTCTAGTGTTATCTTTCCCTCAGGGCAGGCCGAGTGTCCTGGCACAATTCCATGGAAAACTGTGGAGCTTTTCTGCAGCTGAGACTCCTTGAGCCCCATACGTAAAAAGGTCTCCCGGTATAGGATATTGATGCTACTCCCGCCGTCCATCAGAACCTTCTTTAGCTCATAGCCATTGACCTGCGGCGCCACCACCAAGGCTAGCACACCCGGATGTTCTATTGCTTCCGGGTGATCCCTCCTACTCCATGTTACTTCCTGGTATGACCATCTCAGGTATCTTTGAACACCTGAAGAAACCGAATTTACAGCTCTTTTGAGTATCTTCCTCTCTCTCTCTTGGAAGTCCCGGTGGTGTGAACATGGTATTGCCCTAACTGCTTTGGGTTACTCTGAAAGCCCCCTGCACCACCTTGGTTGTTACCCGGGTTACCAGCTCCTGCGTTACCTGCAGGGGGTGGCCCGTTGCCCGGGTTTCCAACCAGACCCGGTCCTCCTCCCCGGCCTGTGCCTTGCAGGGCTTTCTGTATCTCTTCGTTTTTCCACCTCTGTAGGTCCACACATTGCTCCAATGAATGATTAGCCGGCCTGTCGTTCCTACTATGGCGCGGGCAAGGCATCTTGAAGGCTTCTATGTGATTAGTCGGCCGTGGTGGCCCTTGATAATTGTTTCCTCCATTGAAGTCAGTGCTGAAGCCGACTGAATGTTTCTTGTATTGCCTTCCTGCCGATTGATATATGGCGTCCCGTGCATCCCGCTCCTGTTGTCCAGGTAATTGGCTTGCTGAGCCATCGCAGTGTGTAGCATATCTATAGCCCGCCGGGTCTCTATCGCTTGAGGTGATTCTCCCAGTGGAATACGGTCGAGCGCTAAAGTTGCGGCGTACACGTTGTCCATAGGGTTGTTTAAGTGACCCGGTGGGGTATGGAATCGTGATGGTGGTGGCTGCACAGTATTGCCCTCAGGCACCCCAATGGGTAGCACAGGTGACCCGGTCGGTACGTTCGCCAATTGTCCTCCAAGCGTCGCTCCTGCATACCCATTTTCTTGGTTCACAATCGGGATCGGCTGATCTTGAGGTGTGATAAACAATACGGCCGGCTGTAGGGCTCCTTCTGTTGCTGGCAGTCTCGTCTGATGCCTCTGATTATATACTCTAGTCGTTTGTGCCTGTATACGGTCCTCTAACTCATCCAACTGACGCTGACGCGCGGCCATCTGCAATTTCTCGGCCTCTACATCTATCATTTGCTGTTCCAACGCTCGACGGGCTACATCCAGGTCTCTGGCCCAGGCCGCTGCGTTCTCCGGGGTTATCACCGTAGCCAACACTGTGGGATCCAAGATCAAGTTGTTGCTGAATAGAGCCGGATTTGGTGGGTGCGATGTTCCCGCACCGGCTGTTCTGTTTGTCCTGAATCCGAACATGTTCCTGTGGTGAGAAGTTTCGCCTGTTTTGCTGGTGACGGATGTTTGCTCGCCATCGACCCGGGCTCCGGTCGGGTCTCCATTAACCGGCGTCTGTTGTTGGGCCAGTGCTTGCGCCGCACCAGCCACGGCTAATGTCACATCACCCTGGTTTAGATTATCGCAGGGGCTGTGTAAACCGCGACTCGGCGCGCAATGCCTAGTGAAGATTCATATTCTTCTTCCTCGCAGCTATCCTCCTCATACCGATCTTCGAGCAGATGCAGGATAGATTCGGTATCGTCATCTTCGTTAACCCGGCCACGCGGGGTCCATGCCGGCTCCTCTGGGTGTTCCCTCTTCGCGGTGAGTGCTTCCTCCAGTTCTGCCATGCCTACCGACTCTTCACCATCTGACTGAACCCGAGTAGCGGCCCCTGACACAGAATCATACTCATTATTGTCAGAAATTAAACCCGACGTACGTACCATACCCACAATGACGTTGACGCGGCCGATCGTGATAACAGATCCGGTTTCCAGCGAGTCCGACTCTGGCCCCTAGCCAGAATCGTCGACGATCTTCTCTCGTTCGGGGTTGGTGACGATCTCGCCGACAACAAGATTCTTCATGCTTTCCAGAGCTTCTCCCGTGATATAAACACCTTTGGACGCAGACCCCATGGTGGACGCCAACTGTCGTGGGATAGTGACGGAAGACGTTACCAGAGGTAACTTAGTTTGGACCACATCGACTCTGGTGTTTGGGAGAGGGTTTAGCTCAAATTGGACAGAAGGATTATCCTGGTTCAGCCTCTCCATTGGAGATAATAGCTTACTTCCAGCTGGGATCTTATTAACTATCGATCTAGAGGTTCGGGCTGCAATGTCGCCGAGACTCCAAATCTAGGGTTACAAATACTAACCCTCGTATACCCTGAAGCTAGGGTTTCCACTCGACATCTCTTAGTCTCCCCGATCTATGCATGGAGAACCGGTTTATATAACACCCGGTTTACTGGCTTTCCTTACAAGATTCGGCTAGAGTCCTACCCGGAGTCCTCTCGTAACCCAAGTCTTGGACTCCACGATTTTACACCGCCTCTCGGGCCTTCTAGAACTTCCTTCCACTGAGCCGGGCTACCAATACAACCGCTGGCCCATTAATAACACCCGACCCAGTATCACAGTACAAGGTCTCGTGTGGATTCCCTCCTTTCGGGTCTCGTCCCCATACATGGGCCTGCCGGGTTATCATCCCCCCAACAGGAAACCTCCATGGCTTCGACCTGCAAGAAAGAAGAAAGCGCCCTCCCGCGTTGTTGCGAGTCACCGGAGGTAGGCCGATCGAGAAGAAAAGGAAGCGCCAAAACGTCGAACACAGGCACAAAGGCCAAAAGCAACCTAGTACTACTATCTACGGGCCAAGCCTCGCTACCGAATCCGCACCAAACGGCATCGCCGCCGGGGGAAAAGGAGGGGCGGGCCGCCGCAAGCAACGGAAGAAATGAGACGATTCTCAAGCGGTGCGGGGGGGGGGGGGGAGCTACGGATGTTCATGCATGGGACCATAGGACGATGCTCGAGTTTTATAAGAATGCAGAATACTTGTGTATCATCGCATATCTTTTTCATATGTTGTTCCGAGGTGGTAATTTGCGTGAGTTTCTTGCTCTAATTAACCAGTCAACCCCGTTGTAGATGTGATCGATCAATAGTTTAGCACGTCTCTGCAGCTCGACGAAACCCGGGGATAGGGAATCTAGAGTCAAAGTTTGTCTAGCTAGCTTATTCTAGAAATAACATATAAAGGGCCATAAAAAATGTGTCGGAGACAAATAAAACGGGCTATTTAGCTTCCCATTTGGTACCCCGACAGGCCCGACATTTGGCCATCGGCGGCCGTCGCCTCTCCTGTAGTGTTACATTATGGAACGGAGGGAGTAGTACAAACCTTTTGATACCAACTACCGTATATCTCTCTACATAATTGCTACATTGATTTGTACAACCCATGCATGGAAACATACTAGATGCAGTAAACAACATATGTTGAAACATGTCAATAATGAAGAAAGAATAGCAAACTAATAGCTAACTGAAATTTTACTTAGAGCTCAGTAGTGCAACCGGTACGACTTACCTGTGCCGTCCGGGTAACTTTTTTTATCAACTTTAGGGGCAATTTAACGACATACCATCTGGACAATAATCTCCTATTCCAATTCTAATACTCCTTCCATTCACTTTTATAGGTCACACTACTTACCATTTTTAATTTTGACCACATACATATTAAAATTAGTGAATCTATGAAAAAATAAGTCTAGATTCACTCATTTTAAAATGTAGTAGTCGAAATTGAAATGCTTTATAAAAGTGAACAAAGAGAGCTTTTTTTAAGGATACGTCATGGAAGGAATGCATCAGTTTCATAGAAGGAGAAGGCCAAGATGGCCGATTACAATGCGTTTTTGCACAAGCGCCCAGAAACACCACCCACTAACTACAAACGGGATTACTCGCCAAACCTCCACTTATCTACTTGCTGAAGGCTACCTCTAAAAACACCCGCCAAGGTCCATAGAGCTGCCTCCGACTCGATCATCTTGAGTACCCTGAGAGATGATGGCTGATGTCCTTCAAACATCACATTGTTCCGGTGCCTCCACAGACTCCAGCAAACTAGGGTGATGGCCGTCCATAGGTCTTTCTGGTCGACCCCTCTTTGCCTCCGCTCCGGTAGCCAGCTGACAAAAGCATCATGCTGGCTAGGGATCCAGTTGTCTAGGCCCCACCTGTGAAGTAAACGCGTCCATACCTGTCTAGCTACCACACATCCCAACAGTAAGTGGTCGATGTCCTCCCCCTGCTGGTCACATAGGGGGCATGCCGCAGGGTGAGGGAGCCCTCTACGGCTCAACCTATATGTCGTCCAGCATATGTTCCTGAGGGCTAACCACAGAAGAAACTTGCATTAGTTGGGGGTGCGGGATCGCCAAACCTATTCTGTACCGGCTAGCCCCTCTGATCCGGGGAACATGGCCGGTAGGCCGATCTGGTCGAGAATCTGTTGTTTTGCTCCACGATCCAACATAACTCATCCTCCACGCCCTCATGGAGCACCACCTCTTATATGAGGTTGGCCAGCTATAGCAGTTCCCTCAGTTCCGTCTCACCTAAATCCGGGGGGATATCCAGAAGCCAACTACCGGCAATGCCATCTCTTACCCGACGGGATGCCCTGGCCCTCTTTGGGACTTTGTTCCACAGGTTGGGAGTGACGTGCCTCAGACTTCCCTCCGGCAGCCATCTATCATCCCAAAAGAAGGTGGACACCCCATCACCAATCCTCGAGGCTGTGGCCGCCTCATAGAGGTGAGTTACTGTCTTTAGGAGCTGAAAATTAAATTCCCTCCACGGCTTTGAAACATCAGTCCTGCGAAGCCAAAGCCATCTAACCCTCAGGGCATGATTCATTTTACTGAGGTTTCGAATGCCAAGACCCCCTAGGTGCTTGGGCATGCAAGCCCTTTCCCACGCCACTAGGCAATGCCCACCATGCGCCTCCTTTCTACCTTTCCATAGGAATCCCCTGAGTATCTTGTCAATATCCACCAAGGTCTTGGCTGGGAGGTCTAGAGACATCATTGCGAAAATAGAGACCGCGGAAAGAGTTGTTTTGACCAACTCCAGTCTCCCACCTCTATTAAGGAGGTTCGCCCTCCAGCCCGACAGATGGTTCGCCACACTATCCACGATATACTAGAGTTGGGATGCCGTTAGCTTCTTGAGCGAGAGCGGCAAGCCTAGGTAACGCAAGGGGAAGGGGAGGATGGGGCATTGGAGTTCATGTGCCACGATCTCCGCTTCCCCTTGTCCGCACCTAATCAAGTGCGCTGAACTCTTCTCCAGATTTGCCCGAAGCCTAGATGCTTCCCCGAAAATTTGCAGGATCTCGGAGAAGACTTTAAGGTCCTGAACGATTGGCCGTAGAAAAGTCACCACATCATCAGCATAAATCGACGTCCGGTGTCTCATACCTGTGCGTGCTAGCTGTGTGAGCCAACCACGAGAGACATCCTGCTCGATCCTGAGGTGTAAGACCTCCATTATTAGGATGAAGAGCTGCGGGGAAAGGGGGCCCCCTTGCCTTAGTCCACGCATGTTCGAAATCTTTGAACCAGGCCAGCCGTTGAGAAGAATCCTAGTGGAAACGGATGACAGAAGGCCACAAATGATGGCTATCAAGGTGTTCCCAAAGCCAACCTTCCTAAGAACCTCCAGGAGGAAGGCCCAGCTGACAATGTAGAAGGCATTGGTGATGTACAGTTTGAGAAGCACAACTGGAGTGGCCGAGCTCTGAAGTTTCCTCACGGTCCCCCGAATAGTCATGAAGTTATCATGAATACAACATCCATGCACAAAGGCACTCTGATGGGCTCCCACCAACTTTGGCAGTACATGTGTGATTCGACACGCAAGGACCTTAGCTACCAATTTAGCAAAGCCGTGAATGAGGCTGATGGGGCAAAAATCCTTAGGATCCACGACGCCCGGCTTTTTAGGCAGCAGTGTGAGGAAAGCTTTGTTCACTGCCCCAAAACCATGGAGGTCACGCCTCTCCAGAGACCGGAAAGCTTTCATGATATCGGCCTTGATGATGTCCCAGCATGACACAAAGAACCTGTTGGAGAAACCATCCGGCCCTGGGCTCTTATCCAGAGGCATTTCTCTTATTGCCTTCCACACCTCCTCCTCCGTGAAATCCGCGTCCAGGTGATTTAGTTCCTCCGAGGGAAACTGTAGGAACTTTAAATCCACTGAGAAATCTCTGTCCACCTCCACGCCCAGGATGTTATCATAGAATTCATCCAAGGCCTCCGCCTTTTCCTCGTGGCTGGTCTTCCTCTCACCCTCTACCACAAGATGCCCGATAAAGTTTTTCCTTCTGCGGTGGCTGGCCTGTCTGTGAAAGAATTTGGTACAAGCGTCAACTTCACGTCGCCATAGAATCCTTGCCCTTTGTCAGGCCAGAGACCTCTCTAACGAGGATAGACCCAGCAGCTTTCCTTTGAGCAATTTCCTCAAGGCTCGTTCTTCCACCGAGAGCTCTCTAGACTCCACTGCCACATCCAGACGAAGAATAACCTCATTAGCCAGCAGGATCTGGAGCTTACTATTCCCTACGAACTTGCTGCTCCAGCTGGCAAGCTTTTTTTGTTGTAGCCCTGAGTTTATTATCCAACAACCTAAAGGGATTTGCATCAAATTCCACGGACGTCCACGTCTCCTGGACCACTTCCGTAAAGCCCTCCACCTTGGTCCAGAAGGCTTGGAAAAGAAATCTACGCCCCGAGAGCAAGTCAGGGGCTAGGCTAGTGATCAGTGGGCAGTGGTCGAGGGTTCAGAGGATCCTGTCGAGAGGAAAGCATCAGGGACGCAATCGTCCCAATCCACCATGGAGAAAACTCTGTCCAGCCGCTCAAGCGTGGGATGTTGCCGCTCGTTAGACCACGTATATCTCCGGCCGTTGAGGTAGATGTCCTTTAACTCGAGCGTGGCAAGTGTACGATGGAACTGTCCCATTAAGGGGCGGTGCAAGGTACCCTGGTTCTTATCCTCCGGACTGGTGATGAGATTGAAATCACCAGCGACCATCCACGGGCCTACGTGTAAATATCTCATGTCGCGCAGTTCCTGCAACAACTCCCTCTTCTCTTCCACGCCCTATGGGCCATAAACCCCCGTAAACCACCAAGCCTGCTCACCCTCAATTGCGATGCTCGCTGTCAGAGTGTTCCTGGTGAGGTGTGGGTTGGTGATTGCTACATGCATGGATTGCCAGGCTAAGAGGATGCCGCCACGTGTTCCTACCGTCGGGAGGAAGAGAAACTCATCAAAAGCGGGCCCTAGACAGTCCCGCACAACTTGGGCGGTCACTACCTCCATTTTGGTTTCCTGAAGGCACCGCACTTTGGCTCCCAAAGGAGACAAAACCTGAAATATGGCCGCTCTCCGGGCCGGAGAATTAAATCCACGCGCATTCCAGACGACAAACAAGACGTCTATTTCCAAGATGGGGAGTTCTTAGAGATTACACCGAGGCTAGGAGAAAAAATAGCGACCAAACAAACAAACAACTACAGAGAGACTCCACGCCATAGACTAGGCAATCCACTGGGAGGTCGTCCGACAACGGCAATGCCTCTGGCTGCCACCCGAAAAGGCTGAGGATCACATCAATGTGTTTCTATGGTAGTGGCTGATCAAATAGGTTGATGTACGTGGCTAAGGCGGCGTCGCCAATGACTTACCCCTCCCTCACAATCTTCAGCCTGTGAATCAGTTCTTTCTGCTGTCGCCTGACCGGGGTGCCTGCAGCAAATTTGCCCTTCTGTCGGCAACTGCGCCGCACCGGTCCAGTGAGGATGCGCTTGGCACGGCTTCTCTTTGGTGGCCTGTGAATAATCGGTGAAGAGGCTTTGAGGTAAGCCAATCGTAGAGCATCCACCGGGCCATCACAATCCACGCCCCCAGCAGAAAGGGCCGCGTGGGCATCCACTGACGGTGTCAAGGCCTGCCCGCCACGGTCGGTTACCTCGTTTGATTCACCAACCGGACTGCCCGATGAAAGTTCCACCTTGAAACAGCTGAGGACCGACACGGGAGAAACTGGTCTCCCAGCCTCACCCTCCACTCTCCACTCCGACGGAAAAGATTCCCTACTGCCAGCAGATAGCAGTCCAACTAAAGAGAGGACCATCTCCTCGCTGCATCTGTCCCTTTTTCGGTGTAGCCAGCTGGCCTGGGGGGATTTGAAATCCGCTCCCGTTCGGAAAACCGCGCAAGCCAACAGCCCATGGCCACTGCTGCAAAAGCTGTCCACCCCTGCCATCCACAGCTGCAGATGGATCCCGAGGCGAAACCACCCCTGGAGCCTCTTTTGGACCAGCGCTGACAGGGTCAGCAGCCGTTGCCGCGCTCAGAGTCGGCGCTTGGTCAGTCCGCGCTGGGGTCCACCGCCTCTTCCTTTTGACCAGGATTTCGCTGAGATGGAGGCCTCAAGGAGCATTGGGTCCCACCCGTCATCTGCTTGGTGCGCAACGACCCGGTCCTTCTAGTATTCCTCCTCAGCAGCGGAAGGAGCGGAACACACATGGTACGTGGGCCAAGGCAACTGCTTCCGAAAGCTTGGGGGCCACCTACCCCACGTTCGCCAGTTGACTGGTCCGCGCCACGGTTGTGACGCAACACAGGGGCCACGAAGTCCACGTCAACAGCTTCTTCCACCTCTGGCCAGGGCCGCACCTCTGTCGGGCAACCAAGCGCGAACCGCCATCCACCACCGCTCGGGCTGCGCGGCACCAGATGCGCTGGATCCACGCGAGTGGTACCGCTTCCGCGGTCCACAGTCGCTTCCATGCCGTCTGTTGGGCTCTCCGTCGCCCAGTCCACGACCACCGTCTCTGTCTTCGGGCTCACCACGATTGCCACCGATATTCGACACCGCCGGCGGCCCTGCCATGTCCTCGGAGCGCACCAGTTGCACTTTCAAGACGTAGCGTAGCATGTTCTTCTCGAGGGGGATAAGCGCATCGAGCGGGAGTACCAGCCCGTCATCGTCATCCATGGTGTCACCGGGCTCTTCAATCCAAAGCTCGCGGATGCCTGGAATGCACTCGAGGTCGTCCGTCCACGCGTAAATGGTCAAGCATCGCATGTCCTCGTGACTCGCAGAGGCTGTGTCGAGGCGCTCCACCGACGCCGGCTGGCCGAGAACCGCCCTCGCCGTGGTTGAGTTCAACGCGTGCGCAGGTACACCGGTGACCTCCGCCACCACCCGGTAACGCAGCGGCATGTGTTGAGCTTGAAGTTGCCGGTTCCACGGTGCGAATCGGAGAGAGAAGCCGTCCCCGTCGGCGCTGCCCGCCCCGAGCACCTCATCTTGAACCCTCCGGCTAGAACACACCATCAAGAAGTCCGCCGGCCAGTACCACTGCAGGGAGAAGTTGTCTCCTGCTCACGGAATACGCTCCTCGACGGCCTTGGACGCCTCGCTCAGAGGCACACGCTGCCTGGTCCCGGAGCGGAAGACGACAAGGGCCCAGCGAAGCTTGTGTTCCGCCGCCTCGATCTCCTCGAGCGTGGTAGGAAGACGCGGCAAGACCTCTGCTCCGCCTTTGTCAGAGTCTCCACTACCGGGACCGTGCGCTCCGGCTGAACACGGGCTGCCTCCACGGGACGCCGACGCGGACCGGAGGAGCCAACATCCTCCCGACGAGAAGGCAGCGACAGGAAATGCACCAAGCTCGCGCCGACCACCCCTGTGCCACGGTCCTCCGCTCCACACCTCCCCAAGACCACGGTAGCGCGGCGCGCCGTCTCCGGCGGAAAGGCCAGTCCACGCCTAGCAGGGGCCATCGACGGACGCTCCTGTTCCAGCGCAGGCGGGGGAGAGCGCGCCCTCCAGCCAAGCCTGTCTCTCATCGGAGTTTGTCGCGCGCGGTGGTTCTGCAGCCCGAGGCCCAAGTTGAGCTCGCAGGTCTGCCGGCGGCGGAAGACGCTCTGTGCACTCCCTCGCTCCGTGACCCGGCTTCTTGCACTTGAGGCAGACCAAGTCGCCGGTACACCCGCGGGAGATGTGCCCCGGCTGCGTGCAGTTAAAGCAGCAGCCGGCGAGGTCGCTCGGGAGATCCTTCCGGATTACCAGCGCAGGGAGCTGGCGCCTCCGCTTGTTGCCGCCTCCGTTGCCATGAATCCAGGGACGCGGGGCCGAGGGCGGTGGAGGTGTACCGCGAGGTGAGTTCACCCGCGCTGAGGGAGAGGCGCTGATGTCCCGCGCAGCAGCCGCCGGCGAGGGAGGCCCAGCACGAGAGGAGACCTGCACCGGCGATGGAGAGCGCGTCATCTCCGGCGGCGACCCGCTGCGCAGTACTTCACAGTAGGAGCGGAAGGAGCCCGTCTCCTCCTCCTCATCATCGGAGAAATCCCCCCACCGCCGGGAGCCGCTCGAGGGGGAGTCCATGGTAGCTAGGGGAGAGAGGGGTGGGAAGAGCTGCGGAGAGGGGTTTGAGGAGGTTGGAGGCCGCCGGCGTTGGGGGGGTCGCCGGCGCGGGGAGGGAGGACTCGCTCTCACCTACCTACCTGTCGCTCTCTCCTAGCTACAAATCTTTTACTGTATTATAGTCAGCTAAAGATGTCGAACAGAGAGAGTAGTAAAAATTTGAAAATGCTTTGCACGCAAAATACCTCAAACTGAGTATAACAAAATGTTTTAGCTTAGCAAAATTGGTAAGGGGATAAAAGACCGGCAAGGAAATATGTGGGCGTGTTTCTAGTGCCTCAAAGTGTCTTGGCTTATCGACTCGGAGTCTCAGAATACCCTCAAACGGCCCTCAACTCCATCACGGTGCTCATCTCTTGAAAGGTTAGAACTAGCGAAAGGCCATGGTTTTCCACAAAGCAAATCGACTATACCACCAATCGTTGTTGAGGATATATAACATAGAACGAGACAAAAAAAAATGCATTGATTGGTGCAAAAGAATTGCAAAATTTATCCAACAGTGTAGTAGTTGTGCTATTTTATGTTTATTTTAAAATAAAATAAAAAAGTTTACAAGTTAATGAAATTCTAAAGGAAAAAACGTGCATGCTGTGAATAATTCTAATTTAAGCTCGATCGATCAATGAGTTGATCATCCGTTAATTGCCACTATTCCTCTTTTGCCAAGATCCTGTGGCACTACACCACATATGCACAATGCATGGGTTCCATGTATGATGATGGATTTGTGGTACGTGGAACGCTGGCATCATGATTAGTTGGGCAACCTGGTAGTAGGGCCAAGTATGCTTGATTGTTGAACAGTTGCTGAACCTTCTCTTCTATCCTCATGCATGGTTAGATGCAGACATCATCGATCAGATCCATGCAGGCACAGACAGGTAGAATCTTGCCTTTGTAAGATGTGATAGCAAGGCTGGCACACTTTTTGACCAAATTTCTGTCACCAATGATTAAAAATTCAGATGGTCAACTGCACATGAGTGTCAGCAAATAATTATCCACCTTTTCCTATTACAGGACACATCAGATGAAGTGTCTACATTATTATGGATCTCTATACGACAGTGGATTTGTGGCACTCGGGGTACGATGATGCACTTTTTTTTTCTTTTTTGAAAAATGATACTTTGGAGTTTCAAAAAGTTTTAATTTCTTGAACATGCATACATATTCACGCTATGTATATGTGTGCAAGGTCTCGGTGAAATAACGTTTTATTTTAGCCTATAGAAAAACAACAAATTTGTGGCTAGATAAAGGAATAAAAACACTTATTTTGTGCAGCCCAAATCCAACATAGTTTTAAACAAAACTTGATGCATACTATATATATAGGAAAATGGTTTCTACTCCCGGGTGTAGCTACACACACGTCTATATATATATAGGGTCGCGCTATTTGACATCCAGGCAGTAGAATAGTTATCCTACACCCACCCTATATCTTTGCAACCGTACATGATTTTTACGTCACGTAATTTTTTTCATATTTCTTATGTTGAGTAGAACGTAAAAAGTATTTACATGACATAAATTTTTTATTTAGATGATGCTATAAAAATAAGATTTAAATACACGTATTTATGCTGGTTTTTATGACACTTACATTGTTATGACTCATATTTCATATTTTTATGCTGTATTTTTCTGATACGGGATAAATTGAACGTAAATATTTACATATGTAACATACTTTTTTGATTAGCAACATAGAAAAAACAATGGGTGCAAAATAAGTTTTATGCACCCAGGGTGCTGTATATATATATATATATATATATATATATATATATATATATATATATATATATATATATATATATATATATATATATATAGCTACACCCACGTCTCATATACTGCCGTACGGAGGTATGTGTCATATTTTTTTGGTCCAAGTATGTTCATATACTATATCTAAGATACTTCAAAACAAGTTTCGTGAAAATTATAAAATTGAACTTGTAGTTTGCATTATATATTCAAAATACGGGTATATATGTACATATAAAAGGAGTATGTAGAAAAATTACACATGCTACGTAAAAAGTAGTATATATACTGCCGAAATAGTAATATATACTGCATACTACCTGTACATACTCTCCGGTATGATATATACTACATACATCATACTAAACACATGTGGGTGTAGCTACACCCGGGAGTAGCCTAAATTTGTCACATATATATATATATATACACACACACACACACACTGCCGGGTGTAGTTACACCCACGTCTCATATACTATCCTACGGAGGTATGTGTCATAATTTTTCGGTATGAGTATGTTCAGATATCTAAAATACTCGAAAACAAGTTACGTGAAAATTATAAAATTTAACATGTAGTTTGCACTATGTATTCAAAATACAGGTATATATGTACGTATAAAAGAAGTATGTAGAAAAATTACACATACTACATAAAAAGTAGTATATATACTTCTAAAATAGTACTCCATCCGTTCCTAAATATAAGATGTTCTAGCTATTTCTCATGATGACTAGATACACACTAATATGAGTGAACATGTATACTAAAAGTTGTCTAGATACATGTAAACATATGTAAATGTGAAAAAAGGCTAAAACATTTTATATTTAGAAACGGAGGGAGTAGTATATACTGTATACTAGTTGTACATACTCTTCGGTATGATAGATACTATATACATCACCCAGACGTACATACTCCCACGTTCAATATCCCACATACCACAATCGATTATACGAATTTATCATTTTCAATATACTTCAATATTAAATACTAGATATCTCAAAACAAAATTTATGAAAAAAATTAACTGAATCTACACATTTAATATTATTTACTTATATACTGCTTTTCTGTACGTAAAAAGGTATATTGAAAAAAACTAAGGACTTTGGTGATAGCTTTTTGATACAACTTGCATTGAGGTAAAAGATAAAGAAGTGTTTTTTTTAAAAAAATAGGTGGCTCACCACATTTGCCGTAAGGTGAGTTTTTTTTATGATGCTCCTAGGAGTTACTCGTTGCACTTATTTGTATGATGCATGCGTCGACCATGTTCTCTTGCTGGACTTATTTGTCTGAGTGCGTGCATCGACCATGCATGTTGTGCTGTCTTGTGCTGGGAACTTGAGATTGGGTTAAGTGAGATAGAGCTACACCAATCGGTGGGCCCAAGAAGCCAGAAATCGTGGATGGTAGCAGATCATGTGCAGTGGGTACCGGGCATGTGAAAGTTTTTCTTTTATTTGGTTGCAAAGAAGAAAACCTAGTCGGGCTAGTTAGTTACTAGAAGGATTGGGCGCGCCTTGCTGCGCCAGTTGTTGTTTGTTAGCATCGTTGTGTTTCATCTGCTTGTCATCGTTGGTCGAGCCTGGCACTACTATTTTCGACAGCCAGTTTGCGTTTGTTAATCTGGCTACATTAGAACGTATAATGAAGAGCTCTTCGTCTTTTAAAAAGCTCACTAAATAAGTCGATATTACATACATAGTACATTTATATTCAACATAAAAAATAACGAGTCTATATTTATTTTTGAAGAGTATCTAAGCAGCATCTATCCAATTTTGAATTCGTTACCTTAGTACACAAATGACCAGATAGTGCCACAAAACGACCATGATGGAAGCTTACTGAGGACAAAAAACCTAAATGATGCAGAATTAAAAATGAGCTAGCCACCAGTTTGCAAAGATGTCTTTTTCTTTAGTATGAACATCACTTCGAGGGTCACGAATTCCTCTTTTTTTTAAACTGAGGATCATGAATTCCTTGTTCTAGGGTAAGAAAAAAATGTAGTGGTTTCTTTAATCTAGATTTTTCTAAACAACAGTATTCTCCTATAAATCTTACTTACCTTGCTTTATTTAATACCAACAGTATAATATATATAGTGTTTCAAATAAAAGAATAGCATGGTTTTCCCCAAAATAAAATAATAGCATGGTTTGCAAGGTCACCAATCTTACAGTATCAATTCTCTCTCAAAAAACAATCTTACAGTATCAATAACTTGTCCAACCTATATACTTCAATTTGGGTCGATTTCATAACAAAAACTAAAAACTCCAAAGCGGATTGACATCGGTTGCAATTATTCCGATGCCCTTGTTATCCTCAATAGTATGGCTCCGACAGTAGATCTAAGAGCAACCCTACGATCCCACACAGTCATCATTTATGGAAATCTAGTCAGATTAAACCGAATCAGTGTGTTGAAACAGCAGGCATAATTACATGTCTGTTCAAAATTGCAATAACTTGTTGTAGACACGAATGAAACATCATACAATCCAAGTTTTGCGTATCTTTGGAGTAGGATCACGACACTTGGAAAAGTTCCCATCCATGATGTCTATAACAAAAAATCTCAAATCTTCTCCATCGCCAAATGAATCCATGAATACATGCGACATAGATCTCGAGAATAAAACATCCAACATGGAAATTGGGGCCACTGAGCCTAGACTTTAATATGTACAATGTCATGGGATGAAAATCAGTCTGTCTTCCGAGGACACATAACTTTAATGCAGGCAGATTGAAATGGCTTCATTTAACTTATCTCCTCTTAATATTTCTAAATACAATCAATCACTATACCTTTCTGATCTTAGGACACCACCTTTATGTGCCAACAGAAATATGTCTTCCGAGGACACATAACTTTAATGCGGGCAGATTGAAATGGCTTCATTTAACTTAACTCCTCTTGATATTTCTAAATACAATCAATCATTATACCTTTCTGGTCTTAGAACACTACCTTTATGTGCCAACAGGAATTGTCTGATGCACAAGGACGCAATATCATTTAAATAAAAAAAAAGTGCATTTACATGGATGAAAATATGGAATAATACCTAACATGCTGTTTCTTTGGGACATAATGAATTATTTCTCCTTCAGGCTAAAATAAAATAGGTGTAACTGAAATCCCCTTATTATAGGTTACCTGTACGGTCTACATGTTTCCGTCATAGTATAGCGAACTAATATTACTATATAAAAGAGATCACTAAATGATTATAGCTAAACATTTTTTTTTATTTTCTATGTGGCTTTATGCTTTTTGCTGAAATGAGAAGAATGTTGAGAATTATTATTATACTTCTCTGGGAGATACCTGTTTTGCTTTATCCGAATGGAAGCATTTATTTGAAACAAACAATGAATGCTAAGAGATGGGGCACTTTTAGCACAATACTCTTCAAACCTTTTGGTTTGCTTCCAAAGAAGTAGTTGATCGGCCAATCTGACCAGCCACCACCTTGAAAAATAAACATTTGAAATTTTTAACACACTTTGTGAAATAAAAACGCAAACATTTACATGTGCTATATTTCTAGTTTAACCTACCAGTTTGGTATATTTATGTATGCTAAAGATTTGTAAGGATTTAATAAGATTGTAAGAATGCAAGCGATCGTTGCCTTCAGACTTTGAGCTGCAGGCTAGCAAGGGGTCATTCATGTTTCAAAGAAGGGAAATGGTTCTATTTACTTTAAGTTCATCCATCAAATAAGTAAAGTGCAACAGCGAAAAGTGAACTAATGAGATATTTAATTACAAGCCATAGATGCAGGACAAAACAGGCCGAACACAAGTGACTTCTCACGATCATCGAGCTTAAAAATAACACTGTATACATAAGTCTGGATAAAAACATAATAATATACAAACTGACCAGCCAGAGAGCATGTAGTTAAAAAAAAGTAAGTGAACACATTACTTCGTGAAAATAGTGTACGGTACCGACAGTGACTAACATAAAATCCACCGGTAATCTACTAATCTTGTAACTTTGACATTTAACTTTTCTTTCAACTGATACCAACGAAATTGCTTTAACCATGTCAAGCTAAATTTTCAACTTTAACTAAGAGCATAATATTATTTTTGAACTGTAGATAATAGCACCACGCAGAGCAAAGTTCTGTTAAAAATTATCTCATGGTAACAAAATACAAACTGCATAGCTTAACAAAGTTCTCACGTTAGTAACTTCCAAGTACTAAATTTTGATAGTACTGTTGTACAACGCTTTTTTTCATACATGGATCGTTATCATCCGCAAAGGGGTTTTAATATAGATTACATCATCTTAAGAGTTGGTGAAAAGAAATTACACCGCCGAGGAATTATTTAACATCTTCATGGTTAATAAATGATCCATAATAGAGTAGTTTGTGAGGCAAGGCATTCTTGGATCTCATAAAATCAATAGGAAGATATACAACATTTAACTACCTGGCATTGGTTTGAGATGTTGACCAGTACTAACATACGGCGATTAACAGTGCCACAAGTATCCAACTACTTGGCAGAAGCTGGGTCTGTATACAGTGTGGAAATAAATGGCATGACACAAACATCGTTAAATGGTATTTTTCTCATAATTGACAACATTCGCATAACTATGTCTGTGAGTAAGTGCATAGTCGTGTCTTCAACTTATTACTTAAAAACCTAAGTCTAGGTCGAAACACTGTATTGCAAACATAAAACCAACGACTTACAATTTATAGCAATAATGTTGCAATTTGACTTCCCTCTTCTGAATTCCCAATGCTCATTACCCGAGCATGAAGCGCAGGTTACCACAACACATGCATGTGGCAAGTCGTTGCTGATTATCTTCAGCTCCACCTGCCCCTTTTGGAGAGATATGATAAAATGAATCAGGTAATAAGGATAAACTGAACTGCGCAGAGCTCATGCAGAGTGACCAAGTGAATTCACAGAACTGCAATGAAATGCTATCAGCTTGTGATGCTGCGACACTAATGAATAACACCGACATATTTTGTAGAGTAGTAGGATTAGGGTACACGGGTGATGTTCTAAATCCTTCCTTCGATCTGGGGCAGAGCTTCAACATCCCTCCACGCCCCCATCGAGCCGTGTTGCCACATACCTCTGCACTGTGTGCCTCAGCCATATCCTCCCTCCCTCCTCCTTCCCGCCACCCCACCAAATGACCTCTGAAACAAATCACCAAAGAACAAGCACGCCACAAAAATAGAAAAGAAATCATGAAGAAAGGTGGATCCGGATGGAGTGTTTTTTTTTCTGCTGTTGAGGTTCCTTGAACAAAAATAGGAAAAAAATCGGGAAAAAAGGTAGATCCGGAGTAGGATCTGGCGGAGCACGGCAGCCTGGTCGGAATGAACATGGAGGAGGACCTCGGGCGCCCTCTCGGCGTTGGTCTACTTCCAGAATCGGACGACGGCGTTGACGACGAAGAGGACAGCCCGCGGCCCCTTTCCAAGCCGTAATGCTTCTCACACTCCTCCATGGTGTGCGCCCACGCTGGGAACCAGATCAGCTCCTCGGCCGCCTGCATGTCCTGGCCTGCCTCGCCCTTCTTCTCCATGGATATCAACCTCTGGATTGGGGCGCCGCGGGTTAGGAGGTCGTCGAGCGGGACGGCTGGCAGGAGGAAGTACGGCAGGGCACCTTGTCGCCCGATGCAATGGAGGCGTGATAGAAGAGACGGTGGCATCCATAGGTCAAACATTCCCGCAGTTTAGAACCGCCTATGGAGCGAATCGGCTGCAAAGAGGCACGAACCGGCGACCACAAGTCCACAACCGAGGCGAAAAATACACGGTCAGCACCCGACACGTGGCCCGCAAGACGACGCAGCAGAACGCAGCAAATACAGTGGCTGACAGGCGGGCCCACCGAAGGATGCACCACAGCGCGGGATTTCCTCCCCAGTTAGAGATGAAGAAGATATAATGTGTTCTGGACAAATTAATCACTTGGTTCAGACAAGTCAACTAGATTTACAGCCCACATATACTCCCTCCGTCTCATATTAATTGTCTCAAATTTAGACAAAAGTAGATGTATCTAGGCATATTTTAGTGTTAGATACATCTAATTTTGTCCAAGTTTAAGACAATTAATTTGAGACGGAGAGAGTACATGTCCCTAGGCAGCTAGCTAGATTCCAATCCCTCTAAGCCAAGAAGATGGGATTCGCATGTACCCATCATAAGAAACACATCCTAGCAAGTAGTAGTGATCTATATATAGTCTCTTAGTACGGTCAAACTAAAATATCTTTGCTGACGGTTACTAAAATTATTTTTCCCGGTCAAAGGGCATTCCATTCTTTTATACTCCCTCCGTCCGAAATTAAATATCATAAAGTTAGACAAAGTGGATGTATCCACTTTTGTCAAACTTTGTGATACTTAATTCCTGTCGGCTCCGGTCACACACGGTTCTAAGTGTGCAACTTGAGCTCTTTTTATTTTATTATGTTTGTAGTACTCTCGGCGTCTCATATTAATTGTCTCAAAGTTGGGCAAAATATGTGAGAGCTGCTATACGCCCGACGAAATCGGTAAGATACTTGTCCGAGACCCGAATCAGTCCATTGTTTTCTTTGTTGTTGCAGCATCTCACGGACCAAAGGGAGCGTCAAATGGACGTCGGACATATTTATCGTACCCACAGCAATTTACAAAATATATCTAGATACATTCACTTTTGTTCGTATAAGAAAAAGTGTCCGGCCACCCCTGGATCTCTTTTGCTCAGCATGGCCTACGAGACTGCACTGTGGGCCCACACAGTAATGGCTCCTTGGTCGGCTTCGTGACTCAGAGGCTCCCTGTGTAGGCCGTACAGGCGGTCCGGCACATGATTATTATGAATTCGACCATCACTAGTGTCTGAACGGATGCAGAACCGTTTATCCCAGGATTCGTGCATGCCTCCTACACTACAGTACGTGCATTCAGAGACCCACCACGTGTGCCCATTGCACAATACTCGTGTGTGTCATCACACCTTATGAAGTAAATTAAAATGAAGTCGAAACTTGACATGCCCACTTGGGCTTCTTAATTTAATTACCCGGGTCAATAAATGAAAAAGAAAAAGGAAATAGAGGGCGATTCAGTTTTGCTTTGCACGGCTTGGAACTATGAAACTACTCTTTCTGCGTGGAGTTTATTCTTCTTATTATGAACACTCAGGTTTGGCAAAGCTGTGTATTATTTGAGCAAAAATAATACTGGTCAACTGCAGAAAAAAGAAAAGAAAAAAAAAGGCATGGTAGATTGTCTTGGTCATGTTCTGACTTCGTGCTACAAAAGTGGGCCTTGGCTAACACTGGGCCGAAGTTAGGAACAGGGGCAACCACAGCTTTAGCTCACCCATATGGTGGTGGGTATTTCTCACAAACAAAAAATGGTGGTGGGTGCTCCTATTTGCCACCCCAGGCAGCTCGTTTTGGGTCCGCAGCCTGAAGCACTCGTTTCATGGGCTGCTCCTACAGTGGCCCAATAGAAACACAGTGGTTCTTTTTGTGTGTGCGTTTTAATTTATAGCAAACATGCCCGTGCGTTGCAACGGGATTAAACAAATCAAAATCTAGTAAATTGACCTATGTAATCCTAACCTTTGTTCGGCCTTTCATCTTAATATTTCTAGGGTACTTTTTCAGAATCGATAGATACGTGATGACTCACACATCACGAGTCGGATGGTTAGTCGGAGAAAGAAAATAAAACATGGGTGGAGATGGGCTGGTGACCCGGTTCGACAGGCTGATGCGTACATGTATGCACGGAGAACATACTTGCTCAAGATGATAAACAATAGGGACTTACGAAATTGCCAAAACGGAAACTTCCCTCCCTTAAATATTAGGACAGCGCTGGGCGTCCTCCGGGGGATCAAAATTTTTCATCCCCCGGGTCCCCTTGCTGAAACGTGTACAGGTTTTTGCCCAATTCCCACTTTTCTCCTATGGAGCAAAAAAACTCCTCGCTTCTGCTCTATGTAGCAAAAAGAGGATTCGTTCCAAAAAATTAAAGAAAATGTTAGAACTCGCCGGAGACTTCGCTAGAGATCTCGCCAGAGTTACTATAGCAAAAAAAATGTTCTACTGGAGCATAAATCAACTTTGTCGGAGAAATCGTCAGGAGACTCTCGCCAGACAATCTCGTAGGAATAAATTTATATTGTTATAGCAAAAAAATTAGAATAATTATAACAAAAAAATTGTTGTATTGTTCCAAACAGTGACCCCGCCGGAGATATTGCTGGAGTTCTGATAGCAAAAAATATGTACAAAAATATCAACAAATATACAGGTATGTAACAAATTTGCACGGACATGCAACCCTCTGTAGCATCGATGCCGGTGGCCTTTGGAGCACCGTCGCACGAGCGACACCGCACATGAGCATCACCGTTGATGTTTTATAGCACCTCGGCACTGCTATGGGGGCACAGCCGCGCTCTTTTGCTGCTGCCCGGCATGGGTTCATGGTGGGGAGCCAATGGCGCCCGCAGTGGCCTCCATCTCCGGTAGGCGGTGTCAGGAGCATCGCCGGTCCCCATCGGGGGCATCTCCGTGCTCTGTACGGAGCATCTTTGAGCGCCGACAGGAGCATCTCCGGGGCGCCGTACGGAGGGGCGTGGCGATGGCGGTCGAGGGAGACGCCGACGGGAAGGGGCCGGGTCGGGTCGGCCATGGAGACGGGCGCCGGGAGGAGGCCGGAGGCCCTCGAGAAGGACAGTTATAGGTCATGGCGGTCATGACGGCGAGCAGGAGGAGGTCGAACCACCACATGCACCATGCATCCCTGGTTCGGGGACAAAAGCAGAGGCGGTGGCGTGTGGCCTGTCCGGTGGCCATCGCGAAACAAAGCTTCTTTATATGTTAGTTCATCAGCCCGTCAGTAGGAGAATAAAAAAGAAGGAAAAAAGGAGAAGGAAACGGGTGGAGGAGAAGTAAAGGCTGGAGGGTAGAAAATTTGCGCGGACAGGCAGCCCTCTGTAGCATCGATGGCGGTGGCCTTTGGAGCACCATCGCGCGAGCGCCACCGCACGGGAGCATCACCGTTGACGTTTTATAGCACCTCGGCACTGCTATGGGAGCACCGTTGCGCTCTTTTGCTGCTGCCCGGCAGGGGTTCATGGTGGGGAGCCAACGACGCTCGTCGTGGCCTCCATCTCCGACGAGGCGTCGTCGGGAGCGTCGTCGGGAGCCATCGGGGGCATCTCCGTGCGCCGTACGGAGCATCTCCGAGCACCGACGGGAGCATCTCCAGGGCGCCGTCCGGAGCATCCCCGTACAGAGCGGCATGGCGATGGCGGTCGAGGGAGCCCCCGACGGTAAGGTGACGCGGTCGGGTCGACCATGGAGACGGGCGCTGGGAGGAGGCTAGAGGCCCTTGAGCAGGTGGTCCATAGGCCATGGCGGTCACGATGGCGAGCAGGAAGAGGTCGTAGAACCACATGCACCATCCCTGGTTCGGGGACAAAAGGAGAGGTGGTGGCGTGTGGCCTGGCCGGTGGCCATCGCGGAGCGAATCTTCTTTATGTGTTAGTTCATCAGCCCGTCGGCAGGAGAAGAAAAAAGAAGGAAAAAAGGAGAAGAAACGGGCGGAGGAGAAGAAAAGACCGGAGACATGGAAGAGATAAGGCACGTGGTGGGCCCTTCACCTGGCTAGCTGTCTCCATGCGCAAGGACACGCGGCGGACGCGCGATGCGGGGGACGCGAGCGCGTGTTCCCCCGGCTGAACAACAGCCTTCTCCTAGATATTACCCTATTAAATTTGACGGTGCGTGGCTATAGATTGACTCTTGTTGAATATACTTTATAGACCAAGGAGAGAATATCATTTTCAAAACAAACAAAAAATTTGTTGACGGATGCTTAAGATGTTCTCTTATTTAGATCAGGTGCTTAAGATGTTAAGTTATATTTTCTGTAGCTAGTTATTATTATTTAGCTAAAATTTGGATGGATACTTTTGCAGTTTTGCTCAGTCTGAAGATCGTTCATGTGTATAGCCATGAAGCTCGTCCACACGTAAGTAAAACGAGGTCTTCATACTTTTGCATGAAATGATTGTTGGTTGTTTTGTTTTCTGGAAAAAGATAGCCCGTTGATCACTTGATTGGTTAGCTACGGCTGGCGTTAAGCTGTTCAGATTACCACGCATTTTCTTTTCTTCTCTGGGAATCAAGGCTATACGAACTGGCGCGCGTCTTGTGCGAGTGGGCCGGCCCAGCATATATTTCCTTGCGATGGAGCTTTGCGGGTGCGACCAATCGGAGCTAGCATCGGAGAGGCATATGACGCAAAATAGAAAATCAACGAATCGTTTTTTTTTTCACTAACGGGTGGCATAGGGTGGGTAGGAGAGAAATCTCACGTAGGGAAGTAATTCATTATGATGTTTTGGAAAATATAAATCTTGAACATTTTTACAATTAACATCGTCAGTGACATAGCTTCTAACAATGTAAGATTGTGTTACTCAAGGAACTATTATGCACAAATCATGAAAGGGTTTGCATCAGTGTCGATAGCATGGCATTTGCTCCGGCCAAACCACATCGCCGTCTTGCCACCCTTCACCTTTGGTGCGTGCGTGTTTGGAAAGTGTGACCTGGAACGCCGTCGACGAGCATGTTTAACAGATATATGGTGGACTCGCACTCATCGGCCGACAACAAAAAAGCTGCTGACTGCCCGCGTTAGCGATCCGTGAAATAAAACCACATGTCACGTACTAAAAGCCCAGCTATGCATCCACAAGTACTTGTAGAGCTTATGTGTCGCACCGGAGTCTCGGGTGCACGCCGGACACCGCTCGTCTAGGAGAAGCCGAGTGAATAGAGAGCCTACTATGTGGAGCATCGCCCACTGTGTTGATTCTGATTCCCAGCACCAAGGAGAGAGACTTCGTCAGCCGGCAATCGTCCTCGTTGTCGTCCCATCACGACCGGGTTCCTCTCCATTGGAAGCACACTTTCTATATATAGGCATGCTCCATGCTTTGCAACGGGAGAGCTCCGCGTGTGGTACACGTATGCTAGTCCGAGCAGAGAATATATCGCCATCAGTTTATTGAATTACTGTGGCATAAGAGTTAATAGAGTGGAGAGATGACTATGTAGCAAGGCGCGGGAATCAACAACCGGTATTCCAGGAGCCTTCAGTTTGTATGATTTCTTTTAAGCCCATAAGATTTCTTATAGTTCAGATGTATATATCTACCTTTCTACTTCTGAAAATATATGAAAACTTAACCATAGTTTTGTGTCACCAGTAACTTGGGAAAGTAGATGATCGTAGTTTTGTGGATAGAGAGAGACATAAAAACTTCTTTAGCATAAAACCAAATTTCATCGTGTTGTAGCTTCTGCACCATGGCCTCAATGGCCAGAATGTACATAGACGGTTCCAATATGTACAGGCGTTCACCATAGCAGGACCTGTAAATCGCCTGTACTACAACTGGTCATTGTACATCTTCCATGAAGAATAAATAAAGTAACAAAAATTAAAGGGTATGAACTAATGAAAGTATTCAAGATTTCTTAAAGAAATTGGGTAGAACCGTGGTTGCGGGCCAGAAGATCAAGTAGTCTGAGGAGAATTTGAAATCAAAAGGGATTAGTTTCTTACAGAAATTCGGTCAGAATAATTACTTACCAGGACATAAAAAAAACCACAACGCATGATCAATATGATCGATCATATCAAGCTCTCGTTGATCAGAAACTCAAGTAGATGACCTGAAATTAACCTGGCAATACATCTTGTCCCGGAAAACAGGGAACATGGTGGTACCTGTTTTAAGCTCGTCCCGTCAGTCCCCGACTTCCCGTCATCCCCTGCAGTGCACCTGACCAAATCCTCTTCTCCTGGACCAGCAAATCGCACGCTGGAATCACCTCTCCAAGGTTGCTGGAACCCCAGTGACAGCCAGCGCTGTGTTTGGAGCTGTGCACGCTCCGTAATTCAACAACACTCCTTCTGTGCGCTCGCACTCGGTAGGGCGAGAAGAAGCAGCGGAGACGAAGATACCAGCGGGAGAGGATAGTGCGTAGCAGCACGGACGCGCTGCGAAGTCCTCAGTTTTACTGCACGGTCTGCCGTGACCAACAGAAGGCGGCCAGGAAGCATGTGGTGCGAATGCATTATGGGCAATGGGGATTTGATGGCGCGACATTAATGGATCTTGGTCCCATGGCGAGGGCGCTGATGCAATGGAAGGTCTTCGTCAGCAGGACCCGGCGGTATGTGGCTGGAGGCTTCGCAGCGCGCACCGCAACCGAGCTCCCCACAGGTGCGCAGCAGGTCAGCACCACAGCAGGACATCGACCCGTCGACCAAAAAGGCATGAGGGCGGTACACACGCAAGGAGAAGAAGCAGTTCAGTTTTACGATGTTGGGCTGGCCCATATGGCCATGTACATGTGCGCTTCGTTTGCATGTAGGCTATTTTTTAGCAATCCTGACCAACTCTATATACTTCTTTAGTACCACCTTACGTAGAGATCTTTGGAACGCGCACAAGGAAACGAACCGTCGTACGTACCAAACGAACCTACCATCACGGCATTAGGCCGTATTATAGTATAGATAGATGAGCGTGCAGCCACCGTACTTGCACGTCGACCATGTTTGACGGACCAGACCTGATACCTAAATGTACTCGTTAACTCTTTGGATTCAGGTAGTACGGTAGCTGGTCACGATGCATGGTTGACGTGCGCGTCTAGGATACCACTTTGTATACGGTTTGAGGATAGATTGGATCAATTGCATCCGTAACAGATTAACGCTGCTAGCCTGCTACGGAACAGAAATTAGCTAGCGAAGCGTAAACTATGGACAAGTGAAAACATAAATGGAGGACGAACGAAAAAAGTAGTAAGAAACGTTACTTCCTTTATATTATTATTATTACTACCAGAAGTGCCCGTGCGTTGCTACGGGTTTAAATAATTTAATTCGCTCTCACAAACCTAAAAAATAGACCTAAACATCTTATATTTCACATTTTCCGTACATTTAAAATATTTTAGCTTTTGCTTCAGATTTAGTTCCCTTGCTATAGTGTACATCTATCCTCTCAAATGAGAAATAAAAACTTAACACCTAATTTGCAATATTCTATGGTTCTTTAGAAATACAAATTGTTTCTACAGGTTGTTTTTGCTATAAATATTGTAGTCCAGTTTTCCATAAATAAACTTTATCGGTAAGGTGAAGATGAATTTTCCTTGAATTATATTTCTCCAGATTAATTACTCATGTTTTTCATCCTCAAACCTAATCAGAGAAAATTCCCCCAATCTATTTATACACACAATTACTTATAACTTAACTAATGTGCATAAGACCTTCTTTCATTCAGATATGAAATAACCACGTAGCAACTCCAAAGTCAAATCAAGGATCTGGAAATACCTTCAGGCCAATATATTAAAATTTGGTGTTTCCATGGTCATATAATAAACTTGCGTCTGAAATTGCGAAGAAAATAATTGTCGCAAAAACAATTGACAACAGTCTGTGCATGTATAGACAAAAATAGAAGTAGTGCTTAATTATATTTTCGTATAGAGATTTATCCGACATAATACCTATATATACATAGAAAGTACTCCCTCCGGTCCGGAAAAAATATCAGAGGATATACATATAAGTTGTACCGGCAACGTTGTTAACTTACGACACTTTTAGTGGATCGGAGGGAGTAGTAAATATCATCGATATAGGCACTCCAAGAATCCAATCATCCATGTATGCATGCTTCACTTCTCATCTGTTCATGACCCGTTCCATATATTAGTTTATAAACTACCAACAATAGTCAAATAGGTATGTTAGCATTAGACATTGCAAATCGACATAAACATTCATAATTTAAGAATAAACTAAATATCAGTTAGCTTTGCTGAAAAAACAATTATGAAAATACATCTAGCTGGCAGCAAACATCATTAACTCGCTTTAGTCAAAGCTTTTTCGTGCACACATAGCAAGTACGGGTGGGTAGCAGCAAACACAGCAATGTGCTTGCAACTATCAGCAAGCACATCTAGATAGCAGTATTGTATCAGCACGCAGAAGGTGTAGCGGCTTCTCACCCCCACTCGTTCCGGGAGATAGATGAAGAGATACCAACAATTAGGTGTATTCAGTTAGGACACGACAGGTCACTCAGGCATGCACCTCCATGCTTTTCACAAGTCTACGAAATTTAAATATGCTTGCCGCTCAGTTTATAGAACGAATTGGTGCTCCCCTTTTACTGGATACGTCCAGCTGATTCTCCTTCTGTCCTTCAAGACGTTCTTTCAAACGGTTTGTTCTCCGTATCAAAAGAATTCATTGCTATGAAATTAAATTCAAATTATTCTGTTTGAGAACACTAATCCAACTAACCAACACAAAGTTGAGCCCAGATTTAGTACGAACAGACCAGCATATCATGTTGACGCAACCAGCTTGCATCTCAAGCTACGCAGTGTGTAATTGGCCTTTGTCGCTTGATACAAGAAAGAGACACAAACAACACCAGAATTTTTCATGAACAATGCAAGAAGTCAAATATGCTCACTTTTCCATGAACCGGTCTGCGTATAGCCAAAAAAATCCGACGGGAAGCAAATCCCATGAATAATCCATGAACATCGGGAGAACATGGAAAATCCATGGACAACTGAATCACATCAAAAGAGGCGTGACCTTTTTCAATCTACATGGGATCATCGGAGGCGGAAAATTGGCAGCGGACGACGAGCACAGGGTAGGTTTCTCGATCCGCGGCGGCCTCGGCGCCGTTGCGATTCCGCGAGCACCGTCTTGCGTGAGGTGTGGACTACACGCTGGCTGATCCGTGCGTTCGTTTGCGGAAAGTAATCGAGAGATTAGATTTAATAATAAAGCGTTAATATGGGATAGAGATGGGCACCAAATCCTGTACGTATTGTTCCTAGACTTTCCAAATGAGACACGAAACGAACCCAGCCACACTACGTAGGTAGGCCCACAGAGATAGGAGGAAGAAACCTCAGGATTTTTTTTTACTTATTATTATTGGTGGCAGGGTAGGTAATTTATGTTAACTTTGAGGGTAATTTTAATAACGGACCGACCGACCAAGTAACCAACCAGGGAAGCCTTAACGCCTTTATTATTAGGTAAAGATAGGGACAATTTGGATGACCTACAAAACCAAACCAAACCAAGGAAGCCTTAACGCCTTTATTATTAGGTATAGATTTTAATCTGAATATTTTTAAATGTGAACAAAAATCAAAACTGATAAAAAAAATCAAATCAAAAACTTTAAAAAATATGTAAACATTTTTTTATATGAAAAAATTCAAAATTGAACAGATTTCAAATGTGTACAGATTTCAGAATTTTAACAGATTTCGATTTGAACGTTTTCTAAAAATGTGAACATTTTAATTTGAAATTTTTTATATTTGAACAGATTTCAAATATGAACTTTTTTCAATTTGAACAATTTTCAAATTATTTCTTTCAAAATAGAAATAGAAAACGAACAAATAAAAATGCGACAACAAAGGGAAAAAAAGAAACGGGCCAGCCCGCCAGCGCTGCGCTTTAGGCGGCAGACCCAAAAGACGGAGCCCACGGCGGCAAATAGGAATTGCCCATATGGTTCGTGTTATTACTTTTAGGTCAGATCGTGATCTGGGTTTTGTAACGGACTTTCCTACATCACAATTATCGCATGTCGAAACGCGGACACTGGGAGTGACCAACGTTCAGCTCCCATTTTTGTTCGGCAGTGGGGTGCGGGACGGACCTGAATCCCCTCCTCAATGGAGAATGACGATGGTATGAAACACACAGACACAACCTTTTTTACCCAGGTTCAGCCATCGTGAGATGGATCCCTGTTGGGAATATGCCCTAGAGGCAATCATGTATAATGTAATTCCCACTGTATTCATAAAGTTATTAAGTTGTCCTTGTTTTGAACATCTGATATATGTCATTGAATATGTGATTCGATTGTGGAACTATATATTCATGTTGTTCATTGTCGAGACATCGTAGTAGTTTTCATAGACTGGGGTGCCATGAGACTACGGTAGAGACGTGGGGTAACGGGATAGCGTAGTAATACAGAACACGGGATTTTACCCAGGTTCGGTACGTCGCGACAGTACGGCGTACCTACTCCTGCACTTCTCACTATGTGGGACTAAAGCCCGTATAATAAGGTTACAATGTAAGGGAATAGATCCAGCTACTCGTCGAGGATGAACTTCCCGGCGAGTTGCGTAAAGCTTGAGCTTGAACCTAGAACCTTGGAACTAAAAAGCACCTGTGAAATCTATCTCCCGTCCGGCTTTATATAATAGCCGGATTAGGGCTTACAGAACCAGAAACCTAGAAGACTACGTTTAACTTGTAACTTGGAAAGTAAGGAATCCGTCTTCTCCTCCAAGCCAGATCACGCGGGCCGTGATCCGGGTTCTTCTAGAATCCGGCTTCTGCGCGTCGGACTACTGGGCCGCCCAATGGACCTAAGCCCATTACCATGTAGGCCACCCTGGTAGTTCGGCTCTTTTGTCTACCATCTTCTATACCCCTATTCAGTATATATCCGACATTCATACTAGATTGTCCTTGGTCATTTAGGTTGTGCTGGACACACACCCTAGACTAATGTGAGTGTTGTCTGATGACACGGTTCCACTTGTCATGGGCATGGTGATGCCATTCCAACGTTCACGGACTTGGCTAAATAGTTTAGCAAGTCGGACTGACCCACATTGAGATGCAACGATCAAGTCGTCATTTGCATGTCTCAATCAATGTAATCCTTAGACCTGAGGTTGTCACACAATCCGAGTTGTGGATCACCGACTTAGGTTCTGTCAAACGTTGTTCTGTGACAAGGCAACTATAAAGGCAGAGTTCGGGTCGAATGAGAAGCAACCTGCGTGATGAGGATAATCAAGATGAGATTTTGCCCCTCCGAATGGAGAGATATTCTCTGGGCCCTCTCGAGTGATATGATTCAGGAAGCATGGCCATGCGTGACTCAGTTAAGTGTTAACTGTGTCGGTTGACTAAGAGTTAGTCAGATGAATCACATATCACAGATCGAGAAGAGAGTTGAGCTATTTAAGGGATGACGATAAATTGCCTACAGCTCGACAAGGTATATCGTGAGGCAAAAGGGACTAAGATGTAAATCACATTGGAAGGTATGTCGTCATGACTCAATGGGACTTGGGAGTCGGCACGTTCTGCTAGGAGCCGCTACCGATTGATCGATTGAGAGTAGGACTCAAATCGTGTCCAAGTCGCCATGAGCCTGCAGTGTCGCACACTTAAGAGCGGGAGCAAATATTGGTTGGGTTGGACCCGAACCGGAAATGGACTGGTTTTGTGAGTCGGACTCACGGAGGGAATGGGCCACAAGTGTTGTGCAGCCCACTATCATACGCTATATAAAGAGGGGCGCAGGTTGCCCAGCGGGCACGTTAGTCCACTCTTCCATGCGCTGGGAACCCTAGCCCCACTCAGTCCAGCCGTCGCACCGGACCTAGCAGTCCGCCGTTGGAGCTCCTCCTCGTACGTGTGGATACCGGCAGAAGTGCTGTACGTTCAGCACTTCGACGTTCGAGGGATCGGATCGGCTGGATCGGATCGTAGGACTGCACTGCCCCGACGCGCTGCATCGATAATCCGCACCTGCGCGTCTAGTGGTAATACTCGTGGCTTTCTACCTCGGCTAGATCTTGGAAGCATCGCGTAGGAAAAGTTTTTATTTATCTCTACGCGTTCCAACAATCCCTACATCCTGCATATCTGATATGAAATTATGAGATTGTGAACGTGGCTACAGGGTGGATAGAGGACCTCATTCGTCCCGGGACGAGGTATCTCCCGAGACGTCACTCCACTCGTCCCCCGCCGCGGCAGTTCACCTTTCCTCTTCCCCCGCCGCCCCTTGAGCCACGTAAAACTTGCATGAAGATAAAGTAGAAGCGTCTAACTTTATGTTGTAGGGGGCAAATGATATTATATGGTAAAGGTAAGTTTAGGAATCGTTCGAACTAACCTTTTTCCTGTGGAGGCATCGAGGACCTGGTGCCGTTTCGGAGCGCACGATGGAGATCAAGGCGCGACAACCATATCACATCAATTTACACTATTTCATTTGATGTTATTGTGTGGATATTATATGTATTTATATAACTGGTAGTATATTATGATATATTCAGCGGTAGCTATATAAGATGATCCCATATTTAATTTCAATGTAAGGGTTCTCCCTTAGTATAAAAATAAAATCATTGTTGTTTGTGATAGTAAACTCACACAACTTAGTGTTCTCAGCAGTACTCATTTTAGGAAGATTAAAAATAGGGAAAAAATAACAACTATAATAAGAACTAATTTTTTTTGATATAAAGATTCAAACAAGGCAAAATAAAATAAACTAAGTAAAACAATAACAAGGTAAAAAATATTGGAGGTGAGAGACTCCCTTGCAGAAATCCTCTTCCTCCCCAGCAACGGCACCCGAAAAAATGCTTGATGGCATGTAGACACATGTTCGTTGGGAGACCCCAAGAGGGAGGTATGAAGAGTACAGCAGGTAGTTTTCCGTTAGTAAGAAACCAAGGTTTAATCGGATTAGTAGGAGAAAGAAATCACTTCTGAATGTTGTTGACAACTTATCTTGGCAGGGCACACTACGAGGCTCAGCAGCAACGTGTAATCTGTACACAACACAACCAAGATACTTTTCCCCACGAAACAGTGAGCTTGTCAATCTCGCCGGTTTTGCTGAACACAAAGGATTAGACGTATAGTGTGGAAAAATTATGTTTGTTTGCAGTGAATGAAAATAGAACGGTGTTTGCAGTAAAAGAGAACAGTGCTTGCAGTAAAAGAGAACAATGCTTGCAGTAGGCTGTATTATCAGTGTAAAAGAATGGACCGGGATCCACAGTTCACTAGTGGTGTCTCTCCGAAACATATAAATAACATGATGGGTAAACAAACTACAGCTGGGCAATTGACAGAGATAGAGCCTGCACCATAGTGCATATGCAAGACATGATGATTACTATGAGATTTATTTGGGCATTACAACATGATACATAGACTGTAATCCAACTACATCTATGACTGTCCACCCTCAGAGCGTAATCCAAGTAGAGTTTGGGTATTAAGTTGCAAGCAACATATTATTGCATTAAGTAAAGTGCGTAATGTAAACAGTATAATTATCCTTAGACAAAGCATTGTTGTTTTCTCCCTAGTGGTAAAGACACATCCAGAATCTTAAAAGTTATTGTCACTCTCCCAGATAACTCGAGGCATTAACCTAGTATCGAGCATAAATACTCCCTCTTGGAGTTACAAGCATTAACTTGGCTAGAGCATCTACTACTAACGGAGAGCATGCAAGAACATAAATAACATAAACATGATATATACATAATCAACTTGACATAGCATTCAATATTCATCAGATCCCAGCAAACACAACATGTAGCATTACAATAAGATGATCTTCATCATGTTAGGAAGATCACAAGATCTAAACATGATGGCACAGAAGGAGGAGAAGACAATCATCTAGCTACTGCTATGGACCCGTAGTCCAAGGATGAACTACTCACGCATCACTTAGGAAGCAGGCATGGTGATTTAGAGCCCTCCGGTGATGATTTCCCCTCCTAGAAGGGTGCCGGGGAGAGATTCAGAACCCTCCCGGTCTAGGGTTGACGACGACAGCGGCTAAGCAACTTTTCGTGTATGGAGGATCGGGTAATTAGGGTTTTCCCCAGGAGGAGGTTATATAGACAAAAGGGCGATGTCGGTGGGTGCCCGAGGGGCCCACACCATGTGGTGGCGCGTCCAGGGGGGTTGGCTGCCTCGGAGCCCCCCTCCGGGTCTCCTCCGGACTCCGGGCACGTGACAGAAAAATAGGACCTTGTGATTTTGTTTCGTCCAATTCCGAGAATATTTTTAGAACAACTTTTTAGAAACAAAAAGCAGCAGAATACAGGAACTGGCGCAGTGGCATCTTGTCAATAGGTTAGTCCCAGGAAATCCATAAAAATGATATAAAGTGTATATTAAACATGTAGCAAATGTTATAATATCAATCATGGAACATCATAAATTATAGATACGTTGGAGACGTATCATATCACGGAGTACCCAGCTCACATAATATACTGGAAGTTGCACCCGGCTGGGTTTTTGGTGGCCATGTAGGTCGTGTACCGTTCCGCCACCAGCACGCCACTCACCGTCTGGTTTGTGGTGGCTATGTAGAGGAATAAGGGCTCTGCCTCTCGAGGAGCCACCAACACAGGCGGCGTCAACAAGTATCGCATAAGGTCATCCAGCGCGGCCTGGACTTCTGGGGCCCACTAGAAATGACCCGCCTTATTGAGTAGCTTGAAGAGGGGCAAGGTGCGCTCGTCCAGCCGAGAGATGAAGCGCTCGAGTGTGGTGATGCACCCGTTGAGCCGTGGATGTCCTTAATCCGTTGGGGACTTTTATGGCTTCAATGGCTTTGATCTTGTCAGGGTTGGCCTCGATTCCCCGGTGGGATACCAGGTAACCGAGCGGCCTTCCCGAGGGTGCACTTGTCCGGGTTGAGCTTGAGGCTGATCTTGAGAAGATTGTCAAAGGTTTCTTGCAGATCTTGGATGAGATCTTTCCCCTTCCGATTCTTCACAACGATGTCGTCGATGTAGGCATTGATGTTCCATCCCATCTGGGACCCCAAGAAAAAACCCTCATGGCCCGCTGAAAAGTAGCTCCGGTGTTCTTCAGTTTGAAGGGCATGCTGGTGAAGCAAAATCACCCTTCAGACGTGAGGAACGATGTCATCTCCTTGTTCTCCTTAGCCATATTGCTCTGGTGGTATCCCGAGAAGGCGTCCAAGAAGCAGAGGAGATCACACCCAGCCTTAGAATCCACAATCTGTTCGATCCTAGGAAGGTGAGACAGATCCTTCCTCCCCTCTCATTGCGGCGGCAAGTAAGAATCCTCTCCAGCATGTTGCAGGGAAGAAGACCTCGCACGCCCCCTACCTAGCGCGCCAGAAGTCGCATAACGAAACACGGATACCGGGCGTGACCAACGTCCAGCTCCCAGATTTGTTCAGCAGTGGGGTGCGGAACGGACCTACCTCCCCCCTTAATGGTGAATTATGAAGGTATGAAACACACGGACACAAGATTTTTTACCCAGGTTCAGGCCATCGTGAGATGGATCCCAACATCCTGCATGTCTGATATGGAATTATGAGATGGTGAACGTGGCTACAGGGTGGATAGAGGTTCTCAGTCGTTCCGAGACGAGGTATCTCCTGAGACGACATTCTACTCTGGGTGTGGCTACTCCCTGATGTCTACGCACGCTTCTATTTTTGTAGACAGTGTTGGGTCTCCAAGTGTAGAGGTTTGTAGAACAGCAGTAAATTTCCCTTAAGTGGACTACCCAAGGTTTATCGAACTCAGGGAGGAAGAGGTCAAAGTTATCCCTCTCAAGCAACCCTGCAATCATGATACAAGAAGTCTCTTGTGTCCCCAACACACCTAATACAATTGTCAGTTGTATAGGTGCACTAATTCGGCGAAGAGAGAGAGTAAAATATAAGTAATATGGATGATAATAAGTGAGAATAGCAATCTAAAATAAAAATGGCAGCAAACAAACATGTAGCAGAACTGATTGTAAACGGTGTTTCAATGCTTAGAAACAAGGCGTAGGGATCATACTTTCACTAGTGAACACACTCAACAATGATAACATGATTGAACGCATAAATATCATCTCTTCAGTATGTTACTCTGAACCACTCTTTGGTCGAATAACAAACACCAATTCATTGCATAGGGTTGTAACAACACTCCTCAAAGTCGCATTCTCATGTCTAGTTAACCCCATACTGTCAACTTGAGCTCCGTAGAAGGTACTAGACAAACACCACAATTTCATAGGGTCATCCAACACAAGATATAAATATCATGCTAAACCACACGGTGCACACACTGTCACCATTACACCGTAATCAAAGTGTCTACGGAGATCTCACAACAAAACCACTTGAGTAGCATAACAGATGAAGAGTAACATCTACTTATTCAACTAGATTACAAAGCTCATGATCACATAAAGATCACGCCATGGGAGAGAGAGATGAAACACATAGCTACCAGTAGAGCCCTCAGCCCCGAGGAAGAACTACTCCCTCCTCATTATAGGAGACAACAACGACGATGAATATGGCGGTGGAGTCGATGGAGATGGCTCCGTGGGCACTTCCCCGTCCCGGCAGGGTGCCGGAACAGATATTTCTATTACCCAAAACTTGTCGGCGGCGGCGGAGCTACGGAACTTTTCGTGGAAAAAGGCTGGTCTTTTTAGAATTTATGTCTTGGGGGGAATAAATAGGCGAAAGAGCGATGTCTGTGGGTGGCCAGGGGCCCACGCCACCTGGTGGCGTGACCAGGGGACCCGCGCCACCCTATGGCGTGGCCACCCTGTGCCCCCCCTCCGGGTCTCTTTTGGACTCCGTGGATCCTCCAAGAATTCTAAGACTTATGGGCTTCGAATCGTCCAATTCCGAGAATATTTCCAGAACAACTTTTCTGAAACTAAAAACAACAGAAAACAGAAACTGGCTCTGTGGCATCTTGTCAATAGGTTAGTCCCATAAAATCGAAAAAAGGCCATAAAGTGTAAAGGAAACATGTAGCAAATGACATGAAAACAACATGAAACATCAAAAATTAAAAATACGTTTATGACGTATCACTCCCTTCTAATGCTTTCTCTCCCTTCTAGGTCCTACCTCTCTCTTCGGACGGTGCCTCCTTTTATATTCAAGGGACACCACACGTGTCCGGTTGCATGCGCTCCGGGTGTATGGACACACGCCAACTATGGGAGACATATGGCACTAGCGCTCTGCCACGAAACGGCAACTCACATGGGCTCTCCTGCCCACTTGCCACCCCGTTGTGTTACTTAGGTGTCACCCCGCCTGATCCCCAAGACGGAATCCGTGGGCCCCAATGGCAGCCTCCCGGGTGGGTTCCTGGCGGACACGCCCTCCCCCAGGATACCGCCTCTCCTTCAGTCGGGCCCGCCTGGCCCGTCGGTCGCTCTCCCTGCTGGGTGGGCTCGCTTATTCCTCGATCTCAATCACCCCCGTGCAGGTGGTGTCGACAACAGCCCGCTACGTGGGTTAAAGACCATGCACACATTGGGCCCGCCCAGCAAGGTGAGCTCCCTTTTCCCTGTTTTTCATTTTTTTACTTGTGTTTCCCAGAGATAATAGCATAAAACCACCACATTTCTGCCTAAATTCCGAAAAACCACCACTTTACATTTATTTCACCAAAATCCACCACTATTGTGCAGATTTTTTGCAATTCGCGCTAAAAGTCGATTTCAAGCCAATTGACGCTGGAACTGACACGCGGGGCCCACCAGGAGGTGCTGACGTGGAATTTACTGGCAGTAAAAAGAAAAATGAAGTGAGCAAATCAACCAGTGCGCGACGACCAGGCGGGGATGGCGCGACGGCCACGAGGATCCCACGCCGCTCGCCCATCAGAGAAGCAAATCGGCGCACTCCAGGGCTTCCCCTCGACTCCATGGCGCGCTCCAGGGCCGTCTCCAAGAACTGGTGCGCCACCATCTCCGACGCCTACCTCAGCCGCCGGCTCTCCCTACACGTGTGCAACGGCCTGCTCCTGTGCCGCAACCCGTTCGGCAGGTCGTCCCCGTGGGTACGCCGAGCTCGAGCACGAGCGTGGGGAGGCTCCCCGTGGCCGTAGAAGGTCTGAGGCGGGGGAGGGCCGTTGTCGCTTGTTGCCGCCGTTGTGGCGGCGGGGAAGGGCCGAGGCCGGGCGGCACGCGGCCGGTCGAGGCGGAGCTCGACTCCGTGGCGCGCGGATGGCCCGGAGCGCCCGCGGGGGGGTGTGCGTGCGAGGCGTGGTTGGCCGCGGCGTTGTCGTCGACGCGCCCGCGGCCTTGCTCTGAGGCGTGCGGGGCGAGGCCGGGATGGCGCGACGGCCAGGCGGGGCGGCGTGCGGGGCGAGGCCGGGATGGACATGCACCGCGCGGAGCATCCTGCTGTCACGGAGGCGCGCGCAAGCTTTGGGGACGCTCGGCAGCATGAACCTGCTGATGGGAACTCCGTCCCACTGCATCCTGCAGAAGAGCTCGACGACCTCGGCGTGCCTGCTGGCATGCGCCAGCGCCAGGATTGCCGTGCTCGCGCTCTTCTCGCCGCTCCTAGGAGACCTCCCGGGCAGCCTACGCTCGCCTGCGCCCTTGCCGCTACTGGGACAAAGAATTTCGTCGAACAGGTTGCCCGCCGTGGAAACCGGGACGCTTCCCTCCTGCATTCCGTCGAACAGCCTACGGGGGACGCCGGCGCGACGGCCAGGCGGGTCGGCGTGCCGCCCGACGTCGGGGAGCGGGGCGGCGTCGCGCGGGACAGCGGGCTGGATGGCGTCGTGCGCGACATGGCTTTGGTGGTCTTTTTTACTGCCGGTAAATTCCTGTAACTTGGAACGTGTCTCCACGTCAGCACCTCCTGGTGGGCCCCGCGTGTCAGTTCCAGCGTCAATTGGCTTCAAATCGACTTTTAGCGCGAATTGCAAAAAATCTACACAATAGTGGTGTATTTTGGTGAAATAAACGTAAAGTGGTGGTTTTTCGGAATTTAGGCAGAAATGTGGTGGTTTTATGCTATTATCTCTGTTTCCCATTTGTAAAAAATATTTTCCTTCTTTTTTCTTTTTCTTAATTTTTGTATGTATATATGTATTTTTCGTGCAATGTTTGTTTGAACTATATTTCATTTTTTTGTATGGGTGAACATCTTTTTAAACCAGTGAAAGTTATTGAATTGTATGAACACTTTTAAAACACGTGAAAAATATATTTTAAACTATGTGAACATTTTTTAAATTTTTGAACAAAGTATTCAAGCATTGGAGATGGAGATGATTTCAGGCAGAGTTGGAGTCGCGGATGGCTCCACCATTTCCTACATGAGTTACAGGTGACGAAAATGAACCTCACCATGGTCATCGGTGATGAATCCAGGTGCACTAAACATATCACCTCGGCCGGGGTGAAGGCGGTCTCCGTGAGGACCTTCGTTTTTAGCGGGTTGCGTGTGGTTTGCCTTTTTAGCCCCTGTTGTGTGTGTGTGCCCTCGAGATAGTCATGCTTCACGCGAATTGGCGACAGTGTTTTTGTACCAGTTTACGCGAATTCACGAATTGGCGAGGACCTTCGTTTTTGTACCAGTCTACGCGAGGACCTTCGTTTTTTGTTTCTGCCAGCGCGACAGAACGGACACGTGGCTGTAATCTTTGCCGTGTGTTTTGGTTCTTCTTTGCCCTGTGGTTGTCTTTACCGTGTGTTATTTCCTACACTAAGTCGTGTGTTTGTCATTGCCGTGTGCGGCACACGTCAAAGATAAGTTTTGCCGTGTGCTCGATATCCTGCGCACGGCAAAGAACTGAGCACATGGCAATGACCGTGTCTCTCATAGTGAGAGTGTTTTTGTACCATTTTACGGCTCGTTTCCCGCTAACTCTCTTCTATTTAATTAATGAAAAAGGTAAATCTTTTGCCTCGTTTTAAAAAAATACTCCCTCCGATCCATATTAATAGGTGCTGAAGTGGATGTATCTAGCAATAAAACATGTCTAAATACATCCATTTCAGCACCTATTAATATGGATCGGATGGAGTAGGAGAAAGAGCATGAAACCGCGACCAGCCAGAGAGGAGACCTGAGGGCACACCCTACGGTTATAGATCTCTTTGGAATATTCAAACTGGCTCATTTCAGCTGAACCCAATCTAATTATTTGTGCACACTATTGATTGAAACAAGCTTGGATGAATCCATGCATGGCTCCAACGAATAGAACGAGTGCTAGCTCATATTCGACATAACCACCCACGTACTACAAGATGTAACTCCACTGGATTATTTCTACAAACTTGGCTTATGTACATCCAGCACGTACGACATATATCCAACAGATCACACATGCATGCAACCACCACCCAACAAACCTAACAACTGATTTACGAACACCCACATGCACGTACCAACAGTCAAACACACACAACAAACTGGATCAGAAATAAGATTCCACGGCACATGCATGCAGATCATGCACGCGGCGGCCGAAACTAGCTACGACGGCGCCGAGCTCACCGCTAACTCCGGGGCGGCCGGTGTGGCGGCGGCAGTGCCGGCTCCCGCCGCTGAGCGCTTCAGGAACTCGATGCAGTCGTCCACGGCGTCGCTCGGGTACGAGTCTGCATACGACGGGCTCATGCGCACCGACGCCGCTCTCGTCGGTGCTCCTGCCAACGTTGTCTGCTGCTGGAGGCGGCCGGTGCCGGCCTTGGGTGGCGCCGACGCCGCCGACAGCATGGCGAGCCGCAGCAGCACATCACGGACACGATCTATGACGGACACGGACGACGTGGGTGCCGGAGGGGCGCCGCCTCCGTGTTGCCGCGGCCGCCGACGCGCACCTCCGCCGCCGCGAAGCCTAGGGATGCATGTCACCGTGTCCGCCCTGAGGGGCTCGGCGGGGTGGACGTACATCTCGGCCTCCATTTCACGGCGAGCTCGCGCGTATTCCTCCACGTAGCTGTTAGCTAATAAGACTCTCGGTGGTTGCTTGTATTGTCACTGTACGTTTAGATAGATGGGAGGGCTTTATATACACAAAGGTGGCCACCGTTTGCTTCTCTCTGTGTTCATTTAAACAATGATTGTCTGACCATGCAACTTGCTGGTTCACATGTTGCATGCAGCTAGCCATGAGTCATGCATGACCCTTACTCTCGGGGAAAGGCAAGCAATTTTATATGTTTTGTGCAGGCGCCGGAGAATAAAATATTGTACTACACTCTATTGGTGTGGAGTTTTCATAGATTATTATGGCAATAGCTTGATTTTTTTTTTTACACGCCTACGATGAATTCTATCTAAGGATGTATACGGAGGGTAAATAACATGTTTTCAAAGCACATGTTAAGATAATGTTGCTCAAAGCTTGGAAACCGTAAACTGTATCCACTTAGTGCATTTCTAGCAGACGCCTTGTATCCCGCGAAACTGTAAAATTACGTTTTTGCTTGAAAAAAGACGTAAACAGACACCCCGGATCTAACCCCGAACTTTAGTTTTTTTTTTTGAAATTGTGCGAAAAAATCATCCCCGAACATTTACAATCCCAGGTTCATAGGCTGGTTCCCTTTATCTCACGCGAGGCACTATCGGAAGGGAATATTCAGGACTTGGCGATGACCTTCTGCCACGGATCGTGCTAGAATTCGGCCGTCCTTTGCCAAATTCGACGGATTCTGTTGAGAATGAGAGCGGAACGAACCAACATGCCTCATTCGCCGCTTCCATGCACCTAAAGCGGGCCATCTCCCGACGCCGGGGGTTGGGGGTGGGCTTCGTCTGCGGCACCCGCGGGAACAACACCAGGGGCTTCGTCCGTTGTACCTGCGGGGAGGATGCCAGTGGGCTTCATCTATTACCCCCGCTGGACGGCCGAGAGGGCTTCGTGCCTTCCACGCCGATGGACACGGGGAGGGGGGAGGGGTTTCGTGCGCTATACCCGTGAGATCGATGATGGGGGCTTGATCTGCAGTCTGTGCTGGATGGCCGAGAGGGCTTCGTGCCTTCCACCCGGAAGGACGCAGGGGGCGTGGGTGGGGTGGGGGCTTTCATCCACGGACGCCGGATTAATCCGCGCATCACACATGAGTTGTGGGGAGGGAGGGCTTCATTCCTTGCACACCGGAAGACGCGGGGAGGTGGGAAGCTTCGTTCGCGCGACACACATGTAGCTTTACCGAAATAGGCTTTCACCCCGCTATATTAATATAGCAAACCACTGTACAACAGTGAGACCTCCGCTGGGGCAAGACAACACAAACATGCTGACAAGAACAACAAGATAAAGAAAATATAAATTAATGCCAAAAGCATGCGAACACGATGAGGTATCGCAACCGCTGCGGCCACCAGAATACTCCCACCACACTCCGCTGCCATCGATGTGCCGTGTACCAAGCAGCACCTTCAGGAAGGATTGCGACGATGACGACGCTGCTACCTGTACTGCTCCTAGAATTTATCCCGGTACAGTGAGGGGAGTAGTGGAGGGGTACATCCGACGCCCTTCAAGAAGGACGGCGGTGACTGCAAGCGTCGTCGCGCCAGTGTTGGCAAACACCGACAAGGATTTCTCCTGAACGCAACATACCACCGCCCGGACACATCACCGTCTCCACCGCGCTCGCCACCACCGTCTTGGGACGATAATCGCCGTCTCACCAAGGGGAGACATCGACAGATAATAATCAGCAGTTCCTCAGCCATGTGGGAAGGCCGTAGCAGTCCAGACGCAGCAGCAGTAGAAAACCAGGCAGACATGCCCAGCCGGGCCCAAATCGGGCCTGTGAAGCTCCCGCCGCCGTGCTACAGCAGGCATGGCGTCTTCTCTGCCAACCACATCCCGAGCCTCACCTCACTTCAACCGGAGGCGACACAGGGAAGCCTGATCCCAGCCCGCCTTAACCCAGATCGGGCCCAAAGGGCCTAGATTGGGCTTCTAGGACGCCGCTGGCCAAGATTTGCCCCGCAGCCACCATAGCCGCCAAAGGGCGTCACTTGCGCACCACCGCCACCAGGCCTTCGCTAGAACGCTGCCGGCCGAGGTGCACTGTCACCAATCTTATTTTCGTTTACTTGTCACAGCCCACAGATCTTCAGCTTTACCACCTGCAGACCTCTAGGAGGCGTCACCGCAGCAGCAGATCGACGCGCGCATCAACCCTGCCGAAGATGAAGATCCAGGGCGCAACAACCCTTCCAACCGTGGCCCAGCCGGCCCTACCCCAGCCTAGATCTGGCCAGGGCAACCTCCGCACCGGAGCGCCCCGTGCGGCCGCCCTGCACCGCGCAACCTACAGCTCCGCCAACACCTCGTGACCCCAGCTCGTCGCAGCGCCAGCACGCCGCGCCCTCCCGCACATGCCGCGCCACCGTGGGGAGCTCGAGGGAGCCAGAGAGACGATGCCCCCCCCCCCGCCACCTTCCCCGGAAGCGCCCGGCTTTCCCGGTGCTCCCTCCGGCGACGGGGGTGCGGTGGGTGGAAATAGCTCCTGGGGCGGCCAGCGGCTAGGGTTCCCCGTGTCGCCGGGCGCGGGAGACGCAGAGGGGGAAGGGGGGCTCTTGGTTGTTATTCCACACATGTAGCTTTGTGAGCGGCCCGGATTGGTTGGTGTAGCTAGCTCAGGATTGGAACCATGTTTCAATCAGGTACCTCACCTCTTGTGCGTATGGGATGGATCTAGCTAGCTCATTGCGGCAGCGTGGGCGGCACACACGATCGAGGCTAACAGTCGCCCGGGAGCAGTGGATTCGGTCATGAAGACGCATAATTTTGTGGAGGAGATTGAGGAACATAGTACATTGGTGTTACAAGGAAGAAAAAGACTATAAAGAATATTCGATTTTACTGCTCGGTTTTTAATGGGTCGGTTCGGCCATAGCCTAAACGGGCCGGCCCTTAAAACACGTTTCCGCACCCTTTATCACATCTTTAAAGGCACACGAGATAAGAGTTCTGCTATAGATGCTCTAAGCTTGTACGAAGCAATGAGAAAAAATCAAGAAGCATTTCATATATTTGTTAGAAATTAAAAATAATGGATCTGTTGGGAGGCAATCCCGTATATTCATGAAACAAAATAAACAGAAGCGAGGAGAGATCACATATATATATTATGGGCAGTATATTCTAGAAGATATGATTCAGAAAATCGGGGAAGGGATATCTAGATCCTACCAGATATGTGTGTGTGAATTTTGTCCTGTGCACAGCTCATGCATAATCCATGCGTGCATGTGGGTGCGATGCGAGGGAGAGAGGCCAAACTAATCAGTGAGCAACTGCTCCCTATTTCGAGGATTGATTCTTGATCCTGGTTTGACCCCCATATAATCCCCACGCCTACCAAGATTTAATCAACTACCAAACCATCAAATGTCCCTAATTTTATAACCAATTAAACATTATAATAAAAATTCGGATTACTTTTCTCTACATGATCAGCACATAGTAGGACGCTAAATCGAATATATTGTGCATCATAATGAAGTCTGGTGGAGGGTTGAGGTAGCTCATTCAGCCATGTTTTGTGATGTGTCTTAATCGTGTATATTAAGTAGGACAATGGTAAGTATCTAGGACAACTAACACGTGTCCAAGCAACTCGAGCCTTCAACACTTTCCAAGTAGGACAATGGTAAGTATCTAGGACAACTAACATCTAGAAAGTATGTTTCTAGATGTACTGGTGTACGTAGCACATGCGCCAGATTTGTTTCGATGGAAGCTTCATGTGTCCGAGATATTTCGGTTAACTATATGTATATAGACATGGTGAATGATAATCATAACTTTAAAAAGAAAAATATTTGGAAAATTAAGGTCCCAACTAAAATGAAGATTTCCATTTGATACCTCCTATATCGAAAGATAATTCATAAATAATAAAATATTGCTTGGTACAATAAGAATGGTAGAATAAAGTGTTGTTTTAGGGATCGAGAAGAAACAATTCTACACCATTTTTTTTCTTGCCCCTCGTCTAGTATGGCAGATTGTGTTTTAGAAGAAACATATCTTCATCCACAAGTACTTGGAATAGGTTTTAAAATTGGCCATTTGAGCATAATAGACATTTTAAGGCTCAAGTTGTGGTAGAAGCTTGCGCTTTATGTTAGGCCAAGTGGACCTGTCGCAATAACATCATTTTGTACAAAAAAATCATATAGGAAATTTATTTGTACAAAAAAGATGTTATTGCGACAGATCCACACTATCTCTTATCTCTAGGTTGCTGATTTTTTATGCACATAAGTTGTAACATTTAATACTTTTTACATTTTTCCTCTTTCATGTATGTTTTCCTTTATATTGTGAGCATCTTGAATACTTTTAATAAAGATATCATGTTTATCAATCAAAAACAGATGTTTGTGCATTCGGTACTTTTATTAAAAAAACTTTCCATTGTGTTTGTTCTTTTAACTCTTCTTTAAGATAAAGTATGCTGACCAGTTTTTCGAGAAAAAAATTAAGTGTCTTAATTTCCTTATGTTAAGTGAAGCTCACTATACATGCCTTCGTTGATGTTGATGGAATACAACAAACCTAGTCATAGATAGCCTGATTCAAAGGTCCTCAGCACAGAATCCCGTAGGTTAGTCCAAGCGCAGGCTAAAATTTCATGCTGGAAGCCCAACCCAAAGTACCAAATAGCCTAAAACAAATTAAATAGAATATTCCTTTTAAAATATGGTCATATTAAAAAATTTAAATTTTGTGATAATTGAGAAAAGCTTCTGTTTATGTGTCTCGGATGGGCCAGACTATACTCTGGCTTGGAGGTTTTAGTTTGTGTTTTTTAAAGTCCGGCCAAAGAAGAAGCTCGCTAGCGTTGCTCCACACGGGTCATCACATTAGCACTAAGTGTGTTATTTTCTTTCTATTTTCATTTTCTGCTATTTTTTTCTATTTAGGTGAACACACGAATACTACCTTTGAGATACACAAGCAACTAATTTTGGTACATATGAAATTTTTGTGTGGAAAACATAAACATGTTTTTTAGATGTGTGGACATTTCAAATACATGAATATTTTCGGGACTGCATGAATGTTTCATTTGCAAAACCATAACATTTTTTTCGAGATGATGAACTTTTTTCAAATACATGGAGATTTTCAAATATTCAAATATTTTCTTTAACTACATAACGTTTATTTTATACGAGTTAATACTATATTTGGGAACAAATGGATTCTTTTTGGAAATACAGTTACATCTTTTTGCAAACAATTTTGTTGTTATATCTGATTTTTTTTTATGTTTTAGTGGATGTTTATTTTCACGTACATAACACTTTTTCTAAAAGTTGCATAATTACCGTTAGTTTTTTGATAAAAAAGTAGCTTCTAATGGGCCGTATCAAATGCCGGCGCTCATGCACAACTGATATAGGCGAGCCCACCCTATTGTTCGTTATTGGCAGTGTATAGGGGAACCCAGGAATCAATAAGATAAGGGCCGGGCCAGGCTGGACGAAGGAGCTTAAATCGACCCAACGAAAATGGCAGTTTATCTTGCCTAAAATGGGCCCAGTAAGATGCTCTGATTTAGTTCACCTCAAACGTTTTTGATTCCCTAAAAAACAAAAACAAAAACCCTCAAACGTTTTTGAAATGATATTCAGTTTGATTTCACTCTACCCTAACAGCCACAGGACTATTTATTCTTCAGTTGAATCCAGTAACCTTATTTGAAAGATGCTTTCAACTTTCTGTGAGTGGAGACTGGAGAGAGAAAGAATCTAACGATGGATGTACAGATTACTCTTTTCCACATTATTTTTCTGATAACTATTGTCCTTATTTTCACGTAAAAGAAAACTGTTGTTCTTTTTTGTATGCATGCATAAATATGATAGCCGCCATGAGTATGCTCCAAATGCTTTCTGAAGAAGAGGCGCTAATTAAGCTTGTCTGTCTCCGCTAGTTGTTAAGACAGTGGATCAGCAGCTAAGAACTCGACTATAATTAACGATCAGATGTGTAATCACGACGGCGGCAATTGAAAGCCTAAAATGTCATCATTATACGTGTCTACTAACCAAGAACGCACACCCAAAAGGGACACATCGATCCAGCATAACAGTGTGTCATTTACCGAGTTTATTCTAAAGGTGATTAGTAGTGGTATTTTCTTGATAAGCTAACTAATTAAGTATGCTAGCTAAGGTTACTGAACATTATCCCGAGCTAAAGCCACCTCGCTACATCCAACCGGAAGTTTCGCAACTTTAACTCATTTTCTTTCCAAGGATGATATCTCGGTAAACTAACATCGCCTGCACTATGTTATCTTTATCTTGTACAGTACATGTTAATTTGCATAGTTCATGTACATTCAGATGTTTCTAAAGTTGCCAACGAAAGCGACACATATGATAGATTTATCATTGTTGTACCAGTACTTAGTACTAGTGACCACACCTACTTATTTAGCTACAGGGCCACAAATTACTCAAATTATTCTTTTCCTTGAAGATGAAAATTCTCCACCGAGCCAATTTCGTAAAAACAGAGTAATACAGAGTTGCGTGTTGCGGTGATCATTCTACGAAATATTAAAGTAACAAGACGAGATTACTATAGTTCATAATTACGAACTTCAGAACATACTTTTCCGTTTCTAATAGGAAAATGCAATGCATATGTTAATTATACTCAAGGACTCAAGTTATATAAGGCCCCGCTAGTGATGATCACTGCACATGGAGCTTGTACCTTCAGGCCTTAAAATTTCCAAAAGGCTCAACGTGTTAAGAACTTCCAGAAGATCAACTAGCTTAAGCTTGAGCTACAGACAGAGAGATAGAGAATGATCATACCTTGATCTGTGGATGAGGAAGCCATACTTGAGCTTGGCCTTGATCAATAAACACTTAAAGAAAACCACCTAGAGATATTCAGGTGGCAGAGATGAATCCTTCCCAGTGCTCCAGTGATAGGCTTGATCAGTAGCCTCTTGAGAGGATGAGCAGAAGAGCTGCGAGAGCAGCAGCTACTCTTAAAGCCGTATCACCTCATCCCTTCTTCCTTTCCTTTATAAATACACTGTGCACTGGGGGGACCCACCAAGTTGACTTAAGGCAATGTTCCTGATCAGAACATGTTAAATGTGAACATGTTGACTTTACGATCAACACATCCCAACATTCTCCCCCTTGATCGTAAAACTTTAAACTTTATAATTTCACTTTTCAACAAGGTAATGCATTAAGACGAAAAGATTTCAATGGCTAAAAGAGATGCCACTGAACCTAGTGACTATAATACATCACCTCATATCGAAATGAAACTCCTTAAACTTTATGAGCTCCATAAACTTTATTTTCATCATACATTACATTAATTTACATAATTCTTTACATAAACATCATAAACATTACAGACTCATCCTTTTGATGAAACAGTACACCAAGACAATAGATTACAACAGTCAATTAAGTACTGCTGAACCAATTGGCTATGGTTCCCATCTAATCTCAGAATGAGCCTTTTGGGGAGATGGTGTTTCATTGGTCCCAACATTACCAGGATCAAAAGCTTTCAACCAAACCCATGCCGGCAACATGCACTTTAAAAACACTGGGTGGTAAGCCTTTCGTGAGCGGATCCGCTAACATCAACCTAGTACTTATGTACTTGACGTCGATTGTCTGATCCTGGATTCTATCTTTCACAACATGATACTTTATATCAATGTGTTTGGCAGCACCACTTGATTTGTTGTTACTCGAATAGATTACTGCGGGTTGATTATCGCAGTAAAGAGTGAGTGGCTTGGAAATGCTATCAATCACTCTGAGTCCCGGGATAAAATTCTTCAGCCATACTGCCTGCCCGGTAGCCTCATAACATGCCACAAATTCTGCCTGCATTGTCGACGATGCAGTGACAGTCTGTTTGGAGCTTTTCCATGAAATAGCTCCTTTTGCGAGGGTGAAAATATATCCTGAAGTGGATTTCTTAGTGTCAACACACCCCGCAAAATCAGCATCTGAATAACCCACCACTTCGAGGTTATCAGATTTCTTATACGTAAGCATGAGGCCTTTAGTTCCTTGCAAATAACGCAAGACCTTTTTAGCAGCCTTCCAGTGATCCAAACCTGGATTAGACTGATATCTGCCAAGCATCCCGGTCACGAATGCTAAATCAGGGCGAGTGCACACTTGTGCATACATAATGCTTCCAACAATGGATGCATAAGGAATTGACTTCATCTGCGCAGATTCATAATCATTTCTAGGACACTGAAAAGTCCCAAATTTATCGCCCTTAACAACAGGAGCAGGCGAGGCTGAGCACTTATACATGTTGTACTTTTTCAGTACCTTCTCAATATATGCTCTCTGACATAGCCCCAAGATCCCTCTGGATATATCTCGGTGAATTTCAATTCCTAAAACATAAGCTGCTTCACCGAGATCCTTCATATCAAAACTAGAGGATAGGAACCTCTTAGTTTCCAGCAACATATTTTTATCACTGCTGGCTAGAAGTATGTCATCAACATACAGTATCAGGAAGATAAACTTACTCCCCCTGAACTTAACATAAACACAATTGTCCACTTTATTCTCTTCAAAACCAAATTTCCTTATGACTTGATCAAACTTAAAGTACCACTGTCGTGATGCTTGCTTCAAGCCATAGATGGATTTCTTAAGATGACATCCCAAATGTTCTTTTCCTTCCACAACAAAACCTTCCGGTTGTGCCATGAGAACATCCTCATATAAGTCTCCATTTAGGAATGCTGTTTTAACATCCATCTGATGCAGCTCTAAATCATAATGAGCCACAAGTGCCATTACAATTCTGAAGGAATCTTTAGAAGAGACAGGTGAAAAAGTCTCATTATAATCAATCCCTTCTCTTTGAGTAAAACCTTTTGCCACCAATCTTGCCTTGAACCTTTCGATATCACCCTTGGAGTTACGTTTGGTCTTATAGACCCATTTACATCCAACAACTTTAGCTCCTTTAGGGATTTCTACTAAGTCCCATACTTCATTAGTGCTCATGGACTTCATTTCATCTTTCATAGCATTAAGCCATTCAGACGAAAATTCGCTTTGCATGGCTTCTTTAAATGAGGTAGGATCATTATTCAACATTGATTCATTCATATCCTCACTCATATAGGTGACATAATCATCAGGAATAGCAGACTTCCTAGTCCGTTGTGACCTTCTGAGAGGTTCATTATTTGGCACTTCATCAATAATTTGAGGCTGCTGAACGTCTTCAACAATAACATCATCAGGTGTGACATCTGAAATAGCCACAGGACTTTCAGCAGGAGTTGCTCTAATATCCCTCTCAACAGGAGGTGCAACTTCAGTAGACACCGGGAAAACAGGGTCTTGAATTATTGGAGCTGGGAAAAATTCCCGGCTTTCCTCCAATATTATTTCCCGAGGTGTCATACTCCCCCTCATCATTTCATTTTCCAAGAACACAGCGTGTCTTGTTTCAACAAACTTTGTTGCTTGATTTGGACAATAGAACCGATATGCTTTAGATTTGTCAGGATAACCAATAAAATGGCAACTGACTGTCTTGGGGTCTAACTTTCCCATAACTGGATTAAAAATCCTTGCTTCAGCAGGACAGCCCCATACATGAAAATAATTCACAGTCGGTTTTCTCCCAGTCCATAATTCATACGGTGTTTTAGGCACCGATTTACTGGGAACCCTGTTAAGGATATGTGCCGCTGTCTTAAGGGCTTCCATCCATAAATTCACCGGCAGAGTGGAGTGGCTTAACATACTCCGCACCATATCCATGAGAGTGCGGTTTCTTCTTTCAGCCACCCCATTTTGCTGGGGTTCGCCCGGCGCTGAGTATTGGGCCATAATACCATTTTCCTGTAAGAATTTTGCAAATGGTCCAGGAATTTGGCCATAAGAAGTGTGTCTGCCGTAGTATTCACCACCACGATCAGATCTCACAATCTTAATCTTTTTATCACATTGATTTTCAACCTCAGCTTTGAAAATCTTAAACTTGTCCAATGCCTCTGATCTTTCCTTAATGGGATAAATATATCCATAACGGGAGAAATCATCGGTGAATGTAATAAATGAATTAAAACCATCCACCGTCTTCACATTAAACGGACCACATATATCCGTATGGATTATTTCCAAAACTCCCGTGCTTCGGTTTGCACCTTTCTTAATTTTCTTGGCATATTTTCCTTTGATGCAATCAATACAATGATCGATATCCGCATCCGTAAAATCAAGGGAAGGAAGAACTTGATCTTTAATGAGACGCTCAATTCTCCCCCTCGAAATGTGGCCTAAACGATAGTGCCATAATTTCGAAGAAGTCTCATTATCATTATGCTTGCGTTTGGTACTGACATTCATATTTGAGGTAGAACCCACATTATTTATATCATCACAAAGGGAAATAACATAAAGCTTATCTTGCCGGAAGGCAAGACCAACATTATTATTGTCATACATAATTATACAACGCTTGTTCCCAAAGTGACATTCATAAGCATCATCATCTAGGCATGAAACGGAAATTAAATTCCGTTTCATCGAGGGTACATATAAAACATTATTCAACCTAAGCTTGAAGCCCGTATGGAGCGTAAGAGTAAGATCTCCAAGTGCTTCAGCATCAGTCTCAACACCATTAGCAACTCTAATGGTTCTTTCCCCTCTTTTTAGGGTCCTCCTCATATTGAATCCCTGCAACGAATTTGCAATATGAATTGTTGCTCCTGAATCAATCCACCATGTATTGGTGGCATAATTAACATAAAGGGATTCCTCAACAAAAGTAATAACATCAGTACCTCTATCTTGAAGCCATTTCTTAAAGGCAAAACAATTCTTTCGAATATGCCCAAGTTTTCCACAATGGCGACAAGCATTAGGATCTTTTGCTTCTCCATCAGTCGCCTTTTCAGGCTTCTTTTGGTGAGAGCCCTTTGAAGATTGGCCTTTATCTTTAAACTGATTAGGTTTAGGCTTCATATATTCATTCACAAACTTTTTATACCTCTTCTTTTGTGAATGCTTGACCTGATTAATGTGGTCAATTCTTTCAGCCTTAAGCCTTTCTTCTTCTTGCACACATCGCGCCATCATTTCATCAATCTCCCATTTCACATCCATTGCATTATAATTGATCATAAATGGAGAGAATTCAGGAGGCAAAGATGACATGATAAAATGGACAAGGAAACCATTAGAAATTTCCATTTCCATAGTCTTAAGCTTGGCAGCCATGTTGCATTTCTTCATAATATGCTCTCGAAGGCTTCCAGTGGGATCATATTTTTCATCAATCAGCCTTCTAATAAGACTTGTTGCATAAACTTTAGAAGACCCTTTGAACTGATGTTCAATTTTCGCAAAGTACCCTTTAGCTGTCTCACAGTCAGGAAGGGCTCCCCTCATACTTTGTGTAATGGAGCCCTTTATCATCATAAGGCACTTGCGATTAGAGTCATCCCACTTAGCCTTGATAACATCATATTCCTTCTTGAGGCCCTCATAATTTTCAACATTCTCTTTAGGTGCCTCAGGAGGATCATTAAGGAGAGCATAATCAATATTCAGTAAGGCCATCGTTATTTCAAGCTTCTCCTTCCATGTAGCATAGTTGCTACCATTAAGTTGTTCTATGCCATTAAGCATCCCAGTAATATGAGAGACATTAGGTGCTGCAAAAAGAATTCAAAAATTGCCTTAGTAAGCAGCAACATCATTATCAAACTTTATTGATCAAATTCAAATCAGCTTTGGCCAGAAATGAATATGAACAACAAAATTTTGTGAACAGATATTCGTCAATTAGCTTTGGCCAAATTGACAAATAAAAGCCACACATTAATAATCCTCATCATTAATTTTCTTCCATTAACCTGATTCACATCAGCTTTGGCCAGAAGTGAAACAAGCTAATAAAAGATCTTTGTGATTTAAATGCCCGTCAATCAACTTTGGTCAGAATGACAAAGCATAAAAACCACACTTTATTTGAGAATTCATTAAACTTTATTTCGCAGCGGAAAACATTATAACTTGATCATCATAATAAATACCATAATTAAGCATGACTAATAAATTAACATGCTAAAGCATTTAAAACAACTAACATAAAACATATCAACTAATAACAGAAATAAAACATAACTAAAATAAAAAACAGGCCCAAAACATTAATTTCGCTGAAACTGGGCCAAAACCGGCCCAGCCTAGCCCACAGAACTAGGCCCCGAATGCCTCCTTTTTTTTTTTTTTCAGCCCGAGAATTAAAAGGATTTTACATTCGGCCAGAACTGGGCTAAAAATAGCCCAGCCCGGTCCGCTCCCCTCAGATTCCTGTTGGGCTTTCGCCCACTTAAGCTTCCGGGTCCCTTACTGGGCTGTGGCCCGGTCCACCGCGGCTGGGGAAGACCCGAGCCGTTGGATTCGCATCCAACGGCCGAGCTCGCGCGCGCGCGTGGGACAAACCCACCGCGTCGCCGCCGTCCCCAGTCCTCTTCTCCCCCCCGAACCCTAATCCCCTCCCGTCTCCTCCTCTGCTCCCGCAGCCACGGCGAGACAGATAACGGCGACGGCGACGAGCACCGCACGGCCGGAGAGAGAGAAACGGCAGCGTCCAGGCCCCCTCGCCGGAGCTGCGTGCGGCTTTGGCTAGCGCGCACCTCCGTCGAGCGGCGCTGGGCGGCGCCCTGTGCAGGCGACGGCGCGCGAGCGGGCGTCCCCGCGACGGCGTCGGCGTCCAGCACATGCCCGGTACCGCAGCAACCTCCCATGGCGACGACGCGTGCGGGAGAAGCCACCACGGCCCGGCGCAGCGGACGGCATGGGCACTCGGGACCGAGCCCGAGCTCCTCTGCCTTCATAAGGAGGTGGCATCAACGCCGCCGTGGCCAGCGACGGCGGAGAGGCCCGTAAGGTATTGTCCACTGCCCTTAAGGAACATTAGCTTTAGGGTTCATCAAAAATTGGGGATTTTGGATGAACTAGGGCTCCGAAAAATTGGGGATTTTAACAGTGATATTGCTCCCCTTTCAATCTCTTGCTTAATTGAACCCAAAATCATCACATCAGAGGGGATTCGTTAGAGATTTAGGAGTCTAGGGTTTCCAGAAATTGGCGAAATCACATGAGACATGTTCTGTTCCATCAATCCCCATCATAAGCAGTTAAACTTGAAACCCTAGGCCTCTAACAACATCATTAGGGCTTGATCTTTAGAGGGGAAAAAGGGCACAACTTTAGAACAGGGCCTAAACATTAAACTTTAGTAGGAACCTAACAGATCAAACATGATCTTGAGCTTGATGAGCTCAAGCTTACAGCTAGTGGCTCTGATACCAATGTTAAGAACTTCCAGAAGATCAACTAGCTTAAGCTTGAGCTACAGACAGAGAGATAGAGAATGATCATACCTTGATCTGTGGATGAGGAAGCCATACTTGAGCTTGGCCTTGATCAATAAACACTTAAAGAAAACCACCTAGAGATATTCAGGTGGCAGAGATGAATCCTTCCCAGTGCTCCAGTGATAGGCTTGATCAGTAGCCTCTTGAGAGGATGAGCAGAAGAGCTGCGAGAGCAGCAGCTACTCTTAAAGCCGTATCACCTCATCCCTTCTTCCTTTCCTTTATAAATACACTGTGCACTGGGGGGACCCACCAAGTTGACTTAAGGCAATGTTCCTCATCAGAACATGTTAAATGTGAACATGTTGACTTTACGATCAACACATCCCAACACAACGTACATCATATATATCATCAGAGTTTCTTCTGGCCCATCACACCAAGAGTCAGTTGGTCACTCAGTTAACTAATTAACCAATCACCATTAGGCAGGCACTTATACATATAGCACCATCTGCATCAGTAAGCAGCCGTATGCAGTTCCCACTAGCAATCTTAGCTGGTAGCATCAAGAAAGCTGATAATGTCTAGGCCGCAGGCGAGAAGGAGCTACCAGAGGCACCATCACGGCGGCAAGGCGCATCACGGTCACGGCTCAGGTGGCCATGTGAGGCAGGCGAGGTGGCCGGCCAGGCTCGTGGACGGGTTCAGGAAGATGCTGGTGGGGCTCGTCTCCTTCCCGCACAGGCCGCCCACGGTGACCTTCTCCGTCGACGAGAGGAGCGGCCCGGGTCGTGGCGGCGCGGGGGATGCGGTTCCGAAGAGGGCGTCGTGCAGCGCCAACCTGGAGCCGGTGAACGCGCACTACGACGAGGCCATCGCCGACTGCGTGGAGTTCTTCAACAGGTCGGCCAGGGTGGACGTCAGGTCAAGCTAGGCCGTCCATCGCACTTGTGAATTCTCTCATCCGACGGATCCACTACACGCTGCTAGCTGCGTTGCATGCCGTGGTCTGTCCTGTGTATATGTGCACGTGTCCATGAAAAATACCGTAGAGGTTAGATCACTTAAATATCATCATGTGTAGATCTTCCTTTTTTTGCTATGTTTGTCTGTCATGTTAACTCTGTTTTCGTAATGGTCTGTCATGTTAGTATGGTCTTACTGAAAATCTGTCTTTCTGAAAATCCGAAATTTCCTTCGCAGTCTTAGTTAGAAGCAACCTGCTAACTGTGACATAAGCGCAGAATTTCTGCTTACATCGGGCACAAGAAAACGAGGAGACAAAGCATCAATGCGCCACCTCGCGAAATCCGAATATTCTGCGTGACATGCGGCATGCATCCAACGTCTAAAATAGCCGTTGGACCAATCTTCACATTTTTACCTAGAAATTCCATTCCACTTCCTCTCGTTTCATCTTCTTCCTCACTCCTACTCCAGCTCACAAGCGACCCGTTCGAGACAAGCCTGCAAGCGCAAGGGATAGCTCCCTCGCCAGAACTTTTTACCAATCACCATCAGCGACACCGACTCTACTCCGGCCAGGCTTTCCCTCGCGATGGATTCCGACAAGGATCTTTGGGCGACCGCCACCATCATTGACGCAGATGCGGCTGCGATCGCCTCGGTTTCTTCGGCCGCCACTCCGGCGGTGCCATCGACTGCATCTTCGGGGACTCCACCACCCGTGGTTGCTTCGCCCGTGCTCCCAACTGCTCCGGGAACCTCTGCGGCCGAGCCGGAGGCTACTTCGAGCGCAGGTCTTTTCCTCCATCTCCCCTATCCAATCCTATGCCTCCTATACCGGAATTGGGGGGGGGGGGGCGAGGAAAACACCCCTCGCGCCGGCGAGGACGTGGAAGGCGAGGGGGCCGCCGGAGCCGAAAAAGAAAGGGAAGGAGAAGCCGGAAATTGGATCCAATTCTCCATCCACTCGGCTCTGCTCCAAAGTTTGGAGAAGGAAGGATTTATCTTCAAGGATAAATGGCGATTTGAGGAGGAGGACATAGAGCCAAAGCCAGAAGAGGGAGAGCGCATAATGCTCGCCTCCCATGGTCTCCGACGTTTGGGGTTTCCGCCTTCCGCCCTTTTTATGCAAGTTCTTAACCATTACGGTGTCCAACCTCACAATCTTAACCCAAAATCCATTCTTTACCTGTCCGGCTTCTAGGCCCTATTTGAGGGATACCTAGGAATAGAGCCTACGTTATAATTTTTTCAGTATTCCTTTTATGTAAAGCGCAAAACTTTAGATGGGTTACCTCCCACCTGCGGGACCATCACCTTCAACCTGCGCCGTGGCAGGGAAGAATGGTTTCAGAAAATCAAAACCAATGAATCCTTCAAACACTGGACGGGTTCCTTGTTTTACTCCAAGGACGTCCCTTACCCTGGAAAGGATATGGGGATTCCTCCCTTCGATAACTCCGCCGCTACTCCCAGAGATAACTGGGCACTGGACGTCGTCCAGGAATTACGATCAGATCTTCTGGGGATAAAAAGACGGATCACGAAGATGGTGGCATCCACCTCGCCTCTTATTATGGGAATGGATACCTTCTTGTGCTGGCTCGAGCAGCGGATTCAGCCTTTATCCCATCGCTCCGGCCGTCTTCTTTGCACGTACTCCGTACCCGACGATTTCATGCAGGTAACTCGGGCAGGCATATCCGACAAAACTTTCCGGAAGAGGGTGAACCACTCCGTTTCCACCTTAACACAATACACGGAGATCTTCGCCATGTATACCACCAACAATCTTCCTCCCAAGGTAATTCCTAATCTTTGGGGAAATCATGCTTTGCACGCACAAGTATGCTAAATTATTTACATGCTTTGCAGCTTGAGAATCTTGAGAGGATCAGCTAGTGTCCAAGGATGAACTCGCGATCCTGAAAACCAGTTTTGTGACGGCCGGAGGAAGGAAACGTAAGGAAAGTGCTTCCGCCCCGAATGTCATAAATCTGGACGGTGTCCCTGTCGCAACTTCCAGGTATCCATTTTTAGTTTTCACGCCTTCCAATTCCTCGAAAAATCTTCTTTGTGTTAACCTTTTTTTCTCGTTTTATTCTTTTTAGCATCTCTGCCACCCCTCTAAAGGGGAAGAATATCAAAAGGCGAAAGGTGCTTTGCCACTGAGAGCCGAAGAAATCTCCCACCATCGCCCCTGACACTCCTACAATGGATGCTTTGGGGAAACACTCCTCTCCCTCAAAGGACGAAGATTTCCCTTTTCCAAGCAAGCCCAACCAACCTGATACATCCATTCCGGATGTGCCAGAAAGGGCGGATCACTCCCAAAGGATCGTATGTCGTCTATCTTGACAAAAGCGTTCCTTCCTTTGAGGAAAGCTTCAAGGTAAAAGAAGAATGCTTCGACGAAGACGATTATATGCATGAATGGGCTAAAAAAACATTTCGTCAAAAATCCTCTAATCCGTCCTTGGCTGCAAAACCCCGTTATAATCTAGAATAACTACATGTTTCCCCCTCTACAGGTCATAAATGACTGCATTTTCCTCATGGGGATTTCTTTCCATGAATATAGCAAACATTTCTCCATAATGCTCGGAGGCCTCGAAAGGATGAGTCAGGTACACTCCCATCCCTCAAGCATTAATCCGACAAAAAACTTTTTCTTATTAATGTTCTTTTAGTACTGTTTTCTTCCTTTGGGCTTAACATCTTTTCTTTTCTGTGTGTTCTCAGCAAACTTCAGGACACATCAACAAGGAAGTGCTCGAAACTTGTGGTGAAAAACAAAGAGGTGCGAACGCTCCTCAAAATTGTGTAAGACAAGGAATCCGAGCTTTGCGAGCTTCGGAGGAAACTTAAGGAGCATGCATGTAAGTATGATTTTATCTTTTCCTTGATTTATCTTATCTTGCGAGTTTTAATCTTTCGTGCTAATTTATTATTTTTCGCCTTTTCAGCCTTAGTTAGTGAAGAGAAGCAAATTTCTGCGGATGCCAAAAACCATCCTTAGTTCCATGCGGAAAATTTTCAACTTCACAAAGATAACATGAAGATCCAAAAGGAGCTAGCTGAATGCCAAAAGGCCTTGGAGAATTCCGAGGCTCGACTTAAAGCTCAGAGTAAGAAAGACGGCTCCACCATCCGCGTTTTGAAGACTGCTCTTAGGGATCGCCTGGAAGAAATCACGGAAATTGAAAAAAAACATCCTCGGTATGCTTTTTCAGCTTTCCGGCTTTGTTTTTTTTATTTCGACTTACGCGTCCTTTTTCGAATTTTCTTACTTCGTATTCTTTCATACTTTTAGTCGAAGATGATCCCTCTCCTCAGATTGATGGCATCAGTCGTTTCGGTGCTTTCGTCGAGAGAATGAGGAAATCTGGAAAGCGGCTTGTGAGCAAGCTCCTTCCAAATACGAAGGATCAATACTCCCAAATCAGGCACCTGCCGGCTGCCTTCAACGAAGTGATTGCTCAGTACCAGTCTTGGATGGAATCTTCTGCTCGTGGCGGGGTGCGCATGGCCCTTGGCTTTATGCAGATGCACTGTCCCACCACTTGTCCGGTAGTCCACAAGGATATACCGACACCGAAAGGGCGGAAATTTTCGAATCCGTCAAAGGCTTCGCATCCAAGATTGCTCGGATGGTCTCCACCATGTACCACCTTCTACCCAGATGAGTAATTCCCTTACTGAATTGATCCACGAGCAGAAAATTCCATCTAGGACTGGTGCTGAGCAATCACTTCGCAGATGGAGACGATGGAGACGATGACGACAGTGATGATGGAGACGATGACGACCAAGGCAACGAGTAATCCATGCCCTGCAAGTACCAGAAGGCGGAAGACGACATTACACTGCTTAATGTTTTATTCATTATGTAGTGCATTCCACAGACTTATTTTGTAAAGGCAATTATGCTTTTACGAACTTTAATCCTTGCAAGAAAATGTGTCTCATTTTTTTTTACGTTTTGTAGCATATATGCTTTAACTTTTTCTAGTGTTTTAGCGAATTCTGAAGTATGGAATCTTCAAGCCAAGCAGTCGGGTTATGAAACCAATCAATCAAAACTCGGAATCATGAAGCGTACTTTTGGCGCTTTTAACTTCCTAGTCCATTGACCCAGCATGCAAACTATCAGACAATACTTAAGTAAATAAAGAGCAACAACGCACGAACTTCGGACTCGCAGGAAAAGTCTGGCGTTTCGTGAGCTTTTTAGGCTAAAAGCATTCAGTTTTTATTAACTCCGAGCACACCGGAAAAATTCGGGTTAACATTAAAACAAATTAAAAAATCATTGGAAAATAGAAAGGACGGAATATGCTTTGTAGTAAATGACAGAAAAAGAATTTGCATGAATTTCCGATAAATTTTATTTCATGATCTCAATAATGTTTACATAAAGTTGGACTAGGTATAAAAAGGACGCAACCGATACTCCATGGCCGTTTTGTCTCCTCTAGCTCTACATCTATATTTCTTTTCCTCTTGCGATTTTTGTTCTTCGGGTCTTTTTCATCATCCCGAATATATACAAGGTAGTATAACCCATTTTTTATAGCTTTGCTAATGACGAAAGGTCACTCCCAAATTTGGGGTAACTTGTGTCCCCGCTACCGGCAACTTCCCTATGTTTCTATTCATGCTCTACCACACGGCTTATGGCATATATACTTCACTTTGTCCTCTATTCCGTCTAACTGTGGCGTCGAGGAGCTCCAACGATGTGATACTTTCTGCTAGTGTTGCTTCTCCACACCCCGGCGCCCAAGCCCTTCCGCGCGTCGGACCGCGCCGCCATCCCGTACACTCCAGATGCTCCGGCTATGTTCCCTCCCACAACGACCCTCTCAATGCCCTTCCACGATGTTGTTGCAGGCTGTAGCGGGCTTGTCCTCCACTGACGCGGTCTTGTTGGATCTGAATTACATGCATTTCTGAATTTAGAGTTACTCTACTCTTGTCTATATGCTTGATCTAAATTATTTATCAAGTTTTCACGCTTCTAGGTTTGTAAATTGTCAGGCACTTCCGAGAAGTGTTTTTTATCAAGAGTTCACGTTGCTAGGTTCATGTCATAAGTATTTTGGAATTCCATGGTTTGTGCATCCAATTCATGGTGGGCATAAAACCCGACACCGAACCCGAACCTGAACCCAAATTACCCGAAGCCTGAAAAGTCGAGTGTGAAATCGGGTTGCAAAAGCTAAAAGCCTAATTGAGTTTGGGAAATTCGGGAAATAGCCTACGGTACCTGAATTGGTTGATCCAAACAAGATTTGGGATTTAATCCCATCATTTAATACTAACAGAAAATATCATGCATATCAAATAACGAAATTTGGAATTTAATACCAATTCATTTCCAAATCAGATTTGGTATTCTCATTCCAATTCAATTCTAAGGCTGAATATCAACATCGAAACACAGCCTATGGGTAATTGAGAGAAGAAGTTAAGAACTAAGGGAAGGTAAGAAAAGGGGAGAGAATCCTATCTAAATCTCAGATAGGAAGGACAAACTATGCCTGTACCAGGCAGGATATGTGTCATACTTTCCGGGTGGTCGATGTTATCATCCTCCTGTCCGACTCTCCACAATATTTTCATTCGTATGAAAATTATGAAAAGATAGCAAGCTAAATTAAATAGACTATCCTTGGTAAGGTGAAATAAGGCACCATTCTTGATGTTGGTGACTATCGAAGAAAGGCAAAGAAGTTCCAACCTAAGTGAACATTAGAAATATGGAGAATACATTTTGCATCTTTGTACTAAATTAACAACTAATCTCTCCGTTTTGAAATATAAAATGTTTTACCTTTTCTCTATTTTCTTAAATTCATGCATATACATCTAGACACTTTTTTATTTTGTATACCCACTCATTTTAATCCATAGTAGTCCATGTTGCAATATCTAAAACATAATATTGTAATTCGAAACGGAGGGAGTAGAAAGCAACAACACATATCACTCAATTCCACAAGTAAGTTAATTATATAGTTGCGCATCCAAAGAAGAACATATATCCTTAGATCATAATGAAATCCAATTGTGAATAAAGGGACGAGAGTAGAAAGCACAAAAAAATTACTGGGAAATAAAGCAGAACATAGCGCCTGGTCTCAGTTAATTTCTCGTATACAGGTTCTTTTTTCTGAGACAAATTCTCGTATAGAGGTGAGAGTTGAAAATATTACACGTCTTCCGCGCGCCCAGGCCTCTTACTAACTTGGGCTTAATTAGACCATGTATTAGCTAAGCACGTATCTAGGGCCGTTGGTTTCATGGACCCGGAGCATCCATGCACCTTTTTTTTTGCCTAAATAAATGCAATTTGTATCTTTTGGGGCATTCCATGTACTTTATTTAATGCTAGTTTTTACTAAGGAAAATACATGTACGCATAAACATGTACATTTTTCAAAAAAAATTCAGATTTTTTTACATAGGAATTGAATGTCATTTTTTTGTATTACCGTAAAATCTTTATAAAATTTTCTTTGGTAGAGAAAAGGAGAAGCACATTCTATACATACTGTCCAAAGAAATTTCATGTCTTTTTTTTTATTGCACCGAGCACAAAAATATAATGTACATGCATGTGTTGCCTATTATACACGTTTATTGATCACTATCGTCGTATACAATAAGTGCACTGTACATACTCGATATAATCCCCAACATCCAACGGCCACCAACGAACTCAACGGATGGGATCAAAACGACGGGCGCGGCTTGACCGCCGCCGACGAGCCATCGTCCTGATGTCCGGAGGAGCTCTTTTTCTTTCTCATGAAGAGCGCCCCCACCAGAGGGATTAGTGGTTTCTTCTTCTTCTTCCTGCCCTCCTCCTCTGCCGCTGCCGCCATCACCTTCTTCACCGTCTCGTGCCCAGCAGACGCCTGCCTGTGGAACCGCACCTCGCGGTACTGCGGCCGTCCCGACGGCACGTACTGCTGCGCATGATGCAGCTCCATCACCACGTCCGGCGGCGAAGGCGCGCGGTCGTACGCGGCCGTGGGAGGGTCGGCGAAGGTGACATACCTCTTCTTCTGGAACTCGGCGGCGGCCGCCGCGTGTTTTGTGGCCGCCATGTTCACGTCGCCGCTGCTTGCTGGTGAGCGCTGGCTCTGCTGAGTGTGTTGCTGCTGCTGATTGTCGATCTCCATGAACTTTAGGTCCTCCACCTGGAGGTCGATGACCTTGGCCTGAGCCTCCTCGTCACGAGCCTTGAGCTTCTTGAGCTCCCTCATGGCGTTGCTCAGCTCTTCCTGGAGGGACAGGATGCAGCCAGCCATCTTTTGCTTCTCCTCCCGCTCCTTCTCCAGCTCATGTTTCGCGTCGTCCAGCTCCCTGGCCGCCGGCGCCGTTACGTGACGCGGCGGTGGTGGTGCCGCCGCGACCTTAAAAACCATAGCTTCGGCGGGATGGTTGTTAATAGCTGGTCTTGGCGTCGTCCCTCGATTATTCTGAGGGATTGATGGTGAAAAGAAACATGGATAGAATCAAGGGAAGACATTCACAAAAAAAAAAAATCAAGGGAAGACAAAAAAAAATCAATTGATTTGTTGAGGTAGACTTTTAGGGGTCTAAAAATGTGCGAATTACAGTAAGATATTCATTCAAAACTTAAACATATTGGTTGAATTGTTGAAATATCAGAAATTCATTATATATAAGATTTAATCAGATGTTAAACCTAGCTCCGAGGACATGTCTAATGCAAAGTGCTTTTACACATAGGTGTTTTGCTTAGGTTTATCATCGATGATTACCACGTATGATTAGCACTTAGAACCATGTGCTCTTACTTAGTTGTTTTGTTTACTTTTTTGCATCGGAGTTTTTTTAATACGTTAATTAATTAGTACATTATTATTGGCAAGTGGAAAAATGCCGTATTTTACTTTTTAATTAAGCATATCCCCAATCATCTGCATTGGAATTGATTAAATATTTTCGTCGCCCAAATCTACATATGTTTTTTATTTGACCGATAAATTATACGAAAAAAATGTGTATTCAAAGTTTGTTGGAAGTGGTTTGACTAAACGTCATCCATGACCTCAGCTTTTGTTAAGAGATTAAATTGTGGTATTATATGATATCCTTTAGGTTTTGGCACATCATTAGCATGTATGATTAGCACTTAGTACCTTGTGCTTTTACTTAGGTGTTTTGTTTACTTTTTCGTGGGAGTTTATTATATTTTAATTAGTACATTATCAAATGGAGGTTCTGGGCATCTTCTGAGTACACCTTTTGTTTCTGCCTTAATTCGGGTGGAAGGAACCTACCTTAAAGTCTTGATGAACATACTTTCTAATGTTATCCCGCCAATAGCTGCCCTACTTTAGCTAACTAGTGTAAGGAAAAGAGATTGAAATTTTGTAGAAGTACAGGGTACAAGTTTTGTAGTCTCTGAGTTAGTAGGTAGTAGAGAGACAACATGCACTTTTGCAAGAAGAAACATTTTGCACACATGCATGCATACGCTGGCAAAGAAAGAAGGTGTTTTGTTTGCTTTTTCAGTGGGAGTTTTTTATATACTTGAATTAATACATTATTATCGGAAGTGGAAAACAAGTGGAAAACGCTGTATTGCTAAGCATCAACCCAATAATCTGATTAAATATTTCGTCCCCTAAATCTACACATGTTTTTTATTGAATCGATAAATTATATGGAAACTATGTGTAGTCAAAGTTTGACTAAACGCCGACATCCATGATGTCAGCTTTTTTAAAGCGATCTGTGGTAGTATATGGTATACTTTGACGTTTTAGTTCTATTTTCACATATGACAACTATGATATATACAGAAAAAGAAGATTTAAAGGCTAGTGCATCCGTGTTGCTCTTGCAGTGATCATTGGGGCACCTCACTACATAGTACATACTTAAAAATGGATGTAGTACTATATGACATACCATTATTAAATGGAGGTTGCGGGCATCTTCGCATTACACCTTTTGTTGCTGCCTTAATTCAGGTGGAAGGAAACTAGCCATCCTAAAGTCCTGATGAACACACTTTCTAATCTGATCCCACCAATCTAGCTAGCTGCCCCAACTTTAGCTAATAATAACTAGTGTAATCGAAAGTGATTGAAATGTTGTAGAAGTACAGGGTCTATCTTTTGTAGCGTCTGATTTAGTAGGTAGGAGAGAGACAACGTGCACTTTTGCAAGAAGAAACATTGCATACGTGCATGCACACCGCTGGCAAGAAAGAAGGCTGCTTTCCTGACACATACTTTTCTTGAGTTGGAAGAAAGGAATAGCTAGCAAAGCTATATGTCTAGCTAGAACACTTTATCTTGCACCAAGATTAACAACCATTTCCACCTGGCTAAAGAAGTTCAAATGAAGTAGTAGTAGTATAGCAAGACAGACATGCAAAAAACCATTCGTCAAAATTTTGAAAACTTGACTACAAAGGTTCGAAAAATCTTGGATGTAGAATACAAGGTATTCAATAATTAATTTTTTCGCACTAGTAGAATACATCCAGGTTTAAAAAAAACAAAAAACCGTGATTTTGAATTTTTGAAAAAAAGGAAGAGCTCACTGTCACCCATGCTCTAAAAGACTGCTCTGGACAAACATGGAGTTTTGGCTCGTGAAGCAAGTGCCTACGAGATAATTACAAAATACTCTTTTTTGCATTGCAAATATTTGTCTCTTTTATATGCCTGGAGAAAATAGAAAACGGTGCTGTAAGTAGGTAATATTTCAGCAGGAATTTGTTCTTTCAAGAAAATTATGTGTGCAAATAGCTCACCACATGTACATCAGTACATTTGTAAAAATTGCGAGAATTTTTTGACATCTGGTATGTTTTTTAAGCCCGAAGCATGTGCTTCGTGGCTCCATTTTAAATTACGGGACAAACATAGAGCTAGCTATCATCTACACCTATATATAGAGAGCTAGGAAAAATAATTTGTGCCATGAAAGCGCTAATTAATTACACCGGAAGTGAACAAAACAAGAATATCGTTTCCGTAAACACTTGCATGCATGCCTAGCAAAATGGCACATACTCCCGAAACAAAGCAAGCTTTCCCTCGAAACAAAGCAAGCTGGAGTATCATTTTGTTCGGCTTGCTGTCGGCATGCATGCGTACGTAATTGACAAAGTAATCAATCGAGCAAAACTAACATGCACTCAGACGATTAAATTAATCGTGTATGCACATAGAACGGGAGGGTGTATGCATGATGGACTAATCAACCTAGGTAGGGCCGGGGTACCTGATCGGTGTTGATTCGCCGGCCGCCGGCGTGGAGGAGCTCCCCGGCGAGCACCTTCTCACCGAAGAGCGCGACGGCCTCCTTCACGGACTTGAACGGCGCCCTGGTGTCGATCTCCGCCCGCCCCACCACCACCACAGCGCTGCCGCCGGCGCCATCCATTGATGATGGATGAGCCCGAGATTCCTCAGCTCAGATAGCTCGATCAATCTCCCAGAAGCAACCAGTGATGAACCGATTAGCTCAAGAAAGCTTGCGGATGTATATATATGCGTGTACTTGGATGCAACTGATCAAGATGAGACAAAACGGCCGGCAGGCGCTGGATGGGTGAAAGTGCGGATGTGGTTAGGGGAGGAAGAGGAAGAGGTTACGACGTTGTTGTATGCTTGCTTGTACGTGTAGATGCGGGCGCATGATGGTTTGCATGTGGTGGTGGAGTGGAGTGAAGTGGTGGTGGGTTCGTTGCTTCGCGTCCACTTCACTGTAATATTCCCGCCCTTGAATTGAATTGTTGCGCGTTGGTGAACGGTCAGGATCCGTACCCACGACCCAACCTCGCCAGTCTACTGTCTACATGCTACGTATACAAATGCATCCACAATAATACATACATTGTCCGTGCGATCGTTTTGGCAACATACTGATATCTCTATGGCCCCACTTCTACTTGGCCAACAATGGCGGCGCGTTCGGCCTAGGTTCAGATCTGGGTCCTTCGTGCCTGGATTCGGTTGGTCAAACCCTACGCGTCGCTTCTTTTCAGGGGTTTCGGGACTAGGAGCCCACCCACGGTCATGGAATAGTTGGGGCGCCGGATGCATACCAGGCGCGCTTACATCTGGCAGCCATCTGGGACCCCCCACTACGGGCTCTGCGGGCGGACAAGCGTTTGCGTCCGGCTTGCTGAACCTCATTGTCTAAGGGCCGGTCAGTAGGCCTCCTCGGCTATGGTTGCTCATCATGGTGGTGTTTTGCCGCATTTCGGTAGATTGATCTCTGACCCTGGGGCGGCGGGCTTTGAAGCTAGGTGTCTCTACGACAAGCGATAAGGAGGGAGAATGTCGCGGATGAAAATGCGGAACGAAGTATGCCACGGGTGAAAATGCGGAACGGAATATGTCGCGGATGAAAATGAGGAACGGAGTTTATTGTGAGAGGTGAAAATGTGGAACGAAGTATGTTGCGGGTGAAAATACGGAAGAGATTAGGCCGCTGATCAAAATACAGAATGTAGTACGTCACGGGTCGAAATGCTTCAATAGGATGGAGAAGGGTCATCTTTGTTTTGACTTTTCCCTTCTTTTTTTCTTTGCGAAATGTGGGGAAGCCCTAGCTTCTGCATCGAGTGACGCCCACAGCTTTTATTACTCTTTTCCCCTTTTGCTTTCTTGGTGCTATATATATGTTCTCTTTTCTCCGATTTGATCCTTATTTCTTTGAAATGGATGTGGAGCCCTCGGCGCTCGACCCACCGAGGGCAAATCCCAATATAGGAGTTCTCCAAATCAAATGTTAACTAACCGAACGTATTTTTGATTTCTTCACCCAGTTTTGTGAGGTTGTATTTGTGCACGGAGGCGCGTACGCTATCTTGGACATGACAAGGAGGGAGAGTGACGGGGCACCAACTTCACCCTTGGTCGGTCGTTGTACTGTATATAGCTAGGTAGCTGTGTTAGGGCATCTCCAGCCGTTGCGCCCCCCCAGGGCCCAAAACGCCGCCGTTTTGGTGCCGCCGCGGCGCTAAACGGCGCTATTCTGGAACCTGGGGGGGCTCGTTTCCCAGTCGCGTCCCGAGCCCAACAAATCGGCCCAAACAAACGCAGTTGAAAAACTAGTCGAAATTTTATTGAAATTTGAAACTGCGTACATATTCGGCGCGAATTTAAAGCTAAAACGATAAATTTAAACTAAAAACAGCGGATACTACGCGATGACTACGCCTACGTCTACGCTTCGTCGTCTTCGTCGTGGCGGTGCTGGTTGGAGGGTCCAGCTCCGTCCTGGCTCGCCGCGGCGAGACGACGCTGCTCCGCCCGCTCCGCTCGGGCCTGCAGGCGCAGCCGGTGCAGCTGCGCCTGCTCAGAGGGCGGGCGGTTGCGCCGCCGCTCACCCTGCAGCGCTAACTCACGCTGCGCCTCGTAGAGGGCGATGACGCCCTCCTGCTCGACGGAGGCAGCCCGCCGGGCCATCTGGCGGCGCACCGCTCGCGCCGCCTCCTCCCGCTGGTGCGTCTCCAGGGAGGCTCGAACGGCGGCTGCCTCCGCCGCCGCCGCAGCCTGCTCGAGGACGCCGCGCACCTTGCGGTACGCGTCCTCGTTCTGCGAGGTCTCGAAGGAGTGCAGCCCGGCGTGCTGCTCGGGCCACACCGGCTGCCTCCTCACCTCGCGCCTCCAGTGGCGGGCAGCCCGCCGTGCTTCGCGCGCCTCGTCGTGCTCGGGCGGCTGCTCCGGCGCCACCACCTGCGGCTCCGGTGCAGCTCGCTGCGCTGGCTGCAGCTCGTCGTCGTCGCTCTCGGGCCACGCCTCCCAGTGGTTGTCCATTGCGGCGGGGTTCGAAGGTGGAGAAAGAACGGCGAGGAGGGGTCGAGAATGTGCGTACGGAGAGGGCGCGGCCACCGTTTTTATAGCCTGGCTGGGCCAGTCGCCGCGCCGCGCGTGTCGCCGCTGCCGCACCGCCATTAATCCGGTGGACTTTGACTGGCCACGCGTGTCGCCGCTGCATGCACTGGCCGCCGCCTCCGGCAGCCTTTGACGGCGCGGGCGCCGAGAAGGAAGTCACGGGCGGGGGTTTCCGTTCCCGCGCTTTCCCGGCGCGTCACTGACAGCGTTGGCCCGCCCGCGCGGCCTCGCAGTTTTGCCCCCCCAGGCCGAACCCAGCGGGCTGGGTTCGGCCTGGGTGCCGCGGCGTCAAATAGCGCCGAAACGGCGCTATTTGGGCCTCTGGGGGGGGGGGGGCGAGTGGTGAAGAAGCGGCGCTATTCGCCGCTTCCGCCGCGAAAAAAAGCCCCCTGGAGGGGCTCTGGGGGGGACGGCTGGAGATGCCCTTAGAGGCTGGAAATGGCCACGTATAGATGCATGGGTCGATCGACCTGCTGGCAAGCTACAGCCGCCAGATAAATGCTATGGAGTAGCTCGCAAGGTCCACTACTCCATCTAACTTAAGAATACGGAAACTACAACGATGTTCAAATACAGTGTACGTCCTGTGTCAAGTCCCAAACGAGGCCGCCGGTCTTTGCCAAGCCCAACATACTCTTTGTTTTGCCTCTTTTTTTCAGTGCAATACTTTTTTTTTTTTTTGCCTGGACAGCTAGGACAGAACCGGCCTGAAAAGTTAGGTTTCAGGCCAATCCAACCTGGGCCGCCCAGCCTTTGGAGTGGAACGTCGGCCGCAATGATATTTTGGTAGGCTAGCTAGGATCTGCTTAGTTACTCGCAGGTTTCTCTCTTGAGCGAAATGTCGCGGAATTGGGCCGGCACATTTTTCATTTACCCTTTGCAGCTAAATTGGGCCTGCACATTTTCGCCATTTTATTAACTCTTAGGCCTAGTTTGGATGCACAGTTTTATTAAAATCAAAGTATCCAAAAACTGAAGTATTCGAGTGCCTAGGCAATGAATAATGCAGTTTGTTCGTACCGAAGTATTTCCCAGTTTTCGCAAAACTGCAAGGGCGTTTGGTAAGTATTGTTTTACCGTTGCTTTGACCGAGTGATACGGTGCATGCATGGTCTATTTGACCGATTGATGCATGCATGGCTCTTGCATGCATGTTTGATCCGTGACTTTCTAACCGAAATTGGTGTGAGAACATGAGGCTTCAATGGAGGCTAACCGAAACCCCAAAACTGCAGATGATAATCTGAAAGCCGTGGACGTAATGCACCACTACATGAAAATGCAGAAAATTTGTATCAAGCTAGCAATGATAATCCTTCAAAGAAAGGACTTGAGATGCGTCCGGGTAGGCTACCGCTAGTGAAAACATTCACATCTTGTTGTGCACTAGGGCAGCTGCATGGATTTCTTGGGAGGAAGAGATACGTTTCTCTGTTTTTATCAAAAAAAAGAGGCTAGGACTGAAGTCTCCAATACGTCAAAAAAACTGCAGTTTTTGGGATACTTCAGTTTATAAAACTTCATTATTAATTGGATCCAAACAGATTGAAGTATTCAAAACGTTATTATTTTCAGAAACTGCAGTATTATGAAAATACTTCAAAAAAAGTAACTGCCAAACTAGGCCTTAGTTTCTTCCAGCGGTTTTGGGAAGTTTGTTGCAATTCCAGCTCGTCTTTACGCGGCTTATTAAAGGGGCTTTCTGTTCGTTTTTTCTGTTAGTTTTTCCTTTTTTATGATCATGATGCTAGAAAAAGATAACTTTTTTTTTAAAAAAATGTTCATGGTCCAAAAAAAAAATACTTTCATGAGATTCTAAAATATTTCATAGGTTTACAGAAAAAGTGGTCATGGTGTAAGAAAAGTGCTCATGTCGGGTCAAATATGTTCATTGAGATTAAAAAATAATTTTATGGGATTTCAAATATTATTGGTGTAATAGATATTCATGGTTCTTAAATATTACCTGGTTCGGGAAAATTCATAAATAAAATGTATTTTATAGATAAAAAAGAACATTTTTTAGAATGAAAAAATAACAAGGTGCCCTGATTTCGTAGAATCTCGATTTGCTCCTATAGATTTTAGGAGGCCCCCTCGGGGAGAAACTCTAGCCCCATTGGTGCCTAATCAAACTTATCATCTACCCCCTTGGCCGGAGCTGCACGGGGTGGAAAAGTGGATATTTTTTGCTTAGTTACGTTAGGATAGTTCATAGGAACATCAAAGACAAATATCTACCCTAACTCTTCACAGCATTGCCTATGGTTCGTCCGAAGCGGGAGATTCGATATATAAGTCTAGAAGCTAGAGAGAAGGGGATGCCAGTGAAGCCGGTCATGGTCAGCGGTGGAATCTTGTGCATCTAATACTCTAAACAGACTTGTACACACATGGTATGATACCACCTAGATTTTGGTGGAATTCCCACACTTCGGATCCCCTCTCTAGGGAAACCCTAGCCCCATTGGAGCCTAGTCAAACTAATCGTCTACCACCGGAGCCGGAAGGGATAGACAAGTGGGTATTTTTCCTTGGCTGTGTTAGGGTAGTCCATAGGAACACACAAACAAAGATCTAAACAAATCTTCACAATATTCTTTCCGCTTCGCCCGAAGCGGAAGTTTCGGACTATAAGACCAGAAATTCTCTAGAGAGAAGGGGAAGCTGCTCACACTCTGGAGTGGAATCTTGGACATATAAAGCCGTAAACACACTTTATATACATGTTATGTCACATCTTGCTTTTCGTGGGATTCCGACGCTCTAGAAACCTCTCCAGCGAAACCCTAACCCCGCTGGAACCTAGTTATCGTCTACCCCCTTGACCAGAGCCGAAAGTAGGTAAAGAAGTGGATGTTTTTTGGTTGGTTGTGTTATTGTTGTCCATAGAAACATGCAAAAAAAAATTACCACAACTCTTCACAATGTTCCCTACGGTTTGCATGAAGCAGGAGTTTCGGGCTATAAGTCCAGAAACTCGCTAGAGAAAAGTGGATATCTATGAAGACGGTCATGCTCCAGAGTGGAACCTTGAAAATATAAAACCCTAAACACACTTGTACACACAATGAATGGATCCACCTAGCTTTTGGTGTGATTACGACGCTCTGAATCCCCTCTCCGATCAAATCCTAGCCCCGCTAGACCCTAGTCAAACTTATTGTCTACCCCCTTGACCGGAGAAGGAAGAGGGTAGAAAAGTGAATATTTTATCTTGGTTGTGTTAGAGTAGTCCATAGGAACACCCAAAACAAAGGTCTACCCTAACTCTTCACAAAATTCCCTCTTGTTTGCCCGAATCGGGAGTTTCGGGCTATAAGTCTAGAAACTTGCTACAGAGAAGAAGGTGATGGTGAAACCGGTCACGTTCTGGAGTGGAATCTTGTACATCTAAAACCCTCAAGACACTTTTATAAAAAAAGTATGGCACCACCTAGCTTTTTGTGGGATTCCAACACTCCGGAGCCCCTCTCAGGCGAAACCTAGCCTCGTTGGAGCTTAGTTAAACTTATCATCTACCCACTGGTCGGAGCCGGAAGACGGTAGAAAAGTTGATATTTTTTCTTGGTTGTGTTAGATAGTCCATAGGAACACATAAAACAAAGGTCTACCCCAACTCTTCACAATATTCCCTCCGATTGGCCCGAAGTGGGCGTTTTGATCAATAAGTCCAGAAACTCGCTACAGAGAAGGGGATGCTTGTGAAGCCGGTCATGCCCCAAAGTGGAACCGTGGAAATCTAAAACTCTAAACACGATTGTACACAAAAATGTATGGCACCACCTAGTTTTTGGTGGAATTCTGACGCTATGGTCTCCTCTCCAGCGAAACCCTAGCCCGGGTGGAGCCTAGTGAAACTTATGCGTACCCCTTGACCGGAGCCAAAAGAGGGTAGACAAGTGGATATTTTTTCTTCGTTGTGTTAGGTAGCCCATAGGAACAACCAAAACAAAGGTCTACCCCAGCTTCACAATATTCCCTCCGATTGAGCCGAAGGGGGAGTTTTGGTCTATAAGTTTAGAAACTCCCTAGAGAGAAGGGAATGCCAGTGAAGCCGACCACACTAGGAAGTGGTATCTTGGACCTTTAAAACCCGAAACATATTTGCACTCAAAATGTATGGTACCACCTAGATTTTGGTGGGATTCCGACGCTCTAGATCCCCTCTCCGACGAAACCCTAGCCCCGGTGGAGCCTTGTCAAACTTACCGTCTACCCCCTTGAACGGAGCCAAAAGAGGGTACATGGAAATTTTGGATTGGTTGAGTTAGGGTAGTCCATAGCACTAGTGGGAAAAACTTATAGGCCGATTTCCACTAGTGGTGAACAAACCAGAAAGAGGCGCCACAAGAAAGGTTCCATGGGGGTACCAACTTTATGTGTCGCGTATGATGACCCACGAGTGTAGGGGATCGGTCGTAGATTTTTCGATAAATAAGAGCATTCAACCCAACGAGGAGCTGAAGTTATTGATAAATAGTTTTGAGCAAGGGTTCACTGTAAACACTAGAGAACATATATTTAGGGATTTTTGTAATAGTAATAAAATAATAAGAAGTAAATAACGATGAAGGTAAATAGTTTCTTGAAGTGGGACAATCCTTTGAAGCACAAAGGATGAGCCGGGGATGTTTCTTATAATGGCTAAAAGGTTCCTGAGGACACACGGGAGGTTTCGTCTAGATATTTTCATCACACGCTTTTGATTAATGTTCATCGTTTTGGTAAGTGTTATGTGGTAGACCTAAACTAGTGCACCGTCCTATCCAAGACTAATGCACACTTACGATTACAATACTTTTAAGCGTTCGCAAATACAAGAAAGTAATAAAAAATAAATCTAACAGTAGCAATAAACTTGTGGTAACTACCACTCCCTTAATTATGTGATGTATTGCAAACTGGGATTTAGGTTTCTGTCACTCCGAAAACCCACCATAAGAAATCGAACACACAATGTATTTCTCTAGGCTCTTAAAAGGTGAAGTGTTATGTAGTCGATGTTCACATAACACAACTAGAGAAATAACAACATAACTTAAATATCAAATCGGTACATATTACTCAATGAAACATGACTGACTTCTCCCATGTCCTCAAGAACTAAGTAATATACTCACAACACATCGTATGGAACATGATCAGAGGTGATAAATGGATGAATAACAATCTGGTCATTAAGTGCAAACACCGATAAATAACAATAGCATCAACTACAAAGGTGTAATTCATACCGGTAGAGAGATCTAGTGGAAAACAACGATATAGAACCCTAATTGTTACATCGGGACGAAGGTGGATGGTGAGCATGATGGTGCTAATGTTCGTGATGGTGAAGATGATGATCTTGATGATGTACGGTGCGATGACGGTGAAGATTTCCCCCATCCCCCTCCGAGAGGGAATTTCCCCACCAGGAAGGTGTTTCTTATTTCTGTCATTTCCGTCGTTAAGAGGCGGCGGAAAAATTCAATGGAGTGGCTCCCCAATAAAATTAGGTCAAGGGGGTAAGTACCCCGGAGGAGAGCTATCGGGCACTACAACGGAATCGGTCTATTGCAACGAAAATAGTCGTTGTAAAAAGTGACTTATCGTCGCAATAGGGTTTTGTTGCACCGAAATCGGTTTCGTTGGGAGGCGTCGCGAAAAGCTCCGTGGTAGAAGCCTGTCTCCGCGCACTTAGATTCGTCGCTAAAAAAGAATCCTGCTGCAACCATTTCCTAGGCCAATTGCCACGCACGTTTCCGTCGCGTCTCGCACATAACGCAACGTACGTATTTCGTTGGTACACCTCTAGTGCAACAAATACCCAAACGTGGCGAGTGACCAATGTGGCAACGGCGACTATTCCGTTGCGCTTGTTCTTTCGTTGCAAAAGTCGAGTTTATTTGCCACGTCCAATTGTGTGGCAAAAAACTATGGCAACAAACATTATACGCGTGGGAACAACGTTTTGCCACACACAATCAATCGTGGTAAGATGATTTTGAAATAGTAATCGCAACGGCCTTCATATTAGTAGCCATAAGCAATCGCGACAATTTCAACTATTCGTGGCGCCATTCAATTTCTACAAATTTTAGTTTCGTGGCGAGATGTAGTATTCTTAACATCCACATTTTATGTTGCTAGAAACAACTGCGACAATAACAACTTTTCGTGGCGCCATTGTATTTCGACAAATTTTATTTTCGTGGCGACATATACAATTCGCAACGTACAAATTTTAGTAGCTAGAAACAACTGCGACAACTTTAACTAGTCGTTGCGCCTTTCTATTTCTACAAATTTTAGTTTCGTGGCGAGATGTAGTATTCGCAACATCCACATTTTATGTTGCTAGAAACAACTGCGACAATAACAACTTGTCGTGGCGCCATTGTATTTCGACAAATTTTATTTTCGTGGCGACATGTACTATTCGCAACGTACAAATTTTAGTAGCTAGAAGCAACTGCGACAACTTCAACTATTCGTTGCGCCTTTCTATTTCTACAAAATTTAGTTTCGTGGCGAGAAGTATGGGAATTCTGTATTGCAACGAACATAGTTTGGTGGCGTGAATGAACTATCGCAACAAAGTTAGTTTGGTGGAGAAAAAATATTGCGACGATGTCTCCCTCATGGTGGTGAGAGTCTATTTCAACAAAACACTTTGTTGTGGCGACTGAGCCTTCACGCAACACTACAATTATCGTGGTAAACTACCTATTGCCACGTTATAGAAAAAAAAATAAAAAAAAATAAGGAAACAAAAAATACGGGCATTGAATTAAAATGTTCAAAAGGGTACGTAAAATATGTTTATTTACACAAAATAATAGTTCTCATAGCTATTTTTAATATATACAAATGAAATTCTCGTACAACATGGATCAAATCAAGATCAAATCAAACTGAAATATCCAGTGCAGCTATTTGTTTCCATCAGAAGTTTGATTGACGTCCTGCAATCAATTGTAAAAAAAAAGGTGTGAGTCTAGTCAGCAATAACACATGCTGAAACATAAGAACCAGCAGACTATAGTGTGTGGATGAAGCAAAAACAGTTGTTGTAACTCAACGAAGCCACAACCCATAGTGAAACATAAACTGCAGCAAGTATAGGGTGGGTGCAGCAACGCTATAGTGTGGGTGAAGCAAAAACAGAATGTACTACTACCGAATTGTACAAGATTGTGACTTACATATGACTTAAACATTCGACTTTTCTGTATCGTGCTGTGCGGAGGAACTATTTTCTTAGCAGGACTGTTGGTAAGTGATGGTTGCTGGTTCGACTTCTTAGACGTCTGCAAAAACAAAGTGCACTGTTAGCAACGCAAGTAAACAACTAAATTTTACTAGTTTGCAATTGTATGACTATCATCACCTGAGGTGTAGTCGTCTTCTGCTTTTCCATCTGTGCGGAGAGCTCGTCAAACTTTGCCTGGAACCGTGAGTTAAACTGTGCAACCAAGTTATTTTCAAATTCTTTTCTTGAGTTTCGCTCCGACTCCATCAGTTGTTCCCTTTGAGCAAGCTCTTCCATTAATCTCTTCTCAAGATTTTCTCTCTCAGCCCGCTCTACATTAATCTTCTCTTCCATGCTTGCACGTTCATCTAGTAACTTCTGTTCTAAAGTAGTGACCTTCGTGGTGAGCTGGGAGTTAACTTTTTGGGTCTCTGCCGTAGCCCGAGCTTGCTCCTCTAACAGCAACTTAGACCGCTGAGAACTAGTTTGCACCTGGGCCATGTATCCGAACCCACGAGGCTGCGATGACTTGCATTGAACTTTAGATTTATATGCTTTTTGGAAAATATTGATTCTTTGTTCAGCTCACAATGGAACACCAGTTTCCTCTAATCTGTTTTCAATCTCTTTACATGCTGTTTCCTGGTTACAAAAAAAAATCTCAAATCAGATGAAGAAACATCCAAGATGGAGAACAGTAAATATGTTTAGAGTAGCTTCTAAGTCAGTTAACTCACGTAAACATCCTTGGACTCTTCTGTAGTCCATGTTTCATTCTTTGTGTGGGTCAGTCTCCAGAGAGCAACACAGTCTGGCTCTTCTCCAGTTTCCGAATCCCTCTGCAAGTAGTGCAACAATTAGATACTATAAACATTAAAGCAAAGTGAACACCGACGCATGCATAGTGAGTAGGCCCATACATTCTCAGAACTGAGTTGAGAGTAGGATTTTGATCCTACTCTGTGTTTTGTCTTCATCTGCGAACGGTTATCCTTGTTCTTTTGGCTGAGTTCCTGCTCATTCAATTATAAAAAAAAACTTGTCAGACAAGCCATTTGATGATAGTACAAAATTCACAAACAGGTAGTATAGAAATAACCAGGAATTTCGGATCAGTGCCAAAGTACTCGATCAACCATTCCCACTCTTCTTTTTGTAAATCTTCTGGGACAACTGCCCTTCTGGCATCATCTGTTCTGTATGCCTTGTAAGTGCTGCTTAGGTTTCCTCGCCAGCCTCTGTAGCGTTCTTTTGCAATTTCAAGAATTTTTTCGTGTGTTTCGTCTGTATCTGGCATATCGTATCTGTCCTGTAATGCGTAGAACAAACAGATAGACTTAGTTTAGTAGTAGTACATTAATTATGGACGAAAAAAGCAGACAACACATGTGAGAAAGGTTGTACGCACCAACATATCTGTGACGATCATGCGATGGATGTTAGGGTGAATGTCTGTCCACCTCCTCACTCCAATAATTGGTAACCTTCTTTTCATTGTGATTACAAGTCATCCTTGAATGAACGGTTGTTCATTCCTACTGGACCACCCAATGTTTCAGAGAAATCAACACCTAGCTTTGCAGCTCCATTGGCATGACGCTTCTTATTGGCTTTCAAACCTTTCACAACACCTCGCCCTTTCTTCTTCGGTATGTCATCACCTACATCCCAAAACACACACAAAGAAACAATTTATTTTGTAGTTGATTGAAAGAAATTAGGACACATCGGTAAAAAAAATAGCTAGTACCTTCTTGTAGTTGTAGCTTCGGGCGATAGCAGCGTGCATGGGAAGGCCAATCATCAACGGAACACATGTCAGTTTCAGACACATTAGTGTTAGGTTCAGTTCCTGTTTCAGGGTTAACATTTGTACTGAATCAGCAATCGTAGATTTTATCCATTAAAACAAATATTAGACAGAGCTTAAATGTCAAAAATAAATTACCACGTCTACGTTTTCCCTGACTTTTTTTATATTGTAGTATACTTTCAACCCTTGTCATGCAGACAGATCCTTTCTTTATTACTGAAAATGTTAACAATAAATGGACAAAGCATTAGCATTGTGCATAATTCAGAAAGCTGATTAAGAATTAATGAACTTGTGTACCATTCCCAAAGGAGTAATCTGTATCTTCTTCTTCGTTTGAAGCTTGTTCCTCTTCGGTTGCATCCCTAACTGCATGTTTACCAAAATTGTGGATTAGGTAAGAATGCATAAAATAGTTACCGGGGAAAATATTTATTAAAGTCTGTATTGAAGGAGTTGCGAGTTGGAGATTTGGCATGAAAGTATAACCTGTGATTGTGATCTGTCGCTTTTTTCTGGTGGATCCAGTTGCATCATCAAGCAGAGACTCTATTGTTGCAATATCAACCGCCGTGGCCTTCTCCCTAAACACACACAGGGAGATCTTCTTATCATTAGAGTGCCTGCGTTTCAATTGCTCGAAATCACTACCATGCTCTATTGGAACAAGTTTTCCTTTGCCAGGGCCATTATTTAGCCTGCAGTACAGGTAATCACGCGCGCCACTGAAGCCAACGTTTTCAATCAAATTGATGAACTCCATATAGCAGATTTCCTTCGGTTCCATGGCTGCTACCACAACTTTTTTGTTTTTTTCACCGTCCTCATAGAAAAGTCTAACTTTCCAAATGGGTTCGGTCGTCTACAATTAGATAGAAGGAAAAAATGAGAACCCAAATAATCAGTGAGTTAGCAGATCTGAAATAAAAAAATAGTTACATGGCATTATTCACATAGAAAACCAGATACACATATGATCGACTAGGTGTTCATACACGGATTAACGCTTCAACCAGAGGAAGAACAGAGAATAACAACCAATATCGAGACCATATAAGAGACGGCGAGATCACGGAGATGGACGAGAGAAGCAGATTAGACCGGAAAACCTGAGAGGATTCGCGTTCCATGGAGTCCGATCGCGACATCGACATGTGTAGAGCTCTGAACGTGATGAGGGCGAGATGAGATCTAATCTGCAATGGCGAAAGAGGTGGCCCGCAGATTATGCTATGGCGAAACAGGAGGGGGCATCGTGCACTTCTACATACACTTTAGCGGGAAATTTAAAGTGACTGCTTTTATTTTTTGGTGGGAACACAAAATTTCGCTACACTTGGCGTTTTAGCGGGAGGATTTAATTTTTTTTGGTGGGACATCGTATTCGAGCAACCACAACGCCTTGTCGACAATATAGGCGCTAATAGAGCAGTTAAACAATGCATGCAATCGCAGGCTGCCTAGAAGGCATATTTTGCATTGAGTTTCAAGGCGTCAGGCTCTTAACTATCGAGGGAAAACTAATCGGATTTATTCCCTAGCGCTTACAACGTAGGATTGAAAACATGTGGAAGTCTCGCATGAGTCATGTAATGTCACTGAACAATTATTTCATGCAACTTATTAGCTGCCGCCGCCTTGTTTATTTCTGCAAACTTGAAATTGCCACTGAAAATATAAACAGGACAAGTAATCTTCACTGCAGATGAAGGTTTGGGTGATCAAACCACTGAAGCACATCGTTGATGGCAGTACGATAATTACATACATCCATACGTTCATGATCCGATGAGAATGTCCAAGTTGGCAGACTACGTACTACAACCAGGGCGACACCGCCCGCATCACGATCTTCACGTCCAAGTGGCGGTTACGGGTGCTCCTAAGTGTAATGAGAATAGCTTGCTTTTCATATAAATGCTTGCCTTCAAGGAATTCCCGCCATGCATTCCTGCCAAACATAATGCGGCCGTCCCTGTCCGTGTTGTATGGAACGGTGGTGAACGCCTCTAATGATCCGAGGCATAGCCCAGCATGGCCTGAAGACGGAATGCCAGCACTGTCCGCTATACAAAAAGAAGTAGGTCATAGTAAGGCACACGTTGTAAGCATAAATTGTGTTGAAAAACATAATAGCATTGGCACCTTACGTACCATCTCATATCTGGCCACATTTGTCCACGTCAAACGAGTCACGTATGGCATTCCAATGTACTCATCTATTGTGGGTAGAAGCTCACGAACGTGGTCCTTCTCATCGTCATCAAGATCAGCTCTCTGGGAGAAGATGATGGAAGAGTCGAATGGGTCATCCTCATCCATGGACTGCTGATCCGTGGACTCCTCATCTGTGGACTCCTCATCAGTCCTGGGATCTGGGTCAGTTTCGTTGCTTGTAGTAGCGTCGTGGTCGTACAAGTAGTGCCTGCGGCACATGTCGAACTTGAACACCTTGACGGTGAGCAAGGCGTCGCCGTCGTAACTGAAGAGGAGGAACATGCCGCGCTGCAGGAAGTAATATTGGGCGAACTGGTCCCAGCCGTGCCCGAGGAAAATGCGGCCAGCTTCATCGAAAAGCACATCCATGTCCCAGTTCTTGCTACTCGGATCGTCCGCCTCACGCAGCTTAAGTTCACGTGGTTCACGGCCCTTCAGCAACTCCACAAACTTCTTAGGCAGCACCTGGAGCAATATGAAAGTTAAATAGATAGAAAAGAGTCCTTACTAGAAATAAGTTTACTGTTTGATGATGGATGAGTACTATAAAAATGTAAACAAGTAGTACTTAGTAATCAGTTATACTAAATCTTAGTTGAGCAATGAGGGTGTTTGCCACATTAATTCAAAAAGATGAACTTTCAGTGGGAGCTGAAATGTACCATATCGAGTGAACATATTCACGTAGAGCAATTGAGCTACTACAACCCATCTACTAGACCTTAATTTGATTCACAAATTTAACTAGCTACAGGATCATAGCTCAGACACTATGTCAGACTAAATAACTGAAGTGGTGGTGTGGGTCGATGAAGCGTACCAGTTTGTCCGATGTAGCGTCTACTACGAGGGAGTAGAACTCAAAGTGTGCCAACTCCATCTTAACAGATCCCTCTGTTCATCATATAATAGAAATGCAAATTAATTTCCGGCTACATATATAATCGGGAATTAACATTTTGGTGATACAGTCCACGTACTGAATGCCGTGTTGTATTGCAAGCGGCAACTGCTTAGGTCGAACATCTTTACTGTGATGACATTGCGGCCGTCGTAATTGCAGATCAGAATAAAGCCTCTCTGCAGTTTGTAGGTCCGGGCGAAACACTCCCAGCCGCGCTTGAGGAACATGCGGCCAGTGCTGTCGAAACACACATCAACGTCCCACGTGGTGCTACGCCGATGGCCGACCTCAAGCAGCTTCAGTGCACGGGGTTTACGGTCCCCTAGCAACTCTGCGAACTTCTTAGGCAGTGACTGCAGCATAGGATAGAGCAAGCCATGAACATCATTCCACCTATCTGACTAAAATGACAAGTAAAATGAGTACAATACCTGTTTGTCCGATGAAGCATCATCTACGTAAGCGAGGAACTCGTAGTCCATCGTATGCAAACCCGCCTTTAGATCGTACTAAAAAGTATGACTTCAGTTACATTTAGCAGACGTGCCAAAACAGCAGAGGTTAAGAAACATGAAGGTTCACTACAAATTTAGGACTAAATGCAGTCTAGCAGCATCATGGTTCAGAGACATTCATACACAGGTGCAATTTAAATTTGACATGCATTCAAGAATTTCATGGAAGTACGGAACTTCAGAAAAGAAAATCTACTAGTATGTCAAGGAAATTGTGTGCCGACAATCAATTGTACTGCTTTAGCAAATTAATTGAAATAGCTACTGGTCCTAAAAAATGGCTCACATCTATTGTCCTGCTGAAGATTAAAAATGAAAATTACTAAAAATAGCTAGTGAACCTAAAAAGGGGTAAAGTCAACTGTAGTTGTGAATAGTAAAAAGGGAAATTACTAAAAGTAGGTACTGGTCCTAGATATGCCAGTGTGAGTACCAGAGGTCTTACTTTCAACATCACTAATTACCTACCTAGAAAAAGGCACACACACAACAACAGCTACCAACATCAATTGGGCACCTGGAACTATCAAAATTAACATGAAGGTATAGTGCAACATCTCAATCAGATGCATGTAAGTACCATTTACTTTAGTCATAAACGTGTAAAAGACAAATCAATCATGAATGACATCGAACATAAATACGTGCTACCATCTATATGTAGCACAAGATTTCACATTTCTTTCCTGTCTAGACAAGTAGGACACTAGTTACATTATAGAAAATGAGTGTTTGAACTTAAATCGTTCTGCAATGCATCCACAAGACGTGAAGTTCTAACCTGAGTGTCGCCCGCGATGGATCAGTGGTGAATCGACGCGCCGTGGGTCAATCTACAGCGCGATGAAGAGACTGGCGACGACGGCGGTCGCGAGAATTCGGCGGCCCAGAGAGGGATGCTGATCGAGGGGCGGCGAGGTCGAGAGATGGATGGCGGCGGCGGCGGCGACGGTGTCGGTGAACTGCGGAATAAGTGTTTTCTCGGAGCAAATAACTGTAGGTACACAAAGAGGACTGCGAACTTGACGTGACAATACGAGAGGAAGATGATACTTGGGCCCACCTGTAAGTCTGTTACCACAAATGGTGGGTACATTTCCGCGGGGCAGTTGCCATTTTTATGGTTCCTATCTGAAGTGCCACCGAGCGTCTCCCCTCCCCTCGCTTCATTTCAGCAACATTGCATGTGTGGGATCTCAAAAAGCCGCTTCCATTCTCAAGTTGCCTACCAATCTTATGTCGTAGCCGTTTCCGGGGACTTTCGGTCCAGAACAGTGTTCCCTTCCACCTACGATGCCTGGAATACAGCAGAGATGAGAATGTAAGGCCACACTTGGCAATGTGGGCCCACACAAAATGCTTGAACCCCATTGCAGGACTTGTATGGTGCCGCCGTTGCGCTGGGTGGCGTCAAAGAACCGGACGTTAACCGGGACGATTCTCGCCGCTTCTCTCTCTTGCATGCCAGCCTCGACACCTCGGGCATCCTTACAACCCACTCCCAGCAACTCACTCCACATGCAACACTGCACCTTGTTACCCCTGCCCATGAGTGGGCGATGCGTGATCTGGTTTTATATTGCCTTCGAAAGCGGAAGGAACGGCCGAAAACGGGGATTTCCTTGGCCAACTTGTTGTTTCCCATGCCCAAAGTCGAAATCATGATGCATTCCAAGAACCTCGCTTCATTTCAGCAACATTGCATGTGTGGGATCTCAAAAAGCCGCTTCCATTCTCAAGTTGCCTACCAATCTTATGTCGTAGCCGTTTTCGGGGACTTTCGGTCCAGAACATTGTTCCCTTCCACCTACGATGCCTGGAATACAGCAGAGATGAGAATGTAAGCCACACTTGGCAATGTGGGCCCACACAAAATGCTTGAACCCCATTGCAGGACTTGTATGGTGCCGTCGTTGCGCTGGGTGGCATCGAAGCACCGGACGTTAATTAACCGGGACGATTCTCGCCGCTTCTCGCTCTTGCATGCCAGCCTCGACACCTGGGGCATCCTTACAACCCACTCCAAGCAACTCACTCCACATGCAACACTGCACCTTGTTACCCCTGCCCATGAGTGGGCGATGCGTGATCTGGTTTTTTATTTCCTTCGAAAGCGGAAGGAACGGCCGAAAACGGGGATTTCCTTGGCCAACTTGTTGTTTCCCATGCCCAAAGTCGAAATCATGATGCATTCCAAGAACCTCGCTTCATTTCAGCAACATTGCACGTGTGGGATCTCAAAAAGCCGCTTCCATTCTCAAGTTGCCTACCAATCTTATGTCGTAGCCGTTTCCGGGCACTTTCGGTCCAGAACATTGTTCCCTTCCACCTACGATGCCTGGAATACAGCAGAGATGAGAATGTAAGGCCACACTTGGCAATGTGGGCCCACACAAAATGCTTGAACCCCATTGCAGGACTTCTATGGTGCCGCCGTTGCGCTGGGTGGCGTCGAAGCACCGGACGTTAACCCGGACGATTCTCGCCGCTTCTCCCTCTTGCATGCCAGCCTCGACACCTGGGGCATCCTTACAACCCACTCCAAGCAAATCACTCCACATGCAACACTGCACCTTGTTACCCCTGCCCATGAGTGGGCGATGCGTGATCTGGTTTTATATTGCCTTCGAAAGCGGAAGGAACGGCCGAAAACGGGGATTTCCTTGGCCAACTTGTTGTTTCCCATGCCAAATCATGATGCATTCCAAGAACCTCGCTTCATTTCGGCAACATTGCACGTGTGGGATCTCAAAAAGCCGGTTCCATTCTCAAGTTGCCTACCAATCCTATGTCGTAGCCGTTTCCGGGCACTTTCGGTCCAGAACAGTGTTCCCTTCCACCTACGATGCCTGGAATACAGCAGAGATGAGAATGTAAGGCCACACTTGGCAATGTGGGCCCACACAAAATGCTTGAACCCCATTGCAGGACTTGTATGGTGCCGCCGTTGCGCTGGGTGGCGTCGAAGCACCGGACGTTAATTAACCGGGACGATTCTCGCCGCTTCTCGCTCTTGCATGCCAGCCTCGACACCTGGGGCATCCTTACAACCCACTCCAAGAAACTCACTCCACATGCAACACTGCACCTTGTTACCCATGCCCATGAGTGGGCGATGCGTGATCTGGTTTTATATTGCCTTCGAAAGCGGAAGAAACGGCCGAAAACGGGGATTTCCTTGGCCAACTTGTTGTTTCCCATGCCCAAAGTCGAAATCATGATGCATTCCAAGAACCTCGCTTCATTTCAGCAACATTGCACGTGTGGGATCTCAAAAAGCCGCTTCCATTCTCAAGTTGCCTACCAATCTTATGTCGTAGCCGTTTCCGGGCACTTTCGGTCCAGAACATTGTTCCCTTCCACCTACGATGCCTGGAATACAGCAGAGATGAGAATGTAAGCCACACTTGGCAATGTGGGCCCACACAAAATGCTTGAACCCCATTGCAGGACTTGTATGGTGCCGCCGTTGCGCTGGGTGGCGTCGAAGCACCGGACGTTAACCCGGACGATTCTCGCCGCTTCTCTCTCTTGCATGCCAGCCTCGACACCTGGGGCATCCTTACAACCCACTCCAAGCAACTCACTCCACATGCAACACTGCACCTTGTTACCCCTGCACATGAGTGGGCGATGCGTGATCTGGTTTTATATTGCCTTCGAAAGCGGAAGGAACGGACGAAAACGGGGATTTCCTTGGCCAACTTGTTGTTTCCCATGCCCAAAGTCGAAAGGGATAATTAACAAGGTGCCCTCAGTTGGCACCACGACCTCAGTTTTACCCCTAGCGCCGAATCGACCTCAGTTTTGCCCCTAGTCAGTGCGCAAGGACTCCTTTCGCTGCTCCCACCGTTACTTTCGGCCCCCCGTTAGGATCCTGACCTGTGGGACCCATCATATAACCGTTGGCGCGGCCTATGGGCCCCAGCTATTGAGCGTTGGCGCTGCATGTGGGCCCCACCTGTTGACGGTTGGCGCTGCATGTGGGCCCCACCTGTTGACCGTTCCTTGCGGCCCAATGTCACATGAGGCCCAATGTCAACATGTAGACATTATCCATTTATATTTATTAATCACTACATGCAGACTACGCATTATCCATTTATTAAACCATCAAATTATTCGTATTAATAATATAAAATATATACTGTGCTCAACTCAAAATTTTATGTTATCTTAGAAAACATAATGTAGCACATCCCTTATATATAAATTTTGTTTACAATGTGCAGATTTTAAAGCGATGATTAGAAAGGAAAAATCTTCTAAACAGTGGGTACATTTGGACAAATATAAGAACATAACTTTATATATAGGGCTTATATATAATTAAACATAATTAAGAGAGGATAACTGGCCCCACTTTACATATATTCAGTGGGGCCCGAGAAACATTACATTTAACTAAAAAAAATGCTAGCCCTAACTGCTCCCGCTCTGCATGCGGGAGCCCTTCCCGCCCTCCGGCGCCGCCCTACTTCCGCGGCCACTCCGCCGCCCGGATCTCCATCTCCTGCTTGATGCGGGCGCGGTTGTTCTCGGCCCGCATCCTCTCCTCCTGCGCCTCAATGGACCGCTTGATGCTGGCCCGGAAAGGATTCGCCGCCTCCTTCGCCTCCTTCTTCTCCTGCGCCTTCAACTCCTTCGCCTCCAGCCGCTCCAGTCTCTTGAGGCGGCGGTTCGTCTTGGGGGAGATGTCCGACGTCTTGGTGGTGGTGGAAGGGACGGGGCGGTGGACGAAGGGCGGCGTCGGCGATCGCTCCCGTTTGGGAGAGTCGTCGACGAGAAGCACGATGGGCAGGACGTCCTCCGCCTCGGGCCACTCGGCCTCGTACCAAGGCCGAGCCTTGGGGTGGTTTTGCTCGTCGGAGACCGACTCCGGGCTTGAAGGGAGTGAGTACGAAGACATTGTTAGGGCTTGAAGGGAGAGAGAGGCAAAGGGTTGGAGAGGGATGAGAATATGGAGGACGAGTGAAGGACTATTTAAAGACACGATTAGACGCGTGAATTTATTTGGGTAGATGAAGCAAACTGTGTGAACACATTGGATAATGAAGTGTAGAAGAGTCGTGCATGGTCAAAGCGGTGTAGAACAGGCATAGGCGTAGGCGTAGGCCGGACAGCTAGTGACCCGGAGTACGAGCGCGTGTGCATTCGTCAGTCGAAGTGATTCGACCTTGCATGCTTCTATTAAAGAAGAGAAGAAAGTCCAAAGTCTCCTCGCTAGCTGCATATGCATTGATGCGTATCTTGTGAAAACTAGGCGTGGAGGGCTGCGTCGCTGCAAATGCGACGCGACTCGTACGTGTTTCTGAAACCAGTCGTGGAGGGCTGCGTCGCTGCAAATGCGACGCGACTCGTGTTTCTGAAACAAGGCGTGCAGGGCTGCTGCAAATGCGACGCGACGTTAACTATTTTCTTCTTCTGCATCGGACGGATGCGCTCGCAGCCACAGCGATCCGCTAGACGTTCGTTCTGCGCTCTGATTGGTTGGTACGTTGGCCACAGGGATCGATGGTTCTACATATGATTTCTTTGCTGTTAAGTATTATAAACCATGTTATTTAAATAAAAAAATATAATGAAACTTCAGATTTACTACAGCGATGATTTTTATCTGTTTTACATATGATTTTTCTATTAAACAATGTTATTTAAATAAAAAATAAAAAATAGAAGAATTATTCAAAACATAATGAAACTTCAGATTTACACTATACATGTAGAATAGATGTCTAGGAAATTCATTTGGTTGATTTAGAAAATATGCCAAAAAATGTTGAAGCACAAATGGGGGTATTTACCCTAGCTTCGGACCTCAGTTGAAGCACATTTCTCACGAGAATTGAGCGATGGTTGCAAATGAGCATAAATAATTCAAAAAAAATCAAAATGACATGAATCCAACGCACAATGTTGTTATATGTGATATAGTCGATTTTTTCATGAAATTTCAAGCGGGGGTGTCTACCCTAGCTTCAGACCTCATTTGGAGCACATTTCTCATGAGAATAGAGCGATGGTTTCAAATGAGCTTAAATAATTCAAAAAAATAACAAATTGACATGAATCCAACGCACAATGCTGTTATATGTGATTTACCCTAGCTTCAGACCTCATTTGAAGCACATTTGCCCAAAATTTTGTAATGACTTAGTTCAACATGCATCATACAATATTATTCAAACATTATTTTCGCTTTTAATCTACATTCTGGCTCGTGATTGCGTTCAGAAATACTCAAAATTAATTAAAAAACGCGAACTCGTTGAAATAGGCTCAAATTCATAGATTCGACGATAGTTTTACAGAAAGCTAGACGGCATGATGCATGCCAGCCTCGACACCTGGGGCATCCTTACAACCCACTCCAAGCAACTCACTCCACATGCAACACTGCACCTTGTTACCCCTGCCCATGAGTGGGCGATGCGTGATCTGTTTTTTATTGCCTTCGAAAGCGGAAGGAACGGCCGAAAACGGGGATTTCCTTGGCCAACTTGTTGTTTCCCATGCCCAAAGTCGAAATCATGATGCATTCCAAGAACCTCGCTTCATTTCAGCAACATTGCACGTGTGGGATCTCAAAAAGCCGCTTCCATTCTCAAGTTGCCTACCAATCTTATGTCGTAGCCGTTTCCGGGCACTTTCGGTCCAGAACAGTGTTCCCTTCCACCTACGATGCCTGGAATACAGCAGAGATGAGAATGTAAGGCCACACTTGGCAATGTGGGCCCACACAAAATGCTTGAACCCCATTGCAGGACTTGTATGGTGCCGCCGTTGCGCTGGGTTGCGTCGAAGCACCGGACGTTAACCCGGACGATTCTCGCCGCTTCTCGCTCTTGCATGCCAGCCTCGACACCTGGGGCATCCTTACAACCCACTCCAAGCAACTCACTCCACATGCAACACTGCACCTTGTTACCCCTGCCCATGAGTGGGCGATGCGTCATCTGGTTTTATATTCCCTTCGAAAGCGGAAGAAACTGTCGAAAACGGGGATTTCCTTGGCCAACTTGTTGTTTCCCATGCCCAAAGTCGAAATCATGATGCATTCCAAGAACCTCGCTTCATTTCAGCAACATTGCACGTGTGGGATCTCAAAAAGCCGCTTCCATTCTCAAGTTGCCTACCAATCTTATGTCGTAGCCGTTTCCGGGCACTTTCGGTCCAGAACATTGTTCCCTTCCACCTACGATGCCTGGAATACAGCAGAGATGAGAATGTAAGCCACACTTGGCAATTTGGGCCCACACAAAATGCTTGAACCCCATTGCAGGACTTGTATGGTGCCGCCGTTGCGCTGGGTGGCGTCGAAGCACCGGACGTTAACCCGGACGATTCTCGCCACTTCTCCCTCTTGCATGCCAGCCTCGACACCTGGGGCATCCTTACAACCCACTCCAAGCAACTCACTCCACATGCAACACTGCACCTTGTTACCCCTGCCCATGAGTGGGCGATGCGTGATCTGGTTTTATATTGCCTTCGAAAGCGGAAGGAACGGCCGAAAACGGGGATTTCCTTGGCCAACTTGTTGTTTCCCATGCCCAAAGTCGAAATCATGATGCATTCCAAGATTTCAGCAACATTGCACGTGTGGGATCTCAAAAAGCCGCTTCCATTCTCAAGTTGCCTACCAATCTTATGTCGTAGCCGTTTCCGGGCACTTTCGGTCCAGAACAGTGTTCCCTTCCACCTACGATGCCTGGAATACAGCACAAATGAGAATGTAAGGCCACACTTGGCAATGTGGGCCCACACAAAATGCTTGAACCCCATTGCAGGACTTGTATGGTGCCGCCGTTGCGCTGGGTTGCGTCGAAGCACCGGACGTTAACCCGGACGATTCTCGCCGCTTCTCGCTCTTGCATGCCAGCCTCGACACCTGGGGCATCCTTACAACCCACTCCAAGCAACTCACTCCACATGCAACACTGCACCTTGTTACCCCTGCCCATGAGTGGGCGATGCGTGATCTGGTTTTATATTCCCTTCGAAAGCGGACGAAACTGTCGAAAACGGGGATTTCCTTGGCCAACTTGTTGTTTCCCATGCCCAAAGTCGAAATCATGATGCATTCCAAGAACCTCGCTTCATTTCAGCAACATTGCACGTGTGGGATCTCAAAAAGCCGCTTCCATTCTCAAGTTGCCTACCAATCTTATGTCGTAGCCGTTTCCGGGCACTTCCGGTCCAGCACATTGTTCCCTTCCACCTACGATGCCTGGAATACAGCAGAGACGAGAATGTAAGCCACACTTGGCAATGTGGGCCCACACAAAATGCTTGAACCCCATTGCAGGACTTGTATGGTGCCGCCGTTGCGCTGGGTGGCGTCGAAGCACCGGACGTTAACCCGGACGATTCTCGCCGCTTCTCCCTCTTGCATGCCAGCCTCGACACCTGGGGCATCCTTACAACCCACTCCAAGCAACTCACTCCACATGCAACACTGCACCTTGTTACCCCTGCCCATGAGTGGGCGATGCGTGATCTGGTTTTATATTGCCTTCGAAAGCGGAAGGAACGGCCGAAAACGGGGATTTCCTTGGCCAACTTGTTGTTTCCCATGCCCAAAGTCGAAATCATGATGCATTCCAAGATTTCAGCAACATTGCACGTGTGGGATCTCAAAAAGCCGCTTCCATTCTCAAGTTGCCTACCAATCTTATGTCGTAGCCGTTTCCGGGCACTTTCGGTCCAGAACAGTGTTCCCTTCCACCTACGATGCTTGGAATACAGCAGAGATGAGAATGTAAGCCACACTTGGCAATGTGGGCCCACACAAAATGCTTGAACCCCATTGCAGGACTTGTATGGTGCCGCCGTTGCGCTGGGTGGCGTCGAAGCACCGGACGTTAACCCGGACGATTCTCGCCGCTTCTCACTCTTGCATGCCAGCCTCGACACCTGGGGCATCCTTACAACCCACTCCAAGCAACTCACTCCACATGCAACACTGCACCTTGTTACCCCTGCCCATGAGTGGGCGATGCGTGATCTGGTTTTATATTCCCTTCGAAAGCGGAAGAAACTGTCGAAAACGGGGATTTCCTTGGCCAACTTGTTGTTTCCCATGCCCAAAGTCGAAATCATGATGCATTCCAAGAACCTCGCTTCATTTCAGCAACATTGCACGTGTGGGATCTCAAAAAGCCGCTTCCATTCTCAAGTTGCCTACCAATCTTATGTCGTAGCCGTTTCCGGGCACTTTCGGTCCAGAACATTGTTCCCTTCCACCTACGATGCCTGGAAAACAGCAGAGATGAGAATGTAAGCCATTTTTGTCTTCAATTTTAGTCTTCAATTTTAGCCATTTTTGTGCAAAAAATATGGAAAAACAACTATACAAAAAGAAACCCTAGATTCACGCGTGCACATTGCGTCAGAGGGAGAGCAAAAGGGAAACTCCATAAATACACGGTTTGACGCATATCCACTTCCTTCCTTCCTCCGTCTCTGCATCAACTTTTCCCCAAAAAACGCATCCTCGCCTCCACTTCCACCGCAAAACCCTCGACGGTTCCCCTGCCCTTCCCATCCGCCATGAAGAGATCACGCGAAAGCTTCGACGCCGAGGAAGGTAATGAGGTGGCGTCCGTCGTCGGCGAGCCATCTTCTGCTGTCGTCCCAGCCGCGGCCAGCTCTGGTACAGTGGCTGCTGCTTCCGGCGAGGTCACGCCGGTGGAGGAGGCGCTCCGTGATGTCTCTTCGGAGATAGATCGGAAGAAGACGAAGAGCGGGGACGGAGAAGATGGCCCATCCCACGCCGCCGTGCCATCTGACCTCGAGGCTGCGTACAAGGAGATTGACGAAAGCTACGACCAATCAGCTGAATACGCCATGTGGGGGGCCATCTCCGCTAAGCTGACCAACGCTCCGACCGCCGCGCCGCCCGCTGCGCCGACTGCCGCGCCGACTGAGGTAGTAGATCTATTTTTAGTGAACTTGCCATGTATTTTTGATAATGCCCTTGTATTCACAGACTGGTAGTAGATCGATTTTGCTTTTCACTATGTGGTTGTTCATGTTTGCCACTTATTTTGGTTGTGAGTTGTGACTTCTGTGAGTTGAGAGAACTAAGATAGAAACCTCTATGTGTGTGCCTAGGAAATTTATTTTGTTCTATGGTGGATTGGAGCACAACCTGATGGTACCGTGTGTGTGCCTAGGAAATTTATTTTGTTCTATGGTGGATTGGAGCACAACCTGATGGTACCGTGTGTGTGCCTAGGAAATTTATTTTGTTCTATGGTGGATTGGAGCACAACCTGATGGTATTGCATGCACGTGTGTGCCTAGGAAATTTCTTTTATTTTTTGATGGATTGGAGCACAACCTGGTATATATGCACGTGTGTGCCTAGGCAATTTTATTTCTCACCTGTTATTTACATTAGTTCAAATGCCATTGTATATCTCATCATGTAATAATTACAACTGCAACTTCATATGTAATGTTCAAATAATTGTACAGTGTTTTATCATCCTAGATTCTCCTATTTATGATGTTACAACCTATTTTGGGTTGCAATAATCTTCACATTATTTCAACTTCAATTCCATATCTCATTTTCTAATAATTGTACACCCTGTACTATGTTTTAATAAAATTCAATTAATATAGCTTGGGTAATTTGATGCGCAAGATTTTAGTTACTCCCTCCGATCCATATTAATGGTCGCTAAATCGGATGTATCTAGACATATTTTAGTGCTAGATACATCCGATTTAGCGACTATTAGTATGGATCGGAGGGAGTATCTGTTTTTGTTATGAAATACTGGGGCATATTACTCTATGGTTGCATGGCACATTGACATCAATGAGCACCATTCTATGTGGTAGAATCGAAAAAAATTCCTCATTGCAAGAGTTAGCGGTCTAGCATACATAGAAATTGTATTTTTGATAGTGGCCTTGTATTCAAAGAAAGAGAGAGTAGATCGATTTTGCTTTCAAATATTATTCTGTTATTTCTCAACTGTTATTTACATTAGTTCAAATGCCATTTTATATCTCATCATGTAATAATTACAACTGCAACTTCATATCTAATGTTGAAATAATTGTATAGTGTGTTATCATCCTAGATTCTCCTATTTATGGTGTTACAACCTTTTTTTGGGTTGCAGTAATCTTCACATTATTTCAACTTCAATTTCATATCTCATTTTGTAATAATTGTACACTCTGTACAATGTTTAATTAAAATTCAATGAATATAGCTTGGGTAATTTGATCCGCAAGATTTTAATTATCTGTTTTTGTTATGAAATACTGGGGCATATTACTCTATGGTTGCATGGCACATTGACATCAATTAGCACCATTCTATGTGGTAGAATCGAAATAAATTCCTCTTTGGAAGAGATAGCGGTCTTGCATACATAGAAATTTTATTTTTGATAGTGGTCTTTTATTCAAAGAAAGAGGGAGTAGATCGATTTTGCTTTTTAATTTTATTGTTTTATTTCTCAAGTGTTATTTACATTAGTTCAAATGCCATTTTATATCTCATCATGTAATAATTACAACTGCAACTTCATATCTAATGTTGAAATAATTGTGTAGCGTGTTATCATCCTAGATTCTCCTATTTATGGTGTTACAACCTTTTTTGGGTTAATCTTCAAATTATTTCATCTGCAATTTCATATCTCATTTTGTAATAATTGGTCACAGTAGCTTTTAGGTTAATTAAACGTGCATGCCTACATGGATTCTAATTATCAGATTTGGTTATGATATACTAGGTTTAGTATAGGTTGTACATTTCATATCCATTTGAATTCTTCGGCAATAAATGATATAAAAGTTAAAAACGAATGAGCAACTTCAGTTTTCAGTTAACATATTGGCTTATTGCATTTTAGGAGCCGAGAGTTGAAGAAGAGTCATCTGATGGCGGACTGGCCTTGTCAGATGGTCATGGTTCTGGGGATGGAGGCTCTGGAGAAGATGATGAAGATGTTGAAGAAGTACCTCCAACATCACCAAATGTTGATGAAAAATCAGCTTGCAACGTCCATGTCTCCAATCTGGTGATACTTCAGCTAAAGGAGCAAAAGGGGGTGCACACCGACTTTGTTCTTCAAGTTGTGGTAAAGCCGAACCAGCGACCATCGTCTTTCATGGTTTCACGTGTACTCCTTAGCAAGTTGGGTACTACCAACTGGCGCATTGTCCAGTCTCACGAAGAGGGAGACTCCGCGTATCTTTACATCAAGATGCGTAGACAGGATGTGCTAAGGTGTCACGGGAAGAGGTACGAGTGGGAGGGAGAACAAGTGACCTTCCGTAAAGTGAATAGACTCATTCCACTCATACCTGATCCCATGGAAGCTGGCCCAGTTCACAAGATCTTCTAAGTTGTGCCTGTGAAGACAATGTTTCTTTTGTTTAAACTATGTGTTGCTTCCAGTACTCCTGCATGATGCACTATGTGAAACATTATGTCCTTTTTATGTTATCGTTTAGCAGAGCTTATTAATATTGTTAAAGACTTGTTTCTTTTTTGGAGGGCACGCAATTGGCACCTGATTTTTATAGGAGATAGTGGTTTGAGTACATGAACTTGACAGTTCGTTGCGAGCAACACTATCACTTACACCACTCCACACCGGCTAGTCCGAGAACTGTCCCACAGACTCAAAAACCAAACAGTTCGTCGAACCACCCAAAGGAGAATGGCGGCAGGACTAGTTCTGCCTCGAGGAGGGAACTACTCGAACACCGCCAGCGAGGAGAGTTGTCATTGAGTTCAAACCAGACTTCACGTAGCATAATTTGCACTACTAGTTAGATATAGCACTTGCAATATGAACAAAAGTACCAAGATTAATCCATATCTCAAAAGTAGCATATGTACTACTCGAATAATTTTACATATACTCTAATTACAAAGAACAAAAGTAGCATATATACTACGCCGCAGCAGGTGATCTAGTGCGAAGTGTGGGTCGCCCTCGCCCTCCTTGATCTGCCTCCCTCCTCGGCCTTCTTGGCGTCACTCATGGGTTTGAGCTTACGGTACAACTCTAGGGAGAGGAACCCATCAATTGCAGCATAGGTGATGTGTTCCATGTCTAGCATTTGGTTGTCCCAGTAGCTGTGCCACCGGTAATCCTTCTTCTTCATGTTTTTGTAGACGGGATCAATAAATTTTGCTGCCATGGTAGCCATTCCAACTTTCTTTTCTTTGAACACATGAAAGTATAAATCTTGGATATCCTCATAATTTTCTTTTGGAATAGAAAAATTCCAGGTTCTCGCAAACATTTTCTTGTCGTTGTTGGTGTCAACACTTGCAAATTTGACGCCGCCAAAACGAAAAAGATCAGCCAGCGTCGCAGATTGCCACCAGTCACCACTGAAGTACACAAGTAACAAGAGTTTAGAAAAGTACTACTCCCTCCGATCCAAAAAAAAAGTGCGTGAGAAAACTGTTACGCATGCATGTCTGGATGAGTACTAGTTGCAGAAAATCTAGATGAGTACTAGTTGCCGAAAAAAAGAGGAAAAAAGTAGTAGTAACACCAATCACAAGAACCAGGAATAACCAAATAGCAATCACAAGAACATGGCGGCGGAGCAGATGAGTACTAGTTGCAGAAAACAAGAGGAAAAATGACTTTGACCTGGAGTGATGGTACACCAGGACGTGGCGGCGTAATGCAAGCTGAAGGACGGCGACCTTCTTCTCGATATCAACCTTGTGGGATGTGTACTCGAAATCGAGCCCCATGAACCTTTCTTCTCCGCTATCAATCCACTGCTCGTACATGTCTACGACACGCTGCACCTCGGCAGGGTTGTTGGTGTACGTGACGTCGATGCTTTCCTCGCCATGGATGGGGACCTTAATCGTGCGGCAGAAATACTTCTGTTCGTCCATTCTTGGAAGAAGAAGAGAGGGGAGCGGATGGAAGAAGAAGAGACTGGAGTGCAGCGGTTGGAAGAGATGCAGTGGTGAATACGAATGGAAGTACAGGGGAGTATTAATATTAATTCTGTACGGAGCAGACTCGAAGTGGTTTCCGTGTGAAATCGATAGAAAAAAATTGGGAAGCACCTGTGTCGTGTGTGTACATAGACCTACTAAACTTACATAATGGCCAGCGCGGCCCACGATTTGTCCCATAGTACTCACTTGTTTGTGGGCCCAAACTAATAAGCCTATTTTTAATCTACTAAACCTACACAATGGCCAGCGCGGCCCACGATTTGCCCCATCAAAACAGCTAGTCTACGGCCTGACCTAAGGCAGCGTGCGTGTAATCATTCTCCCACAGAAAACCGCTGACTTCACACGCCTCCCTCGCCACGTGTTCGCCGCCGCCTGCCCTTCCGCACAAGTTTGACCTAGAATTTTTAGTCTACCGGCCGGCGCACCCTCCACTTCGATCATGAAGCCAACCAAAGACGTGCCAACTTGATCTTACGCATGTTTTTGCATCTTTGATCGTGATTATCACACCAGATCTGATCGTTTTTGTTCGTTTTTTCTCGCAGTGTCCAGTTTGTTTTGACAAACTTGGGATGTGTGGCAGTGATGACATGACGACTGATTATTTCGTCATAACCCTTGTAGAGGGATTTGAGGACAAGACGGTAAGGATTCTAATCTACTCATGTACAAATTGGATTTGGATTTTTCGTGATTATTCACATGTAATATACGTAGCATATCTACCGGTCCTAGCTAGTACTCATTGTGTCATGTGTTAATCATTGATGTAATATACGTTGCTGATCTAGCTAGCAAATTTTTTGGGACTGTGATCTCTAGTAGTTATGGACGTGTTTTTTTTTATGAACTACCTACATGCAATTTCAATACTTGAAGGGTGCCATTCTGAAACTATGAGTGCATGTTCAGTTATTTGCAGTACAGGACTATTGCTTCAATGTCCAATTATAGGAAAAAGTACAAATAGATACTCTTGTAGGATATATCTACTTTTAGTAAGTCCAATTTACTACTGGCTCATAATTTAATAAAATACATGCTCTTATTTAGGTGATCCCCTGCTACATCAGACAATATTTCTTAAGAATGCATGCTGTTTTCCCTATGGAGGACAGAAATTTTCAAGCCACACTGATTACCAAGGAAGGATTCTCGTTTATAGTTGAGCTTAGCAACATCGACGGGATAACCTTTCTGAAGGGAAATTACTAGAAAGAATTTAGTAGGGTTTACAAACTTGAAGTTGGTATGGAGTTTGTTTTCAAGACCGACACACAAAGAGGCCAAACTGAGGTCATAACCGGAAATGACCCAATCATCCATCCGTGTAAGTTCTTACTTAATACAAAAAAATTATGTTGTGCACATAAACATTAATATATTACTTGGTTGCGGCATGTGTAATCCACTAATTTCAGGCGTATTACATTTTTACAGCATACTACCTCATGTCCCCTGAGAGGCGTCACATTGTTGACTCACTCTCTAGCACTGATGGGACCATGATTAACTGGAGGATGATGGAGACGGTGATCGACGCTGTTGCAAACTTGGATTACACTGTTCTATTCCACAGAGCTGGAGAGTATGAGGAAGCAGAATTGGTTGTCGGGGTGCTGCATACTCTGAATTGGACAAACAGCGAGAACTTCAATAAACACGTGGTAAATCTTTAAGAACACATCTTCTCTTATGCGCAAAGTAATACGTGTACACTTGTTCTATTTAATTTCCTTTCTTTTAACATGATTATTTCCCGATAGCTTTTTTCTTGACTATAAGTCTTTGCATGCAACAGAAAATCCCAAGCCGTCTGATTCCTGCACATATGGCAAGAAATGGTACAATCACTATTGTTTGCTACCCGAGAACTGAGGTGACATCGACATATTCAATTTCTGATCTTGATGGTCGCTTGTGCGTCAGCGGGTGGAAAGAGTTCATGGCGAAGGAAAGTCATCTCAAACAGGGTGACAAGATGCTGTCATTGCTATACCAGTGCGCTGAAGGGCTCTACTTGTTTGCTACCCATGTCCCTGAAGTTGGTCTGTAATAGGAATGCAGTGATATTGATGGTTTCTGTGTGCAACTATATGCATGCAGCCCCGTTGCTACAATATAAAAACCGTGTTAAGACTCTATATTAGATTGTTGAATTCTCACACAATTTAAATGTTATGTTCTTTTAGTTTTACTACTTTCATGATGTCATTTTGTTTTTTATGCTGAGCTTTACCATTTTTGCTTTACCATATTGGATTTTATGACTCATAAAAATGTAAACAAGGGTGCAAACCACACATGCTCAATGGAAAAAATATCCAGTGATACTAGCCCCTTGTTCGCCCATGCTACCATTTTAAAAAATCAACTATAGATGTTTCATAAAATTCCGGAAAAAATTATTAATGTTCCCAAAGAATTTGAGTACATAATGTAAAAAAAAACCAGGTCCAAATTCGACCTATACATGTAGAAACAAAAAGTACAAATCAGCAAATATGCACTATATATTCACATTTGGATTTGTCTTTTTGGTTAGTCAATATTACTTTCGTATTTGGACATAAAATTATTACACATTGTTGTAACTCTACTCGTGATTTTTCCTAGATTTTTTTGAATCACCAAAACTTCATTTATTCGAAACGGTACCATGGTAGCATGCAAGAGGGCTAGTATCACGGGATATTCTCCCCATGCTCTGGCGAAATAGGCTGAATCACCGCTATATTAATATAGCAACCACCCGGTGCAACAGTTTTGATACAACGCCGGCTGAGGCGACAACCAATAAACGCAAAAGAAGAAAAGAAAAGGAGACGCAAGTGGATCGACGAAACGACCACTGCGCCCACCTACAAACTACAACCAAGCTTCTAGCACCGGGACGTCAAATACCAATCAACACCTTCAACATGGATAGTCGCGCTTCTAGGGTTTCCCCCGGCACATCGGGGCGGCGGATGCAGGGTAGACGCGATGCCCTTCATGAAGGGAGGATGCTACCCGATGGCGACACCGCTCTAATATCGGTACTCCGACAAGGATTTTCCCAAACACACCCTCACCACCATCCTTGACGATTCGTTGCCTAGGTGCCTCGCAACCACCGGACGAACCGACCACCAGCATGCGACACCACGGTGCAACAACATTTAACCAGGATGAGGGAATCAAATGTGGTGGGCACGGTTTATCATTGGCTTCATCATTAAGGACCAATTTACGAAAGATCAAATGTGGAGGCACGTTCACATGATGAAAATTTTGAGGAAAACCGTTTATACTCTAATTTAATCGATTGCTACACGCACACCAACTGCTATACACACGAACTCGAGTCCTCTCCCTCTCCACCCCCCGATTCCCCACCGCCGCCACGGCTAGCCCTCTCCGCCCCCAGATCCCCCACCGACACCCGGCGGAACGACGCCGCGACAAACGCTGCCGCAACCGCCACTGTCGTCCTCGCGCCGTCCAGCCGTCGCGCCGCAGGTAAGTTTCCCCGGCCGCCGTACCTTTCATTGTTAGGTTTAGATGTAGATTGAGTTATATGTTAGATGAGGCCTCTTTGATTCATAGGAATGCCATAGGAATTTTGTAGGATTAGATCCTATAGGAATTTTTCCTATATTGCTTGTTTGATTCACAGGATCATATCCTATAGGAAATATTCCCGTAGAAATCTTGTAGTACAAATCCTATAGGAAAAGAACATGAGGTCCAACCTCATGGAAAAATTCCTTCACACAATCAAAGAAAAATGCTCTTCTCATAGGAATCATTTGGCCATACCATACCAATCCTACAAGTTTCCTATCCCTACACTTTTCCTATCATATGAATCAAAGGAGCCCTATTATTGTGATTTTAGCTGTAGATCGACTTAGAAATTAGATTTTCATTGTTAGATTTAAGTTTATTCAGCCACCAAAATTAGATGTACATTGTTAGATTTAAGTTGGTTTTTGAATGGTAAATGGTTAGATGTGTATCTGAATTCAGTGTATGGAACGCACCACCGCAGGCAATGGATGTATGTGAACAGTGTGGCTACAAGGAGTGCATGAACAAGAAATTTACCATTGTTCTACCAGAGGGGTTTGAAAACAGATTGGTATATACTTTCGGTCAATCTACTTTTTGAAAACTGACAATAAATTTGTACTAAAAATGTGTACTTTTTTTTACAGATCATACCTTGCAGATTCAGGCGTGACTTTTTGGAGCATATTCAAGTTGCAATTTGGGACCACCCTAGAACTCTCGAGGTGAACTTGGTGAGCTTGAGAGTGCCAGAGCACCAGCACAAAGTTGTAGTCACACATGAGGATGGAAAAACATACTTCAGTGGTCAGCAATGGGGCCAGCTTGTGGAACGCTACGAGGTGGATCCAACAGGGAGATTGACATTCTATCTCGATGAAGGTGATGTGTCCACCTACTTCCTCTACGATCGACCTGACGATGCTGAAGACACCGAAGATGATGTTCCCATAGCTCCCTACTGAGGATACACATGTTGTCATTATTCAGTCAGATGATGAGTAGGTATCGTGGTTGTAGCTGAGAGTTCTAGCTTTATGCTAACTTTTATATTACATGTTAATGTTGAGTACTATCTGGTTGAATCTTTGAATGTTTATGCGGTTTTTTTTAATGCTTGTTATGTTATCTCAGAATTGAATACCATTTGTGCGCTTCTAGTCAATATTACATACCCTTTTTTATTTACCGATTTCTATAGGATAGTGATGTGGACTATGACATCAACGCCAATGATCATGTAGTATAACCTGTGTCGATTCCAGAAACACGCCAGTGGACACCTAGATAGCAGAGGCGTACGAGTTTCATGCCAGAACTGAAGAAAAACCACACCAATAACAGGGCTTTTCCGACTAGTGTTGAATATTAACACAACAATGCATTTCGAAATGAATTAATTTAATCATAAAATGAAACTAGTAAAACTTAATAGAGCATTTATAATACTTGAACGTTATTGCCAAGGGAAAAACATATTGTTCACAAGGCAAATGGGCTGTGAAGACAAATTGTACAATTAATAGGCCCATACTCCGGTTGGGCCATTGGGCGAGCGAAAGGGCTACGTTTGTCCGCCCGGTCTCCTCCAAACTGCCCTGCCCCCACACGACAACGCCGCTCTATCCGTTCTCAGGCGACTTCGCCGCCGTATCGGCCCTGCGCGACCGATCAATCCGCCACTATTACCTCGCCGCCATCCGAACTCGATTAGCGTAAACTATTGAATTGCCGCCAACGCTGCCCCGCCGACTTGTACTCAACCGCTGCTTCCGCCGCTCGTCAGACGCAATTACAAGGTTTGTACCAATACTGATGAAATCCTTGGTTTCCATCCTGCCGGTTCGATGAAGTTAATGGCGATTGCAATTGCTGTCAGATAGACTAGCTGCTTGTGTTCACATATGCGTGTCTGTTTTATCAGTTTCAGTTGTAAGTGTTAGTTTAATATTCATAGCAATGTCATGAATTCAGGTACGAACTAGGTTTTATATTTTCATAGCCATGTCAGTTTCAGGTGTAAGTGTTAGTTTCAATCGAACGCTGTGTTGTGAAGTAATGTCTAATGTAATCCCCTACAATTCTTACTTACTTGAAAGACCAGTATGCCTGTCTCTCTGATGTATTTGTTGTTTCGAAATACTTTTGTGTGAACTAATGCTGCTCCTTTTTTTTTACAAGACCGTCTAAACGGAGATAATGCAAAATGTCACAAGACAAGAGCTGGATGGAGAATAATGCTCAGAAAACTAAAAAGGAGACGCAAGAAACTTTTGCCCGTGTACGAAATGTCTAAATAATGCTCAGAAAACTAAAAAGGAGATCCATATGCACTTTCTTAAGAATGGGATGGATCCGTCCTACAAAAAATGGGTATTCCATGGTGAACCCGAGGAGGACAACATGTCTGAAGATTCTGATGATGAAGACGATGCAGGTGGTGGTGAAGGGATATGTGACATGCTCGATACTCTGATAAGGGCCACAAAAGTGGGAAGTAATGCAGGAGACACGAGCGGTGATGGAATGAAACAGGAGCCAAATGCATCTACAAAGGCGTTCTACAAACTATTGGAAGAGGGAAAAACATCGTTGTACCTAGGTTGTGAGGAGGTCACAAAGATATCTTTCATTGTGAAGCTTTACCAAATCAAGTGCGTGTCTGGGATGACCAACAGAGCATGTGACTTAATGCTGCGGATGTTCACGGAGGTGCTGCCAAAGGGTCACTGCATTCCTACTAATCTCGCACAAGTAAGGAAGGTCATTCGAGAGTTTGGACTGGATTACAAGAAGATACACGCGTGCTATAATGATTGTGTGCTATTCCGTAATGAGCATGCTGATGCCCAAGAATGCCCTGTCTGTCATACGTCTCGATGGAAATCAAGTCCAACCGTAGACAAAGCTGATTCATCGATCCGTAAATCAAAGAAGCAAGTGCCACAGAAATTTCTATGGTATTTCTCACTCATTCAAAGACTGCAAAGGATGTACATGACAGAAGATATGTCAACTGATATGAAATGGCATAAGGAGAAACGTACAGATGATGGCATAATGAGGCATCCTGCAGATTCGAAGGCCTGGAAAAGCCTTGATGAAAGATATAGTCAGAAAGAATTCGCAAAAGATGCTCGCAGTGTTTGGCTTGGCCTTGCTTCAGATGGATTCAACCCCTTTGGGCTCATATATGAGTATATCACACACTACATGGCCTGTCATTCTGATCCCATATAACTTGCCACCATGGATGTGTATGAAACAAGAGAACTGGATAATGTCGATGATTATTCCAGGACCAAAGTCAGCAGGAAATAACATTGATGTGTACTTACAGCCTTTGATTGATGAACTGTTAGTTCTATGGGAGGATGGTGTTGAAGCATATGATGGTGCAACTAAACAAAATTTCAAGTTGTATGCATGCGTGTTGTGGACCATCAATGACTACCCGGCTTACGCAATGCTGAGTGGTTGGAGCACAAAAGGCAAGCTAGCATGCCCTTACTGCCACAAGCATACAGACTTTTTATGGCTCCGGTATGGTAGAAAGCATTGCTACATGGGACACCGACGTTTTCTACGGAAACAACACAAATGGCGTCGAAACAAGGTTATGTTCAACAACAAGCAGGACCATAGAGACGCCCTGGTGCCACTTACAGGCATTGAAGTTCTAAAGGAGCTTGATAGCATTCAGCATGAGCCATTTGGGCGGTCAAATAAGATAAAGCGACCGGAAACTAATCCCTGGCACAATTGGCGGAAGAAAAGTGTGTTCTTCCAGCTCCCGTATTGGCAGCACTTGCTCGTGAGGCACAATTTGGATGTTATGCACATCGAGAAGAACATTTGTGACAGCATTCTGGGTACTTTGCTTGAGATGAATGGGAAAACAAAGGATGGTACGAAGGCTCGCCTAGATTTGGAGTTTTTGAAAATTAGGGAGGATCAGCACGCAAAGCCCGCCGGTAAGGATAAGTACAAACTTAAGAAAGGCGTGTATGCTTTAAAAAAGGAAGAGAAGATAATGCTGCTCAGGTTTCTGCAGAGCATACGGATGCCTGATGGCTATGCTTCACACATTAAGCGATGTGTGGTCCTCGAGCAGTGCAAGTTTAGTGGACTCAAAACTCATGACTGCCATGTTATATTACAGAAACTTCTTCCTATTGTGTTGCGCAAGCTTCTGCCGGAGAATGTCCTTACCCCATTGCTTCAGCTCAGTAAATTCTTTTCCGATTTATGCTCCAAGGAGTTAAGGGATGAGGATTTGTTGAATTTGGACCAACAAATTGCAGTAATTCTATGTCAGCTAGAGATGATATATCCACCAGCTTTCTTTGATATTATGATGCATCTCCCAATTCATCTAGCTCGAGAAGCATGGTTTGCAGGGCCTGTACAGTATAGATGGATGTATCCGGTGGAGAGATACCTGCGTACGTTGAAGGGATATGTACGTAACAAGGCTCATCCAGAAGGTTCAATTGCAGAGGGGTACATACTTGAAGAGTGCATGACATTCTGCAGTCGATTCGTTAAAGGCTCGCCTACAAAAATAAGTCAGTCCGAACGCCATGCAGATGGAGCTACAGATGAGGCACCAACAGGGATTAGCATAATGAGTGCAGTTGATTACTCCAAGAAAGGTTTTGCCCGTGAATCACTGTCTTTGGAAGCTCTTAATCAAATGAGGCACTACATAATAACAAACTGCGAGGAAATCGAGCCATGGATTCAGTAAGGAAACTTATGTATTTGTTTCATATCATGATATGCATTAACACTTTGGTTATGAAGTAACCATATATCATTTCTTTTTGAAGGGAACATATTGACGAGCTCAAAAAGAACAATTGTCCTAATCCTAAAAAGAAACACAAGGAAGATTTTGTTGGCTGGTTCGAAAGACGGGTAAGTTACTTTAGCATTTTCATAAATGTTTCTCGTAATAAAAAAACAATGGTGTATAGTACACTCACACATATTCTATTCCATGAAACAGATCAGACAACTCCATAAAGATGGGAAGGTCAACAGTCTGTTGTATACACTAGCTAAAGGGCCTGATCAAATTGCTCGTGTGTTCAACCGTACAGTACTGAATGGATATTACTTTCGTAATACCGAAATAGAGCTTGACTTGAGTACCCAAAATAGTGGCGTCGTAGTCAACGCGCAAGGAAGCACCAGCAGTACTGATTATTATGGGGTGATAAAGAAAATCATATTTCTTGACTTTCCTCCTGATAAGGAGGTTGTTCTATTGCAGTGCGACTGGTTCGACGTGCCTCCTGCCAATAGAAATCATAGTAAGGGGTATAGCAGGGACAAGTATGGAATTATTGACCTCGACACTAGTGTACACCGATTCACGGAAGACCCTTACATTCTAGGCATCCAAGCTGCACAGGTTTTCTATGTGAGAGATGTGAAGAGCCCTAATTGGGCAAGTGCTATAAAAATGAATCCACGCAATTTGTTTTCTCGTTCGGTTTTAAATGGTGCAGACCTAGATGATCTTGCAGAAGGAGATGAACGTGGTGATGCATATGTACAGGATGTCGTCGATGCAGGAATTACAGTTCCAGAATTTACTTTACCTGACGATATTACTAGTTGGTGCAGAAATGATGATGAAGGAACCAGCGTTGATGTTTCAGTCATAAATAATTTAAGACCTGCTGATTTTGACGAAGACCAAGTCGAATATGATGCTGATACTGATGATGATGAGGCTTACATAAATGATGGTCATGTTGCTCCTTTGGTAGAAGATGAATTGGATGATGACCATGGATTCTTTGTGTAGGCTGTCTCTGCACTGTTTGGCTTAAAGGTTTTGCCATGAACATGCATGGATGAAAGATCGTGTAATAACATAATTTTTGTTTAAAGATTCCAAAGTTCCAGTGTTTAGAAATTTTGAATTTCCATGATAAATGTACTAGTGAAATTGCGTCTTATATGAGTTCTTGATTGATTATTAAGTACTGTCACTTGTTGCAACATTAGTAAAATGCTAAGTGCTGCAGAAATTCAATTGCAAACAATATTTAAAAAAAAATTGTGCTCACCAAACTGAGATACTCTACCAAAAATGAATTGTAGTCCTAAGAAAATTGCAACAGTACGATCAAGGGCACGGCCCATGAGGCCCGTTAAGCTAGTCTATGAATGGTCGTTGCAAAATAACTTGTTCATTTTCGCAACAGTACGGTGATTGTTGCTTTACGTTTAACCTATTACCATACGACCCAAATTGTCGCAGTAAACAATAGGTATTGCCGCGGGATAAATTTGAGGCGAAAAACATATGGTATTGCCGCACGATAATTTGGTTGCAATAGTTAGCTTTTTTTTTTTGCAACAATATTTGTAACTACCGCAACACAAATACAGATGTTGCAATATATGACTGAATATCACCACGAATGCTTATTTGGTTGGAATACCATGTCTCTAAGGCAACAAAAGGAGTGCCTCGCGCAACGAATATACTCTGTCGCAACAACACGCTTGTATTCCAACAACAGTACAAATCGTGGCAATAGGAGGCCTCTACCGCAACAGAACGACAATTTATCGCCACCAAAATGAGTCGTGGAAATACGAGTGCCCTATCACAAACAACCTGAGAGGTCGTGGTAATTTGTGATTATATCGCAACGAAAAAAAACCGTAGCTACAGATTTCGTTGCAAGAGACCGGTTCTCTTGTAGTGGGGGCAGAGGCCCGAGGGTCCCGCCAGGCGTGTTGTCGCACCCGGACTTCTAGAGGATACTCACCGTACGAACTGAATAGTATTTTGATTGGATTACGGGGCTTACCGGCACCCGCATCTCTTACGAGTAGGCCAACACTTATGTGTGACAACCAATCTTTACTATTCACCGTCGATGTAAACTATCCCGTAGAAATCAGGACACTACCATTGACGTACTTCATACCATACACACATGGTACGCCAACGGCTTTGAACAAGATGATAACACAACATATATCTAAGACACAAAAGATTGAAATAAGTTGCAACTGGCCCTCACTAGGGCAGAGAATAGCAAATACAATCATCCAGAGGACACGTGTCCCAACATAACATCATTACAACTCAGCGGAAGCATTCAAAGGGGTTTGAGTACAGACAAATCCAAATAGGCTTAAGAAGCCGGGAATGAAAAGAAAAACGGAGCCCATCCACGATGTCTCGGATCCTGCCCGGGTCCGCTACCTACTCGTCAGCAGCCTCGTCAAACTCCACGTAGTAGCCGTCACGGGGATCCTCGTAAGCGTAGTCTGCGGAAACCACAGCCCCAAAGGGGTCAGTACATAAACGTACTAGCAAGCAAGACTCATAGTTCACCCAAGTGTAACCCGTCAACACCAAGCACAGATGCCTTGGGATCAACGGAAGAAAGGGTATAAAAGATGCTGCAACTGGCTGCACTAACCAACTACAAAACATACTACAACTTCCGGATGAGCAGAAAGAAGATAAGATAGTGTATCGTAACCAACTATCGCTAACCACCAAACAAACCCATCCTGGATCTCGCCCCTTATCCAAAGAAGCAATCCGAGGATAACTCACACAGTTGGATTAATGAGGGATCAAATTGTTGTGTCAATAAGCCTGTTACTAGTCAAGTTATCATTAGTTAGGTGTAAGTTGTTCTGAGTACTTGTTAGCCAGTACTTTCACCAAGTCAACCATAACCGCGGAAAACACGGCTTCTCGAGAAGATTTATCCCTGCAGGGGTGCACCAATTTGGCCGTACACGTAAGAATAACCCGCCAGATGGGAAGGCCTTTCCCACCAAGCGGGGCACTCAACACAACTCAACTCTTCTTCGCATCAAGCCCAAAGCACCACGTGATGTGCGTGCGCGGCTAATCGAGCCCCACGAAGAAAAGGGGACCCTCATAGCACTGGAAGACCACGCCGCCCTAAATGCCGACTACAAAAGTTCCACCCTGGCCTCGGGTTCGTACCTGCATATGCGTGCATCAAATGGAAAGCCCGAACTAAGTGTGGTGATTTGGACGAGATGCGAATCGAATCAAATTGAGGGGGGCGCCCATACACGCTTCCCACATGCGGATAGTGCGCTCATCATGGATCAGTAGACAAGACCCTTTTCCTATTAGGGTCGACACTAGCAGGCCTCAAAACCACGCCGGGCCTCCTGCCGGTGCCTTATCAGCAAATTATTATTACCTCAAATTAACAGGTTGTTGTTTAACATCGAGCCCCAGAATATAAACAGTTAGGATAACAGAAAGTAAATGATAACAGACTCGAGCAAAACAATCCTAAGCATGCTAGTAAGACACGGGCCCAAGCAACGGGGTTATAGGACTGGAGGTGAGGCAGTATCAGGGTTCAGGGTATCATGTGATAGGTTCGTAACAGAAGCAACGATACATATGGCTAGCAGAAATAGACAACAGAAAGTATTGGTAACCAATGTTGAAAGGAACACAATGGTTCATGTGAGTGATAACTTGCCTGCAAACTCAGCAGCCGGGTACTGAGCTAGATCCTCAGAAGGGGTGTCGTAAAGATCGTCGGTCTCAACGTCGTCGTCTATCCGAGAAGAAGCAAACAAACAATACAGGAGAAAAATAAACAATCAATATCATGGCATAGTGCACAATCAGGGGATGATACATGTCAAGTTAATAGATGCATCAAAATAAACTAATTGACATGATAACACAACTTAAATGGACACATATGCAATTTTGAGTTGCATATGAAAAGCCCATGGATTTTGGTTAGATTATTTGTTTTCCAACTAATCAACAGGTGAAGGTGGATTAGTATGATGCATGCATGAGGAAAACGATAAAATAACAACAATAGAACCAATTTAAAATGAGGTTTAGCAATTTAGAATTTTATTTATTAATTCAGGGAATTTTTGGTGCCTTAAAGGTGACACACAAGTATTTGTTGTTTTCACCAATTTAACTTGTGCAAAATAAATAACAAAATTCATATTTGAAAAGATCATGAAATTTTGGGTGGATTACATGTTTCAAATATTGAAAAAGGACTTTGGATGAATTTATTATGACTTAAGCAAAATTAAACAAGTTTTAAATGAATTTAAAACAAGCATGAATTTTATTTGAATTTTATTTGCTCAAAACATAATTTCAAATTCACATTTGAGAAGTTTATACTTTGGTGGTTTGAAAACATATTTTGCATGTTCAAAAATAATTTAAATTGAGCAAGTTATGATTTTAGCAATTTTAAATGATTTAAATAAGATTTAAATTATTTAAGCAATTTAAATTATTCAAACCATGAAACAAAATTTATATTTGAATAGGTGGTTCAAAATGGTATGGAAAACATAATTTATTTGCAATATTTGGATTAAGAATGAATTAGTTATGGAATTTAGAAAATTGCATTTGAATTATTTGAATTTGAAATTTAAATGCATTTGGAAATTTCAAAACAGTACACAAATGGATTATTTGGATAGACAATTTAATTTAGAACAATAAACATATTTTACTTTTGTTATTTAGAGTTATAGATTAAAAGTTATTAACAAATTAAAATTGAGGACCAAACTGTAATAAAAAAGGTTCTATTTTTGAAACAGAAACGTGCAGAAACTTTCGTTACAGCACTGTGGCCTAGCCACAGCCACTGCGCGTGGGCCTGGGGGGCCAGCGTGGCGTGTCGTGCTTGCGTGGACACCAGGGTCACTGCCTGGTGGACCCTGCCTGTCAGCCACAGAGGAAAAAAAAGGTGGGATTTATTCGCAGCGCGAGGGATCGATCCCTGCACCTCACGATGCGCGCACACTGCACTGAACCACTGCGGTGTCTTCGTTTCGTTGTCAGTAACAGCGACGTGGAGAGGATAACCTTCAGATCTAGCAGTTAACTGAACTTAACACGCGATGTTTCTGAACCTGACAGAGAAACTTCACCGGCGACGAGCGGTGGTTGCTGCGCGCGTGGATGCTGCCGGTGGTGCAGTGCGCGGGTGCAGATGTGTGCAACGTGCACGGAAGCGTGCGCAAGCAGGGGGTGAGAGGAGGAGCAGACGGTGGCTCACCGCGTGGTCGTGGTTGCAGAGGCCCGTGACGAGCTCGACGGCGGCAAGTCCCTGGACGGCGGCGAGGATGTGGTGGCTCTCCGGGGAACCTACGGTGTTCAAACGGTACAAGGGAGAGTGGGGTTTCGTTTCCAGGTTTTAGGTGGGTAGACGGGTGGCTGCTGCGGTGGTTGTCATGGCGGCTTCAGAGGGGAAAACGCCGGTGAGCTGCAGCGGTGAGGAGGACGGTGGCAGAGAGGAGCAATTGGCGGCGGAGGCAAGGGAACAGGGACCTAGGGGGCTAGGGTTAGGGCTAGGGGTCCGCAGGGAGCTCTTATAGGGCACGGGGGGCACGAATCGCCGTTGGAGCTCGCCGATGCCGCCGTGGCGCTCCGGATCGGCTGCCGTACACGGGGGAGATGATCGAATAGAACAGGAAAAAAAAACGAACCGTTTTTCTGCGTTAAGTATCGGGCTGGGCTGCGCGCGGAAGGAAGACGAGGTGGGCTGGGCGCAGCCCACTCCCTTTGGCGCCAAATTCGTTTTAAAATTTTATTTCTCCCTCTTTTTTTTTTGCTGAATTAGTAATTGGAAGAAAAGGAAGGGTTTTGCATTAGCAAAAATTTTGGAAAAATTAGGGGAAGTTCATTAGGCCACTAGCAAACAAATGCTAAGCTTTGTTTTCAGAAATTTTGAAATTTGCTTGCTGTTTGAATTTAAACCAAAATTGAATGAATTTCTTTATTAGATGAACATTAATAAAAACACACTTTTAAATAGGGTGACCCCTATGTTAATTATAAACAAAATGAGTTAATTTGTGTTGAAAGCATTCATAATTTCAAAGTGGTTCTGTTTGATGCATTTGGTTTGAATTTTAAATGTGATTTGGAATTTAATTGTTTGATTAAAACCATCATTTAAATAAGTGATCATTATGGAATAATATGAAACAAATTGGTTGTTTTTATTTGTCATTTTTATTTCAAATGTTGTAACAGAGCAAGTATGAAACAAATTGTTTGAATAAAGTTAAATTTGAATTGTAAAAACAGGGAAAAACAGATGCAACAAATAGGAAACAAATGCAAACAAAATGATGACAATATGATGACATGATGCAATACTTTAATAAACATGAAACAAACATTCTAAGGGGAGTTTTCATACTTGGGATGTTACAAAACGCCCCCCCTTGAAGGAATCGCGCCCCGAGATTCCTACTGAGAAATGGAAAGGTCCGGATACTTCTTGCGAAGATCCTCTTCGGTCTCCCACGTTGCCTCATTATCGGAATGATGCGACCACTGCACTTTCAAGAACTTGGTGCTCTTGTTGCGAGTCTTACGCTCGGTCTCATCGAGAATACGAACAGGGTGCTCCTCATAAGATAGATCATCTTGCAGTTCAATGGAATCATGATCAACTACACGCTTTGGATCTTTGAAACACTTCTTGAGCTGTGACACATGAAACACATCGTGCACCTTGGATAGTTTTTCTGGAAGTTCAAGACGATAGGCATTTTCTGCCCGCCTTGAGAGAATGTTGAAAGGACCAATGTATCTTGGTGCAAGCTTTCCTTTCACACCAAAACGATGAGTGCCTCTGAGGGGAGTTACACGGAGATATGCTTTGTCACCAGTTGCATAGATCATATCCCTGTGCTTGCTGTCATAGTAGCTTTTCTGACGAGACTGAGCAATCTTGAGATTGTCACAAATGATACGAACTTTCTCCTCGGCTTCCTTAACAATGTCACGGCCTAAGAGTGAACGTTCACCAGCTCCAGACCAATTGATTGGACTCCTCCATCTGCGGCCATACAGTGCTTCAAATGGTGCCATACCTAGGCTTGCCTGGTAGCTTTTGTTGTAGGAGAATTCAGCATATGGAAGGCAATCCTCCCATTTCATGCCAAAGGAGATACCACATGCGCTGAGCATATCCTCGAGAATCTGATTGACTCTTTCGACTTGCCCCTGAGACTGAGGGTGATAAGCTGTGCTGAACAGAAGTTTGGTGCCCAATGCATCTTGAAAACTCTTCCCGAAATGAGAAGTGAAGATACTTCCACGGTCTGAGCTTATTTCCAATGGAACACCATGAAGAGGAACGATCCTTGCTGTGTAGAGCTCTGCTAACTGGCTAGCTGAGATAGTTTCCTTGACAGCAAAGAAGTGAGCTACTTTAGTGAGACGATCAATAACAACGAAGACTGCATCGTTGCCCTTCTTGGACTTTGGAAAACCAGTGACGAAGTCCATTTCAATCATGTCCCACTTCCACTCAGGAATTTTCAGAGGTTGAAGTAGACCTGCTGTTTTCTGATGGACTGCCTTAACACGTTGACAAACGTCGCATTCAGAAACGTATTGAGCAATTTCACGTTTCATGCCAGGCCACCAATACAGAGTCTTGAGATCCTGGTACATCTTTGTACTTCCAGGGTGGATGGAAAGAGGAGTTTCATGAGCCTCATTGAGAATGATATCTTTGAGACTTTGAACTTGAGGAACTGCAATGCGTCCTTCGAAGAACACAGTTCCTTTGTCATCAACTGCGAAGGATTTGAATTTCTCCTTGCCTTCCTTGATGTGTTCTACCATCTTCTTGATTTCAGCGTCACGAAGTTGTTCAGAACGAATCTTGTCCTCGAGAGTTGGACTGGCTGTCAAGCTAGCAAGGTAACCTTGAGGGACAAGACCAAGGTTCAGCTTCTGGAATTCTTCATGAAGTGGAGGTTGGCTTTCCCTGATCATGAGATTATTGCAATAGGATTTGCGACTGAGAGCATCGGCCATAACATTAGCCTTGCCTGGAGTGTAAGAAATGGTGAGATCAAAGTCTTTAATCTTTTCAATCCATCTCCTTTGCCTGAGGTTTAGATCTGGTTGAGTGAAGATGTATTTCAGACTCTTATGATCGGAAAAGATTTCAGTTTTGTTACCCTACAAGTATTGTCTCCATTTGTTGAGGGCAAACACAACTGCTGCAAGTTCAAGATCATGTGTGGGATAGTTTTGCTCATGTGGGTTCAACTGACGTGAAGCATAAGCCACAACTTGACGTTCTTGCATAAGAACTGCACCTAGACCTTGGAGAGATGCATCACAGAATATCTGGAAAGGTTTGGTAGTATCTGGGCCAACCAGAACTGGGGTAGAAGTGAGTTTAGTCTTCAGGAGATTGAAACTCTCATCACATTGTGGAGTCCAAACGAACTTCTTGTCCTTCTTTGTGAGATCAGTGAGAGGTTTGGCAATCTTGGAAAAGTTTTGGACGAAACGACGGCAATAGCTAGCCAAGCCAAGAAAGCTTCTAACTTGTTTTACCGTCTTAGGAGGTTTCCAATCAACAATTGCTTTAACCTTTTCTGGATCAATGGCTATGCCCTTGGCAGAGATGACATGACCAAGGTAAGCAACTTCTGGAATCCAGAACTCACATTTGTAGAACTTGGCATATAGACGATGCTCGCGAAGTTTCATGAGAGTGAGACGAAGGTGTTCTCCATGCTCTTCCTCAGATTTTGAGTAGACCAGGATGTCATCGAGATATACCACAACGAACTTGTCGAGGTATTCATGGAAGACAGAATTCATGAGTCTTGAGAAAGTCGCCGGTGCATTGGTGAGACCAAAGGACATGACGGTGTATTCATATAGACCGTAACAAGTGGTGAAAGCTGTTTTTGGAATATCTTCCTTTTTGATCTTTATTTGATGGTAACCCATCCTCAAGTCCAACTTTGAGAATATTGTGGCTCCAGCAAGTTGATCAAAAAGATCATCGATACGAGGAATTGGATACTTGTTTTTGATGGTTTTCTCGTTGAGAGGACGATAGTCAACCACGAGTCTTTTTGTTTGATCCTTCTTGGCAACGAACAGAGTTGGGCAACCCCAAGCGGAGGAACTAGGTTGAATGTAACCTTTCTCCATGTACATATCGATTTGCTCCTTCAACAATTTCAGTTTAGGAGGAGCTATCTTATATGGATGCTTAGAGATTGGAGCAGTACCTGGTTCAAGTTCGATCACGAACTCAACTGCTCTGTCCGGAGGCATCCCTGGCAACTCTTCTGGAAAGACGTCAGGGAATTCACAAACCACCGGAACATTTTCGAGCAGAGGTAGAGGTTTAGCATCGAGGGTGTACAGCTGAACAGAACTTGACTCATTTGGAGAATAGACTATCTGGCCGGAAGGGTGGAACAGAGTTATTGACTTCTTAGCACAGTCAATCGTAGCTTTATTGGCCTTCAACCAATCCATGCCAAGGATGACATCAATGTCAGAATTGCCAAGCAGAATGAGAGAAGCAAGGAATATGTGGCCTCCAATTAAGATCTGATTCTCATGACTGATCTTGGAAGTTTGCATAGTTGCTCCAGGGGAGTTTACTACTAGCGGGGAACCCAAACCAACAAAAGGTAGTTTAACTGTTGTTGCAAAGATCTTTGACACGAAAGAATGCGATGCTCCGGTATCAAACAACACTTTAGCTGGGTTAGAGTTTACGGGGAATGTACCGAGAACGACGTCAGCAGCTTCCTCAGCTTTGTCGGCCTTGATATGATTCACCCTCGCGGTCCTCCCGACAGGCCTGTTGTTGGAGTTGAAGGCTTTAGCCGGAGGAGCACGAACCATTGCCTGGTTGGTGTTGGGGAGAGGAGGTGGTGGAGGTAGCTGCCTCTGAGTGCACTTATCAGCATAGTGCCCTGTCTGCTTGCATTTGTAACAAGTGACGACACGAGGTGCATCTGGCCTTGGCTGTCCCATTGAGAACCTCTGAGCCTGCATCTGAGCTGGGTTGGGTGGGCGGGAAGCGAAGCCTTGAGAAGCTTGGGCATATGGAGCCCTAGTGACAGCACCATTTGGCACCCAGATGGGGCGCTTCTGCGGAGGGGTGGTCATGTTGGAGGAGGAACCACCCTCACGCGAGTGCTTGCGGGACTCTTCGAACGCCTTGCGCCCATTCTCCTCATTGAGCGCGGTGTTCACGAGCTCCTCGAAGTCCTTTCACTTGATGTTGGTGAGAGCGTACTTCAGTTCCGGGTTAAAACCTCGGCGGAACCTTGCCATCTTCTTGATCTCAGTGGACACCTCATCACCAGCATAACGAGCGAGGCGATTGAACTCATTCTGGTAGCCAATGACGTCCAGCTTGCCCTGCTTAAGAGAGCAGAACTCTTCACGCATCCTTTCCATGAGACCATCTGGGATGTGGTGCTTCAGGAAGGCATCCTTGAAACAACCCCAGGTGATAGGGTATCCAGCTCTCATGGTCTGGTAGTTCTCCCACCAGGTAGCTGCCTGACCCTTCAGTAGGTAGGTGGCATACTTGACTTTGTTCTCCTCAGCAACGTGAGCAATGTCCAGAGCCCTGGCCATCTCCCGGATCCAGTCATCAGCATCCAGAGGCTCACGTGTTGCCACGAAAGCTCTCGGACCCATACTGAGGAACTCCTTGATGCTGACCCGTGGAGCATTCTGGTTGTTGTGCTGGTTAGCCTGGATCTGGGCCATCTGAGTCACGACCTGAGTCATCTGAGTCAACAGCTCCGTGAGCGGAGGTGGTTCAGGCGGGTTGCTCCTTGTTGGCGGCATCCTGAATAGACATGCATTTTAGCATAACAACAGAAAAGGATAGACTTGGTAACCGAAAGATAGATTATTCCGACGCATGAATAGATAACCAACAGGTACATCATCACATGGTCAAATACATCAGAATATCCAACACACCAATACATGGTTCGAAAGCCAAAGGATAACTAAACATAGCTATGAATGGATACATCGGTACTCCCATGCTCATCACGCAGGACGGCGGTGAGTAGTACGACGAGAGATACGGTGAGGAGGAATCCCACGGAAGTAGGTAGAACGACGATCCACATAAATCGGGACTGCTCTGAGAGCAACTCTCGGTGTGGTGAAGTAGAAAGTGTCGTCTCCCTGTGCTCCAAAGCGTGGAATCCCAGTGTAACCAGCTCCGAGGTTGAGGAGTGGACCTCTGATCGGCTCGTAACCTCCAGCATCTGGCAAACTACGTCCAACTGTCTGATGGAAACGTGCAAAGTTCTCATCTCCAACAAAGTCTGTGGTGTACGTAGCCAGACGAGTCAAAGCAAGGTAGAGCTGCTCTCTGACTGAGGCCAACTCCTGAGAAAGTGTGGTGGCAACAGCGTCACTGTGCCTCACAAACTGAGCGGTGGTGTGCAGCCTGGTGTTATCATGCTCGTAGACATCCAGGTTGTCGTAGAGGGTGAAGTGAGCTCCCGCTGAAGTGATGTAACCACGGGGGATGTGGCGATAGATAGAATCGTCAAATCCCCAGTAGTCAGCACGAAGGACGGTGAGACTCACATAAGCTGCCTGCTGCACGGCCATATCCACTGTGGAACCTACTGCCTCGTAGCGGTGGACAACGCTCATGCCATCATCTGACAGAATGTAGACGATAGCCTGGTAGTAGGTCTGGTCAAACTCTCGCTGCTGCTCGTAGACCTGGTACTCTGGTGCCCAACGGAACCCCAGATAAGTGACCATGTCTCTCAGCATCTCCGGATAACCGGCAGTGCTCTCGCAACGAGTCATCCGAACCACCTGCGGGAAGAACCTGAGATCCATCTGCAGATGATCGGGGAAGTTTTGATTAGACGCCGGTAGAGAACTGAAGTGGAAAGCACAACAAGGTTTCAACGGACGAAAAGGACGTTGAGAAGAACAGGATAACGAAGCAACAACGGGAAACACGAGACCAAAACTCCTAAGGTACTACGGAAAACCCATCCGGGCTTCTAAAGGATCAATATCTACTGCTTAAGGGATAGAGGATTTGCTTCTGGGGCTTACACGCCTCCGTTCTCAATCATGAGTAGGCAACATGATAAATCATGTCACAACCACCTCCATTCCTATGGTCTAGTAGATATAACTATCCCAGAGAAACCAGGATACGTGAAATCCTAACTTGAAAGTTTAGGTGAGAACAGAAAACAACGTTGCACTTCCTTACCAGAAAAAGGGTGGGTGGGTGGGGAAAGAAGAAAAATGGCAGAATTCCTACTCTCATGTTTCATTTTTCCTATATAGCTACAAAAATAGTTTCTAGACTCAACTGCGACCAGTAAAAGGGATCCTACAGGCAGACAGGCTCTGATACCATTTGTCGCACCCGGACTTCTAGAGGATACTCACCGTACGAACTGAACAGTATTTTGATTGGATTACGGGGCTTACCGGCACCCGCATCTCTTACGAGTAGGCCAACACTTATGTGTGACAACCAATCTTTACTATTCACCGTCGATGTAAACTATCCCGTAGAAATCAGGACACTACCATTGACGTACTTCATACCATACACACATGGTACGTCAACGGCTTTGAACAAGATGATAACACAACATATCTCTAAGACACAAAAGATTGAAATAAGTTGCAACTGGCCCTCACTAGGGCAGAGAATAGCAAATACAATCATCCAGAGGACACGTGTCCCAACATAACATCATTACAACTCAGCGGAAGCATTCAAAGGGGTCTGAGTACAGACAAATCCAAATAGGCTTAAGAAGCCGGGAATGAAAAGAAAACGGCGCCCATCCACGATGTCTCGGATCCTGCCCGGGTCCGCTACCTACTCGTCAGCAGCCTCGTCAAACTCCACGTAGTAGCCGTCACGGGGATCCTCGTAAGCGTAGTCTGCGGAAACCACAGCCCCAAAGGGGTCAGTACATAAACGTACTGGCAAGCAAGACTCACAGTTCACCCAAGTGTAACCCGTCAACACCAAGCACAGATGCCTTGGGATCAACGGAAGAAAGGGTATAAAAGATGCTGCAACTGGCTGCACTAACCAACTACAGAACATACTACAACTTCCGGATGAGCAGAAAGAAGATAAGATAGCGTATCGTAACCAACTATCGCTAACCACCAAACAAACCCATCCTGGATCTCGCCCCTTATCCAAAGAAGCAATCCGAGGATAACTCACACAGTTGGATTAATGAGGGATCAAATTGTTGTGTCAATAAGCCTATTACTAGTCAAGTTATCATTAGTTAGGTGTAAGTTGTTCTGAGTACTTGTTAGCCAGTACTTTCACCAAGTCAACCATAACCGCGGAAAACACGGCTTCTCGAGAAGATTTATCCCTGCAGGTGATGGGGGGATAGTAACCCGGTAGGCCAACCTCAAGGTGTAACCCGGCCCAAGCTGTGCTGCACAGGATTCGGTTAAGGATAAAGAAACCTCTGGAAGGCCCAAAGTTTGTAGGCCTCGTAACCCGGATTGTGGGTTACGGTAAGGAAAGCTAGGGTTTGTGAGCAGAGTTCGGGTAGGACTCAAGCTGCGCCTTGGAGGGCAAGCCAGGGGGGGGTACGGGTGCTTTATAAACCGTCCCCTAGGCTTAGTTTGGCGGAGATTCAAGTCATAGTTGTATCACCAATTATCGAGTATCCAGTATAGTTCATATTCGAGATCCGGCGAGTTGCTTTCCGGTTCTTAGACCACTTTTTGCCATGTCTTCCTTCGAGCTAAACCCTCTCCCAAATACCTGTGTCGACTTGCCCCAAGATCAGTTACCCCAGGTAACATCTGCCGTGATTATCCCACGACAGTTGGCGCCCACCGTGGGGCCTGCATCCAAAGGTGTTTACATCACGGGAGAAGCTCGGAAGAGCATGAAGAACTTTATCATCGGCGAGATCTACACCAATGACGAAGGAGAAAAGATAGTGGTCGATTCCGGCTGGGAGCTAGAGCCGGGTCATCTCGAATCCGGATCTACTGTGGCGATCGGCCAAATCAGTATCTTCAACGGTATGGTACGTACGCTTGATTTAAGAGGACAATATCACATGCATGTTACAGGGACTTCTAGCAGGGACAAAGGAGCATTAAATCAAACGGTGAATTCAACTTCTGCGGCCGTTCCGAGATACCTAAGATGGGCGGAGCAAGAGGTAACGTAAAGCAGAAGGGATCACCTGGGAGGAGTAGAGCGCCCCGGAATCTTGGCATTGGTGGTCGCTCCGCAGGTCAATGGTTATGAATTGAAAAAAGTCTTGATGGATGGAGGGAGCAGCATCAACATCCTGTATTGGGAGACCTTCTTGCGCATGAACCTCAAAGAATCACAGCTACAGAAAACTTCGACAGTTTTTCATGGAATCGTGCCGGGTCATTCGGCGCGCCCCGAAGGAAAAATCACATTGGAGGTCTCTTTCGGAGAGTCGGTGGATAATTATCGCGTGGAGTGGCTCACGTTTGAAGTGGTCAAGTTGCATAGTCCTTATCATGCGCTGTTCGGAAGGCCGGCTTACGCCAAGTTCATGGCTAGGCCGTGCTATGTGTATTTGCAGCTAAAGATTCCGGGCCCCAAGCGGACCATCACCATCCATGGGAGCCGGGACATAGCAGCTGAGTGCGATGAAGGGGATTCAGTGATGGCTGAGCAAGCTTGCAGAAAGGAAGAACTCAAATATTACCGGTCTCAGGTAGATCCGGATGATGGCACATCATTGAGAAGACCGGACTCCGAGGACGAAAGAGTGAAGTTTAAAGCAGCACAGGACACCAAGAAAGTAGATTTCGTGGAGGGAGATCCCACCAAGCAGTTCACTATAGGGTCTAACTTGAAAAGCGAGCAAGAAAAGGCTCTTGTGGAGTTCATTCGTTCAAATGCGGACGTATTTGCTTGGACGCCCAGCGACATGCCGGGTATCCCCACTGAGTTAGCGGAGCACAGTTTGCATGTGGATCCCAAGGCTAGGCCTGTGAAGCAGGGTTTGAGAAAAATGAATGAGGAAAGAAGAAGAGCCATAGGCGAGGAAATCGCGCGGCTATTAACTGTAGGTTTTATCATGGAAGTATTTCACCCGGACTGGCTAGCAAATCCGGTTCTTGTGATGAAAAAGACAAACGAGTGGAGGATGTGCATCGATTTCACAAGTCTCAATAAACATTGCCCAAAGGATCCGTTCGCGCTACCAAGGATAGACCAAATCATAGACGCGGTAGCGGGGAGTGACTTGCTGTGTTTCCTGGACGCATATTCGGGATATCACCAGATTAAACTCAAAAGGGAGGATTGGGAGAAAACGTCGTTTATAACCCCTTTTGGGGCCTTCTGCTACAAAACCATGACATTTGGATTGAAGAACGCGGGTGCAACTTACCAGCGGTGTATTCAGAAGTGCTTCGAAGATCAAATTGGGCGCAATGTGCATGCTTATGTGGATGATGTGGTTATTAAGACCCGGAAGGCAGAGACATTCATCAATGATCTAAAGGAGACGTTCAAAAACTTGAGGAGGTACCAGATGAAGCTTAACCCGACGAAGTGCGTGTTCGGAGTTCCGGCTGGGAAATTACTCGGCTTTATAGTTTCCGAGAGAGGAATCGAGGCAAACCCGGATAAAATCAAGGCCATCCAGAGTCTGAAAAAACCGGAAAATTTGAAGCATGTTCAAAAGCTCACGGGCTGCGTAGCAGCCTTGAGCCGATTCATATCCAGACTCGGAGAAAAGGCAATACCCCTGTACCGGCTCTTGCGGAAATCAGATAAATTCGTGTGGGATCAAGAGGCAGATGAGGCGTTTGAAGCACTAAAGAAGCAGTTATCTGAAGCACCAGTACTAGCGGCGCCGGGTCCTAAAGAGCCTATGTTGCTATACGTGGCAGCTGGCCCCCGAGCAGTCAGCGCAGTAGTTGTCGTGGAACGCAAAGAGGATGGGAAAGGTTACCCGGTTCAGAGGCCGGTTTATTACGTCAGCGAGGTATTATCGGAAGCAAAGCAGCGCTATCCACATTGGCAAAAGTTGGTGTTCGGGGTCTTTATGGCCAGCCGGAAGTTGAAGCCATATTTCCAAGAACATCCCATAACAGTGGTCAGTTCAATACCAATGTCGGATATCATCAGAAACTCGGATGCGACGGGAAGAATAGCCAAGTGGGCAATAGAGATGGGGGATTATCATATCAGCTACGAGCCCAGGTCAGCAATCAAGTCCCAGGCTTTGGTCGATTTCGTTAACGATTGGACGCACACTGGAATGGCTACCATAGTTCCAAATTCCGAATCATGGACCATGCACTTCGATGGATCAAAGCAATACGAGGGATCAGGAGCTGGAGTGGTGCTGACATCGCCCAAGGGAGACAAATTGAGTTACGTACTACAGATTCACTTTGACTGTTCAAATAATGTGGCCGAGTATGAGGCCCTATTGCATGGCTTGAAGGTAGCCAAGGAGATGAACATTAGAAGGATACGATGCTTTGGAGATTCGGATCTTGTGGTACAACAGGTATCAGGAACTTGGGATAGAAAGGACGCAACTATGGCAGCGTACCGCAGGGAGGTTGATAGGGTTGCCGGGTGTTTTTCCGGGTATGAGGTGGAACACATAGATAGAAGAAAAAACGAGGCAGCAGACGCACTCGCCAGACTAGGCTCGCGCAGAGAGCCGGTCCCACCTAATGTTTTCCTGGACGAGTTATGGCGACCATCAGTTAAAACTGAGTCTGAGGAAGAACTGGCAAATCAAGACCCGGATTTGGAACTCGTGGCCACAGTACGTGCCGTTCCCGAGTGGATAGAGCCATACCTGGCCTACCTATCACGGGGCGAGTTACCAGAACAGGAGGTATTAGCAAGACAAGTTCTGAGGCGAGCGAAAGGATACTCTATTATCAGTGGGGAGTTATACAAGAGAAGTGCAGCAGGAGTCTTCTTGCGCTGTGTAGCACCAGAGGAAGGCCGACAGATTCTTAAGGAAATCCATGAAGGTGATTGCGGGCATCACGCATCCACAAGATCCCTAGTGGCCAAAGCCTATCGACATGGATTCTTATGGCTCACGGCTCTAGCAGACGCGGAACGATTAGTAGCAAGATGCGACGGATGTCAAAGGTACGCTCACCAAACCCATGTGCCGGCTATGGAATTACGAACCATCCCGTTAACTTGGCCATTTGCTGTATGGGGTATGGACATGGTTGGCCCCTTCCATATGTCACCTTGCAAGAAGACACATCTTTTAGTGGCTATCGATAAGTTTACCAAGTGGGTCGAGGTTATGCCAGTTACTAATTGCGAAGCAGCTACAGCAGTCAAGTTCCTGAAAAGAATTATCTACCGGTTCGGGTACCCTCACAGCATAATTACCGATAATGGAACCAACATGTCCCTTGGAGAGATGGAAAAATTCTGTGGCAACAACGGAATCCGGCTGGATGTAGCGTCAGTGGCTCATCCACAGGCCAATGGGCAAGTAGAGAGGGCAAACCAAGAGTTGCTTCGTGGATTAAAGCCGCGATTGCGAGTTCCTTGTGTCAGGGCCGCTGGAGCTTGGGTCGAAGAACTTCCTTCAGTGGTCTGGGGTATCAACACTACACCCAACAGATCCACTCAGATGACACCCTTCTTCATGGTCTATGGGGCAGAAGCGGTATTACCAAGCGATCTTATTCATGATTCACCAAGAGTGGCAGCTTATGTTGAAGTAGAGAACGAAAAGACCCGGCAAGATGCCGTGGATATGTTAGAAGAGCAAAGAGAACAAGCCTTGGAAAGATCCGCCATATATCAGCAAGATTTACGGAGGTACCATAGCCGGCGTGTGAAAACCCGGGTCTTCCAGGAAGGAGACCTGGTTCTGCGCCTGGTTCAGACAAACGAAGGAAAACACAAGCTATCACCACCGTGGGAAGGACCTTTCATCATAAGCCGGAATCTGCATAATGGGTCATATTACTTGATAGACGCAAGGGAAGAATCGGCCATAGCTAATGACACTGCTCATACCACTGCACCTATGCAAGAAAGAGACAGACCATGGAACGTGGCTCAGCTACGCCCGTATTATACTTAGCAAGGACTATGTTGGTGCACGGGAATTAAACGATGTAACAGGCAGCAGGTTTCAGACGTACTCTTTTCCTATCCAGGGTACCCTTGGGGACTGGACGGGTTTTTAATGAGGCGGCCTGCTGACCTAATTTTCTCATATCAAATAAAGAGGTGATTATCAAGAAAAGAGGCAATTATCATTTGTACAGTGTGTATCTCTAGGTCTTGAGGGCTGGTCGCTCATATAAGCACGGCTGCAAACTCAAAAAGACCCGGCCTCGATGCCAATGAGTTATAGGGGTTGGTTACTCGAAAACGAGTACGGCTACAATCTTATAACCGAACAAAGAAGTCCAAATTTCTCGGCTATTCTTACTTAAGCTCGATGTGACTCGCAACAAAGTGGCATGATTTGTTCGCTTACGATTACTGTCAGACATGAAGCCCAATGGGACTTGCCTGACCTCGTTTTCGTATCGATGTAACAACATGATATCCACGCGAAAGCCGGCTTACAGTACAAGATAGTCGAAAGGGTCATCTAAACCACAAGTTATGCAGAGTATAAGGCTGACAGCCGGAAACTCAACGATTATTAAGCATAACTTCAAATCTATAAGAGTCCTGGGATACTTGAGAATCTAGCGGCAGGCAATTCATTCTCTTTTAAAAATCATGTGTTCTGGGCGCGGAAATCTGGACCTGGGGGACTTATGAGTTTTTGAAAGAGAAAAAGTGTTGTTCAGTCGTTAAAATTCCAAGGAACCAAACATCATCCGGGTCTTGGGGGCTTGGGGACTTTGTAATAAGTCCGTTCGCCAAACACCCACGAAACCCGGAAGCCGGGTCTCACAAAAGGAAGAATAAAGAATTGCGGGTATCAGGAATAAGACAAGTAGGATATCAAGAACAAGTGGGTGCAAAAGCATATAAATCGAAAGCCCAAAGAGGCGCAAAGTGCATCGGGAGTCCAGAATGTATTACAAAGCCTCACAAAAGTATCAAAGGAACACAGGCGCTCCATTCAAAAAATAAGTTGTTTCAATGACGCTTCGCCGACTGAGGCATATGAAATAATAGGCGACACTCAATACTCTAAGCCGCAGGGTCCATCTTGGCTTTGCCCTTGCTGTCGCTTGTGGTAGCAGCGCCACTCGGGTCAGTGGCAATGCCGACTCGCGCAGGTGGAGGGACGACAGGAGTAGAAGTAGCAGGCACAGAGTCGGCTTCGGCCTTCTTCTTGGCAGCTTCTTCCCTTATCTTGGCCGCTTCCTCCTTCCACCGGGCAAGCATGTCGTATGGCTTGGGGCGGTCCGGCTTGATGATCTTGTCGTTAACGTCATATGCAGGAAGAATGGTATCAATCTCCAAACCATCGGCCATAACGCTAGCCGGGTGACGGATTTCTTTTTGAATAGCCTTGAAGTCCTTAGGCGAAAACTTGGATCCATCCGGGTTGAATTCCGGAAACCCGCCCATCAGCTTGGCCGGCTCTAGCTTAGGAACATAAGCTTTAGCCAGCGCGAGTCCTCGGGTCACACCAAATCGGCAAGATGAACGCTTCCAGTGCCAAATCCACTCAGGGATAGTGGAGCAGAATTCTAGCAATTTCTTCATGTTGCTTGGCCTGATACCCGGCAGTCGCAGCTCGTCAAGAATCCAACCAATTCCGGCACTAAGCTGCCAGATAGTGTCCTTGATAAGTTTCAACTTGGTAGTGTCATCTTCTTCAGGGGCTACGTCACACGGGCCTATTAAAAAAACAAAGGAAAAGTAATAAGTAAAGGGATACGGTTGTCCATCTAGAGCGAATCCGGATCATGAGTGCTAAAATTCAGAGATCATACCAGTTGCAATGCGATGGATATCAGCAATCTGCACTGAAAGAGTCGTCAGCCTATCTTCGGCCATGTGAGCTCTTTTCCGGTATTTCCTCATGATCTTTTGGCTCCTACGAGTCTCAGTTTCAGCTGCTTCGCGAAGGTCCGTTTCCTTTTCGATATGCTTGGTGGCCTTGGCTAGCTTTTTCTCAGATTGCGCAACGAAGTCCTAGGAGAAAAATCGAAGAAGGGTCAGTCGGAAATATCATGCAAAGTTCCAAGCAAATTACTTAGTAATTCACTTCGAACTTGGGGACTATATGAGGAAACAGATGATATTACTCGGGTTTACTTTGTGTTTGGTTATCAAGGCATCTAGGATATTTTCTTCATTGGCCCTCAAGGTGTAGAGGGCATCAAGCATTTGGGCAAACGTCATGTCTTCAGGGCGAAGTCTTGAAGGGCCGGAAGATTGGCCTTCCTCTTGAAGGACCTTTCCGGTTCTTGGGGTTGGAACCCGGACTGTCTGAGTGTCCGGGTTAGGGGAACCCGGCTTGGTCTCCAAGATGATATCTTCGTCTACTTCTTCAGAGGACTTGGGTGATGCGGTTTCCGGTGGAGCTGGGTCCTTAAAGGGGTGTTGATCCTGTCCGTCCTCAGCCTCGTCATCAGCAGCAACATCCATGTTAATATTTGGCTCCTCATCTCCTTGCTTTTCCGCTTCGGGAATATCCGGGTCACTGTTGGTAACTTGGACACTAAAGGGAAAGAGGGATATAGTGGTTAATGGCACGTATTAAAAAGGTTAATAAGTGCAAAAGAATGTCGAATAAAGTCACTTACCCGGTGTTCACGGTATAGTCCGGTGGGAGCTCGCTGCTGGAGGCAGATGATGTCGTCAAAGGTACTGGCTGCGGTACCCGGAATTGCCCGGCGAGTGGATGATTAGGATATGGACATCGTTGAGGAGATTTGGGAGGCTGAGGTGGAAGAGTGCTAACTCGGTGAGCAGGTGAAGTGGAGATACCCGGGTTAAGGGGATCATCCCCCGGGGAACTCCGGGTCACCCTACGTTTGGCCGGGGGGGGATCCTTCAAGAATGATGAATGCGATAATCGTTCATTAAGTTTATGCATAGTATCAAAGGAGTAGGGCTCAGAAGACATGGAGGAGAAGGGAACCTTTGCAACTACCCCTCTGGCCTTCCTCTTGGTTCCGACCGTAGTTTCCTGGTCGGATTCGGTGGCTTCCGGGTCATCTTCTTCTTCTTCCTCCTCGTCCTCTAACCCTGAAAGTTGAGTATGTGTCAGACGAGGAAAAGATGGATGATGGGAAAGATAGCACAGGTAAAAGGTGAATATAAGATTAGGGAAGATACCCTCGTCGTGTTCAACCGGCTCATCCTCCTCTTCCGGGTCTTGGGAAGGAGGAGAGGTTTCGATCCTCCAGAAGGGATCATCAGCCTGTGATCAAAGAGATGAAAGTAAGAGTTAGAAACTGTAGCAGGTAAAAGTGCCAAAATAAGCTAAAGGAATCAGGTCTCACCACTGGAGCTGGGTGCTCCCGAGTAAATGGGGGTAACCCGGCGACATTTTTTATCACCTCTAGCTTCTCCGTCACGAAGCTTTTGATGGTCTTGTTGGTGTCACCGGCGGCAAAGTTCTTGGTGGAGTATCGGAGCGAGTCCGTGATGTGCCCCGAGTATTCACACATTAACTTGGTGCGAATGGAGTTGGGCTGAACCCGGAAATCTACCCAGGTCTTCACCAAATTAAGTCCAAGAAGGCCTTGGGCCGAGAGAGCAGCTAATTTAGCCAGCAAAGGCTGGATTGCCTCCCTGTCAGAATCAGGGGCAAAATCGCTGAAAGATTCGGAAGGCTCAAGGAGACTCTCCGAGTAACCTGGCAACTTCCTCTCGCCATCCGGGGAAGTGTCATAGCAATAAAAGAAAGATAATTGCCAGTTTTTGACGTGGGAGTTCAAGTTCAGAGTTGGCATTGGTGAGTGCTTGCGGCGTTGGATAGATACTCCACCGCAAGTAAGAAGCGCTCCGTCGCCGCTTTCGCGGCACGGTTTGCAATGGAACAGTTCAAGAAAAAGAGCCAGACTTGGCGGAACGCACAAGTATGACTCGGATAAAACGATGAAGTGGGTAATATTCAACATAGAGTTAGGCCCTATGTCGAATACCCGGAGGCCGTAATGGCTTAAGACTTCCCGGAAGAAAGAGTGACCCGGAGGTCGGAATCCCCGGGTCACGTGCTCGGTGAAGCAAATTACCTCATTTCCGGCGGGAGTGGGCCGGGTCTCGTCGCCTGGTGCCCTCCAGTGTATGTCCTTTTGAGAAGGGAGGATTCCTAGCTCGGCCATCCCGTCCAGCTTGGCCTTTGTTGCCGTAGACCGGCCCCAATTTGCAGAAATGGTTTGGGTAGCCTTTGCCGGGGCCGGCTGTTTCCCTTGTCTTTTTGGAGCCATAGAGTTGACCTGCAGGGTACAAGTAAGAGGTACAAGGAGTAAGACTCGGAATATCGGATTATCCGAGTTTGGAATATTAAGGCGGTACGAAGACTGAAAAATATCCGGGTAACGCCTTACAGAGCAAAAGGTTGTGAATTGTCCGGGTGTTAAATGCGGTTGAGGAAATCGCTAAGTTACTTACGTATTGAGGTGAGTTGGGTGAGCACGGATGGTTGCCCATGCTTCTATTGCAAGTAAAATAGCTGGAAAGGGAAGATGTTCCGGGTGTTAACGTGATAAGCGGAAAATCGAGGAGGAACGGATCTAGATGGGAAAATTTGCGAGTGATCCTACAGAAGATTTGATGGTTAATAATGATAAGGGGATGAGTTGTGACTGTATATCAGGTGCTTAAAAGAGTTGGGAAGTGTCGAATCGTTCCAATTTGATGATATCGGAAAAATAATTTACGGGAGGACCCAGATCCGATCCTGGTTAAATTGAAGAAATTGCGAGGCTAGATTGGACAGCTGTGAGAGGCTTACTGAAGGGATTGAAGTCTGGGACGAAGTTGTCGTATGGTGTGGCTTGAATGCCCCTTCACGATCCTTGACGAAGGAAATGAAGATGCGACGATGACGCTCGATGGCGGCGCAGGATGGCTCGAGGTCGAGCGCGGCCGGCGACGCTCTCGTTTTTGATGGTGTGCGCAAGTCTCTGGCGGCGGTGCTGCAAGGAAGTAAGGAGCAAGGGGAGAAAGGGAATGCTGAGGTAAAGTAAAGGGCCTAGGGTTACCCACCGGCCACTATTTATAAGAAGAGGGTGAGCCTATCATAACGGCTGGAAGCCGGAAATTGTGGAATAGCAATTATCCACGTGAATTTTGTGACGTGTGCGTCAAATGCGGAGTAAAGTACTCTGTTGATAGAGGAAGTACAATTTACCTCGAGGTATCAGGGATCAGTATCGAGTGTAGGATCCTAACGTTTCGGGATTCAGATTTGGAAAAACAAGTTAGATACTCGGAGAAAGGCCGGGTTACTATATGGCCGCCATGGAGCTGTGCTTAGCTACTTATCAGGGCAACTTGACCCGGCCTCCATGAACTCGTGTGTTTTATGTTTTCTTTCAGGGAATAGCAAGCGCTTCAAGGAGGAATCCGTGAAACCCACGCTATTCTGGGGACTACTGATGGGGGGATAGTAACCCGGTAGGCCAACCTCAAGGTGTAACCCGGCCCAAGGTGTGCTGCACAGGAATCGGTTAAGGATAAAGAAACCTCTGGAAGGCCCAAAGTTTGTAGGCCTCGTAACCCGGATTGTGGGTTACGGTAAGGAAAGCTAGGGTTTGTGAGCAGAGTTCGGGTAGGACTCAAGCTGCGCCTTGGAGGGCAAGCCAGGGGGGGTACGGGTGCTTTATAAACCGTCCCCTAGGCTTAGTTTGGCAGAGATTCAAGTCATAGTTGTATCACCAATTATCGAGTATCCAGTATAGTTCATATTCGAGATCCGGCGAGTTGCTTTCCGGTTCTTGGACCACTTTTTGCCATGTCTTCCTTCGAGCTAAACCCTCTCCCAAATACCTGTGTCGACTTGCCCCAAGATCAGTTACCCCAGGTAACATCTGCCGTGATTATCCCACGACAGCAGGGGTGCACCAATTTGGCCGTACACGTAAGAATAACCCGCCAGATGGGAAGGCCTTTCCCACCAAGCGGGGCACTCAACACAACTCAACTCTTCTTCGCATCAAGCCCAAAGCACCACGTGCTGGGCGTGCGCGGCTAATCGAGCCCCACGAAGAAAAGGGGACCCTCATAGCACTGGAATACCACGCCGCCCTAAATGCCGACTACAAAAGTTCCACCCTGGCCTCGGGTTCGTACCTGCATATGCGTGCATCAAATGGAAAGCCCGAACTAAGTGTGGTGATTTGGACGAGATGCGAATCGAATCAAATTGAGGGGGGCGCCCATACACGCTTCCCACATGCGGATAGTGCGCTCATCATGGATCAGTAGACAAGACCCTTTTCCTATTAGGGTCGGCACTAGCAGGCCTCAAAACCACGCCGGGCCTCCTGCCGGTGCCTTATCAGCAAATTATTATTACCTCAAATTAACAGGTTGTTGTTTAACATCGAGCCCCAGAATACAAACAGTTAGGATACCAGAAAGTAAATGATAACAGACTCGAGCAAAACAATCCTAAGCATGCTAGTAAGACACGGGCCCAAGCAACGGGGTTATAGGACTGGAGGTGAGGCAGTATCAGGGTTCAGGGTATCATGTGATAGGTTCGTAACAGAAGCAACGATACATATGGCTAGCAGAAATAGACAACGGAAAGTATCGGTAACCAATGTTGAAAGGAACACAATGGTTCATGTGAGTGATAACTTGCCTGCAAACTCAGCAGCCGGGTACTGAGCTAGATCCTCAGAAGGGGTGTCGTAAAGATCGTCGGTCTCAACGTCGTCGTCTATCCGAGAAGAAGCAAACAAACAATACAGGAGAAAAATAAACAATCAATATCATGGCATAGTGCACAATCAGGGGATGATGCATGTCAAGTTAATAGATGCATCAAAATAAACTAATTGACATGATAACACAACTTAAATGGACACATATTCAATTTGTAGTTGCATATGAAAAGCCCATGGATTTTGGTTAGATTATTTGTTTTCCAACTGATCAACAGGTGAAGGTGGATTAGTATGATGCATGCATGTGGAAAACGATAAAATAACAACAATAGAACCAATTTAAAATGAGGTTTAGCAATTTGGAATTTTATTTATTAATTCAGGGAATTTTTGGTTCCTTAAAGGTGACACACAAGTATTTGTTGTTTTCACCAATTTAACTTGTGCAAAATAAATAACAAAATTCATATTTGAAAAGATCATGAAATTTTGGGTGGATTACATGTTTCAAATATTGAAAAAGGACTTTGGATGAATTTATTATGACTTAAGCAAAATTAAACAAGTTTTAAATTTTATTATGAATTTATTATGAATTTAAAACAAGCATGAATTTTATTTGAATTTTATTTGCTCAAAACATAATTTCAAATTCACATTTGAGAAGTTTATACTTTGGTGGTTTGAAAACATATTTTGCATGTTCAAAAATAATTTAAATTGAGCAAGTTATGATTTTAGCAATTTTAAATGATTTAAATAAGATTTAAATTATTTAAGCAATTTAAATTATTCAAACCATGAAACAAAATTTATATTTGAATAGTTGGTTCAAAATGGTATGGAAAACATAATTTATTTTGAATATTTGGATTAAGAATGAATTAGTTATGGAATTTAGAAAATTGCATTTGAATTATTTGAATTTGAAATTTAAATGCATTTGGAAATTTCAAAACAGTACACAAATGGATTATTTGGATAGACAATTTAATTTAGAACAATAAACATATTTTACTTTTGTTATTTAGAGTTACAGATTAAAAGTTATTAACAAATTAAAATTGAGGACCAAACTGTAATTAAAAAGGTTCTATTTTTGAAACAGAAACGTGCAGAAACTTTCGTTACAGCACTGTGGCCTAGCCACAGCCACTGCGCGTGGGCCTGGGGGGCCAGCGTGGCGTGTGCGTGCTTGCGTGGCCACCAGGGTCACTGCCTGGTGGACCCTGCCTGTCAGCCACAGAGGAAAAAAAAGGTGGGATTTATTCGCAGCGCGAGGGATCGATCCCTGCACCTCACGCTGCGCGCACACTGCACTGAACCACTGCGGTGTCTTCGTTTCGTTGTCAGTAACAGCGACGCGGAGAGGATAACCTTCAGATCTAGCAGTTAACTGAACTTAACACGCGATGTTTCTGAACCTGACAGAGAAACTTCACCGGCGACGAGCGGTGGTTGCTGCGCGCGTGGATGCTGCCGGTGGTGCAGTGCGCGGGTGCAGATGTGTGCAACGTGCACGGAAGCGTGCGCAAGCAGGGGGTGAGAGGAGGAGCAGACGGTGGCTCACCGCGTGGTCGTGGTTGCAGAGGCCCGTGGCGAGCTCGACGGCGGCAAGTCCCTAGACGGCGGCGAGGATGTGGTGGCTCTCCGGGGAACCTACGGTGTTCAAACGGTAGAAGGGAGAGTGGGGTTTCGTTTAGGTGGGTAGACGGGTGGCTGCTGCGGTGGTTGTCATGGCGGCTTCAGAGGGGAAAACGCCGGTGAGCTGCAGCGGTGAGGAGGACGGTGGCAGAGAGGAGCAATTGGCGGCGGAGGCGAGGGAACAGGGACCTAGGGGGCTAGGGTTAGGGCTAGGGGTCCGCGGGGAGCTCTTATAGGGCACGGGGGGCACGGATCGCCGTTGGAGCTCGCCGATGCCGCCGTGGCGCTCCGGATCGGCTGCCGTACACGGGGGAGATGATCGAATAGAACAGAAAAAAAAACGAACCGTTTTTCTGCGTTAAGTATCGGGCTGGGCTGCGCGCGGAAGGAAGACGAGGTGGGCTGGGCGCAGCCCACTCCCTTTGGCGCCAAATTCGTTTTAAAATTTTATTTCTCCCTCTTTTTTTTTTGCTGAATTAGTAATTGGAAGAAAAGGAAGGGTTTTGCATTAGCAAAAAATTTGGAAAAATTAGGGGAAGTTCATTAGGCCACTAGCAAACAAATGCTAAGCTTTGTTTTCAGAAATTTTGAAATTTGCTTGCTGTTTGAATTTAAACCAAAATTGAATGAATTTCTTTATTAGATGAACATTAATAAAAACACACTTTTAAATAGGGTGACCCCTATGTTAATTATAAACAAAATGAGTTAATTTGTGTTGAAAACATTCATAATTTCAAAGTGGTTCTGTTTGATGCATTTGGTTTGAATTTTAAATGTGATTTGGAATTTAATTGTTTGATTAAAACCATCATTTAAATAAGTGATCATTATGGAATAATATGAAACAAATTGGTTGTTTTTATTTGTGATTTTTATTTCAAATGTTGTAACAGAGCAAGTATGAAACAAATTGTTTGAATAAAGTTAAATTTGAATTGTAAAAACAGGGAAAAACAGATGCAACAAATAGGAAACAAATGCAAACAAAATGATGACAATATGATGACATGATGCAATACTTTAATAAACATGAAACAAACATTCTAAGGGGAGTTTTCATACTTGGGATGTTACACGTGTCCAAGGGGTGGCGCCTGGGGATCACTTGGCTGCACCCTATCTCCCCTCTAGCAGCCTTTCGGGCTCCCCCGCTGATTTCTGACAAAACTTCATTTTCCAATTTTTCTGCTGCCGGGAAGATGTCCCCTCTGAGTGGTGCTTTTTCCAGCTGATTTGTGACTCTGATAAATAATTTCATAAAACTGTAAAACACATAGAAAACAACAAAATAACATAAGTATAGTGCTCCCACAATCTTAGACTCCGCTTGTCCCCAAGAGAAAACTAAACTCAGAAAATGATACTAACGTGATCACACGCTCGTTGGGAGAATCCAAGCGGAAGGTATGATGTAGTCTAGCGGAAATTTTGCCCCAATTAAGGAACCAGGGTTTATCAAACCATTAGGGCTTCGTAGTGTTGTATAAGGTTGAGTGTCTTCTGATCCGTCAACACGGGTGGAACTTGCACACAAACAAAAATCCTCTCTTGTCCCAAGTTTTCGAAGGTTGTCAGCCTTCCGATCTTGCTGAAAACAGGAGAATCAAACTTATAGAGTCTTGAAAAGTAACTAAAATAAAATTGGAACATCAAGGAAAAAATTATGGAAGTTCTTAAAAGAAGGTTACAAATATGAAGGAACTAGGACCGTGGGCCATAGATTCACTAGTGGTGCCTCTCCAATGAAAATAGACATGTTGGGTGAACAAATTACAACTAGGGAACTGAAAAAACATGACATATAACAATACTATTATGACGCGATATAGTTCATGGGTTCTAACATTGTAGACATTACGTCAAGGCATATGGACCGCTATCCAGCATGCATCCATATCTAAAAGTCCACCTCAAGAAAGCTATCCAGCAAGTATCTTCAGTATTAAGTTGCAACAACGATGTAATTGCTTTGTGAGCAACAGATAAATGCATTAGGTACAATATGTAATGTAAGTAGTGGTTCTCATCCGTAGACAAGAGCAACAATGTTTTCTCCCTAGTACCAACAACACATCCCCCATTCATCACGTTTCTGCACTCGAGCGTAGATCTAAGGGAGGAATGGACCTACCATCCATCATATAAACCCTCTCTTGGTGGTGCTAACAACTACGTGGCCAAGGTAATCATAGAAACAAGAGAGAATTTAAAGACAAGATTCAAACTCTCTACGAATAAAAGTGAAGCGTCTCAGATTGACATCAACAAAATAATCACAATCTCATGATTATTCGGATCCCAGAAAAAACAACATGCAAAATTACATAACATTGGTATGGATCATGTGAGGCAGCTCACAATACTCTAAACATGGAGGCATAGGGGAGCGAACAACCATCTAGCTACTGGTATGGACCCGTAGTCCCAAGATGAACTACTCACGCATCTGTATGGAGGCGATCATGCGATAAAGAGGCCTCCAGTGGCGATTCCCCCTTCCGGCAGGGTGCGAGGACAAAGCTCCAAAAGCACTAGATTGGACTTTTGAGGTGACGACCCCTCTTTGTATGTTTCGTGCAAAATAACTATGTCCCCGTAATTTTTAGGGTTAAGAGCATTATATAGGCGAAGAGGCGACGTGAGGCGGTAACCAGGGGCGCCATGGGCCCACCAGGTGCGGCATAGGGTGGGGTCGCGCCTGGCACCCCATAGGGGCCCGTTGGCTCTCCTCCTGAAAAACCTCTAGTTTTGTCGGGTCTTCTTTGCACACCGTCTTTGTTCCTCGTAAAAAATGGTCACCGTGGATTTTCATCCCTTCCTGAGAATATTTCCTTCATAACTTTTCTGAAATGAAAAAACAACGAAAAACAACAACTGGCCTAGGGCATCTTGTTAATAGGTTAGTCGATGAAAACATCTTGGAAACGAAGGAAAACATTTGAAAACATGATAATAACATAAGGGCATTGGATAAAATAAGCTTGGAGCATAAAAAATTAAAGATATGTTTGCAACCTATTAGAAAACATGGACACGGGTTTTATGATGTGAGGTGTCGATAATAAAGAATACAAACATGAAGCATGAGCAATTACACAAAAAACACTAAAAATTCTATACATCAATATTTCCCATAATGCTTCTCAAGGAGAAGTAATGATTCAATCTTATAAAGGTATAGTGAGTGCAAATTCATTAATCTACGATAAACTGTGTTCTTGGTCAGAGAACAACTATCATATCAATCTTATCTTTCCAAAAGAGACTATGTTAGAGCTATCAAGCAAATAACACATGCTTCAATTATCACAAACTCTTTTCATGAATAGAAAAGTTTCTAGGATTATGTTCTTATAAACAAGGTGAAAATAACTGACACATAGGAAGATGCTAGTTAGTAGAGCTCAACATTCAACTTGTTTATCATGATTGTAATGTAAACTACAACAAAACATGGTTAAACATCATCGCGGACATATAAAAGAGTGCATCTCAGATCAACATCATAAGTTTGCTAGTAGAGAGTAGAAGGAATAGGTGGAACTGACTCAATTAATAAACAAAGGGCCCTCCATAGATGGATGAGGGGATTACTTATTGGCTAGATTTTTTTATTTAAATAAAACAGAGCTACTGGAAATGTAATTTTGAGAGGTGTGTATGTCCATGTCAATTAATGGTAGTGAAAAACTTATCATAACCCATGTCAAGCAAAGTGTTTGGACTTTTGAGAGATGTTTCTATTTCTGTATTTAGGTTGGCACTCCCCCCAATTGCGTTTCTCAAACCAAGGCAAGGCGGATCTACAAGTACCCACCACCTTTTTTTTGACACATTACAGTGGGGAAAAAAACCCACTGTGTCAAAAATTTCTATTAATATATGACATATTTACAGTTGTAGGTCCATACAAATCGGAAGTGTTATGTAGTCGATGTTCACATAACTCCACTATAGAAATAACAACATAATTTAAATATCAAATCGGTAAATATTACTCAACGAAATATGACTACTAATAGGTAGACTTCTCCCATGTCCTCAAGAAATAAGTAATCTACTCACAACACATCATATGGAAACACCGATAAATCTCAGTAGCATCAACTACAAATGGGTAATTCACACCGGTAGAGATATCTAGTGGAAAACAATGATATAGAATCCTAATTGTTACACTGGACGGAGGTGGATGGTGAGGATGATGGTGTTGATGATGATGATGATGATGACGATGCTGATCTTGATGATGCCTAGTGTGATGCGGTGACGGTAGTGACGATTCCCCCCTCCGAAGGGAATTTCCCCAGCGGAATCTCCCCGCCAGGAAGGTGTTTCTTCTCTCTGTCGTTTTTGTCGCAAAGAGGCTGCAGAAAAAATTCTACGGTGTGGCTCCCCGATAAAATATGGTCGGGGGGGGTAAGTACCCTGGAGGAGAGCTGTACGGGGGCTAGGGGCCCACCAAGAGAGACCAAGGGGCGCCTAGGGGTCACTTTGTTGCCCCTATATCCCCTCTCACAGCCCTTCGGTCTCCCCCGGTGATTTCTGGCGAACCTTCCTTCTCCGATTTTCCCGATTTTCTGACATCCGGAAGATGTTCCCTCTGACGGGTGCTTTTTCAACTGATTTCTGACTTTAATAAGTAATTCCGTAAAACTGTAGAACTCATAGTAAACAACAAAATAACATAAGTATAGTGCTCTAATATGCAAAATATCAATGAATAAGGAAAAATTAAGATATAAAATAGTGATGCAAAATGGACGTATCAGCGTATATGGTAAAACTACGCTCCATGGCTAATAAAGTACTTATGGCGTATGGAGAAAAATACGCCAGACATATGTTGCTCCCAGATAGCCCAGACCAGAGACGCCAAGTTACTCGTGGCGCATTGTTACTCCTGTGCGCCGCAGATATGTTAGCTACTTGTGGCACACGACAAACTCAGTGTGCCACTAGTATTCTGGCCCAGTTCCCGCCAGTAAGTGATGATTACTAGTGGCAGACACATTGCCCGTTCGCAACAAATATAACTACAAGTAGTGGCGCTTTTTCTACTTGTGCGCCATTAGTAATATGGTAGTTTCACTTATTGCGACCAGCAACCGCCCAACCTCCATTTTTAGCTCATTCACTTCTTCTCACTTAGCCCACCCATCCTCTAGCTCCCACCTCCTCCCCCATGCTCCCTCCGTCCACGGATAAGTGTGCGTTTTCTATTTTTGTCAGTCAAATTTATTAAACTTTGACTAACTTTATTAGTAAATGTGCCGACATTTATGACACACCAAAGGAGTACCGATAGATTTATCTTTATATAAAGTTTCAAAATATACCATTTTGATGTCATATATGTTGCTACAATTTTATATAAATTTGGTCAATGTTTAAAAAGTTCGACTAAGTAGAAATCTACATGTATACTTATTCGTGGACGGAGGGAGTATGAACTAACTAAAGCAAATGTACTTGCTATGAAGCAATTCTCCCTCCCACACCACTCTACGAAGCTAGATCTAGATCTATACCAAAGATCTCTTACCCGGTCCTATTTTCCTCATTAATTACAAACTAGTTTAGTTGTTTTTCATCATCACTTACTTGTTGTTCCATTTTCATTTAATCATTTCCAACCAATCTATACAATTAGTTCTCTAATTTTCAGCAAGGTGGGAAGATTGACAATCTTCTCGGAAAGTTGGAAGCAAGAGAAAGTTTATGTTTATGTGTGTGTCCACGTTTGTTGAAGCGCCGGACAACAGGCAACCTACTGAGATACTTCGAAGTTTTACTGGATTGATAACCCTATTTCCATAAGTGGGGGAAAAATACTGCTATGCTGCATCATAGATTTCTCTTGGTGTCTCCCAACGAACGTGTGATCCACATCAATATGCATACTGCAATTGGTGGGTCACGCGCTCATGAGGATAAGTTGCGGGTCCAGCACTAAGGTGGATAAGTGGTGGATCCCGCGCTCATGAGGATACAGTGCCGGTCGAGCGGTGATGTGGTTAAGTTTTGGGTCCCGCGCTCATAAGGACAAGTTGCGGGTCTAGCGACGAGCTGGATAAGTTGTGGGTCACGCGAAGATCAAACAGGCTCACATAATCCAAATCTCCGAGGGCGCCAGTATTAGCTTGTGTATTGCGTTTAAAGTGCTAAGGAGGGCCATGTTGGCACTTAATTAGAAATGTCGCACAAGAGCGATTTTGGTCAACCACACGTCGCTCTCCTGCCAATTCCATGGAGAAAAACGTCACCTAAGAGTTATTGACAGTGAATTCGATTGGCTTAGTACGTATTTTATATGTTCCAAGTAGATACAGGCAGGGTTTTGGATTTCGCCCGAAAAAAACGAAAAATGACTGGATTTCGCCCATTTCGTTTGGGCCCGGTAAAAGCCCAATCCGGGCAAAAAAATTCGGCCTCATTTGAATTTCCAGCCCGGCCCATAGTCCAGTACAGCCAATAGATGGATTCTTCTCGTATAAAAGTATGAAGCCAACCCTTCCGTAACCCTAATTTCATTTTCTCCACTCTCACTCCCCTGTGCGGCGGCTGCAGGCAACCCAAGCAAGAAAGGCGGGGGCGCGGGGCATCTCCCTCCTCCCGTCGCCTCTGCTCATCACTCTCCTCCCGTAGCATCTGACCATATCCCTCCTCCCGTCACCACTTCCTGTCACCCTCCTTGAACACCTTCTTCCATCCGCGACCATGGACTATGAAGGCTTCATCGACAGCAGCTGTGCGGCCGGCGACCCGGTTGGTGGCCGCAGACACATGACAACAAGCTCAAATAGCGACTCGGTCGGCAGCCACGGCGGCATGAGGCGTGGCTACGTGCGGCCGAACCTGGATAGTGGCTTTGGAGCTGAAGATGCAGGCGTCGGCTCTGGAACTGCGGATGCACAAGTTGGGCAAGGTGAGCCTGACGAACTGACCGTGCGTGCATGCTTATGTAGCTTGTAGTGTGCTGAATGCTACAAATCCCACCCGTACTAGAGCACTTCCCCAAATCCCACCCGTACTAGCTCACTTCTACAAATCCCATGTTCGTTACTCACCCGCAGAGCTATTTAGAAAATGTATTTGTACATCTTTGGCAGTCCATCTAATTTGATAGTGTACATGTATATGTATTTGTAGTGTATTTTATTTCTTGAAAACTGAGAGTTTAACTACATTTAATTTTCTTTCTTAATGACTGGAAGGTAGTAGAATTACCATTGTTTATTTTACTTGATGCAAATTAATATAATATAATATCAGATCCATGCTTCTATTGATAATTAATATAATATCAGATCCATCTAATTTGATAATATCAGATCTGACTGTCTATCTAATTTGACAATGTACATGTATATGTTTGCAATTAATATAATATCAGATCCATGCTTCTATTGATAATTATACTTGATGCAAATTAACACGGGTATTTTGTAGCCTCCTATGGCAAGAGGGTTGGCATTGATGAAGCTAGAAGAAGGGGTATTGGCAATCGAGATGATGAAGACGATGGTCTGATAAGGAATGGTTCAGCAACAAGAGAGGCACCTTGGAAAGGTCGATATTACGTTTTTTCTTAGTTCCAAATTGTGTACTAGTTAGCCTTATTCACCATGTACTCTTGCTGTTTATAATTGTCATATATTCCTTACTAGTGTGAGCAAAATATCATATGTGTTCCCGTGTAATTTGTAATTGTCATTTATTCCTTACTAGTTTGGTTTGTAGGTGATATTATGATAATTTCAGAGTGAAGACAATGTTAATAAAATTCTACCTATTCTAATTTTGTTGAGTTTTTAATTCTGTTTTTACCTATGCATAGTTTTCAATTCTGACTAGTCATGGCTAATTCCATTTACTTGTTTAAATGTAGGACTTGTGACCAATGACATAAATCATGTTTGGAACCATGGTTCTAAATTTGAGGGAGGTTTTCATTGCCGGTACTGCAACCTAAGGAAGAGAGGAGGAGGTGCGACCCGCCTAAAAGAGCATCTTGGCCATGTAGGAGGTGAAGTGAGAGAGTGCCCAAATGTTCCAAGAAATGTCAGAGAGTTGATGAAGAATGCCCTGTATGCGACAAGGAAAAAGAAGAGAGAGAAGGCAACCAAGCAGCTTAGATTGGAACGAGAGATAATGGATGAGCTGTATCATAGAGAAGGGGTGATAAACATTGAAGATGATGATGAAGAAGAACTTCAAATGGCACTTCATGAGTCACTTAGGGACAAGAATGTCTCTCGTGCAGTTGAGAGGAGGCGTGGGAGTGGTAGTGGTGTCCGTGTCTCTGTTGGGAAAAGGAGCATCACAGCCTTCTTCGACAAGGAGTTATCGAGTAACAAAGTATCAATGCAGCCCAGGATTACCACTGCTTTCGATCTTGAGTCGAGAGATGCACTTGGTCAAGCTTGGGCAAAGTTTTTTCATGCAAATGACATTGCTGGTTTGAAAGCTGATTGTCCATACTTTCGGGCAGCAATGAAGATCACTCAAAAGATTGGCCCAGCTCCTCTTCCAACTGCCAAGGAGATTGATGGGATATATCTTGACAAGAACTATGATGAAGCTACAGAGTGGCTGAAAACTTTCAAACAAGATTGGAAGAACTTCGGTGTTACCGTGATGTGCGACTCATGGACTGGACCTACGGGCATGAGCATTATTAACTTCATGGTTTATTGCAATGAGAAAATGTTCTTCCACAAATCCATTGATGCTTCTGGTCAAACTCAAAATTCAGGTTAGTTTTGCATTGTAATGAAAATTTCTTATTTTGTTCTCAACTTCTTAGTGCTCTCTTTTTTACTTGTTAATCCAGTTACTTATGCTCTGTTTTTACTTGTTAATTATGCTAATCCGATTACTTATGCTCTGTTTTTACTTTTTAATTATGCTAATCCAGTTACTTATGCTCTGTTTTTACTTTTTAATTATGGCTACTCATGCTTTTCTGTTTTTTAGTTGTTAATTTTGGTGGTTATGCTTTTCTGTAATTTTTCTTGTTCATGCTAGTTACTTATGCTTTTCTGAAATTTTACTTGTTGAGTCGGGCTACCCATAATTTTCTGTTTTTGTACTTGTTAATTTCGGTTACTTATATTTTTCTGTTCTTTACTTGTTAATTACGATTACTTATGATTGTTGCAGAATTTATCTATAGAGAGATTAAGAAGGTTGTTGTTGATGAGATAGGTCATGAGAATGTGGTTCAAATAATTACTGACAATGGGTCAAACTATAAGAAAGCTTGTAGAACTCTTGTAGAACAACCGGAGTACAACCATATTGTGTGGCAACCATGTGCTGCCCATACAGTCAACCTCATGCTTAAAGATATTGCTAAGTTTCCGGAGGTTGAAGTGATAGTTAAAAGTGCTAAGCAAATCTGTAGGTTTTTTCATAATCATAATAACCTACATGATAGCATGAAAAAGAATGTTGGCGGTGAGCTGATAAAACCTAATGCCACTCGGTTTGGAACTGTGTTCATGTTCCTAGAGAGTTATCATGAAAAGAAGGATCAGTTTAGGAAATGGATGGTGTCTGACGATTGGAAGGCAAGTATTTGGAAGAAAGATGCTGATTATGTGTTTGCCGAGTCGTTACTGTCTAGTAATATGTGGTGGACTGCCTTAGAGTGGGTTCTAAATATGTTAGAGCCACTTTATAGAGCCCTTAGGTATGCTGATACTCAAAAGCAATGCACCCTATCGGGGTTCAAGAAGAGTCTGATGGAAGCTATACATGGGTTGGAAGCTCGTCTTGGTGGTGGGTCAGAAATGCTCCGTAGAGTCATGAGCAAGGTGTCCAATAGGATCGACGCCATGGAAAAAGATACTCTAATGGTTGCAGGTAGTGATAAACCTCTGTTTTTAACTACTGAAATAAATGTTATCTTGCTTTTCTTATGGGTTTTAACCTCTGTTTGTCTTTGTTTTGTAGCTGCTGTCCTTGATCCATATACACATTATGTGGTCAATCTGAGCAACATTCCCAATTTCGCTTCCGCACTCACAGATGCCATACAGAAGATAGCTGACCCTGATAGTGCTGTTTTGGCCATTCAAGAAATCAGCAGTTTTAGGGAAAAAGCTGGAAGGTTTGGCCAAAAGATTGCACGCATGTCAGCAGAGAAAATGTCACCAAGTAAGTTCCAGTGCTGGAAAATCTATAGTCTTACTTCCCTCCAATTTGCAACTCATTAATTTCATCGTTTTTTCCTTGGTAGCCGAGTGGTGGTTCCAATTTGGAGGGGAAGTTCCCAATTTGCAGAAGTATGCCTTGAGAATTGTCTCACAATGTGTGTCATCAAGTGGATGTGAGAGGAATTGGAGCGCTTGGGCCTTGGTCCACACAAAGCAAAGGAACCGTCTATTATATGGAAAGCTGCACAAGTTTGTATCCGTGCGCTACAACTTGAAGGTATGACAATGTTGTTGTTTATTCGCAAGTGTTAATGTATGATCTTGTTTACGTGGCAATTTTTAGTTCAAAGGTTGATGTTTACTTAGCATTTTTATTGGATAAATACTCCTGTTTACTAGGCATTTTTAGTTGAAAAGGTGCTGTTTACTTAACACTTTTAGTGAAAAAATGCTCCTGTTTACTATGCATTTTTTAGTGGAAAAGCGGTTGTTTACTTAACACTTTGAGTGAAAAAATGTTGCTGTTTACTATGCATTTTTAGTGGAAAAGCTGCTGTTTACTTAACACTTTGAGTGAAAAAGTGCTGATGTTTACTAGGCTTCTTTTAGTGGAAAAGCTTGCTCTTACTTATGGATTTTTTTTTCACACCTTTGAAGATCCGTGCTGAAGAAGACAAGGACCGGGTGAGAGAGAATGCTAAGTATACGGAGGTTGATCCATGTGCAATGATGATGGATACAGCCATGTTTGATGAGGCTAATCCAATGATGGAGTGGTTGAATGAGGATGAGGAGCATGTCATCTTGGATGGATCTGATGCTGCTGCTGCCGTGCTCGAGGAAATACGTCGCCTCAACTCAAGCAAGAATGTCTCTCATCTTGGAAGGAAGGACAATGCAACAGGAAGGAAGAGAATGTTGGAAGAAGCTGAAGATAACTACACTGACATCGAGGATGATGATCAAGAAGATGATTTCATGGATATTGAGGATGACGATGATAGTGCAAGTCAAGCTGATGGAGAAGATTCACCAAGCCGAGTTGATAATGAGGCTAGGGTAAGTAGTGATGGAGGTATGGTGAACCGCCGTAGGTCTGCACGACAAGCCAAGAAGAAGAAATTGAGTAGCCTTTATGATTGACGGGTAAGCTCATTGGACCTGGATTGGAATGCTCTAGCTACTTTGTTTTCTCTCGAAACTACTATTATATTTGGTTAGGAATTGCAAGTTAGGTAATGTACTAGAAACCTAATTTTAGCGTTCTGTAGGTGGATATTAGTCCAAATAATTCATAGCTGCATGAATTGCCAAATGATTGCATCAGATTTTTTATCCCTTCCTGTGAACTCATTTCATCTTGTAACATTGATATAATACACAATCATTTGACATTTGTAGAAGGATTTGGAGCATCATATGGCTGCTTGCTTTCTGGTGACACAACTGACAAGAGAATGCAAGATGAAGGTTTTGATTGCTTTTGGGGTGTGAGAACTCTCACTGTTTGTTCTCTGGAATGTATGGAACATTGCCTACCACTAATTTTGGACAAAAATTTGGATGGCCGCTCTTTTGCCATGATCCTGGATGTAGTTAAACTTTACTATGGACTACTATGATCCTGGATGTATAACTATGAACTGTTATGTGGACTGTTATTTCAGCCTTGGGCACTATAAATCTGGACTGTTATTTGTTGTCAAATTATGGCTGTTATTTAGACTACCATTTCATACTTGGGGACTATCCAGACTGTTGTTTCGTGTTATTATACAGTGATCAGTCTGGAGTGGTAATATTGACTATAAATCGTATGTTTTTTAGATGCAATTCTTCAGCTATAACTTGCCTTAAGTTATGTATGTTTCTGTGATATAGAATCATTCTTCATAACTTCAATTTTTTGACAAATTTCGGACGTTTTTCGTTCATTTTTCGGTGATTTTTCGTCCCAAATTTCAAAATTTGATTTTGTATTTTCGCCCGAGTTTTTCCGAAATAATTCCGAAAATTCGAAATTCGTCCATTTCGTCCAGGACCGGAAAAAAATGCAAAACGAAATCCAAAACGTCCAGGTAGGATTCGAGCGAGCAGCAAATTTAAGGGCGACGTCCTTGTGATTCCAAACGGCAATACTAAGCCATCATTCATAAGTCAACATACTACAACAAGGGATCTAAATCAACAATCTGTCCAACATATATGCATGGGTGATGGCAGAAAAAGGAAACGGGGATTACTAGGAAGAAGAATTTGGCACTCTACACAATAATCTCCATATATATGTTTTTTTCTCCAAGCTATAATTAACTTGGCCGTTCCATGCGCGCTGTGGCATTTTCAATGGAAACAGCCCTCGTGCGTGGCCGCGAATCGTGGAAAACCCAATTTTCCAGCTACGGTGTGAAGGTTTTTCTGACGAGAAGATGCTGTCAAGTGATGGGGCATGATCAAGTTGCTATAGTTTTAAAGAGTTAATTCGTGCATGCGTGTGCGTGCGTACGTGGTGTCTCGACAACTGGGAAACAAGAGGCCAGATCTCATCTCTGTAGACTCGCCGTGCAGCTGGTAATTTAGCCGTTGGCCTGCGAGTAGACTGCATGCTGCTCTCGAGATCGGCGTAGCCTTTAGCTGTCAATCAGACAGAAGATCTAGTTGACAAACGGATCACATATATATAATCAGGAGATCTAGCTGGGTGCTAATTTCTGGGTGTGCATCCATATGTGTATGTTTTCAAACCTTGAGATGCCAGCTAAATTGACTGAGATTATGTGAACCTTTCTTTCTTGCTAGCTTCCTCACCTGCTGCTGCTATAAGTAGCACCTATACCTCAGGCAACAAGCAAGCCAGCCAGCTCCTTCATTAGCTACCTCTAGAAATCGGAGGTCGGCAATGGTGGGTGGTGTAGCAAAGATGCTTTGCTTCCTCGCCGCGTTGCTTGCGTTTGCAGGGACAGCTTGCCTCGCCCAGGGCTCCGGCAATGTGCACAACTACTACGACTTCATTGTGAGTCTAGCTAGCTACTTCATGCGCATTATCCATCTTCCTTCATTTGTAGATCCATAGTTTGTGTGACATATGTTCCATTTGCAGGTGAAGGAGACCACCTACAACAAGCTCTGCAAGGAGAAGACCCTGCTCACTGTCAACGGCACCTGGCCCGGCCCCACCATCACGGCGCGCAGGGGCGAGAACGTCACAGTCAACGTGTTCAATCAAGGCAACAAAAACATCACCATCCACTGGTAAGTACTACCTCCGTTCCCAAATATAGCATTGTTTTCGCTTTTTTTACAATCCGGGTTTACGAGGACATACTGATTTTAGTGTGTATATTCATTTATTTTAATCCGTATGTAGTCCATATTGAAATATCTAAAACATCTTACATTCTGGAACGGGGTAGTAGTCATTCATGAACTTTTATCTGCAACATACGTAAGTGTACCTACGATGTTAATTCGAACTCGCTACAGGCACGGCGTTGACCAGCCCCGGAACCCATGGTATGACCGGCCCGAGTTCATCACACAGTGCCCCATCATGCCGGGCAAAAACTTCACCTACCACATCATCTTGTCTGAGGAGGAGGGCACAATATGGTGGCACGCGCACAGCGACTTGGACCGTGCCGGCGTCCACGGCGCCTTCATTGTCCTCCCTGAGGAAGGCAAACACTACCCCTTCGATACGCCCGATGGTGGGGAACATACCATAATCCTCGGTATGTATGCACCTCTCTTCTATATATGTAAATAATGCAAAACCACGTTACAATTATTGAGTATATCTTTCTGATTCATATAAAATTACAAAACGGTGGCTGAATCGGACGTATCTAGCAATAAATCATGTCTAGATACACATTGTCAATATAGATCCAATGGAGTATTATGTATCTCTACACGCACATCATCCATTCTTTTTGTCTCAACAGTCATACGCACGGACTGATTACGCTTTCATGCATGCGCGCAGGCGAGTGGTGGAAGGCCGATCTGAACCACATTTTAGAGGAGCACCTCCGGACTGGGGGCGAGATTCATTATTCAGATGCACACACTATTAACGGCCAGCCCGGAGACCTGACCCACTGCGATGAAGACAAGAAGAACACCTACAAGCTCACCGTCGAGTCCGGCAAGACGTACCTGCTACGGATCATCAACGCCGGACTCGACAACGACATGTTCTTTAGCGTTGCCACGCACCGTTTCATTGTCGTCGGCACCGACGGACGCTACCTGAAGCCGTTCAGGGTTGAGTACCTTATGATCTCGCCTGGACAGACCATGGACGTGCTCCTAAAGGCTGAACGTCCCAAGTACAGGTACTACATGGCTTCTCGGACGTACGCGTCCAACCCAGCCCTCGGCTTCAACAATGGCACCGCGACGGCCATTGTGGAGTATGTGGGTGCGCGGGACGATAGTCCTATGGTCGGCCCCAAAATGGTGGGCAGCAACAACGATGACCTTGCCATAGAGTACACGGCCAAACTCCGGTCTCTGGCCAGCCCGGAGCACCCGGTGAACGTGCCCAAGACGGTGGACAAGCACATGCTCATCACCATAGCCATCAACACCCTCCCTTGCACCACGGGCAGCGGGACATGCGACGGGCCAGGAGGCACCCGCCTCGGGGCGAGCCTCAACAACGTCAGCTTCGAGGATCCTCGACACGTTGACATCCTCGACGCGTACTACTACTCCACCAAAGGCGTGTACGAGGAAGACTTCCCCAACAGGCCGCCATTCTTCTTCAACTTCACGGATCGTACCGAATCCAGGAGGTATTGGCCCACAAAGCGCGGAAGCAAGGTGACGGTGGTGGAGTACGGCACCGTCGTGGAGGTGGTGTTCCAGGACACGGCCATTCTCGGTGCCGAGAACCATCCTATGCACCTGCACGGCTTCGCCTTCTACGTGGTTGGGAGAGGTCTCGGAAACTTCAACGAGACCACTGGCCCTGCCACGTATAACTTGGTCGATCCGCCGTACCAGAACACCGTCACCGTACCGAAGGCAGGCTGGGCCGCCATGCGCTTCAACGCCACAAATCCTGGTACGCAGTTTTTACTAGGATCATTCTTCATTCAACGGATATGTCCTTCTATATGTTTTCATAGCACATTATATTTTTTCTTGGTCAGGTGTGTGGTTCATGCATTGCCACTTCGATCGCCATACAGTGTTTGGGATGAGCAGCGTATTTATCGTGAAAGACGGCAAGGAGCCCGACCAGAAAATGGGGCCTCGCCCTCCAAGCATGCCCAAGTGTTAGTTGCCATGATCCATAAGTATGGTTGAGTGTGGCAGCATTTCGCGACACAATAATCAAGAAATTTATTAACAATTCCGTAAGTATGGTTCAGTATGCAGCGTTGAGTGTCGCTCTATTTAATTTTTCTCCATTCGGCTGAAAGACGAAGGAAAATTGACCTCCTTTTATTGTCCGATTGTAATAATTTCTTAAATTTGATTATTACTCCGTACGTCCCTTAATGAAAATGAAGTGATGTTTTGCTACCTACCAGTGTTCAATGTGTGCAAGAAAAATAAGAATTCTATGACCAACCATCTGGGGCCAGTGGACACATTGCAAAGCTAATAGTTGTCGTAACTCGTAACTACTCCACACGAGCTTTTAAATCGAGAAACACTCGAGGATTCTCAGATCTTACTCATGTTAAGGAAATACTAGCTAGCCAGGCTTTGTTTTGTTGGTCCTCGGTTGGCACGTCTGGTCAATACCCAATTTTTTTGACAAAAAACTGGGCATATATAAAATATAATACACATGTAGGAGTATGTGAAAACAATACGGAACTGTGAGTACTTGGGCCAGAAGCCTAACTGCCGCCTCTATTTATCCCGCTTCACTTCTCTACAAGGCCGAAGTGGCTATTTGACCCATTAAAAACACGCTCGCTCGCATATATAGTCGCATCGCTCGGCCGATGGAACGCTAGCCCTGCCCTAGATCGACTGACCGACAACGGCACGTCGGCAACACGGGACGGCCAATGACATGATCGCGGCGCCGGCAATCCTGTCTCCTTGCTCTGCTCGGCTTCTCCACCAACTGCAGAATCCTGACTGTTCACGCGAGCTGTGCAGATTGCGTTCCGCCCCTCAATTCCTTATCCGTTCTTTGGCTTATCGGAACCATTCAGCTCATAGAGGACTTTAAGCCTTGAGGTGACGTAAAAATTCAGATGGAGTTTTTCCGAAATTCATATCATCCAATTGTTCTTTTTTATATTGAACAGGTTGCTTTTGGTCAGAAACATGAAGAGAAGGAGCGGTCCTGTTCCTGTTCTATGAGGTATTATGGTAAAATTGTGTCATATCTTCTATACATTATACAGGTACAAAATTATGATGCTATAATCAATAATACATAGGAAAAAACTACTCCCTCCGTGCAGAATTAATCGTCGTGGATTTGACAAATATAAATGTATCTAAATGCATTTTAGTGCATTGATACATCCATGTTTTGCCAAATCTACGACGACAAATTTGGGACGGAGAGAGTAGGATTTTTTTTGACGAAAGGCACACATGCCTGACTTTAAATTAATAAAGCCACAAGGCCAACATTCACCGGCTTACAAGAGCGGGACTTAACGACAATGCCACAACCCACCGGCAAACAAGGCTGCTCTAAGAAACACTAGACGGAGCACGAGAGATATTGCGCGTTAAAGTCGCAGCGAAGATGGCTTTAAGCGAGGCGACGAGCGTGTCCATCAGTGGTGTTGCCCCGACCTTTAGGAGCGGCCTCCAGTACTGCAATAAGATTAAGATTTTAAACAAGCAGTCAGCAGGTTGATTAGGAAATTTTCCGTCAATAGTGAATTTGTTCCCGATGAGCCACAAGGCCCAACACACGGCAGCGAACAACATTCGCAGCACTTTGCGAGTGTTGCCTCTAAACCCTGCAAGAATTTGAATAAGGTCCGCAAACGTTTCCGGGTTCCAGGACACCCCTGCAGCGCTTCATGCAGCCCGGTCCAAACAAACTTGGCAAGAACCGGCAGCGGCGGGGCTCTCCCAAGCGCGCAGGATCTGGGTAGCTTGGCACCGGTGCCCTTTTCCGGCGATTGCGGCATGTGGCAGCCGGGCTGCTGTGGCGCGGGGCCGCTGGCCTTTGCGTCAATGCTGCCTGGTGGGCTTCCTCCAAGGGCAGCGACGGTGGGGTTCGTGGCGGCGGCCCTCGGCGTGGCTGCTTGGGGACGGTGCGGTGGCCGGAGTTGGAGGCGATGCTGCTGCTCAACATCTCCCTATGGGCGATGTTTAGGACCTCTCCGGCGACACGACATGGTCTCGAGCTGGCGGCGCGGCGGCCTGAGTTGGAGGCGATGCTGCTGCTCAACATCTCCCTATGGCCGATGTTTAGGACCTCTCCGGCGACCCGACATGGTCTCGAGCTGGCGGCGCTTGATCTTGACCGGCTGCAGTTTCTTCCAAACTACTGCGTCTCGGGATGCTGGTGGTGGTGCTCGTGTCGGCATGGTGCTAGGACGTGTCGTCCATCTCGATCCGGTGCCTTCGCGTGGTGCAGAGCTTCAGGTGCAAGATTGACGGGTTCTGCGCCTCCAACTCTGGTGGTCAGGTGGTGGTCGGCGGTGGTGGCTGGTGTGGCCACCTGTCCTGTGGCTGAGGCAAGGTTGGGCTGGAGGAAGCCGGGGCGACAGTCCTGGAGTTTCGCGGCTACGGGTGGACCGTGGTCGGCATCTTGCCATCGTGTCTTTTGGTGCCGGGGAGGTTGCGGCACACATAAATGGTGGTCTGGTCGACCCCCGATGGGCGGTCGGTGGGGTTTGCGACGCACCACTGGGCGAACGCCTAGTCCCGGCTGTCGGCCGGGGCAGACGACGGCGACACCTGAGGGCGCCGCGTCCTTCTTCGAGGCGTCGTCGTGGTGGTGCTCTCGCTTCTCCACGCCGTGTTCTCCGGAGGAAACCCCAGATCCTCGCGGGATCGGGCGAGGGTGCGCTCCTACGTCGCTTACCTCTTGGGGCCTTGCCTTGGATGTCCCACTGACCAGCGAGACCTGTGGAGTGATGGTGGCTGGTGGCGGCGAGTCATCGTCTTCGGCTTGGGGGGTGCGCGGCCCTGGGGATGGCATGGATGCCGGAGCGGCTGCTCCGGGTTTTCACCTCCGTCGAGCTGCGTTGAGGTGGTGGAGCGCCTACTTTGGTCGTTTGGGCGTCTTGGTCGTCGGCTTGTTTGGGCACAATCTTGGGGCTGGCGGGGGATGTCGGAGCGGAGCGGCTCCGGATGCTACGCCTCCGATGTGAGGCGTCGAGACCGTTGGTGTCGGCTTTGGTCATTTGGGCGTTATGGTTGTCAACCCGTGTGGGGTGCGGCTTCGGAGCCGACGTGGATGTCGGAGCCGCGGCTCCGGTCTCTCACCTCCGTTGTGTTGTGTTGAGGGGTCTTTGTGTCGGCCTTGGTTGCTTGGGCAACTTGGTCGTCGACCCGTGTGTGGCGCGATTGATTTGTATTTTCTTTTTCTTTTTTAGGCCTTGTCCTACGTGTTTGTTTCTAATTTATCAATATAAAAGGCAGACCTTTTGGCTCGTTTCAAAAAAAAATAAGAAAATAAAAAATTATCACATTCAAGAGTTTGGTATTTTTGATACTTTTCCGAGTCTTGTGTGCATTTATTATCAATGTAGCTCTTTCCTCGCTTCATTAGTTAATTAGATGCCATATTTGAGAACACGTGTATCATAGTGTATCTGTAGGAGATATTAGCATGGGACATACATAAACTTGCGCGGTGGGAGCAAATACATACATAAACTTGCAAATGTGCACTAACACATACACGAACTTGCGAGGTGGGAGCAAAAACATACAAACCCCCCTAATGACGCCACATAAGCTGCCACGTAGGATTATTTTTTGCTGAAAACCCCCTGCGAGTAGTTAGTTGTCACGGATTGGTTTGTTGTCACGACAGGCACAATTTCTTTGCTGAAAACCCCCTGGACTTATCCCTCCCGAACAAAATCCCCTGGCCATCAATTCCCCATTCTCTCCGACATAACCCTAAGGCATTGGAGGCGACCGAGGTGCTGGAGCTCGATGGCGGCGGCGGCAGGAGCTCGACGGCGGTGATGTCTTTTTCCTCTGGTGCTTCCGCTCCTGGATTCCGTCGGGCGAGTGGGAGGAGGGATGCTGGCAGCGATTCGCGGTCCCTTGTCCCGTACAGAGAGGGCGCCATGGACTATGAGCTGGCGCTGTTTTGCCGCTGCATCCCGCAGAGGAAGGCGCCGAGATGGATAAGCTGGACCAGGATGAACCCTGGCAGGCGGTACTACGCCTGCGTGCACGCTATGGTGAGCTCTCTCCTCTCTGCTGTGATCTCTGCTCTCTGCTCTGATTTTTCCTCTCCGCACTGCTCTCTCCTCTCTGCACTTCTCTATCCTCTCTACTCTGTCTGTTATTCTTGTGGATGAAAAGGATGTTGATTTTGTTTGTAACAGCAAGGTGGTTGCGGCTTTGTGAACTGGCATGATGGAGAATTGCCCAAGTTCTTTAGTGATTTGATTGGAGACTTGCGCGATGAAGTTTGGAGGCTTAGAGGACAAGGTAGTGTAGCTGGCAATGAGGATGTCATGGGTGATTTTGTGCATGAAGCTCCAGGTCTTAGAGGCAATGTGGATGTTCCAGTTCTTGCAGGCAATGTGCATGATGTTCAGACTCTACAAGAACAGTTGAAGCTGCAGAAAGAAGAGATTAATGCACTTAAGTGGAAAAATAAGAATGTGATGATGTTGTTTGTTGTCTTTGTTGTAGGATTAGTGTTAGGGAAAATGCTTTTGCATTGAGATGGTTTGTTGTCTGTCAGAGATGCATTGTGCTGGTCTGTTGCTCTGAAAGATGTACTTCTGGTTGTTAGTTATGTGAGAGAATTGTGGTGGTCTGTTGTTTGTTATCTGAGATGCATTTCAGTTTGAACAATTGCCATATTTAAATGTGTTTGTGGAAGTATGCATTTGAACTGTTTTATGTTTGTTTGGACTTAGTATTACTGTACTGAATTTTGTTGAACATAGGCCTTGTAAGCCACTTTTCAGCGCTATGGAGAGAGCAAGTTGAGGTGGACCCACTTGTCAGCGAAATAGAAGGCCAACCGGCCACCCACGCACTCCTCTCCCCTCTTAACTGCACCCACCCACTCTCTCTCACACACACCCGTTTCTCCTCAGTCACTTCACTTCTCTGTCCCCTTCTCACTTTTTCACCGGAGAAACCAAAAAACAACGCCGGATCGAGTTGCCAAGAAGCATCCAGGTAATGTGCATTTGTAGTATGCTCCTCTTCTGAATCATTTTGTTGATGGTTTTGTCTGAATTTTGTTTTTGTCTTAGATCGATGGACCCCAATGTGGATGTGGTGGACCTTTCCTCCTCTTCAGATGATGGCAGTACAGAGAGCACTGACCTTTCATGTTCAGTCTGTGAGATGGAGAGGGATCTGAACATTACTATCAAAGGTACTATTCTGACCGAAAGATTTATTTGTACTTCTGCATGAATTCAGTACAGAAATTGTGGGCCTGCCAAAATTTGCAGAAATTCAGTACAAAATTTGTGGGTCTGCCAAAATTTGCAAAAATTCATTACAAAGGCTCAGCACATCATCTGCATCTAAACATCATGTGGAGGTGCATTTCGTGTACTGATGATCTCTTCTGGAGCTGCCTCATTCAGATCTGGCATCACTCTCTGGTGGGTGTCATCACCAAACAACAAATAGTAGGCAGAGCCTGGCCCTGTAGGGTGTGTCTTTCTGGATTTTTTGGTTGGCCTTGATTGAGATGAGCTTGCTTCTTTCTGTGCTTTTCCTCTTGGCCTGCCTCTTCCTCTGGCACTGGCACTGCTACTTGAAGGTCGTTCTTGCTGTGTTGCTTCCTCAGAACCATTAGGTGCAGAGTTGCTGTTCCTTCCCCTTCCTCTTCCAACTGTGCTGCTCCTCCCTCTTCCCCTTGCACTTGCACTTGCACTTGAGATGCCTCCTCTGTTCATTGTTGTAGTTACCCTAGTTTGGGGAAGGGAGTTTCTTTCACCTACCACAAATGCACTCTCCTCAGGCAAAGGGACAGTAGGCCTGGGGATTGGTTGCAATGCTCTGTCCTGTAAGCCACAATGATATTCAGTTCTGCATTGAGTATTGTGCAATATGAAATCTTTTGTGAAATAATTGACAAAGAAAAAGCATCTCTTGCCCCATTCTGTGTACCATCATGTGCCTCTGATGAGTAGGATCCAAGGCAGGGATGATAGGTTGTGGAACAATGTGCTGTAAAAATGAATGAGAGTGAGTTATAAATTTGTGTTGCAAACAATGGACAACCCTAATAACATAATTTACCTGCAAAATTGATGGGTTATCCACATCACCATTTTCATCTTCAATTAGAACAGAACCACTAGCCTGCTCTGACATGAATTTAGCATGCCCTTTTTTGTTGTGGCCTTCTTTCTTACAAATGGAAAAGTGCATTGGAACACCAGCTTTGGAAATCTTCTTGGCACCATCTTTCTCAACTTCTTCAGGTGTTTTTCTTCTGTTTTTCTTAGGCCTTCCCAACACTTTGGTGAAAAGTGGAGGATGCACAAAAACCCCATTCTGCTTTTGCCAGTGGCACCTGCCTCTGAGAGGGACCATGTTGTAAGCATAACACTTATTGTAAGTTTCAATTGTGTAGCAGCTATGAACCATTTGTTCAGGGTCAATTCTCTCATTTCTGCAGCATGCTATTGCATGCTGGCATGGTATGCCTGTGAGCTGCCATCTCTTGCAGTCACAGCTCCTTGTATTGAAATCCACACAGTAATCTCTCTCAAATTCTAGTGATGTCACTTTGAAAATCCCTCCACCAGCTACCAACACTTCACAGTTTGCTGCCCATTCAGTGAATTTATCCAATTTCTTCTTAATCTTAGGGCAGATCCTTCCAGGCCATGACTGACATTCATTACTTTTTCCAACAATCATGTGCATTAGTTTGTAGAAGATGTTCTCTAGCATGGAGAGCATTGGCATTTCTCTTGCATGTAGAATATAACTGTTAAATACTTCAGAGTGGTTGTTCAGAAGCATGTCACACTTAGGAAAATCACTAAAAAATGCTCCTTCACTTCTCCATTTTCATTTAACTTGTTTGTGCTCAGGAAAAATTTAGAGCCGGGGTTGCATGTCCTCAACTCCTGACCATAGTCCCATAGCAAGCTGAACTGTTGTGCCTCATCACCATGAATTCTAAGCAAAGCAGCTTTCCTGGCTCTCCTCAACTTCCAATTGTTGGGACACATGTTAAATTTCCTTCTTATCTTGTTCCTGAAAGTCTGCAAATCCATCTTTTGATTGTCTCTGAATTCATCCATGAAGAATTCTGTCAGGAAGTTGGCTGTCAAGTCCTTCACCTCCCAAGCTCTCACACATCTATGTATGCCACATTATTTCTTCACAACCACTGCCTCAGTCCTGCTATCCTGTGATGCTTTTAAGAACCATGAGCATCCTCCTTCACATTCTTCCTCACACACAACATCTATCCTGATTGGCTCATTCCTTTTTTTAAACAACTTAACTCTCTCATTAACATTGTAAGCCTTGATTGCACTTCTTATCTCTTTCATACAACTAAACACCTGACCCACTTTGAAAACACGAGCTGCCATGTCAACCTCTTGATTGAACACACTGAACTTGTACTTGAGCTCCTGCTCTTGTTCTTTTGTCAAATGGAGGTCTTCATGATCAAGCCCTGCATCATACTCTTCTTCTACTACTGCAACCATTTCATTGTTGTCATTGACTTCCATGTCAACAGTTGATAAAAATATGTCATCATCTCCATCCTCAGCATCCCAATCACTGTCATAAAATTCATTGTTTGTCCCATCTTGCTCTGAGTCATCATCATCCTGCTCATCTTCTCCCTGACCATCAGCTGCAGTTCTTCTTCTAGGTGTCCTCACTCTTCCTTCTTGCATTTGCTCTGGTTCATCAACATCATTGTCTGCCCCATCTTGGTCTGCAATGTTAACAGTGGGTAGTCCTAGACCTACATTTGCAAGAACATCAGGCCTGAAAAACCCAACAAAATCTGTGTGATCCACAAACAAACTCAGTGTCTTATGCTCCTTTGCAGCTTCAGTCATTAGTATTGTGTGAGCATCATTTTCAATGCAGATCAAGCCATCTTGCAAAGTTTTATTAGGAAGGCACCAGTACACCCTTGTCCTTGCTTCAATTTCATGGCCTAATTGCTTCACCAGATCATGAATCCACAGCAGTGACCATGTGTCTGATTCACAATGGTCAAACCAGTGAGTTGTGCCATCATCATAGCTCAATTTCCCCCTCAAACCAACAAAAAAGCCATTGTGATCTATTTGAACTGAGAATTTATCAGGATCACCACCTACATTACAAAAGACACAAAAGCATCTTAACCAATTTTCAGTACAATTCAGTTAACACTTGTAGTAAATTCAGTGAACACTTATAGTATGTGAATTCAGTTAACTCCCACTTCGTAGTGTGCACAAATATGCAGATCATAAGGTGTCATCTGCTTTGGAAATTCATAATTGAGCAATCTAAGCACATTTCTGCATCAAAACGAAGCCACAAATCTATAAAAATATCATCTTTTCTGTCAATGAGCATGAACAATCCAAAATATGCCGAAGCAGGGCATGCTCGAAATCACTACCCTCCACTTCTAAAACACAACTCATAGCATACCCACCACCGATTCACAACACAGAACCACCAATTGGACCTAAATCATGCGCACAACAGGGCACAATTGGACGAACGGAACCACCAAAAAAATTCAGCTTCTACCTCCAAATCAAGCCCTAATAACGCTTGGAACTGAGATTACGCGCCGATTCCACCCGCAATGCGCCGATTCCTCTACGATCGTGCAATCCAAGAACCCTAGCTAACCCCCACCCGCCATGGCCGCGTGCGAAGAACAAAGGAGACAGAGAAGAAGGGGCAGAGGAGGGCGTGCGCACCGTAATCAAGAGGCTCCATGTCGTACCGCAGCACTGGTTGCATGTCCAACATTGAGGGAGGCGAGGCGACGAAGGTTGACGGCGGCGACGGCGAGGACTAGCGAGGAAAGTGGCGACGATGGTCGGGCAGGGAAGGTAAGTGACGACAAATTGGAGAAGGAAACGCTGTCGGGCCAAATACACGTAATAACTGCCAGGGACCTAGACATAAATATGCAAGACAACGGGGCACAACGGGGCACCTGGCAATTAATTCTCCTCCCCTAACCAATCCGTGACAACTAACTACTCGCAGGGGGTTTTCAGAAAGAAAACAACCGACGTGGCAGCTTATATGGCGTCATTAGGGGTCTTGTATGTTTTTGCTCCCACCTCGCAAGTTCGTGTATGAGTTTGTTCACTTTTGCAAGTTTATGTATGTATTTGCTCCCCCATGACAAGTTCATGTATGTACGGTGCAAATATCTCAATCCGTAAATACTTATATTTCTCCAAAGTGAGATTGTCTGGTAGTAATCCGCCTACCTCGATCTATACCGGTTCTCCATAATGCCAAGTAATGATGCCAAAAATCAGTCGAATTAGCTGACCTGTCTATATAACTCAGTCGATGACAAATAGGAAGCGGAGCGCGCAATGATGCAGTTCTTTTTTCTACTTATAAAGCAGAGCAGAACATTTCCTGCCACCTTCCTCGATTCCATCACTCCTCGCATAGTAGATCGCTCCTAGCATAGCAGCCAGCTGCTCCCGTCTCGCCTCGGCATGTCCGCCGCCGTCGGGTCGCCGTTCCAGGCCGCGGCCGTCGTGCAGCGCCGCCAGCGGGGCCGCGCCGCCGCCGTTGTCCGGTGCTCGGCGGCCGCGCCCATCCTGGACGACCTGAGGCTGCGGTGCGCGACGCCGCTCCCGCTGCTGCGGCACGTGGCGGACGCCATGGCCGCCGGCATGCGCGCCGGGCTCGCCGAGGACGGCGCCGGCGAGCTCAAGATGATCCCCAGCTACGTCTACTCGCTCCCCACTGGGTTGGTAACTCAGACACCACCTAACTCGTGCCTCCTCGCTACTAATTCACTGACTCTGTTTTAGCACAGCAAACGAGCTCTGCTTCTAGCTCCTCCAAATTAAAGAATATATCTGCTGGTTAAGATCGCCCCTTAATTCAGACTATCTGCTGGTTAACAATTGAGTTGATCTGTTAAATCAGCCATCATAACTGTCATGCTGTAGGGATGAGACAGGCCTGTTCTATGCTCTGGATCTCGGAGGCACCAACTTCAGAGTGCTGAGGGTGCAGCTCGGAGGAAAAGATGGGCGCGTCCTCGACAGCGAGTCCGAGCAAGTATCCATCCCCAAAGAAATCATGCATGGTACAACCGAGGTAACCGGTCGAAATTGTTTCCATTCGTAAGCTGGTTCTGTTAGCAGAAATAAATTGAGTTCTAGACTAGGAGTTTTAGTAGTATATAGCTACATATGGAGAAGAATATCTGACAGCACAACTATTATTGTCTCCCTGAACAGGAGTTGTTCGATTTCATCGCGGCCCGCCTTTCGAGTTTTGTGGCCAAGGAGGACGGTAACTTCCGTCTCCAGAGCGGTAGAAAGAGGGAGATTGGATTTACGTTCTCCTTTCCGGTAAAGCAGACTTCCATTGATTCTGGCATTCTGATCAAGTGGACAAAGGGCTTTGCTGTCTCCGGAACTGTAAGATTTCCTTTTTCTTCAAATACATTTTCAGATTTTCTCATGTGTTTTTAGTGGACCAGCATATGTTAGTTTACCTTTTCAGTCGAGTTCCAGCTTACAATAAAGCCATATGTATGTTGGTCTTCCCAGGCTGGGAAGGATGTAGTTGCCTGTCTAAATGCTGCAATGGAGAGACAGGGGCTTGACATGCGTGTTTCTGCTCTGGTAAGATAGCATCAAAACTCAATACATTTGTAGATAACACGAGAGGTTTATTACCTTCCGGCCTTTCCATCAGCAGAATGCACACAGCTGCCAGTAACTTCACAGTGGGCAAAGCAAATAGCATTCTATAGCCGATAATGAATTCTGCTTTCTGTTTGTGCTCTGCTTTGTTATGGTCCCAAGTGTGTTCAGAATGACATCCTTTTCCACTCAAAAGGTATACAATGTTCTCTTAAGTTACTGAATCACAATTAACAGGTAAACGATACCGTCGGAACCTTAGCTGGAGCGCATTATTGGGATGAAGATGTGATGGTTGCAGTTATTTTGGGCACCGGTACAAATGCTTGCTACATCGAGCGATCTGATTGTATTCCAAAGCTCCGACACCTTGGGCCTGTAACAGGAAATACGGTATGCTGTAACATGGCAACATATTTTATTTACTCGTTACTGAACGAAAATTGGACGCATGCCATTTTATTGCTCCATTATAAATAAAAGGTACAGTGGAGCAGAATGCAGTCTTTAATAGAAAACAGAGGTGGTAATCCTGTCCTGTGCAAATCGATGCACATAGCCATAACATTTAGTAAAATGCAACTAGGAGAATAAGATCATCACACTGATTTGATTGAAGGTTGTAACTGCAGATTATCAACACTGAGTGGGGAGCTTTTTCAGATGGTCTTCCACTAACAGAATTTGACAGGGACATGGATGCTGAGAGCATAAACCCTGGTGAACAGGTTGAATACTGTTTGTTTTTTGCTCGCATATCTTCTCATTATGATTTTCTGATGTCGTGCTGTGCTCCCAATGCCGGCAGATATTCGAGAAGACGATTTCCGGAATGTACCTTGGAGAAATCGTTCGGAGGGTGCTGGCCAAAATGGCTCAAGAGTCTGATCTGTTTGGTCATTCTTTCGCTGACAAGCTTGGCAAGCCATTTGTTCTAAGGCAAGTTCTTCATGTTCCAGCTTCCTAAGTCCTAATTTTCCTTCCCTTCCAAAATTTTGTGGTGGTCTAAGCTGGAACAGAAACATAATTACAGAACACCCCATTTGTGTGCCATGCAACAAGATAGCTCTAATGATCTTGGAGAAGTTGAATTAATTTTGCGCGACGTCATCGGTGTAAGTTTATACAGTTCTTTCGGTCATATGTATATATGGACATCTAGCCAACCAGTACTTCAACCTTCAATTTTGTCGCAAAACCATGGATGGTTTCAGGTCAACCAATCTACTCTAGCGGCACGAAAGGCCATCGTAGATGTTTCTGACTGCATTGTCAAGAGAGGCGGCCGGTTGGCTGGTGCCGGCATTGCGGGCATTCTTCAGAAGATGGAGAGCGACTCCAATGGGCTGATCTTAGGGAAACGGACAGCGGTTGCGATGGACGGTGGACTTTACGAGAATTACCCACAGTACAGGTCGTATATGTCAGAGGCTTTGGTGGAGCTTCTCGGCCCCCAGGACTCGGACCACATCGTCGTCGAGCACACGAAAGATGGCTCGGGGATCGGTGCGGCATTATTAGCCGCCGCAAACTCAAAGTACGCAGCTCATTCCTCGGCATGACGGTCATCAGGAACCTGCAGAGTTTGATGGTAGGAACCGCGGGTGGGTACCAGATGTATTTTTGTACACAAGAACACATTACATTGACAGAACCGAGAGCTAGATCACAGGAGATTACTTCAGATTTGGCTCATTACTGTATTATTTTCCACAGATCCAAACACCCAATGTTAAAAGAAATATATCACGGTATCTGTAACTATCAGTATATGTGACTTTCAGCACCACCACTAAATCTCAGATCGTATATATCTAGAAGGTTGAGATACTTGTTATTTGAGGGCTTCTTCGATTCAAACGATTTCCAAAACACATGAATAGAAAAAAGAGAGAATTTCTTATTTGGCTCTTTCTTCCTTTCATGACATACAAAGTTTGGTTGGTTCCTTATTTGGCCCTTTAGTACAATTTAAACATAAAGGTGACACTTTTGCCCCAGCCGAACGATCAGATGCATGAGATGTGTAAAATTTTCTCCAGCTGATCGATCGGGCACGGGCGCATCCATGGTCGATCAATACGAATGGAGTTCATGCATGATACCCTGGGACCTTATGCATCTAAAATCAGTTAACATGCTCACGGTGCATGCATCACACTGTGTTCTGCACAAATTTCCGGCGAACAGCGTGACACGAGAGAAAAAAAAGAATCAAGCTGCTAATAGTGCGTGATCGGAGCTAACCGACGGAAACCTAGCCGCCACCTCCCTCCCGAGCCGCCCCCTCCAGGCGACTCCGGGGGGCGCCCCCACCTCCCTCCCTCCCGAGCCCCTCCTACCCCCTCGACCATGCCGTCGCTGCCGCCTGTCGCCGGCGGTGGTGGCGGCGCCCCCGTCCCCGACGGTGGGCAGGAGAGATGCTCCGCGGCGGCGCTCCATGGAGGCGGTGGAGAGCCGACGGTGGGCATGGGGCGGCGCGGCCTAGGGCCGGCTCTTGAGCCTCCCGGCGGGAAGGTGGTACGGCGGGGGTGCTGCGTCGCCGGCGGGCGCCTGGATCAGATCCGGGAATCGCTTGGGGACGCGGGGATTTGATGCCCGATGATCTTGGGTATCGGATTCGGCCTTGGCCGGCCGTGGTAGTCTGGCTACGACCTTGGTCTCGCCGGCGACCTAGTGTTGGGCAATGGTCTACCCCTTCTATGATGCTTTCCTGCTGGGAGTGGCTTCGCGGTTTCGGGCCGCGAGGCTAAAGAATAATGGCGGTGGTCCTAGGGTTTCCTGTCGCGCGAAGATGAAGATCATGATGTAGGTCCTCTTTGATTAAGCCGGGGTGTCGACCGAAAGGCTCCGCCGGCGACTCCCATAGGCAACGCCTGGAGATTGCTGGATCGGTGGAATTTGGTCGCAATGCTCAGTCATCGAAGGCGAGATTGGAGGACTAGCAACGGTGTTCGGAGTCTTTGCATCGATGGGGAACTGGCTTGGAGTTACAAGATTCGTGCCATCTGTATGTCAGAGGGGGAGACAATATGCGTGGAGTCCAAAGTCCTACCTTTCAGGGTGAAAACCCAAGGTCTGGCCTTAATTGGTTGTGCCTGGCACTGGTCTTCTTGGAGCCGTTGTTTTGAGAGCGAGGATTATCTTCAGGGTGAAAACCCAAGGTCTGGCCTTAATTGGTTGTGCCTGGCACCGTTCTTCTTGGAGACGTTGCTTTCGAAGAGTTGGACGTCAGCTGTTGTTTAGGTGGTGGTTGTGCGGATACCGCGAGGATTGTAACCCTGTAGCGGGACTTTTTTTTATTTTTATTTCTTCTTTTTATTGTCTTTCGGCTGTGTGCATCCATTGCGTTGTTGCAGAGGCCGGGTGTAATTTGTATCTTCGCGATATTAATATACTTCCCTTTATCAAAAAAAATAGTGCGTGATCCAATTTTTCTTTTTTGATCTATTTTGTACTAGGAGCTAATCGATCCTGCCTGTTAGGATTCTGCCTGCTACTCGTGCGTGTATTTCACGGGCAACTTTCGCTACTCTCTTTCCTTCCTTCACCCGTTTCAGTTTAGGATGGACAGCTTCACCGTTCACTTAAAAAAAATAACCAACTAGTATATATCAATATTTTAAGTGCCATTTCTTGCAGTAGGGGCAAAAGTGTAATCTTAGTGTTTAAATAGTACTAGAGGGCCAAATAAGAAACCAACCAAACTTTATGTGTAATAAAAGGAAGAAAAAAATTACCATGGCCAAAAAAGGAAGAAAAAATTCAGCCAGGGCCATATAAGGAATTCTCTATAGAAAAAACGTGGGGTTGAAGTGGTATGTGTTTTTAAATCCGTATATTATTAGACTAGATGAATTTGAATCAAGAAATGTTTCATATCACAAGAAGAGCAAAGGAAATCTCACACAAGGTGGCAGTGGGATAAAGTTTTCCTCCAAAATAGTGTGCAAAGGAATCCTTAGGAAAAATCCCAAGGGATTAATCCTATGAATTATGCATTGTAGGAAAATTTTCCAACGATCCAAATCCTCCAAAGATCCCATAGAATTCTTTGGAACAGAAAGAGTGCTAAAATGTGTTGTGTTGGTATATAGAATGTGGTATTTAAGAAATTTTAAAAACTACTCCCTCTGTTCGAAATATAAGATGTTTTAGTGTTTTCTCCTTTTCTAGATTCATATGTATCTAAATACTTTTTAGTGTATTTGTTCGCTCATTTCATTCCGTATGTAGTGCATAGTGTAATATCTAAAACATGTTATATTTGGAAATGGAGGGAGTAATTTTAGTCGCACTTTTTTCTATTCCCTCCGATGCTAAATAAGTTTCGTGCGAAAACAACTAAGATATGTATAGATCATAGTGTAACTTGCGACAATTTTTTAGGATCGGAGGGAGTAACATATTATTCACTGAGCACATCTACGAGACGTGCAACCTGTGTGCATTCGTACGTGAAATTGTAAAAAAAGCTTATAAATCGTTTGACATTTCAAGTTAGAGTTTGTTAGTGTAAAGCCCTGTCCCGCAAGATATTTCAGACAGGACCCCGACAAAATGGGGAAATATCAGGCCTAGTCTGGTACGCCTAATATTATAAGGTTTACACGAAATTGGGCTTGAAGATGGTTCAATTGTAGATTGTGTACATGAAAGTTTAGAAGGGGAAGAATCCTTGGCTTTGCAACAATAGATTATTCTCGAGAAGGGGAGCATAGTGTGACCTCTGCATCACAATGATACACACAACTTAATGTTATTGCAGAGTTTTAGAGTAGACAGTTATACATCTCAACAACAGAGTAAGCACAATGTCTAAACATGTTGGATTCTTATAGCATGTTCCTGTCCGCTCTGTTTGAATATACAAGGTGCGACCGTCGTCGAACAAATGCATCTAGAATTCATAAGATCTCGTTGCTCTCCTCTAAGGTGAAAGGACCACATGTGGATCCAATACGTAAACTCTATGGACAATATGCAAAATACGAACAACGCCAACCTTGTTAAAAGCTACATTATTCTCAAAATTCTAAATTATCCAAGCAAAATCAGCAACACTATTTAAAATACGAAGTTAAGTTTTTTTATCAACCCTAGTTAGTCAGTTACCAAACATATTAGCAATATTAGTGGATGAAAATAAAGTAAAAGTGAAATGAAGAAGTCTCCAATTATGTTGTGCAAAAGGACAAGATATAAAAAATGGCTAGATGGAATCATCCGGCTGATAAGATACACATCACTTATACCCGATACAACGTCTTTTCAGTGAAGAAGCCACATGAAATTTTCTATTTTTAAGCAACCTTTAGTTTCCAGAGGCACTTGCATACAAAAGGATTATGCCCATCGATAAATTAGTTACATGCATTTAACTAAGAATGAAAAATTCAATATGCATTTGGTGCGGGGAACAACCCCCGCCCATTAGGGATCCCAAGAGGAAGTTGATATACGAGAGCATAAAGTTTTCCTTTAGTTGATGATGGGATTCGTACCTTAGAAAATCAAGAGTTTCTAGAAGATACAAACGAACTTCCATGATCTGATCTATAAGATGCTAGTAATGAGAGGGATAGTGCAAGATCATATCTACTTACTCTCGAATAACGTGCACATTGAACGTACTATTACAACGCAACTCGATGTAGTCGTACTAGATTGATGACGCCCTCCCCAAGATCTAGCCGATCAACACTTCAATGAACCGTGCCTCCAAGATTTTGACACATACAGAAAGGAATTGTATCCTCCTCCTTTATCCAATAAGCGTAACGGAGAAATAGATGGGATGAAGTCTCCAAAAACACGACGGCGTGGTGGTGGCTATGGTGGATAGATCTCGCGGACAGCGCTTCGCCAACCGCGTGTACGTTAGAGTCGGAGGAGAAAAAGGTAAGGGGCGCCTAGAGTTAGTAATGCAATGTCACAATGAGACCTACCATCTTTTATATAGCGTAGTGAGGGAACGTGGGTCGGCCAAAAAGTTTCCTACGGCCAGCTGTGAAAGGGATTGGGAGGAAAACTTGCCCCAATTTTCCCTAGGGTTGTGCGTGATCCCTCAAGGCATGATGCGCATGGGCCTGGGGCTGATGCGGCCAGACCATGTAGGGCTTCTGCATCCCCTTCTTCCCAAGTGACCCCTCACGGGTCCTTGGGCCCACTAGTGGGACCCCTAAACCTTCCTGATACTCTATCGAAAAATTCTGATATTTTCGGGAACCCTAAAAACCACTTCTCTTATATGAATCTTTATCTTCAGACCATTCCATAACTCTTTGTGATATACATGATCACATCCAAGACTCCGTACAAAACAATTCTCACGAAAATATCACAGTACTACCCTAGCGTTACTGAACGTTAAGTGTGACAACCTACAAGTTCGAGAACATGCATACATGCTCGAGAATCCTCTCAAACTATTAATGATCATTTGAACCGTGATACCTATGATGACTCCAACATATTCTATGAAGATATTTATCGGTTGAATCACTATGACATAATCCATATATTGTTTCCTTTGTATCGCGATATTTTACTTACCTGAGATACGATCATTGGTATCACTATACCTAGTTCAATCTCGCTAAAAGTAATTATTATTTGCTCGTTCTGTAAAAAACAGTATGTGTGACTAACTCATTAGTCACATGCTTGCAAGTGTTACAAAGTGACAGTTGATGCTCCCAAAGTATTCTTCAGTTACCCGAGAGTAACATTATTTCATGGTCTATGAAACAAAAAATTTGATAATGAAAGACGTGGCAATTTAACCTAAGTGATAGGATCGAATTTCCATATTAAGTTGGGTCTTGTCCACCATGTCATTTTTACATCACATGATCTCGTTATTAATTGACAACTCATGTCCATGGTTAGAACTATAACCATCCATTAATCAACGAGCTAGTCTACTAGAGGCTTACTAGGGACACATTATTGTGTATGAATCCACACATGTATTATGTTTCTGGATAATACAATTATAGCATGTCTTATAAACATTTATCATGAACATGGAAATATGATAATAACCTCTCTTCAACATATCGACCGATATTCCGATAAATCGATTGATTTATCACTTACCTGTGTCTGGCTGGTATGATAAATTGGTCGATAAATCGACCGATATTCCGATAAATTGACTGATTTACCTCTTATCGGGGATCGACCGATAAGTTCCCGATAAGTGATATCTTGAATAGTGATGATAACATTATTTTAGTATTATTTGTAGGGAATTTTTTCAACACATGTGATACATGATACCGAACTAGTAGGACCTATAGATATCTATCATAGCTTGTGGTGGACCTTCGCACAACACATAACTTTTCTTTGCCTAACTTACCACGAAGTTGTCAAGTTTTCCGTCTTGCAAAAAAAGGTTAAATGTATAGTATGAAAAATAATGATGAAAGCAATAAAAGTGGAAACGGGAGAACGAGCAAGTAATGGTTGAAACCAAGTAAACGAGGTTGTAATCAATGTAAGAAAATGGACCGGAGGCCAAATTTTCATTAGTGGTGTCTCTCCAAAAGATAAACAAGCAAACATGTTGGGTGAACAAATTACACTTGGGAAATTGACAGAATTAGAACAACAATACTACGACAAGAAAAGTTTCAAGGCAATATGATTTTAGTCATTACATTAAACATATATAAACCGCTATCTAGAATGCATCTATAGCTAATAATCCACAAAGATACTGCTATCCAGCATACATCTCTAAATGTCAAGTTGCACATGAACAAATAATTGAATTAAGCACACTACATAATGTAATCAATGTTTATAATCAATAAGGAGACATAAGCAATGGTGTTTTATCCTTAGTGGAAACAACACTTCCATGGCCTTAGATGTTTCTATCACTCGTTCCCAGATACAGAGGAGGCATGGACCCACTATGTATCACAAACTTCCTCTTCGAAATTCATACAATCACTTGGCCAGAGTAACCACATAAATTGGAGAGCATACACAAACGTAAATAAGAACATTGACATGATAATAGTAACAAGATCATATAAAAACATGAAAAATCTGATGATAACTTCACTATTTATCATATCAAAGAAAACACGATAGCAATTACATAATATAGATATTGATCATGTTAGGCAGCTCACGAGATCTTAACATGATAGCATAAGGAGAATAGACAACAAATATAGCTACTTGTATGGACGTATAGTCCAAGGATGAACTACTCAGACATTACTTCGAGGAAATCATGACGATGAAGAGGCCTCTGATGGGAGACTTCTTGCTCTTGTTGGGAGACCCCAAGCGCAAGGTGTGAAGAGTGCAACATCAATTTTTCCATCAGAAAAGAAACCAAGGTTGAATCGAACAGTAGGAGGACAACCAATCTCTGAAGGTTGATGGAGTTGAGGTGGCAGGGCGCACTACCGGTTCAGCAACAACGTGAAACCTACACAATACAATCAAATCACTTTGCCCCCAATGAAGCAGTGAGGTTGTCAATCTCACCGGTTTTGCTGAACACAAAATTGTTAAATGTAGTAGGAAAAGAATATGAAAGCAGTAGTAACACTATGAAAGAAGTATCAAAGCAGTAGATGTTTTATCAGTATGAGGAAAAAGGATCGGGATCCACAGTTCACTAGTGGTGTCTCGTCCTGAAAAATAAATAACATGTGTGGTGAACAAATTACACCTGGGCAATTAACAGAAATGAAGGCTGCACCGTAGTGCATATGGAAGATATAAAGATTACTCTGCGATTCATGTGGGCATTACAACAAAATACATAGACCGTCATCCAACTGCATCTATGTCTAATAATCCACCCTCCGAATATCATCCAAAAAAACGTTGGGTATTAACTTGCAAGCAACAGATTATCGCAGTACAAAGTGTGTAATGTAAACAATGTAAACTAGGTAAACACTGTTGTTTTCTCCCTAATGGCAATAGCACATCCTCCATCCGTCACGTTTCTGTCACTCGAGAACAGATGCAAAGGAGGCATGAACCCACTATCGAGCATAAATACTTACTCTTGGAGTTACTAGCATCTACTTGGCTAGAGCATCTACTAATAGCGGTGAGCATGCAAGATCAGAAATAACATAAGAATGAAGATAAAATGATAGATTGATAATCAGAAGACATAGTATTCAACATTCATCAGATCCCAACAAACACAACATGTAGCATTACATAAAGATGATATCGATCATGTGAGGCAGCTCACGAGATCTAAACATGAGGTACAAAATGGAGAGAACAACCATCTAACTGCTATGGACCCGTAGTCCAAGGATGAACTACTCACGCATCACTTCGGAGGAGGGCATGGTGATGTAGACCCCTCCAGTGATGAATTCCCCTCCCGACAGGCTGCTGGGGAGAACTCCAGATCCCTCCCGATCTCGGGATGACGATGACAGCGGCCTCGGGTGTTTTTCGGGACAAAGTGGTATATATTTAGGGTTTACGTCTCAGGGGGTATAAATAGGCGAAAGGGAAAAGGCGGTGGAGGCCTGGGGCCCCACACCACCCCATGGCGCGGCCAGGGGGCGTCGCCCTATTGTGTGGGCCCTCCGTGGTCCCCCGCCGGGTCTCTTCGGGACTCCATGGAACCTTCGGGAATTCTAGGACCTCCTGACTTCGAATTTTCCAATTCCGAGAATATTTCCGGTACAACTTTGATGAAACTAAAAACAGCAGAAAACAGGGAACTGGCTCTGTGGCATCTTGTCAATAGGTTAGTCCAGAAAATCGATAAAAATGACATAAAGTGTAAAGCAAACATGTGGGAAACAACTTGAAAACAACATGTAACATCAGAAATTAAGGATACGTTTATGACCTATCAACATCCCCAAGCTTAGTTCCTACCCGTCCTCGAGTAGGTAAACGATAAAAACACATAATTTCTGAGGTGAGATGCTACCAACATAAACGTGATCATCAAAATGTAAAAGCATAAGCTGATATCATAGAACTTAAACACTATCATGATAAATAGAATTTTAATAATAAAGCATAGCAATCACCTTGCATCATGAGAAGTAACACAAATAAAAGATAATGAATAACAATGCAATGAAAGATATACGTTTGTTTCAAGTATAGAAGAAACATGTCAAAGTGGTATTTCGCTAGTCCTTAAGAGTGGGGGAAAACATAAATGCCAGGACACCTTCAAAGTTCATGAGAAAGACTAGAACAAATTATTAGAGAACAAACAATAACACAACATGAATCAATTAATAATGTTTCTGGGACAAATGCATATAAAACTCAGAATGACAACTATACACACGATAATAGTTACATCTTTAATTGATATTCTATTTCTTTAGTGACCACTTTTTATTTCTTTATATTCCTTGGTGGTTCCTAAAAGGCACAAGCTTTGCTTTTGTTTTGGTATTCCTTTTGCATCTTAATAAGCTTGTGGACCTATGTGTTTTATCATTTGATGGTTTGTGTGTATGGGAAAGACATGATATGCACTATGTGCCTCCTATATTGAAAGACTATGTTGATGATTCTATCATCCTATTAGTCTCCTAAAAATGTTTTTCCTTGTCACACGCATCTATTTCGGTTGAGTAAGTCTTTATTTGTCACTTCTTGATCTTCATTGCTCAACTTTTGTTTGTTTACAAGTTGCTTTGCTTCATCTCCAATCTATTCTCTTGCTCTTGTTTGTGTTCAAAATTATCTAGAAGGGAGTGATGATTCCATGTTGTGCACACTATATAGTAATTCAAATCTAACATTGTGCATGTACCTTGGGGAGTTCCCTCTTGATTTTCTAGAACACTTGGTTGATCTTATCAAAATATTGATTTTCGTCAATCGGTTTTTCGGATCCTTTGGTTGGTTGCTTCTTTGTGAAAGTATCCTTCAATTTGACTTTTCTTGTAAATCTTTGGATCCTCAATATAGTTTGATATCCCTCCATCTATTCATAGTTGGAGATATGCACTTGATTTCACTCATATCATGAGGAATGCATACACTATGGGGGAGCTCTTACTATATTGGCCTTCTAATCTTTTTGCCCATTTCGGCAATGGATGCCAATGGGGGAGAAGTTTAGAGGGTTTAAGGGAATTTGGTTTATGCTTTAGTTTCGTTATTAAGCATTTGCTTTTCCATGCTATTGCATCCTTGCTCTTGATTAGCATGTTTGCTTTATTCATCATATAAACCCTCGTAAAAAGGGATTGTCATCAATTACCAAAATGGGGGAGATTGAAAGTGCATGGTTCCCCCATATGTGGTTTTGGTAATTAATGACAATCCTTATGGACTAATGTTTGCATTGAGTTATCCTTGTAGATCTTGTGCATAGGAAATAATGGAGTTCATGTGTTGAAATCTATTAGCTTCCTTGATAGCCATTGTTATATTCATGGATTTATATGAAGAATGGTCATGGTTTGAGTTGAGCTTATTGCTAGTTTGTCTTGAAGAAAAAGGATTAGGTGATCTTTCATTATCATCTTCAAGATATCATCTTTAGAAGTGAGAAGCAAAGATACAAGGTTGATCAAGAAAGCGATCAACACACAAAGCTAGAAGTTGTACCAAGTGGGATTGTGTATCTCATGGCATGGTAAGCATTTGTCAATATAGCGTTGTGAACTAACCCATGATATGTGTGTGTCGCATCTCTATGTGTGGTTAGGTATCTTTCCATGGGAATGAACCAAAAGGAAGATTTCATATAGCCCATGGTCTATGTAGTCGTAAAGCGGTGTGTGTCATCTAGCTTGACGTGGAAGCTCAAGTGAAGCATCTAGAAGATATCCTATGCTTGATGCTTGCCACCCTTTTGGAGATTGTGGCCTTGTGAAGATTTGCCGAAGGGTCTCTCCCATAATGGTGTATGGGGGAGCTAGTCTCTCCCATAATGGTGTATGGGGGAGCAACTTGCAAGTCTTCATCAAGCGGAGTTTGTGCTAGCAAGCGCAATCAAGAAAGAAGATCCAACTTGAGAGAGTCAAGATCGTATAATCTTGATAGGTTTTCTATTTTACCGGTCTCATGTCTTTGGGAGACCGGGTTATAGAACAGATAGTCGTACTATCAAGAGGGGCTCTCAAGTGAGTAACTCGATCGAATCGTTATGGAGAGCTCAAAACTTTGCTTACTTTGCATATAATCTTTCTTGGTTCTTATTTGGCTTTTTTCTCCTTTGGGTTTTAGTTCTTGTCGTGATCTTCATGACAAGCCTTGGTTTCTCGAAAACGGATTTCGTAAGAAAAACTTGTTGCGTTTTCGGTGGTGAAAATATTCCGCTCGTCCTTGAGAATGTTCCCACACCTTCCATGTGTGTTAACTTCTCCATACTTCTATTTGTATACTCATTGCTGTTATCTTTCCAATGCAATTGGATTTATCTCATTCGGAGTTCATTTGCAAAAGTTATGGGGTTTCTAGTTCAGCCTCTTTGTTTCTGAACCAAACCGGATTATTCTAACCGGATTATTCCGGGCAACCGGATATTCCGGTTAGGATAGTTTTGGTCCATATTCGGGACAGAGATGAGCCGGATTATTTGGAACTGGAATATTCATCTCAAACCGGATATTCCGGTTGTGGAGTTTTTTCTCGAAAACGGCTAAGGACCGGAGTCAAAACTTTCTGGAGTGAACCGGATTATTTGAACCGGATTATTCGGGGCATACCGGTTATTCCGGTTTGGGAAATTTTCGGACCATATTTCACACCGGCATGGGCCGGATTATTTGTACCGGATTATTCACTTCGGACCGGATATTCCGGTCAGACCGGATATTCCGGTCCAGTTTTGAACCGGATATTCCGGTCTACTCTGCACACAAAACGGCTAGTTTTTGTGGGGACCTATTTAAAGGGGCTTTCTTCCCCATTGGTCCCCAAGTCTTCCAAGCAAGAAATATCCTCTCTCCCCCACCATTTTTGACCTTGGAAATCTTGCCCCTCTCCCAATCCCTCCTATGATTCTTGCATATCTTTGAGGGAGAAGGTAGAGGAGATCTAGATCTACATTTCCACCAATCCATCTTCCTTCTTAGTGAGGGAAACTTAGTAGATCTTGATCTTGGAGTTCTTGGTGTTTCTCCTCCATTGTTCTTCCTCTCTTATTCCCCCATAAGCATTTGTTGCTTTGTTGGAATTTGAGAGTGATGGATTTGAGCACTTGTGCTCTTGCCATTTGCATCGGTTGCATCGGTTTGTTCTCTCCACGAGGATTCGTGGAAGTTGAAAGTTTGTGAGCTTGTTACTCTTGGGTCTTGGATCCTAGACGACTTGTGGTATTCTTGGGAGCCTCCAATTGAGTTGTGGATGCGTGCCCCAAGATTGTGGTGACACCGGGAGCCTCCAATTGAGTTGTGGATGCGTGCCTCGGGTTTGAAGGTTGCCAATAGTGGAAGGTGAACTAGGCCTTTGTGGCGGGGTTCATCGGAGAATAGGGTGAGGCCTTTGTGGCGTTGAGTAGGCCTTCGTGGTGAGCTCACACCCCTCCAACGAGACGTACTCCCCTTTGTGGGAGGAACTCGGGAATACATCTTCGTCTCCGTGTGCCTCGGTTATTTCTATACCACAGCTTTTTACTTATGCAATTTACATTGTGATAGCCTTCGAGCTTGAAGTTATATATCTTGCTATCACCTTGTTACTTGTCTTGCTTAGCATAAGTTTTTGGTTCATCTAGTTGACCCTAGAATATTTAGGTTGTATGCTTGTTAATTTAAACACCTAGTTTATTTCCGCATTTAGCAAGCTTTAACCGGAAAAGTTTTAATCGCCTATTCACCCCCCTCTAGGCGACGTCGTTGTCCGTTCACCTTCGCAGAGGGAAGCAGTGATCAACTCATGTTCTAGAACTTTTATTTTATTTTATTAAACAGAGGTATAAAATGCTTAACACTCCTCCCAACCATCTTACACAAATCATGGCTAACTGAATCCTAGGGTGCCTGCCAACAATCACATACTGTGGAGGAGTGTATGCTTATGTCAACGAATGGTAAACAGAAAATAGAGTACGTCACAAGCCAACTAGACTTCACAAGAACGGCTCCCATAGAAGGACGCATCTGGGTGTCATCCCTCTTTCTCTTTTGTTTACACAATTATGATTTGACTGATAAATCAGGGGGAAAATAGTGAAGATTTTTTTTTTATTAATTTAGGACCGGGCACCCCGCTGCCAGCTCTTCTATCATTGGATAAGCGGATGAAACCACTGGTCCAGGGTGTGAAAGTCCAATCAACGAGTGAGATAAAGATTCTCTATTTACGTCCTCATGAGCTAAAACAAGAGCGCAAAACAGGAGTAATTTTGAAAGTTTTAAAGGTAACACATGAGCAATTTACTTTGGAGTGGCGGTTAAATACCACATGTAGGTAGGTATGGTGGACACAATGGGAAAACTTTCGTTTTTGGTAGTTGGATGCACGAGTAGAGCTCATACTTAGTACAGGTGGAGGCTAGCAAAAGACAAGGGGGCGACAAATCAAGAGAGCATAAGAGCCATAATCATGCATAACGACATAAACATCATTAATCAAAGTATAAGTGGTACCACAAGTTAAAAAAACTAAATGATCATGGAGGCTATTAGTGACGGGTTCATAGTCATAAACATGGTTTGAGCATGCGCCAAGTCAACGAAATAAAACATTCAAAGGAGAACACCACAAATTTATGTTTCAATATGACAAGCATAACTCACGATTCTTTCAATGACACAATAAACACTCACAACTATTTGAGGCTAAATAACCACAAAACTTTAGAATTAAAATAACATCTAGCATGATATGAAAAAGTCTAGCCACAGTCTATACAAGCTTCTAGTTGCACCATTATAAATTCTACTACAAGCAGCAGTTTCTTTTCCCAACAAGCACCATACAAAACATGCTTTAACAAAAATTCTCTACATGCTACGGCAAGAAAAGACGAGAGTACTCAGATAAAACTACTAAAACTAACATCTCTAAACAAGAGATGCAATGAAAACAAGAGCTAAACAGGAAAATTTGCAGCAACTAGAAGAAAAACTAAGAATACTAGCGTAGCAGGTATTCAAACGAAAAAGAGGAGCGTGTCTCTATCCCAAACAAGGAATGCTAGGGTCCAAATATAATATTGAAGCAAGGAAAACAAAAGAAAACTAAGGAAAACAAAAGACAAACAAACAGACGCTCCAAGTAAACTTCATATGATGTGATCGAATAAAAATATAGTTTCACGAGAAGTGACCTGATAGATTGTTGATGAAGAAGGGGATGCCTTAGGCATCCCCAAGCTTAGATGATTTAGTCTTCTTAAAATATGCTTGGATGAACCACGGGGGCATCCCCAAGCTTTGACCTTGCAATCTTCTTGATCACATATATCATCCTCTTCTCTTGACCCTTGAAAACTTCCTTCACACCACACTCGAAGAGTAATTCGCATTAGAGGGTTAGTGAAATAATACAAAATAAATGGGTTTTGTAAGGGAACAAGTGATATTGATACTTTTAAATATTAGCTACAGCCACTGATGTTTCATGAAGCAAGAAATCCATTTGACATCGCAAAAGAGGAAATGCACGAAAATGGCAGAATTTGTCAATACCAGAACAGTCTATAAAGAAGAATTTTTTCGAGAAACTTACGTTGCTCAGATCGAAAAACTTAAAGAACGAAAAAGTTTCGGGATTAGCCGAGGAATAAGCACAAGAAGTTTCAGGTCATTCATATTTTTATATGATTTATATCATTTTTTACGGTGGACAGCAGAAATCTGTTTCCTGCGCAGAAATCTGAAAACCAACTCCAACTCTCGTTAGAAACCTTACCTGGAACTACTAAAACATGAAAAGAAAGATACAAAGGAGTTACTACAGAAATATACAACCCCTTGAATCAAAGAAAACATAGAAAAACAAAGCAAAAATAAAACCATGGGTTATCTCCCAAGAAGGGCTTTTCTTTAACGCCTTTTAGCTAGACCAAGAAAAGTGGAATCAAGTGTTTTCAAGTAGAGAAGCATCCAAATTGTAACTTTTTAAAATAATGTAATCAAAAGGCAACTTCATTATCTTTCTAGGAAAGTGTTCCATACCTTTCTTGAGCGGGAACTGAAATTTAATATTTCCCTCTCTCATATCAATAACAACACCAACAATTCTAAGAAAAGGTCTTCCCAAAACAATTAGACAAGAAGCATTGCGTTCAATATTCAAGACAAAAAAATCAACGGGGACAAGATTATTATTAACCATGATAAAAACATCATGAACTCTCCCCAAAGGTTCTTTCTAAAATTATCAATAAGACGAATATCTAAATAACAAGGTTCCAATGGTGGTAAATCAAGAATATCATAGAGTTTCTTGGGCATAACAGAGATACTAGAACCAAGATCACATAGAGCATTGCAATCAAAATCATTCACTTTAATTTTAATAATAGGTTCCCAACCATCATCTAGCTTTCTATGGACAGAGGCTTCACATCTTAATTCATCCTCTCTAATTTGCATGAGAGCATTTGTAATATGTTTTGTGAAAGCCATATTCATAGCACTAGCATTAGGACGACTAGAAAGATTTTGCAAGAACTTAATCACTTCAGTTATGTTGCAATTATCAAAGTAAAGATCATTTTTATCAAAGATAATGGGACCATTGTCTCCCATGTTTCTAAAAAAATCAGCACTTTTATCACGTACATTTTAGCAATTTCAGGCAGTTTTGCATTTTTTATAGCAGAAGTGGGAGTGTTTCCAACACTAACTAACTTACCATTGATAGTAGAAGGTTTAATAGAATGAGAAGCTTCAGTATTACTAGTGGTGGTAATGGTGCAAACATTAGCTAAATTATTCTTTCTAGCTATTTGATCTTCTCTTTCCCATCTAGCATGCAATTCAGCTAACATCCTAACATTATCATCAATTTGAATTTGGATAGAATTCAAAGTTTTACTTTCTTACACATCATGAGGCATAACCATTAGTTTTAGAAAATCAACATCAAGAGCAAGGCTATCAACTTTAGAAGCAAGTACACCAATTTTGCCAAAATTTTCCTCAACAGATTTATTAAAAGCACTTTGTGTACTAATAAAATTCTTAAGCATGTTCTCAAGATCAGAGGGTGCACTTTTATTGTTGTTGTAGGAATTACCATAATAATTACCATAATCATTACTATTATTGGAAGGATACGGCCTATAGCTCTTGCTACCAAAATTATTCCTATAAGCATTGATGTTGAAATTATTATTTTTAATGAAGTTCACATCAATTTGCTCTTCTTGTGCAACCATAGAGGCTAAAGGAACATTATTTGGATCAGTAGGAGCATGGCCATTCACAAACATAGACATAATATCATTAAGTCTTTCATTCAAAGAGGAGGTTTCTTCAACAGAATTTACCTTCTTACTAGTTGTAACTCTCTCAGTGTGCCACTCAGAATAATTTAACATCATATCATCAAGAAGCTTTGTTGCTGACCCCAAGGTAATGGACATAAAGGTTCCTCCATCAGCTGAATCGAGAAGGTTTCTTGAAGAAAAATTTAGTCCTGCATAAAAGGTTGGGATGATCATCCAAGTAGTCAGTCCATGAGTGGGACAATTCTTTACTGAAGATTTCATTCTTTCCCAAGCTTTAGCAACATGCTCATTATCAAGTTGCTTAAAATTCATAATGCTATGTCTTAAAGATATAATATTAGCAGGAGGATAATATTTTCCAACGAAAGCATCTTCAATACTATTTCTAGGTAAAGATAGCAACAACTCTTTAGCTCTTCCTCTCAAAGAGAAAGGAAACCATTTCAGTTTAATAATATCTCCACATATATCTTTATATTTTTGCATCTCACATAGTTCAACAAAATTATTAAGATGGGCAGCAGCATTACCAGTACTAACACCAGAAAATTGCTCTCTCATAACAATGTTTAACATGGCAGGTTTTATCTCATAAAAATCAGCAGTAGAAGCAGGTGGAGCAATAGTTGTGCTAATAAAATCATTGTTGTTGGTGCTAACGAAGTCACATAACTTAGTGTTCCCAGGAGTAGTCATTTTAGCAAGACTAAAAACAGGAATAAAACTACAGTTAGAATAAAAACTATTTTTTTATGTTTTTGAAAAAGAGAAGCAAACAAGACAAAATAAAATAAACTAAGCAAAACAAAAACAAGTAAAGAGATTGGAAGTGAGAGACTCCCCTTGCAGAAATTCTCTTCCTCCCCGGCAACATCGCCAGAAAAGCTTGATGGGAGACTTCTTGCTCTCGTTGGGAGACCCCAAGCGCAACGTGTGAAGAGTGCAGCAGCAAGTTTTCCCTCAGAAAAGAAACCAAGGTTGAATCGACCAGTAGGAGGACAAGCAATCTCTGAAGGTTGATGCCGCTGAGGTGGCAGGGCGCACTACCGGTTCAGTAGCAACGTGGAACCTACACAACACAATCATATCACTTTGCCCCAACGAAGCAGTTAAGTTTCAATCTCACCGGTTTTGCTGAACACAAAGAGGTTAAACGTATGATGTGGGAAATAGTAGGAAAATAGTATGAAAGAATTAGTAACAGTATCAAAGTAGTATGAAAGCAGTAGATGTTTTCTTAGTATGAGGAAAAAGGACCGGGGTCCACAGTTCGCTAGTGGTGTCTCTCCGTGAAACATAAATAACATGTGTGGTGAAAAAATTACAGCTAGGCAATTGATAGAAATGAAGGCTGCACTGTAGTGCATATGCAAGACATAAAAATTACTATGTGATTCATGCGGGCATTACAACAAAATACATAGGCCGTCATCTAACTGCATCTATGTCTAATAATCCACCCTCTGAATATCATCCGAACAAACGTTGGGTATTAAGTTGTAAGCAACAGATTATCGCAATAAGCAAAGTGTGTAATGTAAACAATGTAAACTAGGTAAACACCATTGTTTTCTCCCTAATGGCAACAACACATCCTCCATCCGTCACGTTTCTGCCACTCGAGCACAGATGCAAAGGAGGCATGAACCCACTATGGAGCATAAAAACTCCCTCTTGGAGTTACTAGCATCTACTTGGCCAGAGTATCTACTAATAACGGAGAGCATGCATGATCATAAATAACATAAGCATGAAGATAACATGATAGATTGATAATCAGAAGACATAGCATTCAACATTCATCAGATTCCAGCAAACACAAATGTAGCATTACATAAAGATGATCTCGATCATGTGAGGCAGCTCACAAGATCTAAACATGAGGTACAAAGTGGAGATAACAACCATCTAGCTACTACCATCGACTCGTAGTCCAGGGATGAACTACTCATGCATCACTTCGGAGGAGGGCATGGTGGTGTAGACCCCTCCGGTGATGAATTCCTCTCCCGGCAGGGTGCCGGAGAGAGCTCCAGAACCCTATAGATCTCGGGATGACCATGACAACGGCCTCGGGTGTTTTTCGGGACGAGGTATATATATTTAGGTTTTACGTCTCGGGGCGTATAAATAGGCGGAAGGGAAAAGATGGTGGAGGCCTGGGGCCCCACACCACCCCATGGCATGGCCAGGGGGCGCGCCGTCCTATGGTGTGGGCCCCCTGTGGCCCCCCTCCGGGTTTCTTCGGGACTCCGTGGAACCTTCGAGAATTCTAGGACCTCCGGACTTCGAATTTTCCAATTCCAAGAATATTTCCAAAACAACTTTTCTGAAACTAAAAACAGTAGAAAACAGGGAACTAACTCTGTGGGATCTTGTCAATAGGTTAGTCCGAAAAATCGATAAAAATGAAATAAAGTGCATAACAAACGTGTGGGAAACAACATGAAAACAACATGGAACATCAGAAATTAAGGATACAGTTATGACGTATCAGCCTCCGGTGATTATTTCTCTCTGCGATTGGGTGCAAGAACAGGACCCCAGAAACGCCGGATTAGGGTCTCGAGATGACGACGGCTCTGGTGAAGTTTCGTAAGAAATAAACCCTTGTCTTCATGTTTTTAGGTCAAGGGGGTATACATAGGTGAAGAAGGGAAGCAATGTGGTAAATGGGGGGGGGGGCTCACGTGGGTAGGGGTGAGGCCCCCTAGCCCGCGTGGGAGCCTGGGAGCTCTGCTCCGACTCCCTTTGGACTATATCTTAATTTTGTAAAGTTAGGACCCCTTGAGTTTTTGTGAACTTTTCTGCGGACTTATTTAACAGTTTTTTCAAACTAAAAACAACAAACAAACAGAAAAGGCACTACGCATCTTGTTAATATTTTAGTCCAGAAAAATACCCTAAAATAATACTCCCTCCGTATCAAAATATAAGATGTGTTAGCATTTTGTAGATATAATGTATCTAGACATGTTTTAGTGTGTAGATTCATATGCATCTTACACTAAAACATGTCTAGGTACATATTGTCTAGGAAATACTAAAACATCTTATATTTCGATACGGAGGGAGTATAAAATTGCATAAGAAACATGTAGTAAATATATAAAAAAAAGGTTTGGAACAATAAAAAATTATAGATACGTGTGACCCGTATTAGCATTTAAAATAATTAGAATTATCTGATAAAGTGATATTTATCAGTATCTCTACCAGTTTCGGCCAAGGTTCACTTGTCAACTGTTAGAGACAACCTAAACTCAAAGTTCAATAGCGTGCTCGACAGAACAACCACAAATAAAAATAATTGCATGGGTTTTGGCCTATCCCCAAGTCAAGTAACCTCCAAAAATCGATTCCCAAATCCATTACAGATAACAAATGAACCACACTAAAAAAATCATTTTGTACCGCCATGATTTTTCGAGAAGGAAGCCATGGGTTTTGGTTTTACTTGAGATAATGTTTTATCACATAAATATATATTGTATAGTAGCTCTTGCCTTATCCTTATTTGTGTAGTAACTTAAAAAAAGCATTTGCTAAATGAAAATATATTATTATATCAAACAACTCAACATGTAATAGCCTTGATATTTCAGACAACAGATGATGTGTTGATCAATTTTCCAGAAGATATGATAGCAAAAATAATCTAGTCTTTTTTGAACCCCGATCGATAGGACAATATTGTCAATCTAGTAAGATCGAAATTGATTAGGACAAGGATATATCCATATGAGAACATCTTTCGGGCCCAAGAACCCAATTTCTTTCTAAAAATGTCCTTAGTGGGTTTCATTTTTTATTTAGTAAATTTTGGTAATGATGAAGAAAAATTACCTAGCTCACGGCCAAAAAATGAGATGGTACTCATTTTGCATCATTCGCTTAGCGAAATCAATATATTTCTCTCTTACGAAAGTTTTTAAGTATGGATAGTTTCTAAAGAAAGATATACTAATTTTCATATTGCTAGCCTTCTCAAGGCCGTGTTCTAGAAAAAAAATAGTATCATCAAATTAATTAACTACAAAATATAGTTCTTACATGTAATATCCAATTTTGGCCCTCTATAATTATTCATTTAATTTGAGTTATTTTCTTCCTATCTATGTTTTGGTAGCCTCCTATATAAACCCAACCATTCTCTCTACCTTTGTAACTTTGCGATACAACCTCAAGCCATAAGTCTATTGTAATTTTACCCTCTAGATTATACCTCTATTAATACTAGAGAACACAAAGGTTGGCACAAACAACTACCCTATAGAGATATTTGTGAGTGTCCATGGAGAATCAACCACCATGTGCCGAGTTCTCAATGATCAGTTCCACCCTTGAGTCAGGTGACACCGTTGCTATACTGTCTGCAATGACACACATGGTGGTGCTCCTTACTATGGGTGAGATAGTCCCGGATTCCACACAGCTAAGTCGCCTCATCCCAAGCCTCTCCTTAATTTTGTGTCAGTCCCATAGCAACATCACAATCAACCGTGCAGCCCGCAACACCTTGCAGGCATTAACATCATCTATTAGAACAAGTAGCAGAATGGATCCCTTGTCGCGCAACAATTCCCTCCATGCCATTCATTGTTGTTGGCAGGATGAGGCGTTTGGGTACATTTTACGTGACCCGATAGATTTGAGAAATTTAACGCTCCCGGCACAGCGAGGTGCATTACAGATCATACAAGAATGCCTCCCACGATCCCCCGAGCTTGTAAGTGATGTGCGATGCATTGTGGCCATCATCTCATTGCTATCATCTCCGTATACTGTTGTGGTGTGTGGATGTGCGGATGCCTTGATATCTTTATCCTCTACGGTGCCAAGTCTTGCATGTGCTGTGGCAAAGGCATACTGCAATTTGATTGAGAAAACACCCACACCACCTCTGCAGACCGACAACATGTTGATAGTTATTGATAGACTACAACAACTCAAATCTTTCATCATGGATTGCTCGTGCATGGACGATATCGCCATGCATGCTCTCCCTGCACTATCAACCCCTGACCTTGTTGTGCGGCAGAAGGTGTTGAACTTCGCAATGGACCTCCTCACCCCATGGAACATCGAAAATGTAATTCAATTCCTACAACTCGAGATGTATGCGGATGCAACTACCATTGAATATCGTGATATGCTCGAGGGGGCAATCCACACATGCCACAACAAATACCTTGATGGATGAAGGTAATATGTCTTGCAGAAACTATGGATCTATAGTTCATAGAAAAACTAGAATCTATATGGTGTAACGAGTTCGCGACTTTTTATTGCACATTCTATATAATTAGATGGTCTTTCACAGGGTAAGATTTGTAATAACTAACTTGCCCAAAGAGGACACTTTTTTTTCTGTCTCGGTCTTACTACTCCTTGTCTCAAGTCATACTTTACATGATGCTAAGGTAAATGAGAACATACTGACATAACAAGACACACATTGGTGAGATTATAAAAAAAAAACCCCGCTCTTATGGAAATTAATTAACTATGAAATGTATTTCTCGGATGAAGTATCCAATTTTGGTAAGTTATAATTATTTGGTTTTCTGCCATTTTATGTTCCGGTAGCCTGCGATATAATGTCAATCATATCCTAGTCATATCAACCAACAAATAGATCCATTTGCATATGTACCTTCACAAAATGAAGATGCAACCTCAAACCTTTAATATGTTATAATTACAACCTATGAGTTATAGCTCTACCAATCCTACCGATCTTTCAAGCTATGACAGCCAGGGAACAATCAGATGAAGAAAACAACTACTCCCTCTGTTCACAAATAGATGACTTCTATTTGTCTAAATATGAATGTATTTGGACATAAATATGTGTACATACATTTATATTTGGACAAATGGAAACCATCTATTTGTGAACGGAGGGAGTAGTATGATTTTCACTGTAATTTTGTTTGGTATTGGCCATGTTGTGTCAAGTTGTATCTCCTTTTATCAACATTTTTCCTTAATATATATCAGATATAAGATGCCTTCGGGTGTGTTTTCTCATAAAAAGAATGCTACTCAATACCAAGATTAGCATACTTTTTTTTTATTGTAGATTTATTTTTGTGTGGTCCTGACGCACCATTCTCTATGTGCCAAATTTTCGTGATCATATCGACCCTTGAGTCAGGCGACAATGTTGCTATGATGGCTTTCATGATATGCATTGTGGTGCTCCTTACTAATGGAGAGGCCCTCCCGGAGGTTATACAAATACATCGCTTCATTACAAGCCTCTCCACAATTATGTAACAGTCCCACATTGACTACAAAATCATCCGTGCAACCCGCAATACCTTGAAGAAAATAGCATCATCCTTCACCACAAGAATGACAATGGATCCCGCAATCCATTGGCCCGCAACAATTGCATCCATGTCATTCACCATTGTGGGCTATATGAACTGTCCAGGTACATTTTACGTGACCATGTAGATGTGAGAAATTTGAGGCTATGTACCTACACATTAAAGTACTTGATGATCATACGAACATGCCTCCCCTATTTCCCTAGGCTTCTCCATGATGTGAGATGCATCTCACAGCTATCATTGCCACATATCGTCTCGTTGTGTGGATGTGCTGGTGTCGTATTGTCGTTGTTCTTTGTGGTGCCAGGCCTTACATGTGCCATTGCAACAGCCTACTGCAATGTGATTGCAGATTGCAGATACGTCTACACCACCTCTACAGACCGGCAACATGCCAATAGTTCTTGACCTATTGCGGCAACTCAGATTCTCTATCGTGGATTTCTCGTGGACGATGTGGCCATGCATGGGCACTACCATGCCGTGATCTTGTCGTGCGACATAGCGTTCTGAACTTCGCCAGGGACATCCTCACCATAGGGACATTCAAAATGTAGTTCAACTCCCACAAATCGAGATATATGTCGCTCTAACTACCATTGAGTACCGTGCTATTCTGGAGGGAGGGATCCACACATGTTGCAACAAATACCTTTATGGTTAAAGGTAATAAGCTTGGGAGAAACTATGCATTCATAGTGCCTTGAATAAACTATAATCTATATGGCGTAAAAAATGTCCTACTATATATGTAAAATTTCTATTTAATAAGATGCGTTTTGAAGTGTAACATGAATAGTAATTTTTAAATAACTAACATGGCAAAAGGGGAACATTTTTTTCTCTCTAAGTCGTACTACTCTATCTTCTCACAAGTCACACTCCACGCATTGCTAAGGAATTGAAAAAGCAAAGGTACCAAATACACACCAAATGGTTGCGCCTACTACTTCGGTATCTACAAGAATGGTTGTTGATTTTCAATAATTAAAATGTCCTAAGAGGGCACATTTTTCATTTATACCTACTCGATTTCGTGTAGGAATTGGTGTAATATTTCAAGGAATTTCATCTTGGAATTCTAGATAAATTAACTGCTTATATTGAAATTTATGTATTCGTCAACTCTGTTTTTTCTAAAGATATTTCAATTTTTGACTTATTTATATTTTACTATCGTTGTTTAAAATATCTATGAAGATTGTATTAATATGACCTAAAAACAAACACAGGTTGAACATATTTATACAAATCCAAAACTATTTATATCACATCATTGACAATGGTTTCATGGCTGCATCTTTGATTTTGGGGTTTGTTAATTTGATCATGGACGAAAGCCTTATTTTTAATAAGAGCATGTTGGTCTTCCAACCAGACGTAATGATTAGTCCAATATTCTATGTAATCATAACTCCGGTTGTACGTCACAATGGCCATTTTGTTTTTTATTCTTATTCAGTTTATTTTACTTCCATTTTGCCATTTCTTATTTTGGACTTGTCGCCTCATCACTACTTTGGTATGCAATCTGTGTACGAGTTTTGGTTAGACTTGGAATTGTATCTAGTGGAGAGTTTGGTACAATATAGGCATCACACGGGGTTGCCAAAATAGAGTGGACGAAATCTAATATGCTTGTGGATTGGACTATGCCAATTTAGCGGGGAAAGTCATCTGTAATCATGTCCTGGTAAGTATACAAGTGGATTCGAGAAGTCACTACTAGGAAAACAGCTATATGAGTGATGATACCCGTGACGCACCATCAATACGGCATGTCACGCCTAATAGCCGTGGCGCACCACAGTTTGGTGCGTCGCTCCTATAGCCTTACCCGCGGTGCACCAGGCGGAAGCCGCGTCGCGCCTATGTGTGGGGCCGGGGTGGCGAGCCTCCGAGGCATACCCGCGACGCACCGAGCCACTCGTGCGTCACGGCTATGTGGGATAGGCGCGGCGCACATGCCCGTGGTGCGTCACGGTTTAGATAGGCGTGACGCACCGGAGCTTGGTGCGCCACGGCTATGGGAGTACAGATAGGCCACGCCGTCCCATTTCTTTCTCTTCCCCTTCTCTCCACACGAACGGACGCGCCCTCGATCCCCTTCCTCTTGTCTCCCTCGATCTAGCGCGCTGCCCTCGATCCGTAGCCTCCCGCCGCCCCGCTCGCCATCCAGTAGCCGCCACCATCTAGGACCACGAGGAGGAGCCGCACCGCCCCTCTGATCTCCATCGACCGCGCGCCGCCGTCTAGGACCAGGAGGAGGAGCCGCACCGACATGTCTACATCGACCACGCGCCGCCGTCAAGGACCAGGAGGAGGAGCCGCACCGCCCCGTCTCCATCGACCACGCGCCGCCGTCAAGGACCTCACCTCCAGTTCACGTCTCCTTGACAAGCGCCTCCACAGGAGAAAGGTCACCGTCGCCCTCCCCTAGTCCTCTCCCTCCCCTTGTTTTGAAGTTGACACTATCGTAGGATTTGGTTTAGTTTCAATTTCCTCCTACATTCAGTGAAACCGAGTTCAGCAATGCAATTTCAACGATATATCACCATTGCATAAAGAACATGGAGTGTCCTGTTTCTTGTTTCTGAACACTGTCGTAGGGAACCAACCCAACCAGTAGAGATGATGGATTCCTCATTGCATAATGCCACGCCTTTTTGCTGTTTGCTCTGGTCCATCAAAGTACAATGAATATTCCCATTCATTTACAAAAAGAGAGGGGATTTCATCAAACACCTAAGTCAGCTAGCTATCCCTTTTTCGTTCTCTTGAGATTCTGGTGAAAAATAGTGAGTTTTCTAGAAAACGTGTCCCCTTGCTCTCTGTTGGTCATGTTCTTAAGCTATAGTGCTATAATGGACTGGTCAGTGGCTCAATGATAGCAGGCCTATGAAGTATCATGTGAGGCGTCGCTTACATTGTTGGTGCAGCTAAAGAGACAACTGCATAATTAAGTGTAAAATAAAATGTACACTGTACACATTAGAGAGTAGAATGCACCGTTTTTTTCTTCGAAAGTGAGTACTAGTATATTCCTCGGTTGTCAAGTGTCAAGCCTCTTCTTCCTTTGACTCGAGAATTCAGACATCCGTGACTGCCAAGCCAGTTAATTAGCTCGATATTCCTCCTCTCTGCAGTCTGCACCATCAGCCACTATAAATCTTCATTATCTGGTTGGTTCAGTAAATTCAGCCTCAACATCGGAAGCATTATTTCGAGTCTCGACCAGATTAGAGCAAAACAAATAAGCTTAGAATCTGCAGGAACCCAAATAAAGGCATCAAATTCTAACAGGCCCCAGGGCTAATTTTGTTGCATAGTTGCTGCAAATGGTGATGATGGCTAATTTTGTTGCCGGAGAGTATATCTTTGTTTTAGGGCTAGTAGTCCTTATGTTATTTTGTTTCCAGAAGTTGATTTTCCAGGCCTTTATATGTTGTTGCTGGACATTATTATGGTTATTGGTGTGTAAATATTGATCAAATAATGTTTAGTGGTGAGAGTAGCACCTTAGTTTGTTGTGGTTTGATTCTTGCGTGACAGCATGACTATGAACAGACTAGCATTTTGATTCACACTAGCTCCTTTTGATTCACATCAAAATCATACGTATACACTCAATAGCATGATGAAGTAGCCAGTAGATATTTGCTTTAGTGATGAAATAGCATGATCAAATAGCATGATGAAGTAGCCAGTAGATATTTACACTCAATATCACTCAATAACATGATGTAAGCATGCAGATGCTGATTTGGGAGTGGCATCAGCCACATACAATAATTTACCTATGTTGTACAATATTTTGTTCAGCTAGTTGTCACAAGTAGAATGTTGCTTTCTTCTAACACCTGATGCTTTATACCTGATGCTTTGTACCTGATGCTTTATACCTGATGCTTTATACCTCTATGTCTACTTTCTTAATTTAATAGAACATGGCTTGCAAAGTATGTCGGTCCCTATGTGCCCAAGGACGATTCACCGGGTCTTCTTTTATGATTGAGCTGAACGACGGTCACCTTGATTCTTTGGTAATTAACAAACGATTCTTTTTATGTTAACTTGCAACTTGTGTTCTTTCGTTTTACAATCCAGCTTAGATTGGTATGTTTCTTAACAAAAGATTCTTTTATATTTCTTTTTTAGATTGTACCATGCAATATTCGGGAAGAGTTCAACGAGTTAGTAGGCAATAACGTGGATTTCGATGTTCACGGGACCATTTACATTCTTCGAGTGAAGAAAGAAAGAAAGAAGACCTATTTCTACGGGGAACAATTGCGGTCTATCATCGCCACCTATAATTTAAGCGGAGGTGATTACATTCACTTCTCTATGGCAGGACCGCAACCTCGTATCGTACTTCTGTATATGGGTGGGATTGCGAGCGAGGATGGCGGTAGTGAGGAGGAAATTGGGAACAATGAGGATGATATGGACAATGAGGATGATATGGACGAGGAGTACCCATGGAAACATGTGGTGGTTGCTCAAAGAGTCAATCTTACCGAGCTTGAGAAGGACCGTGTCCTTCAGAAACTAGCCCAGATAGATAGCTACATCGGGGTCCCTTTCGTGCATCGCATCACCAACACTAATATCTCCAATGGACATGTCATGGTATGTTTCTTAACACTTTCTTATTCCTATAGTTGCTTATGTTATAATGTGGCCGGTATGTGACATTGTGCTTTTATTCTTTCTTGGAATTGTGTGTTATAGAAAATACATATGGCGGTAGCGGACAGTGCTGGCATGGAGCATAAAGGTACCATTGGAGTACGCCGTGGAGAATCAGGAAATGTCACTGCAGTTCCGATCACCAGGGATAATGCTGATGGTCGCGTCATCCTCAACTCTCAATCATGGAGGCAGTTCCATTCCGCAAGAGTTGGTATGGAGGCTGGCCGAGCTATTCTGATCACCATGAGGAATAGTGACATCCCGAACTTGGACATGATGATGGTCATCGACTACATCAGCCCGCTAGATAGATGACGAGTTTGTTGAAATTAGAACAAAAAATCATTTCCATCTGACTAACTCCTGGATTTATTAGTAGTATGGTTGTTTTCGAGACTATGTAATATTTGTTCGAGAATATTGTTCGAGTTTGTTGAAATTAGAACAAAATATCATTTCCATCTGACTATTGTTCGAGAATATTTCTGCTATGAAACTTTATTCTGTCATTTTGCTGTCAATTGCAACCTGTATTTGAGCTACTGATATTCTTCTGTATTGTGTCTACTGATATTCTTCTGTATTTGAGCTGTATATACCTGTATAAATACGGTACTGCTTATTTTAAAAAAAATACAGCATATTATAGCCGTGACGCACCAAAAAGGGTACCCGTGACGCACCTGAGAGGTTAGGCGTGACGCGCCTAGAAGTAGCCGCGGCGCACCACGACCGTGCGTCACGGGTATAAATAGGCGTGGCGCACCAGCTAGGTGCATCACGGCTAAACCCATAGGCGCGGCGTGATAGCCGTGACGCGCCCCGGTGCGTCACGGATAAGAAAATTGGTGCGTCACGGGTAAACTTTTCCCTAGTAGTGAGTATGCGAGCTAGGCGAACATCATAGGCACATGTACAATGGTTGATAATACCACACAATTTCATAATCTAGAATAAGAATAAAACATGATGTATAACAGGCTAATTATTCGGCTAATTTTGTAGTTGTGATATTTTTTTAACATGATGTTCATGTCTTATTATACATCATGTTCTAGAATAAAAATAAAACATGATGTATGATAATCAATATCAATTCAATTCTTTATGATAATTTTGACTAGTTTCCTGAAATTGAAAAATGTTCCCTAAATTTTAAAAATTGTCACAACTATAGAAAATGTCCATGAATTTCAAAAGTTTCCATGTATTTAGTTTTTTCACGCATTTAAATTCTCAAATTAAAAAATCATGAATTTAAAAAATTCTTCATGAATATAATTTTTTCAATTTTAAAAGGTACATGCTTTTAGAAAAAATGTTCACAAAAAATGAAAAATATCATCAATTTTTAAAAATATGTGGTTTTGAAAAGTGTCCATGAATTTAAAAATAAAAAAACAAAGAAATAGAACATACACAAGCAAACTAATGACATAGAAAAAATGCACGGAATATACTAGAACACGAACAAACCAATTGAGGAAAAATCTTACCTGGGCCGGCCCACTTGGTAGTGCTAGTGCTGAGGAAGATAGGCCTTGCGCCCGTTACGCGTCCATAAACTCAATGGGCGTATGGCTACTGGTGTTCGTTAGTGGGCTTGGCCCATTTAACTGGTTCGCTAAATTCCGCATAAGTACTCTCTCTCCGATCCGAAAAAAGAGTCGAGAAAGTTATATATACGTGTTGTGCTGTGCTGGTTGCCTTATTTAGCTCAGAACACTTTTAGTGGACCAGAGGGGGTAATTAAAAAGAAAAAAGTGATGTCTTCGGTCTCTTAGCTTAGATGGATCTTATCAAGTCAGCTTCAACGATAAAAACGAGTAGATGATGATGAATAGAAAAATGTTCCCAGACAGGGCAATTTTTAAATTGGAAAATTTTCAAAATCTGAATATTTTTTGATATTTGAACAATTTTTTAAATTTCAACTTTTTTATTTTGAACAATACAAAAAATAAAACATTTAAAAATATGAACATTTTCCAAATTTAAACATTAAAAAAATCAAATAGAACCATTTTAAAACTTTGCACATTTTTCAAATAGAAAGAAAAGAAAACATACATGAAAAACCCGACATAAAAACTAGAAAACATGAAAAACCAGACCGGGTTGGAAGCTTCGACCAGCTTCCCAAACCGTAGTGGAACACGCATATGGGTCGGCCCACTTGAACACTACTAATGCCGAGAGGCTACTCATTGCATAACGGACGCAACGGATGTCTAATATGGATCCTCCTTATCACCGCTCTTAGCGGCAGCAGAAGGTCGTGCCGCCCGCGACGAGCAGTAGCTAGGTCGACGAAAACAGGTACATTTGTCTTCCTTTTAATTTTTTTTTTGTTTTTTTTTTTTTTTGCTTCATGTGTGAACATTTTAAAATATGAAAACAATTAAATCGCAACATTTTTAAAATTGGAACATTTTTTAATGAATAGATTCAAAAATTTAGAAAAAAAATAATTTTTGAACAAATTTTGAATGCGAACAATTTTTGAATATGAAAATTGAGATTGTAAACAAATTTCGAATATCAGAAGTCAAATTTAGAACAATTTTCAATTTTAAACAAATTTCGAATGTGAATAATTTTCGCATCTGAATAAAATTTGATTAAAATTTAGCGTATGAAATTAAGCGACACTTAACGGGCCAGACCTGTAGTACCATCGGGGTGTGCGGCACCACACCATCGTGCCGGTAAGAGTGACATATAGGATTTACCGAAATCACTAGAAAAATGTCCACATGCGTGACAAGTGTCGCCACCAGAGAGTTTTGGGGGGTTTTTCCATTTCCCACGCGCGGACGGAGGATGGATTGTCACGCATTTATTTCGAGATCCGTTTCTTCCAAATGAAATATCTCGCGAACCGTTTTTCGAAATTACGAACCGTTTTCATATTCGAGATCCTCGCGTCGAGATCTTCAAAACTAGATCCCATGTTGATAGCTTTTGAGAAACTTTTTTTTGTACACTCAGAATCAACACGGATGTACGCCCAGTTACACACAGATGTACGCCCAGATGCAGTGAACGAAGTACGCCCACGTGCATGTGTTGACGTACACACGTGCACCACGGGTGTACGCCTAGACAGTTATACACCCAGGCGCTTGTACACCCAGTGAAGAGCCGACGTACACCTCGACGGATGTACACCCAGTGAAGTGCCGGCGTACACCCTGGCGGATGTGTACTCCCAGCGGATGTACACCCAGTTACACAGTGGATATACTTTCTAGAACAGTTTTTGTATACTTTCGGTACCATTTTTTTATACTTTCACTTATAACATGTATACTTTCATAACAGCGTTTGTATTCTTTCAGAACAACATGCGTGCTACCGAAAGTATAAACTATAGACAACAGGGTGTACAAAATCCGAAAAAAAAAGTTTCCCAGAACCTATCAACATGGGATCTAGTTTTGAAGATCTCGACGCGAGGAATTCAAATATGAAAACGGTTTGTAATTCCGAATTATGGTTCATGAGATATTTCGTTTCGAAAAAAATGGATCTAAAAACAAATGCGTGCACTCCCTCCATCCAGGTCCTCACTTACAGCTCGCCACGTGTGTCTTGACATGAGCTTATTTTGCCTTTCCGTATGCTCGCAAGAGGCCTCCCTCCCCTTTTTTTTCTAGGGACGCCCAGGATTTACCATCAAATAGGGATCGCCCTGGCCGACACGGAAATAAGCCTGGCCAAAGGAGCGGCTAAGTAGGCCGCACGCAGATCTCTAAGATAAGATACTATTTTTTTTTTTTTTTTTGCTCCAAGGCACCGAATACATTGACAATTCGAAATCTGATCCCACTTTAGATATTCCAAAGCACGAAATAAATAAATTAGGCATACGTCTTTGAATGTTTGAAATAAAAACTAAAACACTCTATTCTTAACAGAGTAGGGTCGCCTCCTACAGACACAGCACGAATACTTTGTCCGACTCAACCCTGATATCCGTTGAGGGCCGGCCATTTGCTTCTTTCCTGCACGTCCTGGCTCATTAAGAACTTCTACTCCGTTTGCAGAAGTTATGGATGTGCAGCGATGAACCTCAGCATAGCCCCAGAATCGACGTGACAACTTCTGATACTATGGGGTGCTGCAGTGCTGGTGATGGCCCCGGCAGGTGAAGCAGGCCACGTGACACCCACACTTTTTTTTTTTTTTTTTTTTTTGCTTTGGGCATCTGCTGAACCCTGCTTTGAGAGGTACTGAAAAACGGTTCTTGGAGCATCTTTTTTTTTTATATCAAATGTTGACGTGCGCAGAGAGGACCCTGAAGGCATTAGCTGCGATTTTATTTCTTTGGGGACTTATTTTCCTTTGTGCTGGGTTAACATGCCGAAGAATTCATGACTGGACATGCGTAAGAGGTGACCTACGCCGTGACGCCTCCGCCGCCTTACATATAGCACAGCACCTCAGCGTTGCACAGACAGCTCTCACTCATCCACCAGTCATCACACACACAGGGACGCCATGGCTGCTGCTGCTGCTTCTTCTCCGGTGACGGTAGTGCCGCGCATGAAGCTGGGGTCGCAGGGGCTGGTGGTCTCGGCGCAGGGCCTCGGCTGCATGGGCATGTCCATGGCCTACGGCGGGCGCAAGCCCGAGCCGGACATGATCGCGCTCCTCCACCACGCGGTCGCCGCCGGCGTCACCTTCCTAGACACCTCCGACATTTACGGGCCGCACACCAACGAGATCCTCCTCGGCAAGGTTGGTGTTTGTTGTCCCATTTTCTCGACTGTTTTTCTGAATTATGTCTCTGCGCTGATGGTGTTCAACCTAATGCTCCTACGTGACAGGCGCTGCAAGGCGGCGTGAGGGAGAAGGTGGAGCTGGCCACCAAGTTCGGCGTCGTCTTCGTCGCCCACGACAAGCGGGAGATCCGCGGGCACCGGCGTACGTGCGGGCGGCATGCGAAGCCAGCCTCGCCCGGCTTGGCGTCGACTGCATCGACCTCTACTATCAGTGTCCCCGTGGAGATCACGGTCAGCATGCGCGACGTAGTTCATCATTCCATTTATATATCCATAACTTGTAAAGCTTATACTCCTTCTGTCCCACATCCACTTTTATCCAATTTTGAGACAATTAATTTGCGACAGAGGGAGTATAAGTTAATCGACAACTTATATACATCTCTTGACAGATGGGTGAAATAAAGAAACTAGTCGAAGAGGGAAAGGTGAAATACGTCGGGTTATCCGAAGCCTCGGCGTCCACAATCAGAAGGGCACACGCGGTTCACCGCATTACTGCTATCCAGCTGGAGTGGTCTCTATGGTCAAGAGACGTGGAACAAGATATTGTCCCCACCTGCAGGTGACTCTTTTGCAAACCGTATAGTAGGAACCTACAATTGATTGCAATTTAATTATTTGCAATTTTTCTTCTTAAATACTTCTGATCTTATAAGGATTGTTTTCTTTTCCAGAGAACTTGGCATTGGAATTGTGGCATATAGTCCATTAGGCAGAGGTTTTCTATCAAGTGGACCCACACTGGTGGACACATTACGGGACAATGATTTCCGCGAGGTGAATGAACTGAAGTACCTACATACAACTAGCTAGTTAGCGTTTCCTAACAAACGTCCAATTGCATTATTTCCAGAATCTCCCAAGATTTCAACCTGAGAACATGGAAAAGAACGCTGCCATATTCGAGCGTGTGAGCGAGATGGCTGCCCGGAAAAAATGCACGTCGTCGCAACTCGCGTTGGCCTGGGTTCATCACCAGGGAAGCGATGTGTGCCCCATACCTGGCACAACCAAAATTGAAAATTTAGACCAGAATCTGAGAGCCTTGTCCGTGAAACTCACCGTTGAGGAGATGGCCGAGCTCGAGTCATATGCCGCCGTTGATGCCGTGCATGGTGATCGATACAACAACACTCTTCCCAACACCTGGGAGCACTCCGAGACCCCTCCCCTGTCATCATGGAAAGCCACTTAGATATTTTCACGAGATTAACAGCTCCGAGACCCCTCCCCTATCATGTTTTGTGCCACTGGTTTGAGATAGCTGCATATGATTGTAATCAATAAATAAGCAGTCTAAAAATAATGTAACATAATGTAATTGCTTGATTTTAGTCGAGGGTAATATACTTGGTGGAAGATTTCCTTCTCATGAAGGTTGGAATTTGTTGAGTTCACTACTATTGCTCTACTATCACTTTGATGTGGGAAAATAACTGTGAAAGTTGAAAATAAACATGGGAACATTACAACCAATAATTCTCATTAGTTCAGCCACCTTTATCATCTTTTTGACACACTTTATGACATGTGGGCCCCACATCGGCAGGGATACAAAAAATTGTTTAAACTTTCCTTACCATGTGGATCCCACCACATAGCATTGTCAGCAACAAAGAAGAAAAAAGGCCAACAAATGTATCCGAGAGCCTGAACCCATGTCGTGCACCCGCTCTTTTTCAGGCTTTGCCACCAATTAATCCAAATTGTATCCAACACATGGGCCATGACATGCAGATTTACACTTTTATGCCATTTCAATAGTTAGTCAATAAGTTAAACGACATTTTGTATGAAAAGTTGACATAAAACATTAATGCATGATAGTTATTTGTTAAAAGGAACAACAGACATAGTACAATATCAGAATCTTGCTCCATCTCCCCGTTGTTCGTATGATATTGTGGCAGTCGTCGAGTGAAGAGGATCGGTGTCCGTCAACCTGGCCAACCCATGTCTTGTACTGATGTAGACATTTTGTGCCCACCGCGCATCTTCAAAGTCCATGCCACACCACATCTCCTCGGAGGTGCCACACCATGTGGCCACAACCCTGTGGTACACACTATTACGAGCCTTGTCTCTGACACTCACGCCTAAGGAAGTGACTAAGTTTGAGTCATATGCTGCATTTGCACTACAGGAAAACGGCGATACACCGATGACTTTTCGCCGGGGCCGTTGGCGTAGGGGCCAAATTGGGCAACAAAGCAAACTGGTCGTCGGTTCAGATTAACCGTCAGCGTACAGGGCTACGCCGACGGCACAACTATGTTTTCCTTTTTCCTAATTTTAATTCAATATGGAAACATTCATATCTTCAAATCCGTAAATCGAAATTTAACAAATAATATGTCCAAATCGATTAAAAAGTGAGACGAATACAAATATGAAAACTGTATCATCTTTTACATAATATTTTTTGTATTTGGTTCACAAGAAAAGTCATTTTTGCCGCTGAGAAAAAGGAAAATGAAATTTATAAAAATAATTTGAAAAATCCCCTCGGGACCATTGTTTCCAATACCAAGATACACCTATTTGTCAAATATGATAACTTTATCACAAACTATGCTGTGGGAATTGCCATCACATGATCATTTGGCTTGAAACTTATAAATGTTTATACATGATAGACCTTTTTGTGAAGATTTTTTTTTACAATTTGTCAAGAATCAGGTTCATCATTTTTCATAGCAACTACTACACATAAAAGGATTTCAGGTCAGAGGAAATCTTTTTTTTAGGTTTTCTTCACTTTATTTGAATTTTATTTTAAAAAGATCAAAAGGGCTAACACGACTATTCATCGAAAGAGGTCAGATTTTCTAAATATAGCGATATTTCTATGATATAACCACTAGTATTGTACCTTAAAATGATTTTCTAAAAAATTCATACCAAACTATCAACCACTTGTAGTTCAAATTTGGACTACTTTTGAAAAATTAGCATAAACTCATTTAACTAGGAGAAATTAGATATAAATCAAGAAATTCCTAATAGTTGGGAATTATCTATAAAATCAAGAAAACTCTTTGTGTGAATTAGATGGGTGCCATTTTACACAATTTTGTTGTACTTGGTTCACAAAAAGTCATTTTGCAACTTAGAAAAAGGAAAATAGTATTTATAAAAATAATTTGAAACATCCATTCGAAACCATTGTTTCCTATACCAATATACACCTATTGTAGAATATGAGAACTTTATCACAAACTATGCCGTGGGAATTACCATAACTTGGTCATTTGCCTTGACACTTATAGATGTTTATACATGACAGACCTTTTTGTGATTATTTTTGAACAATTTATAAAAAATCAGTTTTATCGCTTTTCGTAGCAAATAGTACATATAAAAGGACACCATGCGAGAGGAAATATTTTTTTGAAGTTTTTTCGCTTTACTTTTTTTTCAAAAAAAAAATCTGTTAAAATGGCCACCATGACTATTCATCGAAAGAGGTCAAATTTGAAGGGAATATGCCCGAGAGGCAATAATAAAATGGTTATTATCTTATTCCTTGTTTATGATGAATGTTTATTTCTCATGCTAGAATTGTATTAACCGGAAACGTTGATACATGTGTGCTTAATAAACAAACAATGGTTCCTAGTAAAGCCTCTCTTTTAACTAGCTCGTTGATTAATAGATGATCAAGGTTTCCTGATCATGAACATTGGATGTTATTAATAACGGGGTCATGTCATTAGAAGAATGACGTGATGAACATATACCCAAAGATAATATAGCAATGCGATCAAGTCATTTAGTTTACATTGTTATATAAAACATACGAAGTAACTTATTCCTTAGACCATGAGATCATGTCAATCACTGATACCGGAAGAGTGCTTTGATGGCATCAAACGTCACACCGTAACAGGGTGACTATAAAGGTGTCGTTAAGTATTCGTAAAGTATTAGTTGAGGATCATGGATCAAGAGTGGGATTTGTCCATCCAAATGACGGAGAGATATACTCTGGGCCCTCTCGGTGATATCACATCGAAACCGCTTGCAAGCACGTGATATGATCACAAAGGATGTTATATCACGGGAACGAGAAAAGAGTACTTGTCGGTAACGAGATTGAACAAGGTATGGTTGATACCAATGATCGAATCTCGGACAAGTAAAATATCGCGAGACAAAGGGAATAGTTCACGGCGTTGTTGGTTCACACGATCACGAGAGTCATCGTTGAATATATAGGAGTCATCACGGATCTCCAGATCCCGCTGTTGATTATTGATCGGAGAGGAGTCTCGATCATGTCTATCTTATTCGCGAACCGTAGGGTGACACACTTAAGGTTCGATGACGCATTTGAGAGGATACGGAATATCGGAGAAAAGTTTGGACAGCACCGAAATTGTTTCGGGGAATATTGAAATAGTCACCGAAATTGTTTCGAGTAATTTTGAAATAGTTCAAGGGGATTCTTATCAAATGGTTGTTAATAGATTTAACAACTAACTCAAGGGGTTATATGTTAATGTTTGTTAATGGAATTAACAAATATTAAAATAAAGAAATAAAATTGTTTTATTTATTTATTAAAGAAAACCCTTGGGATTTTGAGTGGGAATTCATGGAAGAATGAGTGGGTTGAGTGGAGACTCCACTCACATGATGAGGGAGAGGTGGAGGCAGCCAAAAATTCGTGGCTGCCATCCCCTCCTATAAAAGGAGGGGTGAGAGCTCCCTCTCCCACTACACACACTTGTGTCATCTCTTCCTCCCTCCTGCCGCTGCTCCACCACTTGTTCGTGCGCTTGGCGAAGCCCTGAGCAATGTTTTTTCTCCACCACACCACGCCGTCGTGCTGCTGGAGTTCCGAGGGATCTTCTACTTCCGCTCCCCGCTGGAACGAGGGAACGGAGGTCGTCATCAACCGTACGTGTGACCGATCACGGATGCACCGCCGGATTGCGGTGCCATCTTCTCGCTATCGGGATCGGTGTGAGTACGACTACGCCAACAACGAGATTTGATCTCGTACCACTTTGAGTCTTCGAGGGTATGTGTTCTCCTTAACCCTCTTGTTGCCCGTTGCACTTCGTCTCCTAGATTAGATCTTGGCCTTTCGGGTATCTCTCGCGTAGGAAAATTTTTGTTTTCTATGCAACGAACCCTTCAGTGGTATCAGAGCCGGATCTATGCGTAGATGTTTTGTACGGGTAGAACACATAGGTGTATGTGGGCGTTGATGATCATGTTATTACCTCCTTGACTATTTTATGATCTTAGTGGCATAGTGGGATGAAGCGGCCCGGACTAACCTTACATGTCCACGTACATGAGACTTGTTCCACAACTGACATGCAACTTGTATTGCATAAGTGGCTTGCGGGTGTCTGTTTCTCCTACTATAGTTAAGATCTAATCTATGAAGGGTTGTTAAAAATGTGTTTATCAACGTTGTGGTTGATGTTCGTAGGTATGAACGGTTCTATCCTCGAAAGCCCTAAGCCACGTAAAATATGCAAAAATAAATTAGAAGCGTCTAACTAGTTTTTGCTGGGCATGTGAATTGATATGGTCAATATTACAAATTTGATTATGAGATGATCTATTTTGTAAATTATTGATATACCGGAAGGTATCCATATGGTTGTCTTCTTATTGATGGACAATCAAGTTTGGGGTACCGTGGTACTTGGTACCACGCCGGTGGAATGATTGAGATCATACCATAATGCACATGATGGAGATCAAGTGCAAGAAGGACCATATCATATCACGTTATCCTTTCATGTGATGTTTGTGATGTTAATCCTTTTTATGCATCTTGTGTTGCTTAGATAACGATGTTAGCATTATAAGATGATCCCTCTCACTTAATATCAAGATAATAATGTGTTCTTCCTTAAGTATGCACCGTTAAGAAAGTTCGTCGTTTCGAGACACCACGTGATGATCGGGTGTGATAGACTCAACGTTCGCATACAACGGGTGTTTTCAAGCCTAGCATGTACAGACATGGCCTTGAAACACACGCAATACTACGGTTCTACTTGGCGAGCCTAGCATGTACAGACATGGCCTCGGAGCACGTAACCGAAAGGTAAAGCATGAGTCATATGGATGATATGATGAACATGTCAATGTTCGCCTTTGAAGCTACATCATCTCACGTGATGATCGGTTTTGGTGTAGTGAATTTGGTTCGTGTAATCACTAAAGACGACTAAGAGGGATGTTGTTTTTGAGTGGGAGTTCATGGCTTAATTTGAATTAACTTGAACTTATTTATCATGAACAACAAATCAAAGTGAATTTGCACAACTTGTAGTAGTCATTGGCATCCTCATAACTATCTTACACTTAGATTGTTAATTGAGATATAACTGTTATGATCTGGTAAATACCATTTAAGATTGGTACCGTATTAGTGAAATTTAAAATTGAGTCCTATTGTAAATTTTTGGTATTTCCTACCTAGCTCCATGTGGTTAATGATTGATTAATCTAGAGAGCAAATAATTCCTACTTAGAATCCAGAGTCATGGTTGCTTCCGTATTACTTTATCTTCAAAAGAATGTTTTGTTGATCAAGGTGATTTAGGGACTGAAAAGAGTTGTTTTCAGAAACAATGAAGTGAAAGATATATTGATATCTAGAAACTTATTTGTGGCAACATGACTGAGTATAATTTAGCGTGACAATGTTTGCTTATATTATCTGAATATATGCAATGATTGAAGACGCTAGGCGTTTGAATATTCCAAGAAATTGGATGCTAAAAATTATCCTCTAAATTCCTTCCTTCGAGCTATAATAGCTTAATCATAAAATTGTTATGATGGGATGGATTAGAAGTATGGGTAAAGTAGTTTACCTTACTTGGAAAATGCTAAGAGTGGAATCTAGAAGAATGCTATTAATATGGTGATATTAGTAGAACAATCAAACTCAAAGTATGACTCAATGGGTGATAGTATATGACTAACACGCCAAAGAAAATGAGCTAGTAAGACTAGCATTGTTTGATGTTGAATGATTCTTCTATAAAGGAAAGGGAATATTGAAAATAGAATTACAAATAGATATATGGCAGAAAAGAAGATAACTGGAAAAGTCCAGCTCAGGAGTATATACTTGATATACAAGATATAGATGTATTACTAGTTAACAAAGTATTTTTGGTATTTTGATACCACATTGGTTGGTATGAGTTGTCATACAAAGCAACGCAATGAAAGAAATACAAGGGCCTAAAAGGAACTAGTAATAGATGTGGAATCGATTATGACAAGAACATAAATAAAGTGTTATTGTGTTCATTGTAGTATCGAAACAACCAGTCAAGATTTATTTGAAGAACTTAATAATTTGTTATTTTGTTCTAGTCTTTTGTGAGAACAAATGAGATTGTTCAAACTATGATCATATTCCATAATTGATGGATATGTTAATATAAATCATGTTGGTAAAGTAAACATCTATAAGACTAAATGCTAAACGTTGCAAGACGTTGAAGAGTTTCACTTAAATTGTGACACCACCATTTTAGTTCATATCGGAAAGGAAAACATGAAGGAACTCCATATTGATGGACTTCCGGAGTCATTTTATTGACGCTTGTGAGACCTCTTCCAAAAGATGACTAGAATTCCGTTCTTAGGCCAAAGTAGAATGGACGACTAATTTAGTGGAGATTATACATATTGATGTATATAGTCCATTATGTGTAGTCATGTATGGTGGATTAATTTTTCCTTCATAAAATTCTGTCGATGATTTAAGTAGATATGTGAGTATATCTATTTAAAGGAAACAGAGTTTGACATTTTGAATTGGTTCAAAAGGTTGTTAATATGAAGTTAAAATCAATGTAACAAGATAATCAAGTTTTTATGATTGGATCATAAAGGATAAAGTTTGAGTTACAAGTTTAGCCAAACATCTGAGAAGTTGCAAAATTGTTCTACAACTTATACTTCTCGAATACCCCACATTAGATTGGAGTATTCAAAAGACAAAATCAAACCCTGTTTGACATGGTAAGATTAATAAAATTGCCATTATATGTTTGTAGTTTATACATTAAGGACAACCGCTTTTACACTGAAAAGAGCACCATCATGATCCGTTGAAATTGACAACATATAAGATATGGTTTGGGTAATGACCTGAATTGTCATTTTTCTTAAGTTTTGGTATGCATAGCATGTGTAAAATGTTTACAACCAAAATAGGATAAATATATGTTTATAAGGTTATCCCAAATAAAACATTGGGTATTTATCCTATCACCGAACCAAAAGACAAGTGTTGTTTGTCAGAAAGGGTTGATTTCTCGAGAAAGTAGTTCTTGCGAAACAAGTGAGTAGGAGCACGGTACAAACTCAACAAGATTACAGAATCTCCGTTATCATGTCAAGAGTAGCGCAGCACTGGAAGTTGTTCCGGGGTTTACTATTTTGACTAAGTAGAAGACACTACAAATGTTGTAGATACTTCAAATGAGTTTGCGAACTGTAGCAGGAAAGTCCAAAAACTTTGTACTTTGAACAACTTGTGGTTTAAGTATAAAGTGTTGTTTTGACAACAAAGGACCTGGACCTTATAAAGGAAGCAAATGATGGGCACTGACTTCGTAAAATTGACTATGAGTCATTATATCCGCCATAGTATCCTTGTATGAATATCAAGTATGTGACTTGGTAGTCCTTTCAATAGGAATGATGCCTAACGATAGAAAAAGGGTCTATATAGCGACAAAGACATGGATACTTATCGAAAAGTTGTTTTCGACGAAGTTCAAAGAGTTCACTACTACAAGATTTTGATCTTCCGTAGTGATGCTTAGTCTTTGCAGATAGTTCTAGCAAAGTTACATATTATGATATGGATGTTGAATAACAAAACCAATTCTCCTCTCGAGGAAGTTTGTTCAAGGATGTGTACTTGACACAGTCTGAGAGTTTTGTAAAATTCAAAAGGTTGCTAGAAAGGCATGCGCACTTCAATGGTTGAAGTGAGCATAACGAAGTTGAAATCTTTACCTTAATGAAGTTATCAAAAGAGTTTGATTCCATCATGAATGATAAAGATGCTTGTAGAGTTACAAGAAATTAAGTGGGAGCGTTATGACATATTTCCAATACTTTATGTAGATGACATATGGTTGATTGGAAAATATGTATTTTAAATTAACACGGTTAAGATTTCATATTGATGAAAGGCTTAGAAGATATTGGGCATCGATATCTATAAAAGATGGATTGAAGCGCCTGATATGATTGAAGCCAAATTACATAGATGAAATATTGAAGTAAGTCAATATACAATTGATAAGAAGGAGTTCTTGTCACATGGAAAATAATTGAGCAAGATTCATGTGTTTTGACACATGATGAGCATCATTGAAATTGAGATTTCTAAGTCATGTTTCCATGCTATGTACACAACCAGATGAGTCCTATGCTATAAAATGTTATAGTAGGATAATTCATATGATGATTAGACAACAGTGGGAGAGATCCTTGTGTCATTTTAGAAATGCTAAGGATATGTTTTCCTATATAGTAATGACAAAATAATAGTTGTAATATGTTACACTAATAGTCTTGTCATTTATTCAAGTAATTTTATCTCAATTAAAATATGTGATGAAGGGTAGCACAATAGGATGGAAGAAAGTTCCATGCTGGATTTGAAAGAGTTTCAAAATTAAAATATTGTGACAGATACTACAACAAAGGCTAAAGTATATCGTTGTGTTGACAACTAATTATAAGCGTATTTTGTGTCAAGGAGTTCTTTATTGAACTTGGTGAATTTCCAAGAATGCTGAAACTATGAAGCTACATTTTCACAATGTTAGTAACATCAGTTTAAGCTGAGGAATTAAGGTATCACCGGAACTTGGTGAGTTTCCAAGAATGCTAACACTATGAAGCTACATTTTCACAATGTTAGTGACATCAGTTTAAGCTGAGGAATTAAGTTTTCACGAATTGACTATATATATACAAAGCCATCTCATTAGAGAATGAGTGATGCGTGTAGACGCAAAGAACATGCAAATACAATAGGACCTGAACAGTTCAGATCTTTTTGATGATGTTTACCGCATGCGAAGCATGGTAATAACACTGGTACGCCATATGTGTTAAAGTGCTTACAGACTAGATTATTGACTCTAGTGCAAGTGGGAGACTGAAGGGAATATGCCCGAGAGGCAATAATAAAATGGTTATTATCTTATTCCTTGTTTATGATGAATGTTTATTTCTCATGCTAGAATTGTATTAACCGGAAACGTTGATACATGTGTGCTTAATAAACAAACAATGGTTCCTAGTAAAGCCTCTCTTTTAACTAGCTCGTTGATTAATAGATGATCAAGGTTTCCTGATCATGAACATTGGATGTTATTAATAACGGGGTCATGTCATTAGAAGAATGACGTGATGAACATATACCCAAAGATAATATAGCAATGCGATCAAGTCATTTAGTTTACATTGTTATATAAAACATACGAAGTAACTTATTCCTTAGACCATGAGATCATGTCAATCACTGATACCGGAAGAGTGCTTTGATGGCATCAAACGTCACACCGTAACAGGGTGACTATAAAGGTGTCGTTAAGTATTCGTAAAGTATTAGTTGAGGATCATGGATCAAGAGTGGGATTTGTCCATCCAAATGACGGAGAGATATACTCTGGGCCCTCTCGGTGATATCACATCGAAACCGCTTGCAAGCACGTGATATGATCACAAAGGATGTTATATCACGGGAACGAGAAAAGAGTACTTGTCGGTAACGAGATTGAACAAGGTATGGTTGATACCAATGATCGAATCTCGGACAAGTAAAATATCGCGAGACAAAGGGAATAGTTCACGGCGTTGTTGGTTCACACGATCACGAGAGTCATCGTTGAATATATAGGAGTCATCACGGATCTCCAGATCCCGCTGTTGATTATTGATCGGAGAGGAGTCTCGATCATGTCTATCTTATTCGCGAACCGTAGGGTGACACACTTAAGGTTCGATGACGCATTTGAGAGGATACGGAATATCGGAGAAAAGTTTGGACAGCACCGAAATTGTTTCGGGGAATATTGAAATAGTCACCGAAATTGTTTCGAGTAATTTTGAAATAGTTCAAGGGGATTCTTATCAAATGGTTGTTAATAGATTTAACAACTAACTCAAGGGGTTATATGTTAATGTTTGTTAATGGAATTAACAAATATTAAAATAAAGAAATAAAATTGTTTTATTTATTTATTAAAGAAAACCCTTGGGATTTTGAGTGGGAATTCATGGAAGAATGAGTGGGTTGAGTGGAGACTCCACTCACATGATGAGGGAGAGGTGGAGGCAGCCAAAAATTCGTGGCTGCCATCCCCTCCTATAAAAGGAGGGGTGAGAGCTCCCTCTCCCACTACACACACTTGTGTCATCTCTTCCTCCCTCCTGCCGCTGCTCCACCACTTGTTCGTGCGCTTGGCGAAGCCCTGAGCAATGTTTTTTCTCCACCACACCACGCCGTCGTGCTGCTGGAGTTCCGAGGGATCTTCTACTTCCGCGCCCCGCTGGAACGAGGGAACGGAGGTCGTCATCAACCGTACGTGTGACCGATCACGGATGCACCGCCGGATTGCGGTGCCATCTTCTCGCTATCGGGATCGGTGTGAGTACGACTACGCCAACAACGAGATTTGATCTCGTACCACTTTGAGTCTTCGAGGGTATGTGTTCTCCTTAACCCTCTTGTTGCCCGTTGCACTTCGTCTCCTAGATTAGATCTTGGCCTTTCGGGTATCTCTCGCGTAGGAAAATTTTTGTTTTCTATGCAACGAACCCTTCAAAATTTTCTAAAACTATCGACATTTATGTGATATAACCACTAGTTTTGTATATAAAAATGATTTTCTAAATAATTTCATACCAAACTATCAAACACTTGTAGTTTAAATTGGATTACTTTTGGAAAATCAGCATGAACTCATTTAACTAGGATAAATTAGATAATAATCAAGAAAAATTCCAAATACTTGGGGATTATCTATAAACTATGGAGTACTATTTGTGAGAATGAGATGAGTGCCTTTTTGCACAATATATTTTGCACTTGGTTGAGAAAGAATCCATCTTTGCCACTTAGAAAAACGAAAATGATATTTATAAAAATAATTTAAAAAATCCCTCCAGAACCATTGGTTACTATATTAAGATACACCTATTTATCGAATCTGAGAGCTTTATCACAAACTATACCGTGGGAATTGTCATAACTTGGTCAGTTGGCTTGAAACTTATATATGTTTATACATGATAGACCTTTTCGTGAAGATTTTTTTGATGGACATGATATCAATATCAATTAGTTCTATAATCTCACCTAGAAGCTAATTTGGAAGGAACTCAAAAGTTAAGTGTGTTTGGGAAGCTAATTTTTAAGGATGGGTGACTGAATGAGATATTTGACCAAGGTAAGTACTTTGATCAGATTAAGTGTGTAATTAATCAGAGATCAAGTGTGTGGCTACGTGAAAAATTTCGGTATAGAAATAAAAATAGTTCAAACAAAATAACAAAAATTTGATTTTTTTTTTCCATTATTTTTTTTGGAAATATTATGCCGACGTCTTTGCCGTCGACGTAGAGAGAGCAATGCCGACGGATTTACTCTACGCCGACAACTTTTAATACGCCGATGGAAATAAAGGCTAGGCCAACTACTTTTGGTCGTCGGTTGATACGTCTCCAACGTAAATATAATTTTTGATGTCCATTGATATTACGCCAATTGCTACATGTTTTCTCCCTTCTTTATAGCATTTTTACACGTTTTCCGGGACTAACCTATTAAGAAGATGCCAAGTGCCAGTTCCCTATTTTCTGCTATTTTTTATTTCAGAAAAGTTGTTCTGGAAATATTCTCGGAATTGGACCCCACGAATCCCGAAGTTCCTATTTTCCCCCGAAGCATCCAGAAGTCCGAAGAGGAGTCGAAGACGGTCACCAGGGGGCCCTCGCCATAGCCAGGCGCGGCCCCCAATTGGCCCACCAGCGTTGCTCTTCCGCCTATTTAAGGCCTTCCTCCCGAAAACCCTAACCTAATCGGAGAAATTCCACGAAACCTTCCGCAACCGCCGTCATCGTCAACCCAAGTTTCGACGGACAGATCTCTATTCTGGCACCCATGCCGGGATGGGGAAGTGCCCCCGGAAGCCATCTCCATCGACTCCACCACCATCTCCATCGCCGTTGTTGTCTCCTATCATGAGGAGGGAGTAGTTCTCCCCCGAGGCTGAGGGCTCTACCGGTAGCTATGTGGTTCATCTCTTTCTCCCATGGTGTGATCTATATGTGATCGTGAGCTTTGTAATCTAGTTGAATAAGTAGATGTTACTCTTCATCTTGTGCTACTCAAGTGTTTTATTAATATGATCTTTGGAGTCACCTTGTCCCGCGGTTTGAAGGTGACAGTGTGCACATCGTGTGTGTCTCCTCTATGAATTGTGGTGTTTGTCTAGTACCTTCTAGGGCGCTCAAGTTGACAGTGTGGGGCTAACTAGACATGGGAATGCTTACTTTAAGGAATGCTTTTTGCAGCCCTACGCAATGGTTAGTGTTCGTTATCCAACCGGAGAGGGTTAAGAGTAGCATAGTGAAGAGAAGATATTTAGTTATTCAATTATGTGATCATTGTTGAGGGTGCCCCACTAGTGAAAGTAGGATCCCTAGGCCTTGTTTCCAAGTATTGAAACACCGTTTTCCGCTTGTTCTGCTACATGTTTGCTGGCTGCCATATTTATTTAAGATTGCTATTATTACTTATAACCATCCATATTACTCGTATTTCACTATTTCTTCGCCGAACTAGTGCACCTATATACCTGACAAGTATATTGGGTGTGTTGGGGACACAAGATACTTCTTGTATCTTAATTGCAGGGTTGCTTGAAAGGGATATCTTTGAGCTCTACCTCCCTGAGTTTGATAAACCTTGGGTGATCCACTTAAGGGAAACTTGCTTATGTTCTACAAACCTCTGCACTTGGAGGCCCAAAACTGTCTACAAGAATAGAAGCGTGCGTGGACATCATCGGTGTATAAGTTGTGTGCTCTAGTGTCAATGGTTGTGCAAGGTGATTGCTACAGCAACATTCTTCCCAACGCCTGGAAGGACTCTGAGAACCCTCCCCTATCATCATGGAAAGTAACTTAGATATTTTTGTGGTATTCACTATGCTAGATCATGTTTTGTGCCACTTGTTTGATATGGCTGCATATGATTGTAATCATTAAATAAGCAGTCTACAAATGATCAATGTAACAGAATGTAAGTGCTTGATTTTAATCCAGGATAATATATTTGGTGGAATATTTCCTTCTCATGAAGATTAGAATTTGTGAGTTCACTACTATTGCTCTATTATTACTTTGACAGGGAAACCACTAGTTCGCACATAAATTTAGACTACCACACAAGATTTCACTGAATTGGCTACAAGACATTAACTCTGGCCACTTCGTTATTTCTACATCACTCAATGGAGTTGACATCGGCTCCCATTAGTTATCCCACGCTGGCAAATACAAAAAAAACATTTTATACTTTCCTTACATGCGCTTCCCACCACATTGCCACCTCATCAGCGTAGAAAAAATGGCTAACAAATGTATCCCAGAGCCCGACCCCATGTCGTGCACCCGCTCTTTTTCCTGCTTTGCCACCAAGCCAAATTGGGTCTAACACATGGGCCATGACATGCATACACTTTTATTTCAACCCCATAGTTAGATAATAAGTTAAAAAACATTTTCTAGGCCAAGTTGACATAAAAGCTTAATGCATGTTAGATATTTGTTGAAATGAACAAGATGAAAATTAATCGAATATTACATGAAACTAGATGGTACACCATCGGGATCTTGCTACGTTCGTAGTTCCTCCGTTGCTTTGGCGGTCTTCACGCAAGTGGAGCGAATCAGTGTGGTCAACCTGGCCAACCCATGTCTTGTAATGATGTAGACGTTGTGGCTGTCACACATTTGTAAAGTCCATCTCACGTCCCATCTCACAGGAGGTGCCACACCATGAGGCCACACCGGCACACCCCCATGGAGGAGGCCGCATCGGCGCACCTCTCCGACCGCCTCACCTATAAGGAAGATCTGCCACCGCCGGGAGGTCCACTAGACATTAATGTTGTAAAAAGTCGTCTCGATGCCCAAGGGAGGTCACCGAGTAGATTGGGCTCGCGGGCAGGAATGCTAGCTAGGTTTCTTTCGGGCTGTCCCGGAGCATCGACTCGAGACACATAATTTGTCACGTCTCCTCATGACCATCTGGACGGGTCTGTCGTAACGGTTTTTGTTCTGGTTTCCACCAATTAACGTGTTAATTCTCTTTTCATTAATTATTATATTGTGTTTGTCCTTGTGACTCGTTTCGAAAATAGATACGAAGTCTGCTCATAGTGGGAGTAACTGACGTAGTAACACGCATGCCACTTAAGCAAAAAATCTGACGTGGTAAGTAATTTTGTTTTGGATAAAGGGAGCTATATTACTTAAAGTTTTAAGAAAGTATACACCTGACCTCTGCATAACTAAGATGCGCACAACCGATACACGTACAAAGCACAAAAATAAAAGTCAGACGAATTACATATTATGATGAGAAAGTGTAAAACGTCTAAGAAGTCTGAGGGCCGATCCGCAAATTATGCTGCCATCTATGTCGGGATAAAAACTCCGTCTCCGTATCCTCAAGACACGTACACACCTCCGTAAACAGGTCGCGATGCTCCATCCGCTACAACACAGACCACAAACGGAGAGTACTTGTACTCCTGTAGATTACCTACACGATAGAGGGATTTTTATCTTTAAAAATATCTTTAAAGGTGGTGGCGTGGCGGAGCTCCCATGGGTCTGCACAACACGGCGGGGCGGCGGAGTGCTACCGAAAGGGCGCCACACTTCGGCCCAGATTTACGCTCTTTTGGTCCCAATGTGGGTTGGGGCGGGTAGGAAGGTCCTGCTTGACACGCTTTGCAGACGACACAGATGGAGTTCATGAAGTGGAGTTACAGTGACGGCGGCCGCATTGTTGCAGCATGGCTACGGGCTTTACGGGCCCAATTTGGGGCCGGCCGAACCCTTTTTGGACTGGCAATATGGCCGGACCTAGTTGGGACTGGTATGCCTGCGGCCATGTCCGGTCGACTCCCGCCTTCGGCCGTGGAGATAGTTCCCTCCCGCGCGGCCCTATTACTGCTTCCAGTTCTGAGCTACTCTGTGTCGCCGTCTTGCAGACCTCGTGATGCTAGCTGGCGGGCGGTGTGTCAGTTGGTGGCGAGGCCTCGTTCTCGCATGCTCCTATATTACGGTTCGTTCTGGAATGTGGATATGGTTTTTCGGTAGAAATCCTTGTCGACTCGACTGGCACCGACGCGATGCCGCCTGTGGGTGGTATCTTCCCTTCATGTAGGGCATTGTGTCTACACTCTGTCCGCTTTCGTGTGCCGGCGGACACCCTAGGGCCAGTGTGCTGGTCCAGGCAACAGCGGTGCTTTCCTTCTTCAAGATGTTGCTTGGTACTCGACGGGTCGGTGCTAGGAGCGTGGTGGTACTTCTTCGGAGGGTGCAATGTGTCGTGGGATAATCACGGCAGACGTTACCGGGGGTAACTTATCTTGGGGCAATTCGACTCTGGTGTTTGGGAGAGGGTTTTGCTCAGGGGAAATCATGGTGATAAACGATCTGGTAGCCGGCAATCAAGTCGCCGAGTCTCCGATCTAGATTTATTATCTCAACTCTGGTATTACAGGGGATACTCGAATAGCTAGTCAAACTCGTGTCTAATCTAACCCTAGGAGCCGGCTTATATAATATCCGCCCCCCCTGGCCTCCTATCCAAGGCATACTCGGAATCCTACCTGGGCACCGCTTACAAACCCTAAGTTTCCTTATCGAAACCCACAATCCAGGTTACGAGGCCTACACTCTTGGGCCTTCTAGAAACTCCTTAAGCCGGGTCTTGCGCAGCTCCCTTTGGGTCGAGTTACACCTTGACGTTAGCCTACCGGGTTATCATCCCTCCATCAGTAGTCCCCAGAATAGCTTGGGCTTCACGGGATCCTCCTTGAAGCGCATGCTATTCCCTGCAAAAATAACAAACATACAAGTTCATAAAAGGCCGGGTTAGGTTGCTTTGATAAACAGCTAGGCCTAACTCCACTGTTGGTCCATATAATAACCCGGATTTCTCCGAATCCATCTTCATTTTCCCCGGGTCAACATACCAAGGAAAACACAGAAGACCCGGCACACTTTGTTCGCTAATTAGTCCGGATATCACGGAGACGATTCGCTCTGATCTTTTCCAGATATTACGCACAAGCACTTAACCACTTATCCCAAAAAATCCGGTCGGGTATCTCTCCTCCCGAAATTTTTGACTCCCGCTCCTTGGGCCTAGGGCTCTCCACCCGCACCTATAAATATGTGCCTTAGGGGTAACCCTAAATCAAGAGCTCCATTTCCCCCATCTTCTTTGTCTCCTTCACCTCCAACCTTTCTCAGTGCTCCCTTGATCAAGCTCAACGCCGCGCCACGACGGAGACCACGGACGCACCGCCGGACACGAGCCGTCGCCGCCTGCGTTCTTCCTCAGCTCGCGCCGCGCCGCCGTCGACCACTGTCGCCTCGCCCTCGTGCAATCCACCGGGAGATCCAAAGGGCCACCACGACTGCGCCATCTGCCGCCGCCATGCTCTCCTCCAGACCCCGCCGGTGAGCCTCCTTCTTCCATGGATCTTATCCTTAAGCTTTGCTCAAATTAGATTAGATCTAGGTCCGCTTCATAGATGGTTTTCTTGTTCCGCAACGATTGGGTAGTCCATGTTCCATTCCTTCTCAACCAATGTGTAAACTAGATCAATAGCATACCTCCATTACTTGTGGTCGCCAATTTCTCTGTAAATCTCTAAGTTTTAGATCCAATCTGCCAAATTTCTCCGTAATTGCTCTTTGATACTCGGATAATCTATAATTTCCGGGTCTTTTAGTTTCTCTTTGGTTAACCGGACAATCAGTCATTTCCGGGTCTTAATTACTTACACCCTGCACTTTTTATCTCCTGTTTTTAGACTACGCACATGGCACCCAAGGTCAACACCAAGACGAAGGGAAAACATCCGGCGAAGACAAGGCCGACTCAATCCATATCCGCCAACTGGGCAAGGTCCACCGTGACCAAGGCAAAGTTGGACGAGCTCGCTGAGTCGGGCGTCCTTCCTTCCCAGGAGGATATTCATTGGCGAGTCCCGGGGGATGAGACCCGGCCTTCCCCAGCTACCGGTGAGGTAATCTGTTTTGTCGAGCACGTGATCCGGGGATTCCGTCCCCCGGGTCACTCCTTTTTTCGTGAGCTACTTAGCCACTATGGCCTCCGGGTCTTTGACATAGGACCCAACTCCATGTTAAATATCACCCATTTTAACGTTCTCTGCGAATCATATCCATGCGTCCCCCCAAATCTTGCTCTGTTTCTCGAGTTGTTCCAATGCAAACCGTGCCGCGAAAGCAGCGATGGGTCCCTCTTGGCTTGTGGTGGGGTATCCATTCAGAGGCGGATGAACTCGTTGATGCCGACTCTGAGCCTCAACTCCCACGTCAAGCATTGGCAGAAGACCTACTTCTACTGCCGGGACATCTCCCCACCCGGCGAAAAGAAATTGCCGGGTTTCTCCGAGGGCCTCCTTGACCTATCCGATAATTTCAATGCTTTTCCTTCTGAGTCGGATAGGGAGTCCATCCAACCCCTCTTAGCCAAACTTGCTGTCCTTTCCGCCCAGGGTCTCCTTGGGCTTAATTTAGTTAAAACTTGGGTGAATTTCCAAATCCAACCTAATTCCATCCGGCCCAAGCTGATGTCCGAGTATTCTGGGCACGTCACGGATTCGCTCCGCTATTCTTTGGGGAATTATTCGGCTGCTGATACAAACAAGATAATCAAAAGTTTCTTGACTGAGAAAGCGGAAGTGATCCGGACTATAGCCGGTTTAGAGCCATATACTCGCGACAACCCGGCTCCAGCGGTAAGATCCGGCCCTTACTCTTTATCCTTGTACCCCTACATGATGCAATCACTAACCTTTCGTATCACACCTTTATTTCAGGCAGATAGCGCTTTTTGGAAAATCGAGACCCCCCTTCCTCCGGAAACCCGGAAGAGGACGAGGAGCCGGCAGACTCGGAAGAAGGTACCATTCGGGTTTCACCCATCTTACTTTCTGCTAACTTGCCTTCCCATACTTTCTCTTTTTCCGACTGTGTACTATGCTTCTCAGGAATGGAGGATAAGGAGGACAAGGAAGATAAGGACGACCCGGAGGAGACCGAGAGTGATGAAAGCGAGGCAGAACCGGAAGCTGAGGTTGGGGCCAAGAGGAAACCCCGAGGGGTCGTATTCAAGGTTCCATATTCCTTCATGTCCTCCAAACCGTATTCATTTGCTAATATGCACGAGCTTAATCAACAATTGTCCAACTCACCATACTTGAAGTAGCCCCCTACAGTCAAGCGCAGGGTAACCCGGAATTCCCCGGGTGAGGATCCCCTCAACCCGGGTATCCCTTCGTCCCCAGCCCGCGGCGCCGGTACTTCCCAATCTCATCCTTCCAATTCACCTCGAAGATATCCTTCTCCCAATCACCCCCTAGCTGGACAACTCCGAGTCTCACTTTCTCAATCTTTATCAACCTCGTCAGGGTCTAGCAACGAGCTTCCAACGGACTTCGTGGTGAATACTGGGTAAGTTACATTTCTTGCTATCCGATATACTGGCTCTTTCGATAACCTTCACTCATTAATACTGACCATTTCTTTTACTTTCCTTAGAGCCAAGGTCACAATCAGTGACCCGGACAACATGGATCTGGATAACCCGGAAACAGAGGATCCGGTTGATGATGTGAATGCCGCGACTGGCGGCGCTGAAGAAGAAGACAGAGAAAGAGACCCGCTGACAGACCCGGCCGGGCAGGAGGCCGAGTATCCCAATCCATCAGATGGACCCGGGGGTGACGACGTCGAGGTTCTGGGCGCGAGGATGGGTGATCCCAATCCTGACACCCAGGCGACCCGGGTATCCCCCCCAAAGCAGGAAAGGACTCCACCTCCAAGTAACCAGGCCGCCGGCTCTTCCGGGACAAAACTTGATGATCTGAATTTTGACGAGATGCTTGGCGCTCTGCGCACTTTGAGAACTGACGAGGAAGGTATTCTAGAAGCCTTGGTAGCCAAGCACCAGGTAAATTCAACTAATATTGCTTGTATATTTGTCCAGTCCCCAAGTTCCGAGTGAACTTATGCATAATTTACTTGGAACTTTCATAGCATATCCGACTGATATTTCTTTTTTTTCCGACTAACATTTCCTTGTGTTTCCACGCAGGCATACGTAACCCACTATGAGGAAGTGTTGGCTAAAACCACCAAACTCCTCGTGGTGGAGACAAAGCTGCGTGAATCAGTTGAAGCTGATGCCGAGAAGCTGGGGAAAATTGTGAAGAAGTATAGAAAGAGATGCCATGCTGCAGAGGGTGAACTGACGAGGCTCTCTGCCCAGATTGCCGACACTCACCGCGCTTCGATTGGTAATGATTCCCGACTCACTAATCGTAACCCGGATTTTCATTCTGATAAACACTCGGAATTCCTTACTTGAACCTTTCTGTTTTTTTGCAGGGCCGGATGATGAGATTCCGGATGAAGATGATATAGCGAACCTGAAGACCATAAAGAGCACAATCCGGCAACTCTGTGCCGGCACCGAATGGGTTCTGCAAGCTTTGAAGTGGCCGGTTACTGGACATGGTAGTTTGAGCACGCTGTTTGATGCGTGTTCCACCATCCCCGAGTGGATCGACCACTGGAAACGCTCGTCATGCCGGGTTGGAGTAACCCGGGGGCTTGATCTGGCTAAAGCGTACTTTCCCAAGCTTGAGCCGGCGAAGCTCGTTGGCGGGTTTCCAGAGTTCAACAATGACGGATCCAAGTTTTCAGCGAAGAACTATAAAGCCATCCAAACAGAGGTTCGTCACTCGGCTAGTCTGATTGCCTTTAGTCTGGACGTTAGTCGGATTGTTCCACCATATGACGCTGAAGATAAGCCAATTAAGTCGGATCCTCCTAAGCCTTATGACATGCTGGCACGGTGGAAGGCGGAAGCTGCTCAAATGAGGGAAGAGGCCGCGAAGAAGAAGGCTGAGGCCGATACTGCACCTACAACCTCTACGCCGGTTGTTCCTCCTCCCGCGCGCGCCCGTACTGCTGCTGACCCGGACGCTGCTGCCGCGAAGACCGTCGAAGAGCAAGTCAAAGACCCGGCTGCCGAGGACAACGTTCAAGACTCGACCCAACAGGCCGAGTGAAGTTTCACCTACTGCCTCAAACATTTTATTCGGCCAATGGGCCTTTAAAACAATTATTCTTTTGATAGTGCGCCTGTGCACTTTTTGATACTATCACCTCGGTTTGTAATACGTTAAAGACCTTAATCGCTTCCGTGGCCCTTCTGGCCTTTTGCATGATCTTAATATTTCCTATCTTTGAGCTTTTCATTGCTGGTTTTCCGACTTTTCGTCACGTTTTCCTACTGTGAGACTCGGTTTCCGGGTCTCGGGGGTTTTGACAAGTGGACTTTTTCTAAGTCCCCAAGTCCCCAAGACTCGGATTTTTGGGTTTTCGGGCTGAATAGCTAGATAATTTATTTCTTTTTTCAAATTCCCAAGTCCCCAAGGCCCGAATTTCCGAGTCTAGGGTGTTGGATTTTTTTCAAAAGAACAAATTGTTTCTGCTAAGGCCCGAAACCTAGAGCTGCTCACGTGGGTTTGAAGTTGTGCTTAATACATCTTGAGTTTCCGGCTATTAACCTTGTACTCTGCATAACTTGTGGTTTGGATGACCCTTTTGACCTTCTTTTACTATAAGCCGGCTTTCGCGTGGATGATCAATGCTGCTATGACCGTATAAAGACAGGGTCAGGCAAGTCTCATTGGGCATCATGACTGATTGTAATTACACGCTAGCAAAGAATGCCACTTTTGTGCGAGTCACATCGAGCTTAAGCAAGAAAAGTCAAGAAAATTTGGCTCTATTGTCCGGTTATAACCTTGCAGCCGTACTTATTACAAGTAATCGGCCCTTATAACCTAATGGCATCGTGGCCGGGTCTTTGAGTTTGCAACTGTGCTATTCAACCAATCAGCCCCCAAGACTTAGATATATGCAATTTACTAGAAAAACTAATATATTAAGAACAATAAATAACACTTACCTGGAAAAGAAAATAGAAAACAACAGCAATATAAAAACTTGACAAAAAACACGCAGAAAGGAATATTTTGTTTAACCATCTCTTTATTGATATGAGAAAAGTTAGGTCACCAAGCCGCCTCATTAAAAACCTTCCAGTCCCCTTAGGTACCATGGATAGGAAAAGAGTGCGTCTGAAACCTGCTGCCTGTTACATCGTGTAATTCCACTTGTGAATCTAGTCTATTCTAGGTGTAGTAGGGACGCAGCTGAGCCACGTTCCATGGTCTTTCTCTTTCTTGCATAGATGAGGTGGTATGAGCGGTGTCATTAACAGTAGCCGACTCTTCCCTTGCATCTATCAAGTAATACGACCCATTGTGCAGATTCCGGATTATAATGAACGGTCCTTCCCATGGTGGGGATAGCTTGTGTTTTACTTCCTTTGACTGTACCAGGCGCAGAACCAGGTCCCCTTCCTGGAAGACCCGGGTTTTGACTCGCCGGCTATGATATCTCCTCAGGTCCTGCAGGTATATGGCTGATCTTTCCAAAGCTTGTTCCCTGTGTTCTTCTAACATATCCACGACGTCCTGCCGGGTCTTCTCGTTCTCCACCTCGATGTAAGCCGACACTCGAGGAGAATCATGAATGATATCACTCGGCAATACTGCCTCTGCACCATAAACCATGAAAAACGGTGTCATCTGGGTAGATCTATTAGGTGTGGTGTTGATTCCCCAAACCACTGATGGTAACTCCTCAACCCATGCGCCAGCAGCTCTGATGCACGGGACTTGCAGCCGTGGTTTTAATCCACGAAGTAACTCCTGATTTGCCCTTTCCACTTGTCCATTAGCTTGTGGATGGGCTACTGAAGCTATGTCAAGCCGGATTCCATTTTTCCCACAGAATTTCTCCATCTCACCAAGGGACATGTTAGTTCCATTATCTGTTATTATGCTGTGAGGATACCCGAACCTGTAGATGATTCTTTTTAAGAACTTGACTGCTGTGGTTACTTCGCAATTGGTAACTGGCATAACTTCTACCCACTTGGTAAATTTATCAATGGCCACCAAGAGATGGGTCTTTTTGCAGGGTGACATGTGGAAGGGACCCACCATGTCCATGCCCCAAACAGCAAACGGCCAGGTTAAAGGAATTGTTTGCAACTCCATAGCCGGCACATGGATTTGGCCAGCGTACCTTTGACATCCATCGCACCTTGCCACCAAGTGTTCCGCGTCCGCTAAGGCTGTGAGCCAGAAGAAACCGTGCCGATATGCTTTGGCCACAAGGGATCTTGTGGATGCGTGATGCCCACAGTCGCCTTCGTGGATCTCTTTCAGGATCTGCCGTCCTTCTTCTGGTGCTACACAACGCAAAAATACTCCTGCAGCACTCCTTTTATATAACTCGCCATTGATGATGGAATAGCCCTTTGCTCGTCTCAGAATTTGCCTTGCTAAAACTTCCTGTTGTGGTAACTCGCCCTGTGATAGGTAAGCCAGAAACGGCTCTGTCCACTCGGGGACAACACGTATTGTGGCCACGAGCTCCAAATCCGGGTCTTGGTTAGGCACCTCTTCCTCAGACTCGGTTTTCACTGATGGCCGCCATAGCTCGTCAAGGAAAACATTGGGTGGAACCGGCTCTCTGCGTGAGCCGAGTCTTGAGAGTGCATCTGCTGGCTCGTTCTTTCGCCTATCAATATGCTCCACCTCATACCCGGAAAAACACCCGGCAACCCTGTCCACCTCCCTGCGATATGCTGCCATAGTTGCATCCTTCCTATCCCAGGTTCCTGAGACCTGCTGCACCACAAGATCCGAATCTCCATAGCATCGTATCCGCCCGATGTTCATCTCCTTGGCTATTCTCAATCCGTGTAATAATGTCTCATACTCGGCCACGTTGTTGGAGCAATCAAAGTGGATTTGCAACACGTAGCTCAGTTTATCTCCTTTAGGTGATGTAAGTACCACTCCAGCTCCTGATCCCTCGTATTGCTTGGAACCATCAAAGTGCATTACCCAAGACTCGGAACTTGGTGTCATTGTGGGCATACTAGTGTGAGTCCAATCATTAATGAAATCAACTAAAGCTTGAGACTTGATTGCTGACCTGGGCTCGTAGTTGATGTGATAATCTCCCATCTCGATGGCCCACTTGGCTATTCTACCCGTTGCTCCGAGTTTCTGATGATATCCGACATTGGTATAGAGCTAACCACTGTTATGGGGTGTTCCTGAAAATAGGGTTTCAATTTCCGGCTGGCCATGAAGACCCCGAAAACCAACTTCTGCCAATGTGGGTAGCGCTGCTTTGCCTCTGATAACACCTCGCTGACGTAATAAACCGGCCTTTGAACCGGGCTATTCTTTAATGCCTCAAACGCCTCATCCGCCACTTGGTCCCAAACAAACTTGTCGGATTTCCTCAAGAGCCGGTATAATGGAATTGCCTTCTCCCCGAGTCTGGATATAAACCGGCTCAGCGCTGCTACGCACCCTGTAAGCTTCTGAACATGCTTTAGGTTTTCCGGCTTTTTCAGACTCTGGATAGCTTTGATTTTGTCCGGGTTTGCCTCGATTCCTCTCTCGGAAACAATGAACCCGAGTAACTTTCCTGCTGGAACTCCAAACACGCACTTTGTGGGGTTAAGTTTCATCTGATACCTTCTCAAATTTTTGAATGTTTCCTTTATATCATCAATGAATGTTTCCGCTTTCCTGGTCTTGATCACCACATCATCCACATAGGCATGAACGTTGCGCCCAATCTGGTCCTCAAAGCACTTCTGTATGCATCTCTGATAAGTTGCACCAGCATTCTTTAGCCCAAAACTCATGGTTTTGTAACAGAAAGCCCCAAAGGGGGTTATGAACGATGTTTTCTCCCAATCTTCCTTCTTGAGCTTGATCTGATGATACCCGGAATATGCATCCAGGAAACATAATAGGTCACTTCCAGCCACTGCATCTATGATCTGATCAATCCTTGGAAGGGCAAACGGGTCCTTTGGGCAGTGCTTGTTGAGACTCGTGTAATCTATGCACATCCTCCACTCGTTACTCTTTTTCAGTACTATAACCGGGTTTGCCAGCCAATCCGGGTGAAATACCTCCATGAAGAAGCCAGCTGCCAATAGCCGGGCAATTTCTTCTCCTATAGCTTTTCTTCTTTCCTCATTCATTTTCCTCCGGCCCTGCTTCACGGGCCTAGACTTGGGGTCAACGTGCAAGCTGTGCTCCGCTAACTCGGTAGGGATACCCGGCATATCGCTAGGCGTCCAAGCAAAAACATCTTGATTTGAACGAATGAACTCCACGAGTGCTTTTTCCTGCTGATTGTCCAGGTTAGATCCTATAGCAAACTGCTTAGAGGGATCACCCTCGACAAAAGCCACCATCTTGGTATCTTGTGCTGCTTTGAACTTTGCTCTCTCATCCTCCGTATTCGGCCTTTTTAATGTTGTTCTGTCATCCGGGTCTACTTGAGACAGATAATACTTGAGCTCCTCCTTTCTACAAGCTTGTTCCGCCATTGCCGCGTCTCCTTCGTCACACTCAGCCGCTATAACCCGGCTCCCATGGATGGTGATGGTCTGCTTGGGACCCGGGATTTTTAGCTGTAGGTATACGTAACACGGCCTGGCCATGAACTTGGCATAAGCCGGCCTTCCAAACAGCGCGTGATAAGGGCTGCGCAACTTTACCACCTCAAACGTGAGCCACTCCACCCGGAAATTATCCTTTGACTCTCCAAAAGCAACCTCCAGGGTAATCTTTCCCTCAGGGCACGCCGAGTGACCCGGCACAATCCCGTGAAAAACTGTCGAACTTTTCTGTAGCTGAGACTCCTTGAGACCCATGCGTAAGAAAGTTTCCCAATATAAGATGTTGATGCTGCTTCCGCCGTCCATTAAGACCTTTTTTAGCTCATAACCATTAACCTGTTGTGACGCCCCGAGATCGGGCACTATGCAGATTTCAGCCTTCCCGCCAAAATCCACATAATAACCGATTCCAGGTTGCCACTTGTGATAACATTACAACAGTTCACGAATAATCCACAACAACAACAGAAGAGATATATACAAGAGGACTCAAACGAGTCAAGGATACAACTGATACAATACAAAGATCCAAATAACAGCGGAAGAAACAACATAGCGTCCGACTACAGACAAGATACAAGTTGGACTAAGAGTCCTGAAGATAACCGAGAGCGTCCAATCCCTGCCCAGGCCAAGCCGGAGGGATTCCCAAGCTAACGTCGTCAGACTTCAAACCTGTTGACTGCAAGGTTGAATATGCAGCCACGAAAAAGGATTCGTGGGTCAGTACGGTTAAGTACTGGCAAGTGGATAAACCATACTCACAAGATACCGGCGTAGCCAGTCATCACAAGATACAAATACTTTGGGGTCAACGGAAAGGAAGGGATTATTGCAAATAAGCTGCAGCGGGCTGCACTAACCAACTACAGAGACCCACTACAACATCCGGCTAAAAGAGGGGGATAAGATAGCGTATCGTAACCAACTAGTACTAACCACCCAAACAAACCCATCCAATGTTACCCCCTACTAAGGAAGCAACCCAAGGATAACTCACACTGTTGGATTGATGATGGTTCAAGTTATTGTGTCAATAAGACTATTACTAGTCAAATTATCATTAGTTAGGTGTAAGTTATTCTGAGTACTTGTTAGCCAGTACTTTCACCAAGTCATCCATAACCGCGGAAAACACGGCTTCTCGAGAAGATTTACCCTGCAGGGGTGCACCAATTTGGCCGTACACGTAAGAATAACCCGCCAGACGGGGGATCAACCCACCAAAGCGAGGTACTCAACACAACCCAACTCTTCTTCGCATCAAGCCCAAAGAACCCCGTGCAGTTGAGCGCACGGCTAATCAAGCCCCACGAAGAAAAGGGGACCCTCATAGCACTCTAAGAACGTGTCTCCCTAAATGCCGACTACAAAAGTTCCACCCTGGCCTCGGTTCGCCAGATCATGCATGCGGCAAATGGAAAACCCGAACTAAATGAGGCGATTTGGACGAGATGCGAATCGAATCAAATTGAGGGGGGCGCCCATACTCGCTTCCCACATGCGCTTAGTGCGCTCATCATGGATCAGTAGACAAGATCCTTTCCCTAATTAGGATCGACACTAGCAGGCTTCAAAACCACGCCGGGCCTCCTGCCGGTGCCTTATCATCAAATTATTATTACCCAAAACATTAACATGTTGTTTATTGAATTCAAACCCAACTATCAAACTAAACAGGTGATAAGACGGACAACAAGACGTGAGCGCAAACAATACTAAGCATGCAACTACGACACGAGGGCCAACAAGGTAAACAAACAACAACTAGTAGGAAGTGGAAGGAAGGCTATATCATGGCTGCAAGGTAAACATATAATAGGATCGAGACACAAGCATCGAATCAATAGGCTAGAATAAGAACAACGGAAAGAATCGGTAACAAGTGATGAAAGGCAGCCATTTGGCAGCAAGTGAGTATACTTGCCTGGAATCCAGCAAATAGAGGTACATCCGAAGAACTTGTCGTTGCTCACATCATCTCAACGTCCTATCCGCGAAGAAGCAACGAGCCTCGAACAAACACCGGATACAACAATTACTTCTACGGCAAAAGATCCAGCATGATCCTATTTTATATGCATGGCATGGCAAGATGCAACAGGGGAAACAACTTAAGCAATTTAATCGGAACCGGAGTCCGAAGAAATAGGAATTGGTTCAAGTTGTTTAGCTAACCATCAAGTTAAATGTTGTTTAGCATGGAAAACAGTAAATAGGTGAGTTAGCAATATTAAATGGAATAGGGCAACAATTGAATTAAATACCCCAACACATTCCATATTTATTTATTAGGTGAACATACATAACACTACTACAAATGCAACATGCAAGGTGCAAACATGAACATGGATGGCATGAACAGATTAAGTGCACTTTTCTGGTATGAAAACATATTTTATTTGTTGGATTTGGAATTAAAATGAGCAAGTTATTAATTGACAATTTTAAGTGCATTAATTAAGAAACAGTTGTTTTCAGCAATTTAATTTATTCAAAATAGAAAACAAATTTTATATTTGCAAAGTTTAGAGAATTTTGATTGGAAAACATATTTTACTTTTCAAATTTGGAGTTAAAATGAATTAGTTATGATTTATGCAATTAAATCAATTTAAATTGAGCCGGAAGCCCAACATTTAATTTAGGAAGTTCGAGTTATTTATCTACCCACAAAAATGCAATGCAACACATGAATGATATGCCATTTTAATTATAGTTGATATGTTATAGAAAATAGGGCATAGGTATAGGGGTTTGGGTTTGGGGTGCACACTTGTGGAGAGGATCTTTGTGTTCGACGCCGGAAAGAGGAGATCTTCGGGGCAACGCCGGTGCCTTCAGGACGTGGAGGAAGTAGACGAAGAATGGGAAGTAGACAAAGTCGTCGATGTCGTGGAAGTAGTCGACGTAGTCGTTCAACACCTGGAGTCGATGTAGACGTAGTAGTCGTGGGCGAATGCAACATAACCTTCAATGTCGAGGGGTAGTGGAAGTAGACGTTCTCGTGTCGTCGAGGAAGTAGTCGTTCGGCCATGGTCGTTGACATTCTTGTCATCGACGTTTGAAAAGGAAGTAGACGTAGTCGTGGTCGAGGTACTCGCCGCGTCCGTATAGAAGATCTTGGTGGTTCCGATCTTTGGGGTCAATGGCGAACTGGGCGATTCTCCGGTCTTCGGGGTTCACGACATCATCTCCCGGACACGCACGAAGGCGGCCAACGCAAAACGGACACGGTGGAGATAGTGGTCGTTCACGGTTCGATGTAGCTCGATGTAGCGGTACTTGTCGGAGAAGATCTTGTCGATGAGGTACGGGTCGGGGTCGACTTTTGCACAGTCGTCGTATTTTCCACGGAAAGGAGATCTCGTCGGTGGTCGAGGTGGTCACGTCACGGACGAGAAAGCAAGCAGGAGCAATTTCCCATCACGACACCACACCGTCCCAAAACTACGGTCACGGTCGGAGGGCATCGTGATTCTTGCGGGGATTTCAACAAACACATGGCGGGCGTCGGTTGGAGGAGAAACACCGAGCCGAAACGAGGCGCTGCAGGGCAGCTCTTGGTCGACGAGGAAGGAGGCGAGAGGGCTCGCTGGCCGAACTGCAGTAGGAGGGCGCCGAGGTCCGCGCGAGGTGCTGCCGGCAACGACGGCTGCTGGAGAGCAGCAGCAGCTCGACCACCATGGCCATGGGCGTCGGCAGAACGGGAGGACGACGAGGATGGTGGCGGGCAGGGGTTGCTGGCCGGGCGGGTAGGTTCCCGGGGCGTCGACGGCGCGCCGCTCGCCGGCGGAAGGCGGGTGACGGGGGGCAGAGGAGGGCGACCGGGGAAGGGGCAGCAGTGGCGCCGGCTGCCATCGGCGAGGTGAGAGGGAGGCGTGGCGCAGGAGGTGGGGAAGGAGGGCGCCGGTGGTGAGCTCGAGGGGGAGAGGTCGGGGCAGATGGGAGGTTGGGGACGATGGGGTTGGGGCCGACGGGATCGAGCTGGGCTCTCCTGGCGGCGCAGAGAGGGGCAGGGTCGAGCGAGGGTTGGGGATCGATCGCTGGGGTTCTCGATCTCGTTCGCTGGCGTCGCGTGCGTGGCATGTGCTGGGTGTGCGATGCGTGCGTTGTGTGTCTAGGTCGTGTGCGTGCGTTGAGTG